>CM039677.1:422410019-423022824 GCA_022496015.1 Hordeum marinum
AAAAGTGGAAAATCAACCAATAGGGAGCAATCCTACTCCAACTAGGATTGGAGGAGGAGTAGGATTGCTCCTCCCTTGGCCGGCCGACTCCTAGGAGTCCTTGGGCTGGTGCCAAGGCTGCCTCTCCCTCCCTCCTATATATACTAGTGGATTGGGTGGTTTTTGCACACAAAAAATACGGCCACGTGCTACCCGTTTCACCGGTGCTCCTCTAGATCAGTTTTCTGCAGTGCTTAGGCGAAGCCCTGCCGGAATTGCTACACCACCATCACCGGAGCGCCGTCACGCTGCCGGTGAACTCTCTAGCCTCTCCACCTCCTCTTGCTGGATCAAGATGGTGGAGATCGTCATCAAGCTACACGTGTGCTGAACGCGGAGGTGTCGTCCGTTCGGCGCTAGATCGGAAGGACCGCGATCGAGATCGCGAGACGGTTCGTGATGAGATCGCGGAACGGATCGTGATAAGTTCGCGGGACGGATCGTGATCAAGATCGTGAGACGGATCGTGATGAGATCGCGGGACGGATCGTGATGAGTTCACGGGACGGATCATGATTGGATTGCGGGACGGATCGTGATGAGATCGCGGGACGCTCGGCGATTTGGATCGCGAAGATGTTCGACTACACCAACCGCGTTTCTTAACGCTTCCTGCTTAGTGATCTACAAGGGTATGTAGATCCACTCTCCCTCTCGTAGATGCTCATCACCATGGATAGGTTTGCGTGTGCGTAGGAAATTTTTTGTTTCCCATGCGACGTTCCCCAACAGTGGTATCAGAGCTAGGTTGATGGTTCGATGAGATCTCGAGTAGAACACAAAAGGTTTGTGGGCGTTGATGCTTAGATTGCTTCCTCCCTTGGTCGTATTTTGGTTCAGCGGTATTGTGAGATGAAGCGGCCCGGACCAACATTACTCGTACGCTTACGAGAGACCGATTTCCTCGACGCAACTTGTTGCTTAGATGACTTGCGGGTGACAGTTTCTCTCACTTTAGTTGGATCAGATTCGACAAAGGCGGTCCTTGAGAAGGTTGAAAAGCAATCTACATATCACCGTTGTGGTTTATGCGTAGGTGAGAATCGTTGTTGCTAGATACCCGTAGCAGCCACGTAAAACAGGTAACAACAATTAGAGGACGTCTAACTTGTTTTTGCAGGGTATGTTGTGATCTGATATGGCCAATTACATGATGTGATATATGTGATGTATGAGATGATCATGTGATGTATAGATTATCACGACTTGCATGTCGGTGAATACGCCAACCGGCAGGAGCCATAGGGTTGTCTTTAATTATTGTATGACCTGCGTGTCAATCATTAAGCGCTATGTAATGCTTTACTTTATCGCTAAACGGTAGCAATAGTAGTAGAAGCATGCAGGGCGTGACAACCCCGATGGCGACACGTTGATGGAGATCAAAATGATGGAGATCATGGTGTCATGTCGCTGACGATGGAGATCATGCCGGTGCTTTCTAGATGGAGATCAAAAGCACAAGTTCATGGCCATATCATGTCACTTATGATTTGCATGTGATGTTAATCCTTTTTATGCACCTTGTTTTGCTTAGGACGACGGTAGCAATATAAGGTGATCCCTCACTTAATTTCAAGATAAATTGTGTTCTCCCCGAGTGTGCATCATTGCGAAAGTTCGTCGTGTTGAGACACCACGTGATGATCGGGTGTGATAGACTCTACGTTCACATACAACGGGTGCAAGCCAGATTTGCACGTGCAGAACACTCGGGTTAAACTTGACGAGCCTAGCATGTACAGACATGGCCTCGGAACACAAGAGACCGAAAGGTCGAACATGAGTCATATAGTAGATATGATCAACATAATGATGTTCACCATTGAAACCAGCTTAACTCACGTGATGATCGGACTTGAGTTGGTGAATTTGGATCATGTGATGCTCAGATGACCTGAGGGATGTCAATTTGAGTGGGAGTTCTTAAGTAATATGATTAATTGAACTTATTATCATGAACATAGTCAGTATTGACTTTGCAAATTATGTTGTAGATTACTAGCTCGCGCTGTAGCTCCCTTATTTTATATATATATGTTCCTAGAGGATTAGAGTTGAAAGATGATGGTAGCAATATTGCGGACTGGATCCATGATCTGACGATTGTCCTCATTGCTGCACAGAAGGCTTATGTCCCTAATGCACCGCTCGGTGCGCCAACCCCTCTAGCGTCGTCTGTAGATGTTGTGAACATCTGACAGGCACATTCTGATGACTACTTGATAGTTTAGTGCATCATGCATTACGGCTTAGAATTGAGGCTCCAAAAACGTTTTGAACGTCACGGAACATATGAGATGTTTCTAGGAGCTGAGATTGTGATCTCAGGCTCGTGCCCGTATTGCGAGATATGTGATCTCCAACAAGATTCTTTGCTTGCAAGATGAAAGAGAATAGCTCAATCGTTGAGCATGTGCTCAGATTGTCTGGGTGCTACAATCGCTTGAATCGAGTGGGAGTTGATCTTCCAAATAAGATAGTGATTGATGTAGTTCTCCAAGTCACTGTCACTGAGCTACTAGAACTTGGTGATGAACTATAAAACGCCAGGGATAGAAATATTGATCCCTGAGCTGTTCGCGATGTTTGACACCGCAAAGGTAGAAATCAAGAAGGAGCATCAAGTGTTGATGGTTAGTAAAACCACTAGTTTCGAGAAGGGCAAGAGCAAGAAGGGAAACTTCATGGATAGCAAGTCAGTTGCTGCTCGAGTGAAGCAACCCAAAATTGAACTCAAACCCGAGACTAAGTATTTCTATTATGAGGTGAGCGGTCGCTGAAGCGGAACAACCCTAGATACTTGGTAGATAAGAAGGCTGGCAACATCGACAGAAGTATATTTGATATACGAGTTATTGATGTGTACCTTGCTGGTACTCCTAGTAGCACCTGGGTATTGGATACCGGTTCGGTTGCTAAATGTTAGTAACTCGAAACAAAAGCTACGGAATAAACGGAGAACTAGCTAAGGGTGAGGTGACTACATGTGTTGGAAATGTTTCCAAAGTTGATGTGATCAACATCGCACGCTCTCTCTACCTTCAGGATTAGTGACGAACCTAAATAAATGTTATTTGGTGTTTTGCGTTGAGCATGAACATGATTAGATCATGTTTATTGCAATACGGTTATTCATTTAAGTTAGAGAATAATGGTTATTCTGTTTACATGAATAATACCTTCAATGGTCATGCATCCAGTGAGAATGGTTTGTTGAAATCTTGATCGTAGTAATACACATGTTCATTACATTGATGTCAAAAGATACAAAGTTAATAATGATAGTACCACATACTTGTGGCACTGCCGCTAAATGTCACATTGGTATAAAACGCATGAAGAAACTCCATGCGGATGGATCTTTAGACTCATTCGATTTCGAATCGGTTGAGACATGCGAACCATGCCTCTTGGGCAAGATGACTAAAGGACCCCGTTGGATGGAGCGGGCAAGTGATTCATTGGAAATGATACATGTTGATGTATGCAATCCAGTGAGTCTTGTAGCATGTAGTGGATATCGTTATTTTCTTACCTTCACTGATGATTTGAGTAGATATAGTGTATATTTACTTAATGAAACACAAGTCTGAATCATTTGAAAGGTTCAAGCAAATTCAGAGTGAAAGTTTAAGATCATCGTGACAAGAAGATAAAAATGACTGCGATATGATCGTGGAGGTGAATATCTGAGTTACGAGTTTGGCATACAACTTAAGACAATGTGGAAGTTGTTTCACAACTAACGCCACCTGGAACACCATAGTGTGATGGTGTGTCCGAACGTCATAGTCATGCTCTATTGGATATAGTGCGTGCTATGATGTCTCTTATCGTTTTACTACTATAATTTTGGGGTTATGCATTAGAGACAACTACATTCACTTTAAATAGGGCACCATCTAAATCCGTTGAGATGACACTGTGTGAATTGTGGTTTGATAGAAACCTAAGCTGTCATTTCTTAATGTTTGGGGCTGCGACACATGTGTGGAAAATGTTTTCACCTAATGAGGTCGAACCCAAGACGGACAAATGCATCTTCATAGAATACCCTAAGATCAGTTGGGTGAACCTTCTATCTCAGATCCAAGTGCAAAGTGTTTGTTTCTTAAACGGATCCTTTCTCGAGGAAATGTTTCTCTCGAAAGAATTGAGTGGAAGGAAGATAGAACTTGATGAGGTTGTTAAACCTTTGTTCAACCAGAGAGTAGCGCAGCACAGGAAGATGTTTATCTGAAGCCTACGTTAGTTGAAGAGGAAGTTAATGATGATGATCATGAAGCTTCAGGATCAAGTTACTATCGAACTTCGTAGGTCGACAAGAATGTCTACTGCTCCTGAGCGTTACGACAACCCTGTCTTGGAGATCATGTTGTTGGACAACGATGATCCTATGAGCTATGGAGAAGCGATGATGGGCCCGGATTCCGACAAATGGTTGGAGGCCATGAAATCCGAGATAGGATCCATGTATGAAAACCAAGTATAGACTTTGGTAGACTTGCTCTTTGGACAGCAGGTCGTTGAGTACAAATGGACCTTTGAAATGAAGACAGACGTTGATGGTAATTGTCACCATTTGTAAAGCTCGACTTATTGCAAAGATGTTTGTGACAAGTTCAAGGAGTTGACTGTGATGAGACTTTCTCACTCGTAGCGATGCTAAAGTCTGTTGGAATTATGTTAGCAGTTGCTGCATTTTCAATTATGAAATCTGGCAGATGGATGTCAAAACATCGTTTCCTTAACGGTTTACTTGAGGAAAGGTTGTATGTGATACAACCGGATGGTTTTGTCAGTCCTAAGGATGCTAAAAGGTGTGCAAGCTTTAGTGATCCTTCTATGGACTGAAGCAAGCATCTCGGAGTTGGAATATACGCTTTGATGAGGTGATCAAAGTTTTAATGTTTATACAAAGTTTACGAGAAACTTATTTACAATAAAGTGAGTGGGAGCACTATAGAATTTCTGATAAGTATATGTGGATGACATATTGTTGATCGGAAATAATGTAGAATTTCTGGAAAGCATAAATGGTTGTTTGAAAAGTGATTTTCAAAGGAAGACCTGGATAAAGCTACCTAATTGTTGAGCATCAAAATCTATAGAGATAGATCAAGATGCGTGATGAGACTTTCAATAAGTGCATACCTTGACAAGTTTTTGAAAGAGTTCAAAATGGATCTGCCAGAGAAATAGTTCTCGTCTGATTTGTAAGGTGTGAAGTTGAGTGAGACTCAAAGATCGACAACGGCAGAAGAAAGAGAGAGCACGAACGTCGTCCCCTATGCCTTAGCCATAGGCTCTATATTATGCCATGCTGTGTACCGCACCTGTGTGTGCCTTGCCATGAGCCTGTCAAGGGGTACAAGAGTGGTCCAGGAGTGGATCACTGGACAGCGGTCGAAATTATCCTTAGTAACCAGAGGACTAAGAAATGTTTCTCGATTATGGAGGTGATAAAGAGTTCGTCGTAAAGAGTTACGTCGATGCAAGCTTTAACACCTATCTGGATGACTAGTAGTAGCAATCTGGATACATATAGTGGAGCAGCCATTTGGAAATAGTACCAAATGGAGTGTGGTAGCAATGTTTACGGTTTGACATAGAGATTTGCAAAGTACACACGAATCTGAATATCGCAGACCCGTTGACTATAAGACCTCTCTCACATGCAAAGCATGATCGAGCCCCAGAACTTGTTGGGTGTTAGATTCATAACAATGCGAATCACATGGTGATGTGAACTAGATTATTGACTCTAGTGCAAGTGGGAGACTGTTGGAAATATGCCCTAGAGGCAATAATAAATTAGTTATTATTATATTTCCTTGTTCATGATAATCTTTATTATCCATGCTATAATTGTATTGATCGGAGACTTAAATGCATGTGTGGATACATAGACAAAACCATGTCCCTAGTATGCCTCTAATGGACTGGCTCGTTGATCAAAGGATGGTTAAGGTTTCCTAGCCATGGACATGAGATGTCATTTGATAACGGGATCACATCATTAGGAGAATGATGTGATGGACAAGACCCAAACTACAAACGTAGCATATGATCGTGTCAGTTTATTGCTACTGTTTTCTGCATGTCAAGTATATGTTCCTATGACCATGAGATCATGCAACTCACGGATATTGGAGGAGTGCCTTGTGTGTATCAAACGTCGCAACGTAACTGGGTGACTATAAAGGTGCTCTACAGGTATCTCCGAGGGTGTCTGTTGAGTTGGCATGGATCGAGACTGGGATTTGTTACTCCGTGTGACGGAGAGGTATCTCGGGGCCCACTCGGTAATACAACATCACAAGGAGCCTTGCAAGCAATGTGACTAATTGTTAGTTGCGGGATCTTGTATTACGGAACGAGTAAAGAGACTTCCCGATAACGAGGTTGAACTAGGTATGGAGATACCGACGATCGAATCTCGGGCAAGTAACATACCGAAGAACAAAGGGAACATCGTACGGGATTAACTGAATCCTTGACATAGAGGTTCGACCGATAAAGATCTTCGTAGAATATGTAGGAACCAATGTGGACATCTAGTTCCCGCCATTGGTTATTGACCGTAGAGGTGTCTCGGTCATGTCTGCATAGTTCTCGAACCCACAGGGTCTGCACACTTAAGGTTTGGTGACGTTTCGGTAGTATAGAGTTATGTATGGTGGTGACCGAAGGTTGTTCAGAGTCCCGGATGAGATCCCGTACGTCACGAGGAGCTCCAGAATGGTCCGGAGGTAAAGATTCATATATAGGAAGTCCCAGTTTGGTCGCCGGAAAAGTTTCGGACTCATCGATAGTGTACCGGGAGTGCCGGGAATGTACTGGGAGACCTCCGGGAGGGGTATTTCGACCCCAGAGGGTCCATGGGCTGTGTAGAGTGATAACCAGCCCTTAGTGGGCTGGTGGAACAGCCACAATGAGGCCCATGGCGCAGGAGACAAAAGTCCTAAAGGAAAAAGTGGAAAATCAACCAATAGGGAGCAATCCTACTCCAACTAGGATTAGAGGAGTAGGATTGCTCCTCCCTTGGCCGACCGACTCCTAGGAGTCCTTGGGCTGGCGCCAAGGCTGCCTCTCCCTCCCTCCTATATATACTACTGGATTGGGTGGTTTTTGCACAAAAAAAATACGACCACGTGCTACCCATTTCACCGGTTCTCCTCTAGATCAGTTTTCTAAAGTGCTTAGGCGAAGCCCTGCCGGAATTGCTACACCACCATTACCGGAGCGCCGTCACGCTGTCGGTGAACTCTCTCTCCTCTCCACCTCCTCTTGCTGGATCAAGACGGTGGAGATCGTCATCAAGCTACACGTGTGCTGAACGCGGAGGTGCCGTCCGTTCGGCGCTAGATCGGAAGGACCGTGATCGAGATCGCGAGACGGTTCGTGATGAGATCGCGGAACGGATCGTGATGAGTTCGCGAGACAGATCGTGATCAAGATCATGAGACGGATCGTGATGAGATCGCGGGACGAATCGTGATGAGTTCACGGGACGGATCGTGATTGGATCGCGGGACGGATCGTGATGAGATCGCGGGACGCTCGGCGATTTGGATCGCGAAGATGTTCGACTACACCAACCGCGTTTCTTAACGCTTCCCGCTTAGCGATCTACAAGGGTATGTAGATCCACTCTCCCTCTCGTAGATGCTCATCACCATGGATAGGTTTGCGTGTGCGTAGGAAATTTTTTGTTTCCCATGCGACGTTCCCCAACAGTGACGACCAAAGGACTTCGTGGGCCCTTAGAGGAGGTGTACCAGCCCTTATTGGGCTGGCCAAGACCTTCCGGAAGGGCCCATGCGGCTAGGGATAAGAGATAAGGCTAGGGATAAGAGATAAGGCTGAAAAGGATTCAAAAGGAAGAGATCCACCTCCCTTGTGGGAGGTGGACTCTTCCCTAGGTTCGGCCGAACCTCTCCTCCTTTGAGGAGGGGTCAAGGCAGCCCTACCTCTCCCTCCTCCTATATATACCCAAGGTTTTGGGCTGATTTGAGACACGACTTCTCTCTCTCTCGGCACAGCCCTACCCTTCCTCTTCCTCGTTCTCCGTAGCGCTTGGCGAAGCCCTGCCGGAGTCCACGTAGCTCCACCGTCACCACGCCGTCGTGCTGCCGGAGCTCTCCCTCAACCTCTCCTTCCTCCTTGCTGGATCAAGGTGTAGGAGACGTCATCGGGCTGTACGTGTGTTGAACGCGGAGGCGCCGTTGTTCGACGCTGAGATCGGAGTCCACCGCGATCTGAATCGCTACGAGTACGACTCCACCAACCACGTTCTTGTAACGCTTCCGCTTAGCGATCTTCAAAGGTATGAAGATGCAATCTCTCCCCACTTGTTGTTGGTTTCCCCGTAGATAGATCTTGGTGACACGTAGGAAATTTTTTAATTTACTACTACGTCTCCCAACAGTATAGTATATAGTGCAATCTCTATAAGGTATTATATTTAGAAACGGAAAGAGTATCATTTTATTAGAGGCGATGGTGGTGCGTGGGTGTTGGTTCCAGTTTCAAAATTGTTCAAGCTCTAATTTGATATGTACCGTATTGCTTAGTTATTGAAATGATCTATTATTTTCCCTGCCCTCCCCCCAATGCAAACAGATGATTGGGATGAAGAACAGGGACAAAAATGTATACGCAGTAGTTAATTCGAGCCATACGTATGCCTTCGTTCCTAAGAAAAAGGCCAGGGTCGGCTCCATCACCGGTCTGCCTTGTTTTCGGTGGTCTTAGGACTATGGTGGCGTAGTGGATCATGTCCCTTGCCGACATGAGGGCTCCTTCTTTAGACTCTCGTTGTCGTTTGCAGCATGTCATTGTTGCTCACAACATGTCGCTGTTGCTCACAACATGTCTCGAAACGACTCCCGATGCCGTTTGTAGCATGTTGTGCCACCGGTTGCAACATCCAACCCTGTCGTTTGTAGCACCTCAACTACGTTGGCGTGCGTCTTAGTTGATTGAATTTTGGGTATACCACTGAAGGAAATATGGACTTTGAGGTGATATTATCGCAGACTTATCGACTCAAGAAGTGATCTTCTATCCACGTTGGCATCACACTTGCTTATGTTGTTACGCACATATTTTTTTCTAACACAGTACAAACGTAAGCGCTCATATATACGCGCATACACTCATCCCTATGAACGCACACACGCACACCTTATCCTTATGAGCACCTCCGAGAGACTGAGCCGGCATATCATCTTGAGATTTACGATGTCACCGTAGGCGTCTCATCGTCGACGGAAGCGTCTCCTCCCACTGAAAGCGTATCGTCGGAAATCCTGAAATAAATCCAAAAATAATACAAGCACCAAGATTTGAATTCTGGTGGGTTGGGGATACCACTGTCCCTCTAACCATCTAACCACAAGTTGTATACGTTATACCATTGTACAATTATAAGGAGGAAGTACCACCATATTTCTAGGAATGTCATGCTTTCAGTTTTGAATATAACCAGTTAATGATCCATAATCAAGATCATGCCATCGACGGTGCCATTACCGAGACAAATGGTGTCGGCTACTACATCATCAACGCCATGCATGTTGTCTACTAAGAATCTTTATGATTGGTGTTAGTGTTCATAAGATGTTTTGATTCGAATGGTACATATGGTGACCTCGCCATTTTACATGTAGACTGGGAGGAATTTGTTTACGGTACAATCTTGCCAAGAGAGATACAAGAGGATATGATTTTGTCTTAAGATTAACATATATTTTTTGCGGGTAAATATTAACATGATTTGGTTAACTCATGTATCAAACATTAATACTCCTTCCGTTTTCAAACATAAGACCTTTTAAAAATTACACTATAAATTACATATGAATGTATCTAATTGTATTTTAAGTCTAGATTTACTTATTTTGCTTTGTATGTATAGTCTATAGTGCAATCTCTATAAGGTATTATATTTAGAAACAGAAAGAGTATCATTTTATTAGAGGCGATGGTGGTGCGTGGGTGTTGGTTCCAGTTTCAAAATTGTTCAAGCTCT
The DNA here is from genome assembly GCA_022496015.1 of Hordeum marinum. Lineage (NCBI taxonomy): Eukaryota > Viridiplantae > Streptophyta > Magnoliopsida > Poales > Poaceae > Hordeum > Hordeum marinum. The sequence goes on from CM039677.1 coordinate 422,420,098, forward strand.
AATTTGATATGCACGTATTGCTTAGTTATTGAAATGATCTATTATTTCCCCTGCCCCCCCCCCTCCCCTCCATGCAAACAATGATTGGGATGAAGAACAGGGACAAAAATGTATACGCACTAGTTAATTCCAGCCATACGTATGCCTCCTTTCCTAAGAAAAAGACCAGGGTCGGCTCCACCACCGGTCCGCCTCGTTTTCGATGGTCTTAGGACTATGATGGCGTGGTGGATCATGTCCCTTGCCAACAGGAGGGCTCCTTCTTTAGATGTTCTGTTGAATTTTGTTAGGATTTGTGTCCTTTTTAGAAAGACGAGACCGCGACGGCTCTCTCAAGATAGAATAAGATTATATCCGCCTAGTCCTTGTCTTGGTGATGCATTTAGCATTGTCGGTAAACGTGTGGAGGTGTGTCTTCGATGGATCTGTCCTTTGTGGATTTGCTCGAATCTTGCCGTAGTTCGTCTATGTTCGCGTGTCTTCAGCTTGGATCCTTTCGATCCACGCTACTCTTCAACGACGGTGGTTGTTGTTCTGGTGTGTCGGTCCTATGGGGCCTTAACACGATGGTTTTTCAGCTATCTACTACAATAAGTTTTGTCCGGCTCCGACGAGGGAGGAGCGATGACGTCGACGCGCCTTCGGCTCGCTTCAATGTCTTGTAGTCGTCGCTAGGTGGTCTACGGATCTAGATGTAATTATTATTATTTTCAGTGTTGTATATATACTATCACGAGTGAAGATGAATAGGTGGAATTTTTCGTAAAAAAAATGAATGACTTTTTTTTAGGGAAAAAAATGAATGACTGAGATATTATTAGTGTATATGCTTGATGTTTTGATAACTGTTACGTACTAGTTGCTGCAACGTCGACGCCAACAGAGAAGGGCGCGCGTCCGGTTCCGCCACGCGTACGACCCATGGCATGGCATGGAATGATTTCACATCAGACACGATAAGCATGCATATTCGCCGTGACATAATTTGTCGTCACGTCTTTTGGTGGTACATACGGGGTGGGATAGCGCCCCTCCACCAACCACCTGTGACGTGCAGATCATCGCGCGTATCGTGGCCGGCTCCGCATGATCCGAGACGCACGCTGGATCCTGGACCCAAATGATAACGGCGCCGCGAACGCCAAGCGCGCTCGCCGCGTCCTCCGTCTACAAATAACGGAACGGAACGGGAGAGGATAGCGCTCTCCACCTCGCAGACGCAGCAACAACCACCCCCACGCACGCAGGCTCACTCCCCGCCCGCCGCGATGGTCGCGCCGGCCAAGATCCCGCAGCGTCAGCTCTTCATCGACGGCGAGTGGCGCGCGCCCGCGCTCGGCCGCCGCCTCCCCGTCGTCAACCCGTCCACGGAGGTCTCCATCGGTCGGTACCCGATCTCTCTCTCTCTCTCTCTCTCTCTCTCTCTCTCTCTCTCTCACTCCCTGTCTCTTCATCCCCTTTCCGTTCGTTTTTGGGCGCTGGCTGACGGGCTCCTGCGCAGGCGAGATCCCGGCGGGCACCTCGGAGGACGTGGACGCGGCGGTGGCGGCCGCGCGGGCGGCCCTCAAGAGGAACCGCGGCCGCGACTGGTCCCGCGCGCCCGGCGCCGTCCGGGCCAAGTACCTCCGTGCAATCGCCGCCAAGGTACGCGACGAGCTCCCTCCTGCTGCCTCCGCGCGCGCAAGTCAATAGGCTGCGCGTGTGCATTAATGGTGCCAGCTCAACTGGTCAATCAGTCAACCTCTTTCGAGTGCCAGATGCATGCTAGATTCGTCAGTGGTCCTTTTCTGGGTGTGTATTTCTGATACCCCGAGTGAACCACCAAGGCACACATGCTCTTGAAATCAGATATGCAGGTTCAAAATAATTCTCAAGAATATATGATTCGTAGTAATTCGAGACCAATCCCAGCCCGTTATGAAGGAGGAGAAATCGACAAGTAGCAACATGAATGGTAGCGTTAAATAGCTGAAACCACTTTTCGTATTGGATCTGTCTAATTCCATGAAGAGACATGAACAGCTGTTTTCGGATATGTTGCCCTGTATTCGAATTATGCATGATCACAAAATTTACTGTTATGGTGTACTACAGTAGTACACTCTGTACATGTGCCCCGAAAGCGATCTAACAAAAATTAAGAACCGCTTGGAGGAAAGCTGTGGTGTGTTTTAGACTTCTACTCCGTAAGACATTGCTTTCTATATGGATGCTAGCCTTTTTACTCTAAATTAGGAAACGGAATTAAATCTGCTTTTGGTCTTATAAATTTGTAGAACCTGGTATTTTTTTCACATGCATGTCAGTTTTTGATGCATTTGATTTCCTTTTCCTTCAGATGATTGAGCGGAAATCCGATCTGGCTAGGCTAGAGGCACTTGATTGCGGGAAGCCTCTTGATGAAGCGGCATGGGACATGGTATGCGATCCACCTTTTGAATGTCTGCATGCATTGCATTTTTGTACACATGATGTACTGATGTGCACGATGTTCTCTTTATCAGGACGATGTTGCCGGCTGCTTTGAGTTCTTTGCAGGTCATGCTGAAGCCTTGGACAAAAGGCAAAATGCTGCAGTTACTCTCCCGGAGAATTTTAAATGCCATCTTAAGAAGGAACCTATTGGTGTAGTTGCTCTAATCACACCTTGGTATTTCCCATTCCCCCCCTGTCCTGCTTGTATCTCTATATATGGTTTTAGCATGCTACCGCAAATTCTTCATATAGTAAAGGAGCTTTAAATTGGCGGTGACGACTATTAGGCTTAGCCATCACAATCCAAGTAATTTGATACTCCTTCCGATCCATAATACTTGTTGCTGCTTTAGTACACTTTTTTCTCTCTTTCCTTGTCCACATTTTGTGCTCGTACTCTTGAGTTTTCAAGCTCACTCAGCTGTGACAATGTCATTTGTGTGTGTGTGTGCAAGCGAAAGTTTTGGCTAGTGTTACTAAACTTATTATGGATCGATACAACCCTCAACCCCGTGTTTTCTCCTCATCCAAATATTTCTTTTCCTTACTGGCCCTGGTAATCTGTTGTCAGCCTTGCTCACTTAATCTAATTACATTGATCTCATTATTTAGAATCTTACTGCTGAATGAGAACAGTTGATCCAGTAATTGGTTATTGGTTACATTCAACTTTGTGGTTTTACTTGTATTTTCTTTTCTATATAGTTTTATACTATAACATTAAATTATTTGGTCCTGACGTTCTTTGTTTGACACATTTTGCTACAGGAACTATCCTCTCCTGATGGCTGTATGGAAGGTAGCCCCTGCTCTGGCAGCTGGTTGTACAGCTGTACTGAAACCATCTGAATTAGCTTCTGTGTAAGTTTAAAATTTGTCCGCTTTTCCATTATATAAGCAATGGGAATTGAAATATCTCTGTATTTTTTAATTACCAGGACTTGCTTAGAGCTTGGTGATGTGTGTAAAGAGGTCGGTCTTCCATCAGGTGTCTTAAACATTGTGACTGGACTAGGTCATGAAGCTGGCGCTCCTTTGTCGTCACACCCTGACGTCGACAAGGTACATATATTTGTCCTCTATCTTCTTGTGATCCATCAATGTCGATGGAGTATATTCCTCACAATATATGGCTTATTTGAACTTTTAGGTTGCATTTACCGGGAGCTATGCAACTGGTCAAAAGATTATGGTTGCTGCAGCTCCTACGGTCAAGGTTTGTTCCACATGTCTCTGTTTTTAAAAAAAATTGTATAGTAATTTATCACCAAGCATCTGTTTTTTTCCCTCCTTTAGATTTTTAGAATATTGACCAAGATACTTTGAGCGCTTTCCTGATAGCAGACCATTCTCACCTTTTGTGTTGCATCTTTTCTTGACAGCCTGTTACATTGGAACTTGGTGGCAAAAGTCCTATTGTAGTATTTGATGATGTCGACATTGACAAAGGTACATGCTGCATGCTGAGACTTATCCAACTCGAAATGCCATGTGTGGAATCACTTAATAGAGCATGGTGTTACCCACCCTAAAGCCTTTATTTGGTGTCTGGGGATTGTCATGATAAATGATTGTTAGAACTTAGGTTTAGTAACCTGTAAAATGATTAAGAGAATGATGTCTATATTTCACCAGACTTTCTGCTTGTTCAAACTGGCGTAATTTTTATGGAGGGTATATGCAAGCTGAATACTGAAACAAAGGATACATTTGTTTCTTAGCTAAGCTGGGCTATAGCCCAAGTTACTTATCCCGGCTTTGTTGTGCTAGCCTTGGCTAGCTGTTTGGTTTAATCTGACTAATCCTAGCTTTTGGAGGATAGTTATGTTTTGTAGGGAAGCCCCCTCAGAGATCCATATAATCTACCAAAGAGCTGTTCTTGTGTGTGATTGTTGCCCAAAAGTGCAAGCGGATTAGGCTAACGCAGCTACTTTTGAAACCATCCTAGGCTACATTGCCGCCAAAGAGTAAATTCTGGTTGTTCCAAAACGCAAACCTTTGCTGGGCTAGTCTAGCGGTTTTCTTGTTTGAGGCCCAAACATACCGGAAATTATTTCATCCCTAATTTTTGGTGACAAGCAAGGCACTTATTTTGAACTGATTATAAAAACATGAGTACTGTGCTTTAGCTCTGGATACTTTTACGATCTAAATGTTTCTAGACAGTGATTCACTCAAGTTAGTTGATACATGCATTTTGACTGAATAATATGATTCTGTTAAGTACTTTTTTCGACCTTTAGTTATATTTGATTGTTGATCCTTCTATTTAAACAGCTGTTGAATGGACTCTATTTGGGTGCTTTTGGACCAACGGTCAGATTTGCAGTGCGACATCTCGTCTTCTTATCCATGTAAGTATTGATGTTGCAACTTCAACTGTAATGCTAATGAAGTACTCTACATGTTTGATGGGATTCAACAATAGCTCAGCCGGGTCACCAACTTTTCACTTATGATTATTGTGTATGATGCACCATTATCAGTTCTCATGCACCGGGCTGCCCTTTTTTTATGCACCATTATCAGTTCTCATGACATATGTCATTGCATTGTGTACAGTACCAACATATGGACTGCCCGTTGTTTAAAGTACATGTTTTAGCACATTAAGCTGGGTTGCTGTACTGTATGATTGGCAATCAGGAGCAATTTTCAAAATGTTGCTCTGGAAGCTATATTCCAGATTTGTTAATTTATTGCTCTTGAACATATGGCAGTTAGTTTTGCACTCCTGACATCAAACTCATTGCAGAAAAATATCGCTAAAGAATTCGTCGACAGGATGGTTGCATGGTCCAAAAATATCAAGGTGTCAGACCCGCTCGAGGAGGGTTGCAGGCTTGGACCAGTTGTTAGTGAAGGACAGGTAATACATGTTAGCTTTATATAAATTCAGGGAGAAAAAACAGGGCAGGTCCCTTTTGTCTTTTTGCTGGATTTATGTTCTCTTTTAGTTTGTTTATATAGTGATATAGTTTGCCCCTTTGAGTTATCAGTTGTAGCCTCTCTTGGTATTGCTAGTTACTACAAACCGCAACTTATATTTGGAGAACCTGTGGTCAAATGCACCGAAGCACCACATTCTTTGGATTTACTTTATGTTTTTAACTGCAAGAATTCATGTTTCTGTCATAGCCCACGGACTCATTCCTTGTTAGTCGTCTTACTTATGGTATTGCCCGGTTTCAGTATGAGAAGATCAAGAAGTTCGTAGCAAATGCTAAAAGTGAAGGTGCCACCATTCTGACTGGGGGTGTCAGGCCCAAGGTAATGCCCAGTTCACAGATGCGTGTACATGTACAGGCATTCACGTGCTACTAGAATACAGCTAACGTTTTTGTGTTTCTGCAGCATCTGGAGAAAGGTTTCTTCATTGAACCCACAATCATCACTGACATCAACACATCAATGGAGATTTGGAGGGAGGAAGTATTTGGTCCAGTCCTGTGCGTGAAAGAATTTTCTACCGAAGAGGAAGCCATCGAACTGGCCAACGATACTCAGTGAGCTGCTTACTCGTTTCAATAGAGCATTTATGTCATTGCTTCTTTGAGGGATTGCAATTGCAGCGTATATGTTAGCCTGTTGCTTGTCAGCTAACTCCGATAACCCATCCCCTTTTGACAGTTATGGTCTGGCTGGTGCCGTGATTTCCGGTGACCGTGAGCGATGCCAGAGATTAGCTGAGGTATGAAGGAGTATAACATGCTTTGTTATAATGTTGATAGCTTTATCTGCTACTCCAAGTTGGTGTTACTTGAGTAGTGTTGCAAATCGCTCTTGGGACTGTTCTGCTAACAAGTGTCCAATGGCAATTCCAACTATAGGAGATCGACGCGGGATGCATCTGGGTGAACTGCTCGCAGCCTTGCTTCTGCCAAGCTCCGTGGGGCGGGAACAAGCGCAGCGGCTTTGGGCGCGAGCTCGGAGAAGGGTGAGCCAAGATCATATTCTCCGAGTCTCTTGTTATAACTGTCGAGGGTTTCTACCTGACGCTATCCATGCCTTTTTGTTTTGCAGGGGCATCGATAACTACCTGAGCATCAAGCAGGTCACGGAGTACACATCTGATGCGCCGTGGGGATGGTACAAGGCTCCGGCCAACTAAGATGCAACTAAGCTGTTTCGAAGACCTGTATCTGTTCCATCAGGATAAATCTGTGTGCCGGCCTTTGTAGTGGTGAGAATAAATGTAATTTGCCATGTACTGCTGGATCTTTCTTGCAAAATAAAGGGCATGAGTTTTGTGGACATACGGTGCGTGACATGGATTTACTTTGCAAAATTAAGGTGTTTAGACAAACCCCCTTTGTTTGCAAGACGGAGTTTGAGATGAATGACTTGGCTAAAACCAGGCTCTGTCTAGGCTTACAACTTGAGCACCTTCTTGGAGGAATTCTTGTTCATTAGTCCACATATATAAACAAGGTTCTTCAGAATTTAATATGGGTATAAATATCACTCTCTTAAAACCCCATGGCTATAAAGATCTTTTAACATACGTAGTAAAGATCCATTTGGACCTCCAAAGGAGAATGGGGAATTTTGGAGACAAATTGCACTAGGCCTGGCATTATGACCGCTGTAAACCTGCTAGCCAGTTACTCCCTCCGTAAAGAAGTAGTAGTGATCTAAACACTCTTATATTTGTTTACGAAGGGGGAGGCGTCTTGGCTCCCGGGTGCATCGCGATACACCCGGATGAACAGTAAGACGAAAAAAATACTAAATGTTTTAAAAAAAAATTGAATTTTTTTGTGGATGTTCGTGTTAGTGTCGCAAGCATGCTTGACAATTTTCATGTGAAACAGAATGACAGTTTTTCATCGGTGAAAAAAATAAATTTGAGATGACATTTTGGGATAACATTTGATGTTTAATTTGTTTTTTTTTGCATAGCCCAAAATGCTTAACCTTTTTGTCTCGAAATTTGCAGCTAGCATTTGGATATGACTAAGATCACATAAAAATTTTTTCATGATTTTTTTGGCATTTGAAAAAAAAATTAGCACCGGGAGCCTAGTTGCATTTCCGTTTACGGAGGGAGTATAATGCAACCCCCAACTTGAGCGCGTTGGGTTGGCGTCATAACTATCTTTACATACTTCCAAGATGCTCATGATCTTGGATTGTTTTACCAGAAGAACCAAGCCCTGACTATGATTGGTAGATGGCTAACCGGATTTGTGTTTCTCTACAGTGGAGCATCAATTTCTTGGTAGGCATGTATACAGACCCTCATAATATGGAAAATCCAATTCGGCTCTTGGGAGCATATGCTCCTGTCCACCAAAAAAGTTTTTTGCAAATGTAAAAAAATTAGATGTGTTTTTTGTACCCAAATGCTACTTGCAAATTTTTAGTGAAAAATCTTAAGCATTTTAAGCTGTGCGAAAAAACAAATCAAACGTTAAATGTTACACTTAATTTTGTTTTTTCACCGACGAAGTAGCCCTATCCCGTTTCGCATGAAAATTGAACATCCATACAAAAAAAAATCAGATTTTTTTAAAATTTTATTTACTATTTGTTTTGAATTTACTATTCATCAAGGAGCATATGCTTCCAAGAGCCAAAACGGCCCTCCCTCATAATAGTTGCTTTATATGAAGCCTCACGAGAATGTGGCTCGTTATCTGGATATAGGCTTCAAGAGGGCTAGGTTATAGATGTTTGTGCAATGTGTTTATTTACATCAGTTTTATGATAATTTGGATATTTCTTGAGAAAACTCTAAAATTGGAGGCTACATCTATTAATCTCCTAAAACTCTAAGCTCCCCAGATTTGAAGTCTTCTGATGCGTTGAAAGGTCGCTGTGCCCATCTTTAAGGGTGTGTCCTTGGTTGAGAGTTCATGTTTTTCCTTTTTTTGCTTTCTCTTCTCTTTCTACTTTTTAATTTATTTTTTCACATTTAAAGTCATGAACATTTATTAAAATCTGTGAAGTTTTTTGAGAATTCATGAACATTTTAAAATTAATGAATATTTTGAAAGTTCATGAATATTTAAAATAATATGAATATTTTTAAAAATCCGTAAATGGTTTTAAATCCATGAATGTGTTTCAATTACTGATTTTTTTAAAATATCTTTTCAAAACAGTAACAATTTTCAAATCTGTAAAAATCATTTTGATTTAACAAACTTTCTCAAAATAAAATGACAGTCAGGTTTTTACGAGATAGCAGTGGAGCGAGCGAAAAACTGTTATGCGAAACAGAGAGCCGAACTAAACTAGAAGGAGCTTAGTGGACCGGCACGTCTGAGTTACATTCGCAGTTCCACAATTTCAGCATGGAATAAAAGCTCCATGACCATACATCGAACAAGTCCACTTTCCTCTCAAATAAATACTGTTTCTATCCGTTTCTAAATATAAGTTTTTTTAAAAATTTTATATAGACATAATTTAGAGTATAGATTTATTCATTTCGTTACGGATGTAGCCCCGTAACGAAATCTTTTAAAAGACTTATATTTAAAAATGAAGGAAGTACAAACGAAAAAAACACAGTCAAAACATAATAAATACCCAAGCCAACGCAGATAAAACCAAACGAAACAAACAACCACAATAATCTACTGGAGAAAAAAAGGCAATCCCATGAATGAAGAACGGCGCGGCGAAGCGCGCGTCAGCCTTTGCTGTTTGTGAAGTGCTCTACATTTTTTTGGGGGGAATGATTTTTTTTTTAGGGGTTTTAGAGAACGAGATGGGTATAGAGAATTTGCTAGAGTCGAGTTGCCTAAAAATCGAAATCCCCTTTCACTTTCCTCGTGGCGGTCCGATGCCGCCGCACGTCGGCGTCGACCTCCCGCGCGCCATCTGCGCCGCCGTCATCAAATGCTCCTTCCGGCGGCACGCCCACCTCCTCGCCGCCGACCCGTCGCTCCTCGCGGCCGTCCTCGGCCGCCTCTCCCCGCTGCCCTCCGCGGCTCTCGCCTTCTTCCGCGCGCTGCCGCCACCGCACCCGCTCGACGCCTCCCTCGCCCTCGTCCGCCTCCTCGCCGCGCACCCGCGCCACCACCCGACCGCCCGCTCCCTCCTGCGCGACCTCTCCCTCCGCCACCCGCTCTCCTCCCCGCTCCTCCTCCCCTCGCTCCTCGCCGGGCCCCACGTCCCGAGCTGGCTCCTCCTCGCGCTCGCCCAGGGCGGCCGCGCCGGCGACGCCGTCCGGGTCTTCGACCACATGCGCGCGGGGGGCCTCGCGCCCGACGCCCACGCCTGCACCTCGCTCCTCACCTCGCTCGCCAGGGCCCGGATGACGGCCACCGCGCGCAGGGTGTTCGACGAAATGGGCCGGGCCGGGGTTGCCATGAACACGCACGTCTACAACGCCATGCTGCACGTGTGCCTCAAGGCCGGGGACACCGCGCGTGCCGAGGCGCTGATGACGAGGATGGACGCCGCTGGCGTGCCGCTGGACCTCTTCTCCTTTAACACTGCCATCGCCCTGTACGTCAGGAAGGGGATGCAGTACGAGGCGATGTGCGTGCGGGACCGGATGGCGAATGACGGTGTCGAGGCGGACATCGTCACCTGGAACACCGTGATCCACGGGATGTGCAAGGAGGGGAGGATGAAGGAGGCAGCCCAGCTTCACAGGGATATGGTGGCAGCAGGCATAGAGCCGGACATGGTGACGTACACCACGCTGGTGGATGGGTATTGCAGGGCGGGCGATGTGGGGGAAGCGATGAAACTGCGAGTGGTGATGGAGGCAAGGGGGATGTTACCGGGTGTGGCGACTTACAACGCGATCATTAGGAAGCTCTGTGAAGATGGCAAGATGAAGGAAGTGAACGGGTTGCTTAGCGAAATGGACGAGAGGAAGGTGCAGGCTGACCATGTGACGTGCAACACGCTGATCAACTCATACTCCAAGAAGGGGGACATGCCCTCGGCGTGCAAGGTCAAGACGAGGATGATGGAGTCAGGGTTGCAGTTGGATCAGTTCACTTACAAGGCTCTCATCCATGGATTCAGCAAGGCCAAGCTGCTAGATGAGGCCAAAGAGGCCTTGTTTGAGATGATGGGTGCAGGTACTCCAAATTTGTCTTATTTTACGGCCTCCATTAGCGTTATTAGCCCACTGTAAGGACTAAAGGCTGAATAAATATATAATGTCTAACCACCAACCAGTAATTTGAGTGTGTGTGGTCCTTGTGTTACAATAGAAAACAGTTGGTGTTCAAGCCAGTGACTAACTCTGACAACGCCTGCTGTAAAAAAACCCTCTTTACATCACTTCACTGGTTACTTAGGCATATTAGTCTCTACTAATGATGTTTGGTTTTATCTTTATGCAGGATTTTCACCCAATTATAGTGTATTTTCATGGCTCGTTGATGGTTTCTACAAGAATAATAATGCAGATGCAGTGCTACTCATCCCCGATGAGCTTATGAAAAGGGGCCTTCCTCCAGATAAATCGGTATACAGGTCTCTGATCCGAAGGCTCTGCAAGAAGGGGCTGGTTGACCTTGCCCAAAAAGTACTTCACCAAATGCAAGGCAAAGGTCTAGAAGCTGACTGTCTGGTGTATGCCTCCCTTGCATACGCACAGCTGACCGCAGGAAAGCTGTCTGCTGCTTCTGACACATTGAACGATATGGCGAAGAAGCAGCTGTCTGTGACGCCACAGATCTACAACTGCCTGTGCACTTCTTATGGGGACGAGAAGGAGACACTGAACATGTTCTGGGTTCATGCCATCGAGAGAGGCCTGATTGGGAAGAGTGTGTACAAACTGATGCACCAAGCGAGGCTGAAATCATTGAATCCTGCAGTTGAGAACGAGGGGCATGCTCCTGTTTCAAGGCCAAGCTTGCCGGCGTCTACAAAATGATAGCTCGGGGGGCTTATACAATTGTGGCAGTTTCATTTATCATTACCATATGTCCCTCCCCCCCCCCCCCCCCCCCCCCTTGCCCTCGTGAATCTTCCATCGTGCAAGGGCATGAAACACACGCTGGTAATTCACGAGATCTCTCTGTTCCTTGTTGGATTACTTATATCAATCTTGTGTATTTACTGCGTGTCTAAAATTGTTTTCAGGTGCCCTGTGAATCGGCATCGCATCTTGTTGGCGCTGAAGGTTGCGAGCTGTGCTCCTCGCGTATGCATATCCACGTCACGTGCACGAACCTGGTCAACAGAAGCATATTCAATGTATGGCAGCAATAGGGCAGTTGAGGTGGTGGAAAACACCTTGTGTTAGACAAATAGAAGCAGGACATGTCTGATACTTTGGTTTTGCTAGGGATTCACAACGCAATCTGTTTTTTTTTTTTAGTTTGTTTCAGTTAGAATGTGTTCACTCAAATCATTTATCTCTGATATCAAATTCTGTTTAGGGAAAAGGAGGCAATGTGCATGCTTATCTATTCTCTGAGCTCAACAAGGTAGTAACAAATAGGCAAATAAAACCCAGATGCTTAGACTACATTAGGCCTGCTCTGTTCTGGGTGGATCCATTCATTTGCCTTTTTGAGAATATATTTGAAAATTGGCTGTTTTGATGGTACTGGATGACAAAACTTCTATCCTGTTTTGCTATTCAGTTAGTAAAAAGAGAAGAATTAAAAACAGATTTTTGTGGCCTTGGGCCTGTTTGACAACTGGGCCGGGCCAAGCCAGCCCAACCCAAGTGACCGAACTGCAGAATTGATTGACTCACTGGAATTACTTCTTGAGCTACAGGAAGACGAAGATAAGGTGGTGGCCATGCCGCGCAATCACCTCGCAGTAACCATGCCGCTCCTAGCTCCAGCCGCTAAAACCCTGTTCCCCTCCCGCCTCCCGCCTCCGACTTCGTCTCGCCTCCACCTCCGCCGTGCCACCGCCACCGCTGCCGGCGGGAGGGGCGACGGTGCGGCCGCAGCGTCGGCGGCGTCCGGCACGTCGGCCAGGGACCGGCGGCTGGCCAGGGTGCGGGAGGAGCGGCGGCGCCGCGAGTACGACCGCGAGCACACCTACCCCGGCTGGGCCAGGTCCGTCCGCCATCTCCTCCCGTCGCCTCCTTACTGAACCCCTTTGCTTTGCTACTGTGTGTATGTACTGTGTCTGTTTGGATGAGTCCTCTGCTCAGTCAGCTTAGCTCACTGGTGGTTTGCTGTGGTGATTCTTAGGGTCCTGGAGAACGCGTGCAGGGACGACGAGGAGATGCGCGCCATCCTCGGCGACAGCATCGGGAACCCGGAGCTCATGAAGCAGAGGGTGCGTTTTCCTGTGAAAATAAATAACCGGGGTTTCAGTTCTTGGGGCCTCAAAGTGCAGTGCACCTGCTGTACTGAAATTGTTGAGATTTGTGCGCTTGCTGTGCAGATACAAGAGAGGGTGCGGGCGAAAGGCAGGGAGGGGTTCAACAGACCCAAGACGGGCTCCGTCGCCGCGTTCAAAGTCAGCTTCCGAGAGTGAGTTGTCACGTAGATGATGAACACACATGTATTTGCATCTGCCCGGCAAGCATGAAAGATTAAAGTGATTCTGGATCAGATGATATGCTTCAATCAATACCGGCATTCATTGCCAAACATCGATTTGCTCTCTCTGTATCCATGATTCTGTTCTCGCTGATATAACTGAAATTCTTTTTTAGTGAAATAATAATAACACGGCATCTCCATAAACATCCATGAAAACAACTTCCGCTTCATGCAGTTTTTTTTTCCAAAAAATTCAAACGGTGACAGTGGTTGTTTTGAAAGCAATAGGAAAATTTTCAAGTTGAAAGAAGTTGAGGCTCATGAATACTGAATTTCATTTATCTTTGTATCGTTGCAGCTTCAACCCGTTAAATGCTTTCATCTGGTTTGAGCTCTTTGGAGAACCAACCGATCGAGATGTTGACCTTCTTGGCGGTGTAAAGTGACATTGTATATTTTTTGTTTGGATTCACTTTTGTTCTTTCACCCTGTCTTGACGCCAGTTGTTTCTTCACAGGTTATTCAGGCTTGGTATGTGATGGGAAGGCTAGGAGCCTTCAACTCTTCAAATTTGCAGGTTGGACTTCTTTGATATTTGAAACCTACAATGCCACAATGTTTTTGTTCTCATTTCAAGTTGGATCCCTCCACTCATTAAACTAAATCGATAACTGAAAGATAATACTGTGCATCAGTTTTAAGAGAAACCCTCCGAGTTTTTTTTGGAAAAACGAAATAATTTGCACATTATATTCGGTGTCTTCTAAATTTCGGAAAAATTGCACACTATTGTGAATTTGTGATCTGTGAACTACCCCTTTCTTGTTTTTTTAGCAGGGCTACCCCTTTCTTGTTTCTCTATGTAATTTGTGAACCATCTTCGGCATGGTTTAACTTGGCACCTAAAAAGTGTTGCAAACTGTACTCACAATCACACAGGCCAAGATATTAGATAAAAAAATGTTTCTTATAGTAGTGTATACCTATTCAGCTATTCTTTATCATCTGGTTACAACATCTATGTAGCCATTGCAAGTTTATGTATGTAAAACTTGCATGCTTCTTCTGCTGTTCTATGATATTTATGTTTTCCCTTTACTCTTTTAGACTTGTGATTTTGTAAAAAATGATCTCAGTTGGCCAACTCAATGCTGGGCTTTGACCCTTCGTACGATTCTGAAGAAGCTGCTTCTGTAATGCCTTCATCTTTCCACGATATCAGTGATGTCGAGTTTCAAGACAGTTGGGGCAGAGTGTGGTAAGGATTGAAAACATTCAGTAAGTTTGAAGCCTTGTAAAGTGGTGTAGGCTATTCTGGAAATCATCTTCTATTTGTTTCAGGGTGGACCTTGGGACTTCAGATCATCTTGGATTGGATGTACTACTGAACTGTCTTACACAATTAAGCTCAGAGTAAGGCATCTCTCACTGAAATAGTACAATATGTAGCAGTTTGGCTCAGAAGAAGTATCATCACAGATCATGGTTTCCAATTAGATTGTGCAGATAAATCAGCACTGGCACCTTAACTCTGTAACTCATATTAGCTGAACCCCAATTGTGAGACCAAGATAATTGTATAACCAAACTCACAGCCTTTTGTTTCATGTATGGTTTGCCAGCTCTATAATTTCTGCTTTTTAAAACCCTCCCACACCACCATTTCATAACACACAATATAGATTACGAAATGTGATAGCACAGTTTTTCCAGATTTACCTATCGTAGTGACTGTAACCCACCCTGTGTTGATTTGGCAAACACTGCAGACACTTGGGCATCAAACAGGTTGTTTTTGGCGGCAGAAAATTGGGCGACTGGGAGGAAGGCATGACGAGCTCGGACTATGGATATAAGCACTTCAAAATATAGGAATCCAGACAAGTGGTATGCGGCTCGAAGCCTCCAGGGGATCACGCAGTCCCCAATAGTCGAGATAAATTTTGTTTAGGAACGAGTTAGGAGTAGTCCCAACTCCCAGGACCAGCTAGATTTGGATTGCGCACACTCGTGTATGTATGTAAATAATTTCCAAAGGCGTGTGTCCCTGCTCTAATGCCGAATGGTCATAACATAGAGGCTCTTTGGCTGCTTTCCTTAGCCACCAAGATGCATACGAGAAGAAGGTGGATGAGAGAGTCACATCTTTGGAGTTGAAGGTTGCCTCCTTTGCTAGTGATGTCAAGTCAGTCCAGTATGATGGCAAGGCCACTGCTTCCCATTCCTCAAGCAGTTTGCTGAAATGCCTAGTGATGGTGAGATCAATGCTTCAGTGCCTCCTGCACACATTGAGTTCCCCCTCGCTGTAGTTGGTAGCCAAGATGCGAGGGCTTCACCTTCTATGGTCGCCGATGTTCTGGAATCTTAGTCTAGTGGGATGTTAGCTCTTCTCTTTTATGTCAAAGGGAGGAATTCTAGGCTAGGCGGCTTCATGGGTCTTTATGGTTATGAGAGTTTGAGAGGAAGAATCCATGGCTAGACAGCATTTTCATGTGGCTGGACTTCAATTGGACTCTGTTTTTTCTACTCCCATGAATGAACCAAGATTTGGGCAATTGAGTTTATGAAACTCATTGTTTTTCTGTCCTCTGTTTATATGTTGCTATCCTATTCATGTGTGTTGCAGAGTTTGTGTATCTTGTCACGCATGAATGCGATGAACCAACATGGTAACTTCAGAAAGAAGCTAGACAATCACACGGTACGAATGAATTAGCATAATGCTGAAACAACACTATACATGTCCCTGAAACATCTTACCGAAACACAGGCCTTCAGGCTCCAGCAGTCAAAACGAACAAGACATAGCACGATCTTGAAACAACAGTAGGCAGTTCAGCGAAACATCTTAACAAAATATATGCCTTTAGCGATGTAACAACCAGGACTAGCACTATGCTTAGGAATTGATTTGTGCATCATAACCATATCAGAAGAGTCATTTTCATCTCATTATAATATGAAAATGAGGATAACTGCAATCTTCACCTTTTCCTAAAGGACGAAAACCCTATATTTTCCCAAATGTTCAAAATACAATTCCAAACTCTAAATATTTGTGAAGAGACTCATATTTAATATGCGGGTCCTCCCAAATTTAAAAGAATGCAAAAATTTATTTTAATTAAACTTTGCAATTCATAAAATAAATATATTTCTCTATTTTAAATTGAGGGATTTCACATGGTGAAATCTCTTAAAAACCTATATCTATCTAACCTTCCAATATTATTGGGAAGCTACTAAACTTATTCTATTAATTTTGGAATCACCAACAACACACTTATAGTTAAACCCTAAACTTAATTCAAATTGGGTTTAAACTCCATGGTTATGATAATTCCTCAATGGACTACACCAGTTAACACGAAGGAAATGAGAGCATTTCTTGGTATCATTGGTTACTATAGAAAATTCATTAAGAACTATAGGATTATGATCAAACCTTTAACAAACCTGCTAAAGAAAGGTGCAATTTTCTTACATGACTTGCCATCCAAACTCTTACGCAAGCCTTGATGTTTGCTTCTGTTCTTGCTTTACCTAACTTCAACAAGCCTTTTGTAGTAGAAACAAATGCTTGTGATGTGGGAGTTGGTGTTGTGCTAATGCAAGATGGACATCCGTTGACATATGTTACTCTGTCAGCAAATTATTGGGTCCTAGGAATCTGACCTTGTTAGTGTATGAAAAGGAGCACCTAGCTATTTTATTAACTATTGAATAGCGGAGGTCTTATTTGCAAGTGCAAGAACTTGAGATCAGAACTGATCAGAAGAGTTTAGCTCATTTGGAACAATAACGTTTACATCTAGCTTGGTGGCAGAAATATCTGACTAAAATAATGGGCCTACAAGATAAGATCACTTGCCAGAAAGGAAATATAAATTCATCAGCTAGTGCTCTTTCTAGGGTGCCATTTTCTTCTGAAAGTATCCTGCCATTGTCCAATACTACTTTAGCTTGGTTTCTAGTCATTGTTGATTTTTACTCTAATGACCAGAAGGCACAATATTGTTTACAAAAATTCTCTTTGAACTCAAACTCGAAGAAAAAGGTCTTTTCTACAATTTGGATTAATCAAATACAAGGACAGCTTTGGGTTGGCAACAGTCTCGATTTACATATGTGAATATTCAAGGCTTTTCATGACAGTCCATTGGGAGGGCATTCAGGGTTCCTTGTTACTTATAGGAGGGTTCATTCCATATTTTGTTGGACATGCATGAAAAATTTCATCAGGGATATGGTCAAGTATTGCATTACTTGTCAACATGCCAAACCAGAAAGAGTGCCATGTCTAGGTCTGCTATGTCCATTACTTACTTGTTCCTACTCAAGCTCGGGAAATGATTGTTGGGGAACGTTGCATGGAAAACAAAAAATTTCCTACGTTTCACCAAGATCAATCTAGGAGATGAGCATCTACGAGAGGAGACATTAGATCTACATATCCTTGTAGATCTCTAAGCGGAAAGCATTAAGAAATATGGTTGATGTAGTCGAATGTCTTCGCGATCCAAA
Organism: Hordeum marinum; assembly: GCA_022496015.1. Taxonomy (NCBI): domain Eukaryota; kingdom Viridiplantae; phylum Streptophyta; class Magnoliopsida; order Poales; family Poaceae; genus Hordeum; species Hordeum marinum. The sequence goes on from CM039677.1 coordinate 422,437,530, forward strand.
TCGCAAGCCGTCCTGCGATCCAATCATGATCTAGCGCCGAATGGGCGGCACCTCCGCGTTCAGCACATGTACAACTCGATGACGATCTCTGCCTTCTTGATCCAGCAAGCGAGGGCGGAGAGGTAGTTGAGTTCTTCGATAGCATGACGACATGGTGGTGGTGGTGGTGGAACTAATTTGGCAGGACTTCGCCGTGCACTACCGAATCAATCTAAAGGAGAGACGATCTACGAGGGAGGGAGAGGCTGCGCCATGGCTTAAGGTGTTGCTGCCCTCCCAACCCTCACATATATATAGGAGGAAGGGGGGTAGGTGGGGCGCCCTAGGGTTTTCCCCTAGGGGCTTGGCCGACGCAAGGGGGAGGAGTCCACCTCCCACAAGGGAGGTGGAGTCTTGGTAGGACTCCTTCCCCAGTTGGCCACCTCCACCCCTTGTGCAAGGGCCCCTTAGGGGCTAGCTGCCCATCCCAGCAGGGGATGGTGCGCCACCTCCTAGGCCCATGCATGCAGTCCCTGGGGTGTGTGGGCCACTCTCAGTGCCCCCCGGAACCCTTCCAACACCCCGGTCACAAAACTGGCAGATCACGGAACTTTTCCGAAACTCGAATACCAACTTATTATGTATCAATCTTTACCTCCAGACCATTCCAGAGCTCCTCGTGACATCAGGGGTCTCATCCGGGACTCCGAATAACCTTCGCCAACCAACATACATAACTCAATAATACCGAACGTTAAGTGTGCAGATCCTGCGGGTTCAAGAACTATGTAGACATGACCGAGACATCTCTACAGTCAATAACCAATACCGGGACCTGGAAGGCCATATTGGTTCCTACATATTCTATGAAGATCTTTATCGGTTGAACCTCTATGTCAAGGATTCAGTTAATCCCGTACGTAGTTCCCTTTGTTCTTCGGTATGTTACTTGCCCAAGATTTGATCGTCGGTATCTCTATACCTAGTTCAATATCATCACCGGAAAGTCTCTTTACTCTTTCCGTAATATAAGATCCCGTGGCTGACTATTTAGTCACTTTGCTTGCAAGGCTCATTGTGATGTTGTATTACCGAGTGGGCCCTGAGATACCTCTTCATCACACGGAGTAACAAATCCTAGTCTTGATCCATGCCAACTCAACAGACACCCTCAGAGATACTTGTAGAGGACCTTTATAGTCACCCAGTTATGTTGCAACGTTTGATACACACAAGGTACTCCTCCGGTGTTAGTGAGTTGCATGATCTCATGGTCATAGGAACAGATACTTGACATGCAGAAAACTATAGCAATAAATGTTGGGGAACGTTGCATGGGAAACAAAAAATTTCCTATGCACACGCAAGATCTATCCATGGTGATGAGCATCTACGAGAGGGAGAGTGGATCTACATACCCTTGTAGATCACTAAGCGGGAAGTGTTAAGAAACAGGGTTGATGTAGTCGAACGTCTTCGCGATCCAAATCGCCGAGATTCCTGCGATCCCATCACGATCCGTCCCGCGATCCAATCATGATCCATCCCACGATCTCATCACGATCTGTCCCGCGATCCAATCATGAATCGTCTCATGATCTTGATCACGGTCCTTCCGATCTAGTGCCGAACAGACGACACCTCCGCGTTCAGCACACGTATAGCTCGATGACGATATCCGCCTTCTTGATCCAGAAAGAGGGAGCAGAGAGGTAGATGAGTTCTCCGGCAGCACAACGGCGTGGTCGTGATGGTGAACTAATCCTGCAGGGCTTTGCCTAAGCACCGCAGAACTAATCTAGAGGAGAAACAGATCTAGAGGAAGAAGAGGGTAGCATGTGGCAATTGGGGTTAGCTCTTCCCTCTAAATCCTCTAGTATATATAGGAGGGAGGGAGGGGAAGAGGCAGCCTCAAAACCTCAAGGTTTGGTCCAAATTGGAGGTGGAGGAGTCCTACTCCAATCCTATTAGGAGTAGGATTCCTCCTTTCCACTTGGAAACTCTTTCCACCTCTCCACCTTTTGGGTTTTTCCCACCCCTAGCCACATGGGCCTTAGTGGGGGCTTAGTACAGCACACCAGGGGCTGGTTTGACTCCTCCCACAGCCCATGAGGTCCTTTGGGTCGAGACACCCCTCCCGATGGTCCCCCGGCACCCTCCCGACACTCTCGGTACACTACCGATGAGCCCGAAACTTTTCCGGTGACCAAAACAGGACTTCCTATATATCAATCTTAACTCCAGACCATTCCGTAGCTCCTCGTGTCTTCCGGGATCTCATCCGGGACTTCGAACAACCTTCGGTCACCACCATACATAACTCTATACTACCGAAACGTCACCGAACCTTAAGTGTGCAGCCCCTGCGGGTTCAAGAACTATGTAGACATGACCGAGACACCTCTACGGTCAATAACCAATAGCGGGACCTGGATGCCCATATTGGTTTCTACATATTCTACGAAGTACTTTATCGGTTGAACCTCTATGTCAAGGATTCAGTTAATCCCGTATGCTGTTCCCTTTGTTCTTCGTATGTTACTTGCTCGAGATTTGATTGTCGGTATCTACATACCTAGTTCAATCTCATTACTGGCAAGTCTCTTTACTCGTTATGTAATACAAGATCCCGTGGCTAACTCTTTAGTCACATTGCTTGCAAGGCTTATAGTGATGTTGTATTACCGAGTGGGCCCTAAGATACCTCTCCGTCACACGGAGTAACAAATCCTAGTCTTGATCGATGCCAACTCAATAGACACCCTCGGGGACACCTGTAGAGCACCTTTATAGTCACCCAGTTACATTGCGAAGTTTGATACACACAAGGTACTCCTTCGGAGTCAGTGGGTTGCATGATCTCATGGTCATAGGAACAGATACTTGACATGTAGAAAACTGTAGCAATAAACTGACACGATCATATGCTACTTTTATAGTTTGGGTCTTGTCCATCACATCATTCTCCTAATGATGTTATCCCGTTATCAAATGACATCTTATGTCCATGGCTAGAAAACATTAACCATCTTTGATCAACGAGCTAGTCTATTAGAGGCATACTAGGGACATGGTGTTGTCTATGTATCCACACATGTATTTGAGTTTCCGATCAATACAATTCTAGCATGGATAATAAACAATTATCATGAACAAGGAAATATGATAATAACTAATTTATTATTGCCTCTAGGGCATATTTCCAACAATAAACTGACACGATCATATGCTACGTTCATAGTTTGGGTCTTGTCTATCACATCATTCTCCCAATGATGTAATCCCGTTATCAAATGACATCTCATGTCTATGGCTAGGAAACCTCAACAATCTTTGATCAACGAGCTAGCCTATTAGAGGCATACTAGGGACACAGTGTTGTCTATGTACCCACACATGTATTTGAGTTTCCAATCAATACAATTATAGCATGGATAATAAACGATTATCATGAAAAGGAAATATAATAATAACCATTTTATTATTGGCTCTAGGGTATATTTCCAATAGTCTCCCACTTGTACTAGAGTCAATAATCTAGCTCACATCACCATGTGATTTACAAACACCCATACAGTTCTGGTGTTGATCATGTGTAGCCCGTGGAAGAGGTTTAGTCAACGGGCCTGCAACATTCAGATCCGTGTGTACTTTGCAAATATTTATGTCCTCCTCCTTGATGTGACCGCGTATTGAATTTAAGCGTTGATTTATGTGTCTGGTCCTATTGTGAAACCTTGGTTTCTTGGCCAGAGCAATGGCACCAGTGTTGTCACAGAACATTCATTGGGTCCAGTGCACTAGGCACAACTCCAAGATCTGTCATGAACTGCTTCATCTAGACACCTTCCTTTGCTGCCTCCGAGGCAGCGATGTACTCCGATTCACATGTAGAATCAACTACCACACTTTGCTTAGAACTACACCAGCTTACCACTCCCCCATTGAGAATTTATACGTGTTCGGTTTGAGACTTAGAGTCATCCGGATTAGTGTCAAAGCTTGCATCGATGTAAACCTTTACGACGAGCTCTTGATCACCTTGACAAAGGAGAACCATTTCCTTAGTCCTTTAAAGGTACTTAAGGATATTCTTAACCGACATCCAGTGTTCCATTCCCGGATCACTTTGAGACCTTCCGGCCATACTTATGGCAAGGCTGACATCTGGTCTTGTGCACAACATTGCATACATGATAGAGCCTATGGCAGAAGCATAGGGGATGACACTCATCTTCTCTCTATCCTCCACAGTTGCTGGACATTGAGTCTTACTCAACTTCACACCTTGCAATACAGGCTAGAACCCCTTCTTGGACTGATCCATTTTGAACTTCTTCAAAACTTTGTCAAGGCATGTGCTCTGTGAAAGACCTATCAAGCGTCTCGATCTATCTCTATAGATCTTGATGCCCAATATGAAAGCAGCTTCTCCTAGGTCCTTCATTGAAGAACTCTTGTTCAAATATTCCTTCATGATTTCCAACAATTCTATATTGTTTCCAATCAGCAATATGTCATCCACATGTAATATTAGGAATGCTATAGAGACCCCACTCACTTTCTTGTAAATACAAGCTTCTCTGTAAAATTGTATAAACCCGAACGCTTTGATCACCTCATCAAAGCGAAGATTCCAACTCTGAGATGCTTGCACCAGTCCATAAATGGATTGCTGGAGTTTGCAAACTTTGTCAGCATTCTTTGGATCGACAAAACTTTCTGGTTGCATCATATACAACTCTTCCTTAAGGAAACCTTTAAGGAACGTTGTTTTGACATCCATCTGCCAAATTTCATAATAAAAAAATGCAGCTATTGCTAACATGATTCTGACGGACTTAAGCATCGCTACTGGTGAGAAAGTCTCATCGTAGTCAACTCCTTGAACTTGTGAAAAACTTTTGCCACAAGTCGAGCTTTATAGATGGTGACATTACCGTCCGCCTGTGTCTTCTTCTTAAAGATCCATTTATTCTGATTGGCCTTTCGCCCTTCAGGTAATACTTCCAAAGTCCATTCTTTGTTTTCATATACGTGGATCCCATCTCGGATTTCATGGCCTCTAACCATTTCGCCCTTCATAGCTCGTAGGCTCATCATTGTCCAACAACATGACCTCTAAGATAGGGTTACCATACCAGTCAAGAGCAGTACATGTCCTTGTCGACCTACGAGGTCTGGTTGTAACTTGATTTTAAGCTTCATGATCACCATCATCAACTTCCTCTTCAACTAATGTAGGCTCCACATAAACATCTTTTTGCGTTGTGCTACTCTCTAGTTGAAACAAAGGTTTTGTAACCTCATCAAGTTCTATGTTCCTCCCACTCAATTCTTTCGAGAGAAACTCTTTCTCGAGAAATGACTTGTTTTTAGAGACAAACACTTTGGCTTCGGATATGAGATAGAAAGTACACCCAACCGTATCTTTTGGGTATCTTATGAATACACATTTCTCCGCTTTGGGTTCCAGCTTTTCAGGCTGAAGCTTTTTGACATAAGCATCACATCCCCAAAATTTAAGAAACGACTACTTTGGTTTATTGCCAAACCACAGTTCATACAGTGTCGTCTCAAGTGAATGCGGTTGTCTCTAACGCATAACCCCAAAACGATAGTGGCAAATTGTCAAGAGACATCATAGAACGCACCATATCCAATAAGGTTTGATTAAGACGTTCGGACACACCATTACGTTGTGGTGTTCCAGGCGGTGTCAATTTCCAAAAAATTACACATTGTCTTAAGTGATTGCCAAACTTATAACTCAGATATTCTCCCCCTCGATCAGATCGAAGGAATTTAATCTTCTTGTTACGATGATTCCTAACTTCACTCTGAAATTGTTTGAACTTTTCAAACGTTTTAGACTTGTGTTTCATTAAGTAAATATACCCATATCTACTTAAGTCATTGGTGAAGGTGAGAAAATAATGATATCCACTACACGCCTCAATGCTCATCGGATCGCACACATCAGTATGTGTGATTAAGTCACTTACCCATTCCTTTGTTTCGGAGAACGGGGTCTTAGTCATCTTGCCAATGAGGCAGTTCACATGTGTCAAGCGATTCAAAATCAAGTGACTCCAAAAGTCCATTAACATGGAGATTCTTCATGTGTTTTACACCAATATGACCTAAGCGGCAGTGCCATAAGAAAGTGGTACTATCATTATCAACCTCTACATCTTTTGGCATCAATGTTATGAACATGTGTATCATCACCATCGAAATTCAATAAGAATAAACCCCTCACATTCGGTGCATGACCATAAAAGATATTACCCATATAAATAGGACAACCATTATTCTCTGATTTAAATGAGTAACCGTCTTGCATTAAACAAGATCCAGATATAATTTTCATGCTCAACGTAGGAACTAAATAACAATTATTCAGATTCGTTACTAATCTCGATGGTAATCGGAGATTGAGCGTACCGACGGCGATCACATCAACCTTGGAGCCATTTCCCACGTGCATCGTCATTTCGTCCTTTCCCAGCCTCCGTCTATTTCGTAGTTCCTGCTTTGAGTTGCAAATGTGAGCAACCGAACCGGTATCAAATACCCAGGCACTACAACGAGAGTTGGTAAGGTACACATAAAAAATATGTATATCATATATACCTTGTTTGGTGTTGGCCTCCTTCTTGTCAGCCACATACTTGGGGCAGTTCCACTTCTAGTGACCAGTTCCCTTGCAATGGAAGCACTCAGTTTCTAGCTTGGGTCCAGCCTTGGGTTTCTTCACAGGAGGGGCAACTGCTTTGCCACACTTCTTGGAGTTACCCTTCTTGCCCTTGCCGTTCTTCTTGAAACTAGTGGTTTTATTGACCATCAACACTTGATGCTCCTTCTGGATTTCAGACTCAACAACTTTCAGCATCACAAATAGCTCGGCGACTGACTTGTCCTTGCATGTTATAGTTCAACACAAAGCTCTTGTAGCTAGGTGGCAGTGATTGAAGAACTCTGTCAGTGATCGCTTCGGGCGGGAGGGGCGTACCTAATTCGGCCAGGCGGTTGGAATACCCAGACATTCTAAGTATGTGTTCACTGACAAACCTGTTCTCCTCTATCTTGCAAGCATAGAAATTATGGGAGGTCTCATACCTCTCCATCCGGGCATTCTTCTCAAAGATAAACTTTAACTCCTGAAACATCTCATATGCTCCATGACGTTAAAAACGTCTTTGAAGTCTCGGTTCTAAGCCATACAACATAGCACGTTAAACTACTGAGTAATCATCGGAACACGCCTGCCAGGCGTTCACAACGTCTGCAGACGACACTGGAGTGGGTGGTTCACCGAGCGGTGCATCAAGGACATAAGCCTATTAGGAAGCCGTGGGGATAATTCTCAGATTACGGGCCCAGTCTACAAAGTTACTTCCATCATCTTTCAGCTTGGCTTTCTCTAGGAACACATTAAAATTAAGGGGAACTACTACGCGAGCCATTGATCTACAACATAAATTTGCAAAGGTTACTTAGACTATTGTTCAAGATAATGAGTTTAGTTAATCATATGACTTATAAAACTCCCACGCAAATTGACATCTCTCTGGTCATCCGAGCGCTACATGATCCAAATTCACCAACCCAAGTCCGATCATCACGTGATATGAGGTGGTTTCAATGGTGAACATCTCCATGTTGATCATATCTATTATATGACTCATGCTCGACCTTTCGGGCTCTTGTGTTTCGAGGCCATGTGTGTACATGCCAGGCTCGTCAAGTTTAACCCGAGTGTTCCGCATGTGCAACACTAGCTTGCACCCATTGTATGTGAATGTAGAGTCTATCACACCCGATCATCATGTGGTGCTTCGAAACGACGAACTTTTTCAACGTGCACACTCAGCGAGAACACAATTTTATCTTGAAATTTTAATGAGGAATCACCTTATAATGCTACCATCCTCCTAAGAAAAATAAGATGAATAAAAGGATTAACATCACATGCAAATCATAAGTGGCATGATATGGCCACGAAGTTGTGCTTTTTATCTCCATCTCCAAAGCACCGACATGATCTCCATCATCACTGACATAACACCATGATCTCCATCATCGTGTCGCCATCGGGGTTGTTGTGCCAACCATGCTTCTACTACTATCGCTACCGTTTAGCAATAAAGTAAAGCATTACAAAGCGCTTAATGATTGACATGCAGGTCATACAATAATTAAAGACAACCCTATGGCTCCTGTCGGTTGCCGTATGCATTGATATGCAAGACGATATGAACTATTACAAACATGATCATCTCATACATCAAATATATCTCATCATGCCTTTGTCCATATCATATCACAACACATCCTGCAAAAACAAGTTAGAAGTCCTCTAATTGTTGTTGCATGTTTTACGTGGCTGCTGTGGCTATCTACCAAGAACTATTCTTACCTACGCAAAACCACAACGGTGATACACAAATTGCTATTCAATATTCCACAAGGAACGCCTTTGTAAAATCCGATCCAACTAAGGTGGGAGAGACAGACACCCGTCAGCCATCTTTATGCAACAAAGTCACATGTCAAACGATGGAACCGGTCTCCCGTACGTGGACGAGTAAGGTTGGTCCGAGCCGCTTTATCCCACAAGACCGATGAATCAAGAAAAGACCAAGGAAGGAAACAATATGAATATCAACACCCACAAACTCCTTTGTGTTCTACTCGTGATCTCATCTACGAATAGACCAAGCTCTGATACCACTGGTGAGGAACGTTGCATGAGAAAGAAAAAATTTCCTATGCTTCACCAAGATCAATATAGGAGATGAGCATCTACGAAAGGAGAGATTAGATCTACATACCCCTGTAGATCGCTAAGCGGGAAGCGTTAAGAAATGCGGTTGATGTAGTCGAACATCTTCGCCATCCAAATCGTAAGCCGTCCCGCGATCCAATCACGATCTAGCTCCGAGCGGATGGCACCTCCGCGTTTAGCACACGTACAACTCGATGACGATATCCTCCTTCTTGATCTAGCAAGCAAGGATGGAGAGGTAGATGAATTCTCCGGCAACATGATGGCTTGGTGGTGGAATTGATCCGGCAGGGCTTCGCCATGCACTACCGAATCAATCTAGAGGAGAGACGATCTACGAGGGAGGGAGAGGCTACGCCGTGGCTTAAGGTGTTGCAGCCCTCCCTCCCCACATATATATAGGAGGAAGGGGGAGGAGTCTGAAAGTGCATGTAGTCCCCATGTGTGGTTTTGGTATTTGATGACAATCCTAATGGACTAATGTTGGCATTGAGTTATTTGAAGGAATGTTCTATTTGCAATGCATGAAGAATATTGGATGAATTGAAGGATGTTTGTTCCATGATGATGCAAGAAGGACCTCGAATGAATTCTAAATGAACATCATGTACATACTGTTGTGCATGCATCAAGGATGAGCTCAATGATTGAATCAAATATGATACGATCAAGATAAATTCCATGTGATGAACAAGATGTGATCTATGTGGAGTTCATTGAGGATCTCAGACGTTCTCATGCTTTGGCTTATGGTTTGAACCATGATGGATCAAGATCTTAAGAGAATAATTAAAGAGAAGAATTTTACATATGTCTTGAAAATAGAATCATGATGAGCTCATATGTTGAGTCATGGATGGTTACGTCGTCAAGCAAGTAATTCAAGTGAAGAATTCATTGTGCCTCTCAAGAGACTATGTTTATATAATGAAGCACAATAAGAAATCAATAGGGCCTTCAAGACATCAAGATTAATCATGGTTCAAACATAAATGTTTACCAAGATTAAGATCAAATATTAAACTCAAAGTTGGTCATCACACAAGCACAAATGATGTACCACATGAGATCTTGTGGTATGGTAAGTAAATGTCAATTGCACTTTGTGTACTAACCCATACTATGTGTTGTCTATTTTTATGAGGATTAGGTAATTATCATGGGCTCGCATCGAGAGAGAGATTCCAAATGTCCATGAGAGGATGATATCAAGTGTTCATGATCATGGTTGACAAGGGCAAGTTCAAGATAACCATCCCGAAGGATTACATGCTTGAAGCTTGTGGATGTTCATATGATGAACAAGTGAAGATGAATATATAGTAAGGCTTTCCACATCGTGTATGGGAGAGCTACTTGAAGACTTCACCAATGAATTGCCATCAAGTTGAGCCAACAAGAAACAATAACATCAAGCTCAAGTGAAAGGCTCGAGTCAAAGGTATTAGTTCCTTTGACGTTAGTGGTGTGGAATGATGACCACCGAAGAAATATATTCACTCAAGAATGGATTCTCGGTGGCTATCTAGTATAGCTATTTTATTATTCTCGAGTTATAGGGATCCCTCACTATTAAGAGGGGATCAAAGGGTTTCGTGATGGAGTTGCTCAAGTCTACATCTTCTACACACAAATTCCACTCCTATCATATATCCCAAAGTAAAAGCATACGCCAAAAAGGGTTCCCCAATTTCTATGCTCAAAACTTTGCATTAATTGCATCATCCATTTTGTTTGATATTGGGTGGTTCCCAATGTGAGGACCTTAGGCTTTTCAATAGCTACAAAACGAGCCCAAGACCATCAAAATTGGAGTCCATATGTAAAAGTTATGCATGTTTTACTTTTAGAATGTTGGCTTTTTATTGGGGGGGGGGGGGGAAGTTCTAGGCTTGACATCCCGGAAGTTCCGGGCTAAACAGAAAGTTTGCAAAAACCTGGCCCCAAGGGTGCCCAGAAGTTCCGGGCCAACACGGAAGTTCCGGGGGCCAGAAGTTCCGTGCAGATTCCTGGGCAAGTTCCGGGTTAACGAGAAAGTTTACACCATGTGCCCCAATAGGGAGCCTGGAAGTTCCAGGCAAACCCAGAAGTTCTGGGCTATGTTTTTCTGTCCATAACAGGCAGATTTAGTGGGGCACTATATAAGGTACCCTTCTTCCCAAACGAGCTAGAGCTTTTGGATCTGAGATTTCCCCATTGTTTTGAGCTCTCTCCTCCTCCCCAAGACTCAAAACTCCAATCCATTTGGGGGAAAACTATCCCATGGTTCTAGGGTTCATTTAGTGACCTTCTCCATTGTTCCTCTCCTCTTCCATCCCTTCATAGCATTAGTTGCTTTTGGTGGGATTTGAGAGAGAGGGATTTGAGCATTCTTGTGTTAAATACTGAAGATATTTGTGAGAGTTCTTGAGAGAGATTTCATCCAAGCATACATCCACTACTCCTCTCTCTTTTGACCAAAGCAATTTGTGATTTGGGCAAGTCTTGAGCATTTCCCCCTTGATCTTGTTACTCTTGGAGGTTGGAGACTCCTAGGCGGTAGGAGTACTCCGGTGAGGAATCAACTTGTGATTTGTCCCCCGGAAAGTTTGTGAAGGTTTGGAGGCCGCCTCAAGGTCTACCACTAGTGGTTGGGAATCGCCTTTGTGGTGATATCTCAAGGAGAATAGGGTGAGCCTTCGTGGCATTTGTGTGCCTTAGTGGTAACATCCACCTCTTTAATGGTGACTAGCTTCCCTCCAAGGAAGTGAACATCGGGATACATCCTCGTCTCCGTTACTTTGGTTATTCCTAACCCTAACTCCTTACTTGTGGTTTACATTCGTTACTTGAGCATACGTTCACTATATATTGTTGTCCTCATTATATTGTGTTGGCTATTTCCTTATAGAGATTATTTAGGCCTACGCGTTATATCTCACAATTCATACTTGCTATTATTGATATAACTTGTGATTAGTGTGAATTGTTAACTCGTGTCCTACATTTCCACATACCGTGATATTGTTCAAGTAAGTTTGTATAACTTACTTGTGCTTGTTAGCATCCTTGTTGTGCTCATCTTGTTTAGATTAAGTTGTTGCTGCACTTAGTTGAGCTTCGTATATTTAGGACTTGTGCTTGAGAAGTATCCTCTTAGTTTATTTCCGCATTAGGATAAAGCCAAATCCTTAGAAGTGTTTAAAATACCTATTCCCCCCTCTAGGCGACATCGTGGTCCTTCCAATTCGTATCAGAGCAAGGTCTCTCCTTATTAGGCTTCACCGCCTTGAGAGTATCGATGTCGACTAATGGATTAGTGCACAATGACACCTTTGATTTTGATGGCACGAATTATCACTTGTGGAGAATTCATATGCTTTGTCATTTTCGGTCCTTGGGTCCAAATGCTTCACGAATTGTTCTTGTAGGGATTTCTTGTGTAAAGGACGACCCTCCTACATCTATAGATGACATGTATGTTGATTGTGATGCCTCTCTTGACATGCATCAAAGTATAAGCCCTAAAGTTTTTAAGTCAATCTCGATTTGCAAGTCGTGTCATGAGGTTTGGACAAAGTTCGAAGATATATATGGTGGGTCCAATCTTGATGAAGGCAATATTATGTTTAAGGAGTTAATGGAGGAGCTCTCCACATTTATCGATCATGAAGAGCTCTCTATTCCTTCTACCTCTGATTACTTACACACTTGAACATATTCCACTCTATTGACATGTGGCGTGCCACAAGGGTAATGACATGGTGAGTGAAGATATATCTTGTGATAATGGTGTTAAGCTCATTATTAATGATCTTGCTCGTGTAGATGCTAGTGTTGTATCTTCTATGGACTTGGGCATATATAGCACCACAAATATTATGAATTATTGTGTTGATAGTCCATGCATATCATCTGAGAATTCCTTGAAAAATGTTTGTGATGATATGCTTGCTCTCCTGTGTTGCCATGATCAAAATGCTTTGGTTTATTCTATTTTTTGTATGACTAACCATTTAGAGGAAATAAAGAAAAATGAGGCACTCTTGATTGATGAGGAACCTTATTCTCCAAAAGAATCATCATCAGCCCCCTTTTCTCACATGTGCCTCATGGCAAGAGGTAATGACGAGGTATCATATTGTCTTAGTGATAATGATGATATTTGTAATGAGCATGATGATGATGAGTTGACTAAAAATCTCTATGAGATTGGTAAAATTCTTCATAATGTTGGGAGACGTAGTAGTAAATCAAAAAAATTCCTACGTGTCACCAAGATCTATCTATGGAGAAACCAGCAACGAGTGGGGAGAGATTGCATCTTCATACCTTTGAAGATCACTAAGCGGAAGTGTTACAAGAACATGGTTGGTGGATTCGTACTCGTAGCGATTCAGATCGCAGTGGACTCCGATCTTAGCGCCGAACAATGGCGCCTCCGCGTTCAACACACGTGCAGCCTGGTGACGTCTCCTATGCCTTGATCCAGCAAGGAGGAAGGAGAGGTTGGGGAAGAGCTCCAATAGCAGCACGACGGCGTGGTGGTGGTGGAGCAGCAAGGTATTCCGGCAGGCCTTCGCCTAAGCACTGCGGAGGAGGAAGAAGAGAGGTAGGGCTGCGCCGTGGGAGAGAGATCAAATCTTTTTGCAAAACAACCAAAACCTCAAGTATATATAGGAGGAGGGAGAGGGAGAGATGCCTTGGCCCCTCCTCCAAGGAGGAGAGCTTCGGCCGAAGCTAGGGAGGAGTCCACCTCCCACAAGGGAGGTGGATCTCTTCCTTTTGAATCTCCATCAGCCTTATCTCTTTATCCCTAGCCGCATGGGCCTATCCAGAAGGACTTGGCCAGCCCAATAAGGGCTGGTACACCTCCTCTAACATCCCACGAAGTCCTTTGGTCGTCACACCCCTCCCGGGGGTCCTCCGGCACTCTCCCGGCACTCCCGGCATACTACCAATGAGCCCGAAAACTTTCCGGTGACCAAAACTGGACTTCCTATATATGAATCTTTACCTCTGGACCATTCCGGAGCTCCTCGTGATGTCCAGGATCTCATCCGGGACTCCGAACAACCTTCGGTAATCACGCATACCATTTCCCTACAACACTAGCATCATCAAACCTTAAGTGTGTAGACCCTACGTGTTCGGGAGACACGTAGACATGATCGAGACACCTCTCCGGTCAATAACCAACAGTGGGATCTAGATATCCATGTTGTCTCCCACATGCTCCATGATGATCTCATCGGATGAACCACGATATCGGGGATTCAATCAATCCCGTATACAATTCCCTTTGTCTATCAGTATGATACTTGCCCGAGATTCGATCGTTGGTATCTCTATACCTTGTTCAATCTCGTTATCGGCAAGTCTCTTTACTCGTTCCCTAATACATCATCCCGTGGCTAACTCCTTAGTCACATTCAGCTCATTATGATGATGTCTTACCGAGTGGGCCCAGAGATACCTCTCCGTCACACGGAGCAACAAATCCCAGTCTCGATTCGTGCCAACCCAACAGACACTTTTGGAGATACCCGTAGTGCACCTTTATAGCCACCCAGTTACGTTGTGACGTTTGGCACACCCAAAGCATTCCTACGGTATCCGCGAGTTGCACAATCTCATGGTCTAAGGAAACGATACTTGACATTAAAAGCTTTAGCAGACGAACTACACGATCTTGTGCTATGCTTAGGATTGGGTCTTGTTCATCACATCATTCTCCTAATGATGTGATCCCGTTATCAATGACATCCAATGTCCATCGTCATGAAACCGTGACCATCTATTGATCAACGAGCTAGCCAACTAGAGGCTCACGAGGGACATGTTGTGATCTATGTATTCACACATTTATTATGGTTTCCGGTTAACACAATTATAGCATGAACAATAGACAATTATCATGAACAAGGAAATACAATAATAACCATTTTATTATTGCCTCTAGGGCATATTTCGAACAGTCTCCCGCTTGCACTAGAGTCAATAATCTAGTTACATTGTGATGAATCGAACACCCATAGCATTCTGGTGTTGATCATGTTTTGCTCATGAGAGAGGTTTAGTCAACGGATCTGCGACATTCAGATCCGTATGCACTTTACAAATATCTATATCTCCCTCCTGAATGTAATCACGGATGGAGTTGAAGCGATGCTTGATGTGTCTTGTCTTCTTGTGAAACCCGGTCTCCTTCGCAAGGGCAATAGCTCCAGTGTTGTCACAGAATAGAGTCATCGGGCCCGATGCACTTGGAATTACTCCTAGGTCGGTGATGAACTCCTTCATCCAGATTCCTTCCTTTGCTGCTTCCAAAGCAGCTATGTACTCAGCTTCACATGTAGATGCCGCCACGACGCTTTGCTTGCTGCTGCACCAGCTGACTGCCCCTCTGTTCAAAATATACACGTATCCGGTTTGTGACTTTGAGACGTCCGGATCTATGTCGAAGCTAGCATCGACGTAACCCTTTACGACGAGCTCTTTGGCACCTCCATATACGAGAAACATGTCCTTTGTCCTCTTCAGGTACTTCAGGATATTCTTGACTGCTGTCCTGTGTTCCGCTCCAGGATCACTTTGGTACCTCCCTACCAAACTTATGGCAAGGTTCACATCAGGTCTGGTACACAACATGTCAACATAATATGCCTATGGCTGAAGCATAGGGGATGACACTCATCTCTTCTCTATCCTTTGCCGTGGTCGGGCATTGAGTCGTACTCAATCTCACACCCTGTAACACAGGCAAGAACCCCTTCTTGGACTGATCCATATTGAACTTCTTCAATATCTTTTCAAGGTATGTGCTTTGTGAAAGACCTATGAGGCGTCTTGATCTATCTCTATAGATCTTAATACCTAATATGTAAGCAGCTTCTCCAAGGTCCTTCATTGAAAAACATTTATTCAAGTAGGCCTTTACACTTTCCAAAAGTTCTATATCATTTCCCATTATCAGTATGTCATCCACATATAATATGAGAAATGCTACAGACCTCCCACTCACTTTCTTGTAAATACAGGGTTCTCCATAAACCTATACATACCCAAATGCTTTGATCACCTCATTAAAGCGAATGTTCCAACTCCGAGATGCTTGCACCAGCCCATAGATGGAGCACTGGAGCTTGCATACTATGTTAGCATCTTTAGGATCGACAAAACCTTCTGGCTGCATCATATACAGTTCTTCCTTAAGGAAGCCATTAAGGAACGCCGTTTTGATGTCCATTTGCCAGATCTCATAATCATAAAATGCAGCAATTGCTAACATGATTCGAACAGACTTTAGCATCGCTATGGGTGAGAAAGTCTCATCGTAGTCAACTCCTTGAACTTGTCGATAACCCTTAGCAACAAGTCGAGCCTTATAGACGGTCACATTACCATCCGCATCAGTCTTCTTCTTAAAGATCCATTTATTTTCAATGGCTCGCTTATCATCAGGCAAGTCCACCAAAGTCCAGACTTTGTTCTCATACATGGATCCTATCTCGGATTTCATGGCTTCAAGCCATTTGTTGGAATCCGGGCCCGCCATCGCTTCTTCACAGTTCGAAGGTTCACCGTTTTCTAACAACATGATCTCCAGGACAGGGTTGTCGTACCACTCTGGTGTGGAACGTGTCCTAGTGGACCTTCGACGTTCAATAGTAACTTGATCTGAAGTTTCATGATCATCATCATTAACTTCCTCTCTAGCCGGTGTAGGCTCCACAGAAACAACTTCCTGTGCTGCGCTACTCTCCGGTTCGAGCGCAGGTACAATTACCTCATCAAGTTCTATCTTCCTCCCATTTACTTCTTTCGAGAGAAACTCTTTCTCGAGAAAGGATCCATTCTTAGAAACAAAGACTTTGCCTTCGGATCTGAGGTAGAAGTTATACCCAATAGTCTCTTTGGGATATCCTATGAAGACGCACTTTTCCGCTTTGGGTTCGAGCTTCTCAGGTTGAAGTTTCTTCACATAAGCATCGCATCCCCAAACTTTTAGAAACGACAGCTTAGGTTTCTTTCCAAACCATAATTCATACGGTGTCGTCTCAACGGATTTTGACGGTGCCCTATTTAAAGTGAATGCGGCGGTCTCTAATGCATATCCCCAAAATGATAGCGGTAAGTCGGTAAGAGACATCATAGATCGCACCATATCCAATAGAGTGCGATTACGACATTCAGACACACCATTTCGCTGAGGTGTGCCAGGCGGCATGAGTTGTGAAACAATTCCACATTTCCTTAGGTGCGTGCCAAACTCGTGACTTAAATATTCTCCGCCACGATCAGATCGTAGGCACTTTATTTTCCTATCACGTTGATTCTCTACCTCACTCTGAAATTCCTTGAACCTTTCAAAGGTTTCAGACTTGTGTTTCATTAAGTAGACATACCCATATCTGCTCAAGTCATCAGTGAGGGTGAGAACATAACGGTAGCCACCACGAGCCTCGACGCTCACTGGACCGCATACATCGGTATGTATTATTTTCAACAAGTCAGTTGCTCGCTCCATTGTTCCAGAGAACGGAGTCTTGGTCATCTTGCCCATGAGGCATGGTTCGCACGTGTCAAATGATTCAAAATCAAGAGACTCCAAAAGTCCATCAGCATGGAGCTTCTTCATGCGTTTGACACCAATATGACCAAGGTGGCAGTGCCACATGTAAGTGGGACTATCGTTATCAATCTTACACTTTTTGATACTCACACTATGGACATGTGTAACATCACGTTCAAGATTCATCAAAAATAAACCATTTACTAGCGAGGCATGACCATAAAACATTTCTCTCATATAAATAGAACAACCATTATTCTCAGATTTAAATGAGTAGCCATCTCGTATCAAGCGAGATCCATATACAATGTTCATGCTCAAAGCTGGTACTAAATAACAATTATTAAGGTTTAAAACTAATCCCGAAGGTAGATGCAGAGGTAGCGTGCCGACGGCGATCACATCGACCTTGGAACCATTCCCGACGCGCATCATCACCTCGTCCTTCGCCAGTCTCTGCTTATTCCGCAGCTCCTGCTTGGAGTTAATAATGTGAGCAACTGCACTGGTATCAAATACCCAGGAGCTACTACGAGCGCTGGTTAGGTAGACATCAATAACAAGTATATCACATATACCTTTAACGTTGCCGGCCTTCTTATTGGCTAAGTACTTGGGGCAGTTCCACTTCCAGTGACCGGTATCCTTGCAATAAAAGCACTCGGTCTCAGGCTTGGGTCCATTCTTGTTCTTCTTCCCGGCAACTTGCTTACCGGGCGCGGCAACAGCTTTGCCGTCCTTCTTGAAGTTCTTCTTACCCTTGCCTTTCTTGAAACTAGTGGTCTTATTTACCATCAACACTTGATGCTCCTTTTTGATCTCGACCTCCGCTGATTTCAGCATCGAGTACAACTCAGGAATGGACTTCTCCATCCCTTGCATGTTGTAGTTCATCACAAAGCTCTTGTAGCTAGGTGGAAGCGACTGGAGGATTCTGTCAATGACCGAGTCATCCAGGAGATTAACTCCCAGCGGAGTCAAGCGGTTGTGTAGCCCAGACATCTTGAGGATGTGCTCACTGACAGAACTGTTCTCCTTCATCTTACAGCTGAAGAACTTGTCGGAGACGTCATATCTCTCGACCCGGGCATGAGCTTGGAAAACCAGTTTTAGCTCTTGGAACATCTCATATGCTTCGTGTTGCTCAAAACGTTTTTGGAGCCCCGGTTCTAAACTGTAAAGCATGCCGCACTGAACAAGGGAGTAATCATCGCATTGTGAATGCCAAGCGTTCGCAACGTTTTGCTCTGCTGGGAGAACGGGTGCGTCACCTAGCGGTGCATCAAGGACATACAATCTTTTGGAAGTTATGAGGATGATCCTCAAGCTACGGACCCAGTCCGCATAGTTGCTTCCATCATCTTTCAGCTTGGTTTTCTCTAGGAACGCGTTGAAGTGGATGTTGGCATTAGTGTTGCCATTGGATCTACAATATAGATTGTAAAGATAATTTTAGACTATGTTCATGATAATTAAGTTCACATAATCAAATTATTTAATGAACTCCCACTTAGATAGACATCTCTCTAGTCATCCAAGTGACACATGATCCATGTCAACTAGCCCGTGTCCGATCATCATGTGAGACGGACTAGTCATCCATGGTGAACATCTCCATGTTGATCGTATCTTCTATACAACTCATGTTCGACCTTTCGGTCTTCCGTGTTCCGAGGCCATGTCTATACATGCTAGGCTCGTCAAGTCAACCTTAGTGTTCCGCGTGTGTAAATCTGGCTTACACCCGTTGTATGCGAACATTAGAACCTATCACACCCGATCATCACGTGGTGCTTCAGAACAACGATCATTAGCAACGGTGCACAGTTAGGGTGAACACCTTTCTTGAAATTTTATTGAGAGATCATCTTATTTACTACCGTCGTTCTAAGAAAATAAGATGTAAACATGATAAACATCACATGCAATCAATATAGTGAGATGATATGGCCAATATCATCTTGCTCCTTTGATCTCCATCTTCGGGGCACCGTGATCATCACTGTCACCGACATGACACCATGATATCCATCATCATGATCTCCATCATTGTGTCTTCATGAAGTTGTCTCGCCAACTATTACTTCTACTACTATGGCTAACGTTTAGCAATAAAGTAAAGTAATTACATGGCATTTATGATTGACACGTAGGTCATACAATAAAATAAGACAACTCCTATGGCTCCTGCCGGTTGTCATACTCATCGACATGCAAGTCGTGAGTCCTATTACAAGAATATGATAAATCTCATACATCACAATGCATCACATCACATCCTTTTGGCCATATCACATCACAAGGCACATGCTGCAAAAACAAGTTAGACGTCCTCTAATTTTTAGTTGCAAGTTTTTACTTGGCTGCTATAGGTTTCTAGCAAGAACGTTTCTTACCTATGCCAAAACCACAACGTGATATGCCAATTGCTATTTAACCTTCATAACGACCCTTTTCATCGAATCCAATCCGACTAAGGTGGAAGAGACACACACCTGCTAGCCACCTTATGCAACAAGTGCATGTCAGGCGGTGGAACCGGTCTCACGTAAGCGTACGTGTAAAGTTGGTCCGGGCCGCTTCATCCCGCAATACCGCTGAATCAAGATAAGACTAGTAGTGGTAAGCAAATTAACAAGATTGACGCCCACAACTGCTTTGTGTTCTACTCGTGCATAGATTCTACACATAGACCTAGCTCATGATGCCAATGTTGGGAGACGTAGTAGTAAATCAAAAAATTTCCTACGTGTCACCAAGATCTATCTATGGAGAAACCAGCAATGAGTGGGGAGAGATTGCATCTTCATACCTTTGAAGATCGCTAAGCGGAAGCGTTACAAGAACGCAGTTGGTGGAGTCGTACTCGTAGCGATTCAGATCGCGGTGGACTCCGATCTTAGCGCCGAACAACGGCGCCTCCACGTTCAACACACGTGCAGCCCGGTGATGTCTCGTACGCCTTGATCCAGCAAGGAGGAAGGAGAGGTTGGGGAAGAGCTCCAACAGCATCACGACAGCGTGGTGGTGGTGGAGCAGCAAGGCATTCCGGCAGGGCTTCGCCTAAGCACTGCGGAGGAGGAAGAAGAGAGGTAGGGCTGCGCCGTGGGAGAGAGATCAAATCTTTTTCCAAAACAGCCAAACCCTCAAGTATATATAGGAGGAGGGAGAGGGAGGGATGCCTTGGCCCCTCCTCCAAGGAGGAGAGCTTCGGCCGAAGCTAGGGAGGAGTCCACCTCCCACAAGGGAGGTGGATCTCTTCCTTTTGAATCTCCGTCAGCCTTATCTCTTTATCCCTAGCCGCATGGGCCTTTCTAGAAGGACTTGGCCAGCCCAATAAGGGCTGGTACACCTCCTCTAACAGCCCATGAAGTCCCTTGGTCGTCACACCCCTCCCGGGGGTCCTCTGACACCCTCCCGGCACTCCCGGTACACTATCGATGAGCCCGAAAACTTTCCGGTGACCAAAACTGGACTTCCTATATATCAATCTTTACCTCCGGACCATTTCGGAGCTCCTCGTGACGTCCAGGATCTCATCTGGGACTCCGAACAACCTTCGGTAATCACATATACCATTTCCCTACAACCCTAGCGTCATCAAACCTTAAGTGTGTAGACCCTACGGGTTCGGGAGACACGTAGACATGACCGAGACACCTCTCTAGTCAATAACCAACAGCGGGATCTAGATACCCATGTTGGCTCCCACATGCTCCACGATGATCTCATCGGATGAACCACGATATCGGGGATTCAATCAATCCCGTATACAGTTCCCTTTGTCTATCGATATGATACTTGCCCGAGATTCGATCGTCGGTATCTCTATACCTTGTTCAATCTCGTTACCGACAAGTCTCTTTACTCGTTCCGTAATACATCATCCTGTGGCTAACTCCTTAGTCACATTGAGATCATTATGATTATGTCTTACCGAGTGGGCCCAGAGATACCTCTCCGTCACACGGAGTGACAAATCCCAGTCTCGATTCGTGCCAACCCAACAGACACTTTCGGAGATACCCGTAGTGCACCTTTATAGCCACCCAGTTATGTTGTGACGTTTGGCACACCCAAGCATTCCTACGGTATCCGGGAGTTGCACAATCTCATGGTCTAAGGAAACGATACTTGACATTAAAAGCTTTAGCACACGAACTACACAATCTTGTGCTATGCTTAGGATTGGGTCTTGTCCATCACATCATTCTCCTAATGATGTGATCCCGTTATCAATGACATTCAATGTCCATGGTCATGAAACCGTGACCATCTATTGATCAACGAGCTAGCCAACTAGAGGCTCACTAGGGACATGTTGTGATCTATGTATTCACACATGTATTATGGTTTCCGGTTAACACAATTATAGCATGAAAAATAGAAAGTTATCATGAACAAGGAAATACAATAATAACCACTTTATTATTGCCTCTAGGGCATATTTCCAACACATAAACCTAAAAATAATGCTTATAGAAGGTTTCAAGAAGTTCTTGCTTGCTTTGAAAAATGTAATGATTTATTTATTAACGAGCAAGCTAAAAGTGAACAACTTGAAAATGAACTTGATAAGGCTCATCAAACATTTAGAGACTTAAGATCTTCAAAAGGAGAGATTGACATTGCTCATGGTAAACTTTGAATGCAATAATGTCAATGGAGAGATCATCAAAATCTCTAAGATTCATGATGAGTTTCAATCTACTCATGAGAAGTCTCTAATTGCTACTTGTTCCTCTCAATTGTCGGTGATACTTGTGCATCTAACTCTACCTCATGTGAAGCATCAACCTTGAAGGAGAATGTTGAGCTGTATGCTCAACTTGATTTGCTAACAAGCAATTATGGGAAATTGGAAGAAAGTCATGAAAATCTCTCGAGCACTCATGAGGATCTTCTAATCTCTCATTATGAGCTAAAGTTAGCACATGAGACTATGGTCACCAAGGTAAAATCTTGTGAGTCTTATGTGAACATTAGCACATGTACTCTAAATGCTTTATTTCCATGTGCTAATACTTGCAATTCATCCACCTCTCATATTATTACCACTCATGATGAATTGATTGCCTTGTCTTGTTGCTCTAACCATGTAGTTTCTACTTCCACTAGTCCTCTTGTTTCTAGTGTTGAAACTAACCATGTAGAAGAAATTAATGAGCTCAAGGCCCAAGTCACTAGTTTGAAGAAAGTCTTGGAAAAGTGTGATGATGGACATAGTTATCACTCCAATAAGAAGAAGTCCAAGAACAAGAAAAGGGGACAAGAACAAGCCACAAACGAGTCCAACATTTCTTGCTTTAAGTGCAAAAAGGTTGGGCATCATGTGAGACCTTGTCGATTGAAGATAAGGGCTTATAAAGAGAAGCTAAATCAGAAGAGTCCTCAATCTCAATCTCAAGCTCAACCTCATGTTGAAGAACGGCCACTATGCATGATGAAACATGTTATTTCTCCCCAAATTGAGAAAATGAAGAAGAAGAAGAGAAAGGGGAGTACATGTTTCTATATTTGTCATAAGAAGGGACACATAGCTTCATCATGCCCCATTGGTAACATCTCTAAGCCTCCAATTATCAGTGATCATTATTCACTTAGGAAGGATATTTCTGGCAATTTGTTTGCCAAGTATGTTGGTGCCCAAAGTGGTTTGAAAGTGCATAAGACCATTTGGGTTGCCAAGCCTATTGTTACTAACTTCTTAGGACCCAACTTGGTTGGGGACCATGAAGCTCAAACTTGATCAATAGGTGTGTGGAGGGCATTGAAGACTTGGATAGTTCATGAAGAAAAATGATTTTCACCATTCATTATGGTTCAAGCCAAGTCAAGAATAATACCATCATATTTATCATTCCAATGCCTCTCTTGGTGGTAACTTGTATATATTGTCTACATTGAATGTTACTAGCCCCTCTGATGTTTATGTTTTGTACCTAGCATGTGTTTGTAAATGTTGTGCCTGCTATTATGCTTGATTTGTGTAATCTAGCATGTGTAGGTTGTTGTGCGCGTCATATAGTTGTGTGTGTAGTCTAGAGCCTTCATTGCATCTTATCGGGCTCTATTGAGATATTAATGTATCATCACATTATGGGGGAGTGTTATGCTATACGCACATCACAAACCTAAAATGTGTATATATTGGGTACCAGCTAGTATTTATAGTGCAAGATTATCTAGTTACTATGTGGTATGTCAAGTTCATTTGTAGTCCAAATTCTCATCCATTGATCATCTTTAGTTGGACTTGAATTGCCTCTTGTGGAAAATACACGGATTATCACATTATGGGGGAGTGATATGCTTTGTGCATATCACAATACTTGTTAATATGAACAACAAATGAATGCCACTTAGAACCTATTATTGAGATTATCTTATATCTCTATGGCTTGGTATGCTCAACAAGTCTCTATTTGCATAATGATTCTTTTGTCGTTTCATTCCTTAGGTGTGTGTGAGTATGACATTCTTGTGCGGTCTTACTCATGGTTTATCTTCTAGATCATACTTAAAAAGGTGTATATATGATGCAAGCCATTCCAATTGTTTCTCTAGATGATGATCTACCTAATTGGAATGTTAATAATATGTTTCCTAAGCATTGTGCTCATTGCTAAACTCTCATATCATGCTTGTGTGATTATAGATGATCTTGTGCTTATAATCTATCACCGAATAATAATTCAAAATACCATTGTGTTCGCTTAAACATGGTATTCCTTTTATGGTAGAGTTTGATGGTCATCTTCATATCGGCTTTTGCTTCTACTTGCATTTTATATCTAGCCGATCAATTCATTTGCCTCCCGGTAATCTCCCATGCCTTTGTTTGAGTTCATATTACTAGTTTTTATGGTATAATGGGAGTTAGTATCTTATTACTTGTACTATAATATAGTATCTTATTACTTGTACTATAATATCTACTTAAGTGAGATATGCATGTAAGAATATGTGCAATGCATATCTTATATGCTCACTCGTTTTGCTTGGTTCATGTGTTGAACTTTGTGTGCTATCATATGTTGATTTGTCACTTTGATTTATCTTGGACAACGTGAATGATTAGTGATGTTATTGGAAGTATTAATGGTTATGTGTTCATTTTTCCAATTTGTATCTCTTTGGATTTTGGTAGGCTTGTGCATGCATATTTACTATGTGTAAATTCTCATACCTTGTTTACTTTATTTTATTCAATATATATGGTAAATCCTTCATATTCTTAATAGCTAAGTTGTGCATGAAATTCAAATTCATATCTATATGCACATATCGATTGGTTTTTGCCCTAGATTTTGTAGTTAGACTAACTACTTTGGACCCAATAAGTTTGGGGACCATATTGTACTTAAAAGTGATTTAGGTACATTGGAGAAGCATTGTTGCCTTGGCTTATTCAGAAATAAGGTGGTGTCACCACGAGGGAATTAGATCCAAGATTATATGACTCATTGATTACTACTCCGACTAATGCTTTCTCGGTAACAAGTATTTACTTCATGCATATATATAAATAAGAGTCAACCTTCTGTAGGTTGCATCATTGCTTGTAATAGTACTTACTGTATTTGTGTTTTCCTACGTGTTCTTGAAAACACTCTAATTGCTTGTGGTATTTGCTATCTTACTTAGTAATTCATTGTTATACAAATGAGATCAATTTGTGCCATGTGCCTTGCTCTTATGCTAGGATCACAATTGTATAATGATGGACTCACTTGTGGATATCATGTTCTTATCAACTGCATCTATTTTGTGTATGGAAGTTTCTTTGTGGATACATATTATTTTTATTATTGGACACTTAGAAATTCGTATGCATGATAAATTTCACATCATTCCTTGATATCATTTATTCCTTGCCGATCACTTGGTTTGTTTCCTTTTCGATTCTTTGGTGGTCTTTGTAAAAGGTTGTGAAGTGAGTGCTTGTATATTTTGCATATAATATTGTGCCTCATGTGTTTCAAATGTATTTTGGACCCATACTTATCATCATGATCGAATTGGATATTCATATTATATCTTGTCCAAAATATGTTTTCCTCACCTACCAAATGATTATTTTCACATCAGATTGTCTTGTTGCATTCTCTAGTTAATGAGGTTCTCAAACCCCTCATCATTGAATATGTACATTTTATTTACTCACATATTGTAATATGCAACATTTTGGAGGAACTCATAGTCTTCGATATTTTTCCCATTTTGGCATTTGTTGCCAATGGGGGAGAAGTTGAGAGGATTTAAGATAACTTTTAGTGTTTATTATCATTTATGCATATCTACTCTAGTTATATATGCTTATTGCATGAATGAATATAAAGGGAAAATTCCATCTAGTTTATGTCAATTCATATATGCAATGAAATTCAACGTTCATTCAGACATGCATATATTGTGGGGAAGTTTGCTCTATATATTATGGTTCTACTAACATCAAATGCTTGTGTAGTGTTTTGATGTTGGTACAACTGGTTGTGATAGCATCAAGTATCTTTGTGACACTTTGTGCTATCAAAACCATCCCAAGTATACAATTTATCCTCGGATAAATTGCATGTTTGTTTTGAAAATCGTTATATAAATCCTCTTGTTGAGATTGCCATCAACTACCAAAATGGGGGAGACTGAAAGTGCATGTAGTCCTCATGTGTGATTTTGGTATTTGATGACAATCCTAATGTACTAATGTTGGCATTGAGTTATACATTTGAAGGAATGTTCTATTTGCAATGCATGAAGAATATTGGATGAATTGAAGGATGTTTGTTCCATGATGATGCAAGAAGGACCTCGAATGAATTCTAAATGAACATCATATACATATTGTTGTGCATGCATCAAGGATGAGCTCAATAATTGAATCAAATATGATACGATCAAGATGAATTCCATGTGATGAACAAGATGTGATCTATGTGGATTTCATTGAGGATCTCAGACGTTCTCATGCTTTGGCTAATGGTTTGAACCATGATGGATCAAGATATCAAGAGAAGAATTAAAGAGAAGAATTCTACATATGTCTTGAAAATAGAATCATGATGAGCTCATATGTTGAGTCATGGATGATTATGTCGTCAAGCAAGTAATTAAAATGAAGAATTCATTGTGCCGCTCAAGAGACTATGTTTGTATAATGAAGCACAATAAGAAATCAATAGGGCCTTCGAGACATCAAGATTAATCATGGTTCAAAGGTAAATGTTGAGCAATATGAAGGTCAAATATTAAAATCAAAGTTGGTCATCACACAAGCGCAAATGATGTACCACATGAGATCTTGTGGTATGGTAAGTAAATGTCAATTGCACTTCGTGTACTAACCCATACTATGTGTTGTCTATGTTTCTGAGGGTTAGGTAATTCTCATGGGCTCGCATCAAGAGAGAGATTCCAAATGTCCATGAGAGGATGATATCAAGTGTTCATGATCATGGTTGACAAGGGCAAGTTCAAGATAACCATCCCGAAGGATTACATGCTTGAAGCTTGTGGATGTTCACATGATGAACAAGTGAAGATGAATATATAGTAAGGCTTTCCACATCGTGTATGGGAGAGCTACTTGAAGACTTCACCAATGAATTGTCGTCAAGTTGAGCCAACAAGAAACAATAACATCAAGCTCAAGTGAAAGGCTCGAGTCAAAGGTATTAGTTCCTTTGACATTAGTGCTGTGGAATGATGACCACCGAAGAAATATATTCACTCAAGAATGGATTCTCGGTGGCTATCTAGTATAGCTATTTTATTATTCTTGAGTTATAGGGATCCCTCACTATTAAGAGGGGATCAAAGGGTTTCGTGATGGACTTGCTCAAGTCAAAATCTTCTACACACAAATTCCACTCCTATCATATATCCCAAAGTAAAAGCATACGCCAAAATGGGTTCCCCAATTTCTATGTTCAAACCTTTGCATTAATTGCATCATCCATTTTGTTTGATATTGGGTGGTTCTCTATGTGAGGACCTTGGGCTTTTCAATAGCTACAAAACGAGCCCAAGATCATCAAAATCGGAGTCTGTATCTAAAACTTATGCATGTTTTACTTTTAGAATGTTGGCTGTTTATTGGGGGGCCGGAAGTTCCGGGCTTGACACCCCGGAAGTTCCGGGCTAAACAAAAAGTTTGCAAAAACCTGGCCCCAAGGGTGCCCAGAAGTTCCGGGCCAACACGGAAGTTCCTGGGGCCAGAAGTTCCGTCCAGATTCCGGGGCAAGTTCCGGGTTAACCAGAAAGTTTACACCGTATGCCCCAACAGGGAGCCTGGAAGTTCCGGGCAAGCCCAGAAGTTCCGGGCTATGTTTTTCTGTCCATAACAGGCAGATTTAGTGGGGCACTATATAAGGTACCCTTCTTCCCAAACGAGCTAGAGCTTTTGGATCTGAGATTTCCCCATTGTTTTGAGCTCTCTCCTCCTCCCCCAAGCCTCAAAACTCCAATCCATTTGGGGGAAAACTATCCCATGGTTCTAGGGTTCATTTGTTGACCTTCTCCATTGTTCCTCTACTCTTCCATCCCTCCATAGCATTAGTTGATTTTGGTGGGATTTGAGAGAGAGGGATCTGAGCATTCTTGTGTTAAATAGTGAAGAGATTTGTGAGAGTTCTTGAGAGAGATTTCATCCAAGCATACATCCACTACTCCCCTCTCTTTTGACCAAACAATTTGTGATTTGAGCAAGTCTTGAGCATTTCCCCCTTGATCTTGTTACTCTTGGAGGTTGGAGACTCCTAGGCGGTAGGAGTACTCCGGTGAGGAATCAACTTGTGATTTGTCCCCCGGAAAGTTTGTGAAGGTTTGGAGGCCGCCTAAAGGTCTACCACTAGTGGTTGGGAATCGCCTTTGTGGTGATATCTCAAGGAGAATAGGGTGAGCCTTCGTGGCGTTGGTGTGCCTTCCTGGTAACATCCACCTCTCTAACGGTGACTAGCTTCCCTCAAAGGAAGTGAACATCGGGATACATCCTCGTCTCCGTTACTTTGGTTATCCCTAACCCTAACTCCTTACTTGTGGTTTACATTCGTTACTTGAGCATACATTCACTATATATTATTGTCCTCATTATATTGTGTTGGCTATTTCCTTGTAGAGATTATTTAGGCCTATGCGTTATATCCCACAATTCATACTTTCTATTATTGATATAACTTGTGATTAATGTGAATTGTTAACTTGTGTCCTACATTTCCACATACCGTGATATTGTTCAAGTAAGTTTGTATAACTTACTTGTACTTGTTAGCATCCTTGTTGTGCTAATCTTGTTTAGATTAAGTTGTTTTTGCACTTAGTTGAGCTTAGTATATTTAGGATTTGTGCTTGAGAAGTATCCTCTTAGTTTATTTCCGTATTAGGATAAAGCCAAATCCTTAGAAGTTTTTGAAATGCCTATTCACCCCCCCTCTAGGCGACATCGTGGTCCTTCTAGAGTCCACCTCGCACAAGGGAGGTGGAGTCTTGGTAGGACTCCTTCCCCACTTGGCCACCTCCACCCCCTGCGCAAGGGGCCCTTAGGGGTTGACTGCCCATCCCACCAGGGATGGTGTGCCACCTCCTAGGCCCATGCGGCCCCTAGGGTGGGTGGGCCACTCCCGGTGGCCCCCCGGAATCCTTCCGGCACCCCCGTCACAAAACTGGTAGGTCACGAAACTATTTCGAAACTTGAATACCAACTTCCTACATATTAATCTTTACCTGCGGACCATTCTAGAGCTCCTCGTGATGTCTGGGATCTCATCCGGGATTCCGAACAACCTTCGGCCACCAACATACAACGTCACCGAACGTTAAGTGTGTAGATCATGCGAGTTCGAGAACTATGTAGACATGACCGGGACATCTCTACGGTCAATAACCAATAGCGGGACCTGGATGCCCATATTGGTTCCTACATTTTCTACGAAGATCTTTATCGGTTGAACCTCTATGTCAAGGACTCAGTTAATCCCGTACGTAGTTCCCTTTGTTCTTCGGTATGTTACTTGCTCGAGATTCGATCGTCAGTATCTCTATACCTAGTTCAAACTCGTCACCGGCAAGTCTCTTTACTCGTTCCGTAATACAAAGTCTCATGGCTAACTCTTTAGTCACTTTGCTTGCAAGGCTTATTGTGATGTTGTATTACCTAGTGGGCCCTGAGATACCTCTCCGCCACACGGAGTAACAAATCTCAGTCTTGATCCATGCTAACTCAACAGACACCCTCAGATATAGCTGTAGAGCACCTTTATAGTCACCCAGTTATGTTGCGACGTTTGATACACACAAGGTACTCTTCCGGTGTTAGCGAGTTGCATGATCTCATGGTCATAGGAACAGGCACTTGACATGCAGAAAACTATAGCAATAAACTGACACGATCATATGCTACATTCATAGTTTAGGTCTTGTCCATCACATCATTCTCCTAATGATGTGATCCCGTTATCAAATGACATCTCATGTCTATGGCTAGGAAACCTCAACCATCTTTGATCAATGAGCTAGTCTATTAGAAGCATACTAGGGGCACAGTATTGTCTATGTATCCACACATGTATTTGAGTTTTCAATCAATACAATTATAGTATGGATAATAAACGATTATCATGAAGAAAGAAATATAATAATAATTTACCTCTAGGGCATATTTCCAACAATGATTACAATGAATTTTATTAGTGCATTGCCTACCTCTAGTCGTTCCAACTGCAGTTTAGTAGTATTGATAAGTTCACAGAGTACGGACATTTTATTCCCTGCTACACGAGGTGCCATTCTCAGCTCGAGCTCATATGAGCTCGTGTGAATAGTAAAATCTACAAATATTGAAAACAAATACAAAAAATTCTGAAAAATTTCGGTGACAAACTTTGACAAATGATTTCAATGTTTGCATTTTTTTATCATGAAATGACATTTGTGGAAGTTATGGCAAAAAAAACGATGCTTCCAAGAAGTTATTTTTGAAGTGCTGATTTTCGGGGGCCGGGCCCGCAATTTAGATGAGGGATGGTAGTAAGCTAACAGTTACAAGTGATTTTTGAGTGCACAGAGGGGGAATAATGTGCTTTAGCCAACCCATGCCTATTCTAGGGACCACATGTCATATGTTTTATGGGTTTAGTGGGTTTCAGGTGCGGGTAGTGCTAGAACGGTTTTGCACCCGCGAAAGCGGACATGTTTTAAATTTACCCGCTTCATTAAATAATACAGTGTGAGCGCACTTTTCAATATTAATTTAACCAACATGGACGATCATGACGGTTGCAAAAATTATACCACTGAAAAGTTCTTTCCAATACGAATTCAACGGTATAATTTTTGCTCTTGTCGTAGTCGACCATGTTGGTTAAATTTATGATCAAACTTAAATCTCTAAAACCGCGTGCACACTACATAATGAAATGAAGGGAGTATCCATGAGCAGCTTCACGGGGAGAGAAACGGGCCCATACTTAATTTTTTTCCCTACATTGGTCCTTCGATTCATTCGATTGGATCCCGTATGATTTTTTCTATAGAAACTTTTGTACTACATTGTATAGAAAATCTAACATCCACTTCAACCATTTTTTACAATTTGTTTTTTTTATGACATCAAACACTCTTTGCGAATCATATAGGGTTTAAATAAACATACCAATCCAATCCTATACTTTTTCTATTCTTACGTTCTTAAAATCCCACGAATCAAAGAGGCCCTTAATAGGGTAAAAAACCGTGGGGACACATGTTTCGGGGCCATTGCCATATTGACTTCTTCTTCTTCTACAAATAAATACCCCCTCCGTCCAAAAATACATGTCAAAGAAATGGATATATCTAACATAAAATACACCCATATTTTTTTTTGCTTTTTAAGTTGCAGTTTACGGAGGGAGTATTGTTTTAAATGAAACCCATCATTTCCTAGCAGTACTACCATTGCCACACTCCATAGAGGGTAAGAGCATCTATGATAGGGCCCCTCATATCTTCCTCAAACTTTCGGATAGGCCGTCCGGTTAGTGACCGGTGATGAAATTTCGACCCAGTCGGGCCTCTTAAACCGGCCTCAAACGTCCGGGCTGACCGACACGCCTCATATCCACCCCAAATATGAGGCGGATATGAGGGAGCCCGGGCGCGTCCACCTGATAGGCCCGACTCACCACCGACCCCACCGATGTCCCACAAATCCACACTCCGTGCGCGTCGCTTCGAACCCTAGCTCACTCTCTCACTCCATCCCCTCCTCTCCTTCTCCGATTCCGATCCCATCCACTCCAATGTCGAGTTTCGACAGCCACTCCGACGTTGACTCCGAGGAACTAGCCCATCGCATGGCCTCGGAGCGGTCCAAAGTGAAGACTGGCAGCAGCTCCGGATCTGGAGCTAACCACAGCTCCCACGCCTGCGCATCGTAGATGCTGGAGCTGGACCCTCCCGTCCCGTGCATAGCTCCACTAGGACTGTGTAGTCCGCACTGGCCCCGCACGCTCTCCTTCCCCCACCGCCCGCTCCTTCATGCGGGAAGCATTGGATCCTAGTGCCCGTGCCGCCGGCTCGTAGACACACTCCACAATTGGAGGCACCCGCTGCCCGCCGTGAGAGGCAGTGAGCAAGGGAGAGGGGAGCGGAGCAGTCCACGCATCGCCGCCGCAGGATGCCGATGGAGCCCGACGAGGACTAAACCCTCATCTCATGGATGTACCGTCGGTCTCTCACCACGGCGAAGTCGGACGCTCGGCGCCTCCGACAGAAGAACGCCAAGGTGCTCCGGCATGCTATTGAGCAGTCAGAGCGCGAGGTGAAGGAGGCAACAGAGGAGTGGTCTCGGGTCGCCAAGTTGAAGCGGGAGCAGGACAGGCCGGTCCGTCGGATGAAGGGCCTCATCGTCCTCTCCAACCCCGACTCCGACGATGGCGACATCTCACCTCCTCCTCCAACGACCGTTTGCCAGCCGCGGACGGCTATAGCTGCGCCGGCGACCCAAAGGGCAAAGGTCCGGCAAGGAAGTGGTGATCTGCACCCCCCCTTCGCATTGTTTTTAGTTTTTAGCTGTACAAATTTAAGAACTATGTCTGATGAACAAGATGATTTTTTGGGTGATGTTTGATGTCCATTTGTTGTTAATTTTGTGTCCGTTTGATTTCGATTTTGTTGTCCAATGTTTAATCACGTAAGAGCAACTCCAACCGGCCAACCCAAACGAACGCGACCTTTGTCCGCCTTTTGTCCGTTTGGGTCGGCAAAACGGACGCCCATGTCCGTTTTGCGAAATGGGTCGGCGCGTGCGCCCAACGGGAGGTCGATCCAAATTTGCCACCGACAAAAATAAATAAGACGTGGTGTAAAATAAACATAATAAAACATTAATTAAACATAAGTGGTCGGTCAACCGCCGACCAAAGTCCACTTAAAACATAGTTAAACATAAAAAAACTAAAAAAAACTACGCGCCCGCTGCCCCCTAGTCGTCCACCTTGCCCTTGTCTTTGTCGTCGTCATCACCATCGCCATCGTCATCGCCGTCCGTGAGGTCGATGAAGGCAGGAGGCGGCCCAGCCCACCCGAACGCCGTTTGGTAGGCCGCCAGGACAGCCTCCTCCGGTGTCTGCTGCTGCGGCGGCATTGCGGCGAGCCGGGTGCGCTCCTTCTCCTCCTCCTCCAGGAGCAGTGCCTCCGTGTCTTTCTCCCACTCGATCTGCCGCTTGCTGTCCTTCGCCTCCTCGGCGAGCCAGTGCGTCTTCTAGCGCTCGAGGTGGGCCAGCTCCTCCTCCGGTGTTGAGGCGTACCAGACCGGAGGCGCGCTGACCCACTCGCGGACCACGTCGGTCCACATGTAGGACTCGCTGATAGGAGGTGGCGAGCGCTTCCGCGTCGGCATGGGCTCCGACTCTGCCTCGACCTTTGGCTCGACCATGGGCGACAGCGGCATCGGCTGCGGAGGAGGAGGCGGCGGCGACGGGACGAAGATCTGGCTATGGACGGAGTACCCCGCAGCTGAGAGGGCGAGGGCCTGGTCCAGGCCATCCCAGTGAGCGTCCTCCTCGATACGGCTAGCCTCCAGCGCGTTCTGGAGGGCTAGCTCGTGGGCGGCCTGGTACGTCTGCTCCGCCTCCTCCTACTTCGGCAGCACCTCGGGAGGCAGCGGAGGGACGGCGTGGTCGATATGCACGCTCCGACGTCGCTCCTCCTCGTGCTCTAGCGTGAACCAGCGCTCCCAGTTCGGGGAGTCTGATGCGTAGGAACGCATGGCACGCTGCTCCGACGTGAGGGCCTCATGCTGTCGGCGAACCTCCTCGGCGTGCGCTCGTGGCGTGCGCGGCACCGTCGGAATGGCGATCCGCTGCGGATCCAGATGCCAACCGTGTGGCAGGTTGACATTTGGATATTGCAACGGTCGGCGATACTGCAAGTGCCACCGCGCCTGATGGACTGGGATGTACAGCCGGCCCCGTTCCGGCGGCGAGCTACGACGTGGCGGCGGCAGCGCAGCGGCCCCACGTGAAGAGCTCGCGCCGGCACTGAACTTGCCCTTCCCTCCCTTCGGGCAGAAAAAACCCATGGCGCGCTGGCTGGCTAGGGTTTTGGCTGGTCACCGGCGTGGAAGCAAGCGTGGCCAGATATGGACGGAAGCGGATGAGGCCGGCCCCGCCGCACACTTTCATTAAAAAGACGACCCACGTCCACCTTCCACCCACTGCCAGGCGGGCCCCGGAAGTAGCTGGTCGCATTTAATACGACCGGGGAGGGGGGCGAAGGTTGGCCGGCCAACAAGTTGGGCCGAGAGGGACACGAGGGGACACGCGGCGCGTCCGCTTGGCGTCCGCACCGACGCAAATCCGGTCCAAATTTTAGCCTGAAATGGGTCGGCGCGGACGCGATTTGATACTGGGTCGACGCGTTGGACGCCTGTTTTCGTCCGCGGCGACCCAAACGGACGCGGACAAATGAAATTGGTCGGCGTGTTGTACTTGCTCTAAAGTAACTTGACGTGCAGGTGTAATATGGATATAAGACGTGCGATATGAGATACGTGGACATACAGAAGGAAATATAAGGCGAGTGACCAAGTCCATGCACACTGCTTGCATCCTTCACCAGCCCAAGTGCAGAGCCATATCTGCACCGTGTGCTCAAGTGCGTCTATACTCTGCTCTAGGCAAATCCTGGCCTGCCCATCAAATCATCTCACTGCAGCTGCAGGTAGAACTCCATTTGACTAAAGAAAAGCTACTGGCAGCAGAAGTACGTTGCTTGTCCAGCACCCCATCGGCTAAGTACTACACGTCATGGTAAGGATGGCGAGCGCGGCGACAGATCTCCCTCGGGACCAAGATCGCGGTGGCTCTGCATGTGGACCGGCCTCCATCCGCCCCAGCTCCTTCCTCACAGTGTATTCGTACTCCATGGGAAGGTGCACATTCATAGCATAGCAGGCTTTTGTTCTTCCTCCCTGGTGTATGCCTGTACTGTCTTTCACTCTTCTCAGTCCCCAGCCATGACGTACTGCTTTCAGAGGAATGGAGGTAGGAACAGTCAGCAGACAGCGACTTCAGTTGGCTCTGTCATCATGATATTTGTAGGCAGGGCTAGACACATCTGCAGTTGGGTTCCAAGGTCAATATTCCAGTCAGACCAAGAATCCTACTACTAGAACTAGATTCATGTAAGCAATGAGGTCAGTTACAGGAACCGTATCTGACCAGGATCTTTTCTTCAGGTATTTCCTTTTGCAAACTTT
The DNA here is from genome assembly GCA_022496015.1 of Hordeum marinum. Lineage (NCBI taxonomy): Eukaryota > Viridiplantae > Streptophyta > Magnoliopsida > Poales > Poaceae > Hordeum > Hordeum marinum. The sequence continues at coordinate 422,472,591 of CM039677.1, forward strand.
CTCGCGATTAAGTTATACATAGATACATTTCAAATTCAAGATCCTTGTTGATAAACACTGTAGATCACGTAAAAAAACTGTAGATCACAGTATGATAAAAAACCACAAAAGTGAGGTGAACTTGAGTCTTGATTACAGAAGATACAGAGAGGGTTTTATTCTTTCTAAGATGAGATACAAAAAGAACTTTGTTCATGGAAAAACTTGCACATTGCTGTGAAATTTCATTCTGCTACAGAGAAAAACTTTGTTCATGAGAGTACTACTGTAGTAGTACTAGCCGGCCAAGATGTTGAAAGAACTGTCTGCAGAATCTACAGCACCCAGAAAGGGAAAAAAAATCATCATATTCTTGACATTTTCCAAAATCTTGAACAAGATATGATCATTGTTCCACATTGAATCTGGGAGAATGAAGTGATGTGGCATGATGATGGTCGTTTGAATAGATGTGGTATACATAGATCATGTAGTGGTACTGCTCTAGATGGTTGCTCTTGGCAACACATAGAGCAGTGAAGGCCAGCTGCACCCTTCTTGAATGCATCTCATCATCATGTTGATGCATTGGGACGTACGAGATCTGCAGTGTGGAGATCAGCTAGGGCGAATTTGATTTGAAAGAAATACTTTATCACGCTGCTGCACTCGAGTACGGGAGTAAAGTTTATTAATTAAATGTTGTGTCATTGACTTTGGTAGCCAAGCTTACCTCTGATTTTTAACCATGACGTACTGGTACATCTTCCAATGGCAAAATATATGAAAAACTTATTTTTTGAATGGCATGTAATGAAAACAAAAATCTTTTTCTTATGGCGGTAATCTTTCAAATAATATTTTGAAATGGAGGAAAAATATTGCTTCATCCATTAATTAAGAAAAAAGAACTACAATATTCAATTAGTTGACAAAAAGCAGACGAAACCATCACAATGTTGAGCAGCACACACTATATACCCCGCATACCACATTTTGAAGAAGGCCTTGTCAAGCTAGCACATCGTCACTTCTTCCTTGAGCAAGCGTGATCACTATCCCTTGTCCATGAGTAAGTGACTCCAATTTGACCGCTACGACCACCGACTGAACCCGTATTGCAGAGGCCACACCGAGTCAAATGAATATCCACGCCAAACACTTAGCCATTCACGACGAGGACAACACAACTCTAATTCAGACAGAGAGCTATGAGAGGGAGCAACCTGGCGTAAGATCACCCGGCAAACTATCTATCACATGTCATCGCCGCCAACGTACACTTCAGCAAGGGTTGGCAGGGGAGAGGGGCCCTTCACCACGACAACGCCTGCAGGAAGGCAACGACACTCATGGGAGCCATGATGTGTTGAAGCCCAAGCTAGTTAGTGATCCCCGTCCAAACCCAACACATGTATCGACAATGACAAATAAGGTGCACGATAGACTCATGCACTCGCTTATACATAGGGCACATACCGCAATTCGACCATCTATGGGGATGCAAGGCCGGGGGCAATCCTCCTTTTAAAAAAAAAATCTGTGGGGATGCAATCTATCGGTCAGCCACACTTTATTTTGGATGACAAGTCACACAAAAAACTTACACTTCAGAGAAGGTCAGACCTTCCAAACCGTTGGGAACCATGATGGTGGAGGGGAGGCTAGCAGATGGAACCTTGTATGTTGGCGGCCACAAAGATATATATCTCGGTCATTGTCATTGCATGGCATATCCCCAAGGATAATACTCCAAATATACTAGTTAAAAATAGTTATTGTCATTGTAGACCAATTTCAGCCAGTTACACATTTGACCTTCCCCAAGGATAATACTACTCATTTTTTTAGACGCAACCACCACCTCCTCTATAAGAAAAAGGCTTAGGGTTCCTCTACCTCATGTCAGCGCCAACAATGGTCCGCCTCGTCTTTGGTGGCCCTAGGGCCATGGAGGTGCGGTGGACAGCGACCCTTGCCGGTGGGAGGGATCTTGCTTCGTTTTTATCTCTTTTGTGAGTTTATTTAGGTTTTGTAGCCTGCTCAGGAGGACACGGCGATGGTTATCTCCCTAAAGAAGGAATAAGATTCTCCTTGCCTAGCCTCGCTTTGGTTGGTTCTTGTCTAGGACGGATCTCGTGGGATTCGGTTGGTACTTGTCTTCGATGGATCTACTTGGATCTCGTCTTTGCTCGTCTTCGTCCGTGTCTATTGATTGAATCAACACGATGTATATTTCTCTTCATTAGCGGCGGTTCTTATTCTAGTGCGCTGGTCGTGGGGGTCTTAGCACTGCGATTTTCTGACTATCTAGTACAACAAGTTTGGCACGACTCCGGTGAGGGAGCAGCGATGACCCACGGCGTGCCTTCTGATTGCTCTATTGTTTGTAGTCATCGTTAGATGCTCTATGAACATGAATGTAATTTTTGTTATTTTTTCCCTGTGATTTCTATGTTTTTTTATACTGCTATGGCATGATGAATGGGTTGGATTTTTTATAATGAAGCTCATTTTTGAACTACGGAAGCTTACCAAATCCTCGAGGATGCATGCACCTGGTTTGCAAATTCTTGAGGTCTCTGACTCTCTGTAACTCCATAAGTTTTGCCCGCAAAAATGAAAAACAAATTCCATATACGTTTGAGAATTAAATACACCATGGGTACCTTAACTTGTTTGTTATGGTCATTTGAATGTCTAAAGTTGTAAAATACACAAAAGTAATGCTATAACTTGTTCGAGCGTCCAAATACGATGTCTCTGTATGTATGCATGCGCATGAGCTGCCCATTTGGCGTGCCAGCTGGCTGGTGGTCCACATGTCAATGGGTATTAGCAGAGGCTGCTACGTGCGTGTGTGACGCACATCAGTTTCTTTTACATTAATTTACCTTTTTTTTTGCATAAGCCCCTTAAAAGTTATTTAATCACTCGAAACTTTTTTCAAATACTTATGTGTGTTGAATACAGGTCCACATGTCGGTATGTATGGTGCAATATAATAATAGGAAGCAAAAAAGGACGGGATAACAAGATTCGTACTCTCTTGTACCTAAGGTGCACCACGTACTAGAATGTTAGCCATTGCGCCAAGCACACTTGTATAGTTAATATGGAAATACAATCGTATTAAAAATATGGTTACCCGACAAAATAATAAAGAGAATTACAAATGTAAAAAATGAGTCACTAGGATTCGAACCCGGGAACTTGTTTTTAATTCAGATGGGGGCGGTAAAACCGGTAACCGCCAATCTTGAAAAATTAGGATTTTTGTTTTGTTCAATGTTGTTCAAACGATTTTGAATTTTAAATATTTGAGCATCATCAAAATATATAAAGTTGAGCCTCAAAGCACCTAAACAACAATTGATTTTTTTATAAAAAATAAAGAGGGGGGAGCTGATCAGGCGACGTGATGGGTACAGGACCCGTGAATATCCACTACGCCAACCTGCACTAGATATTTGACCTGACATACATAACCTATTTGACATACACTTCAGGTACAAATTTGATTTTCTCAAAAAAAAAACGAACGAAAACATAATTTCTCGGAAGCCAACACTTTTTCTGGTTGCCAAAAAATATGGCAGGAAAAAAAATTCTAGGTCACACCTGAGCTCCTTGTTTCAAAATGGTGTGACCCAAATTTTGCTTTATATATAGATTCGCAGCTCGTCATGAACATATAGCTGCGTTTGTTGTAGCGGCTAACATACACATGTTGTGCGCTTTGTTCGAATCTCTATAGGCTTGCCTTTTATATTATCTCATCTCGTCTGTTGACATGCGGGCCCAATAGTGAATAACAAATGATTTTCTAAATTATTCTGAAGTTCGTGCCTTTTAGTGTAATTAAATAAAACACAAGGGATTTTCTGCAAAACAATTCCACCGTGTGGGCTTAACGAGTGCATCGCCGACTTTCATCCATTGACATGCGGGGCATCGACACGTTGGTACGCCACATGAGTAGGGCATATACAGATATACATATCGAGGCACCGTATTTACACGGACATGACAAATCATAGCACAGGTTTAAGGCATTGTACTACTCCAAAGTGGCAACGCTAGACAAGTTGAGGCACCATCAATATGGTATTTAACTCTAAGTTTGACCGTATTTGAAGAGAGAGAGAGACTGGGCTGGGTACTACGTTGGAAATGCTGCCGGCCGGGAGAAGCGCACGGCATGGCCGAGAATAAGAATGATTGCGTATCTTTGGACCGAGAACCAGAAGTGCGTCATCAATTCATCACCATCATCACACTTTTTCATTGACAGGTAACCAGCACCATGAATGTAGTACGCATCCTCCAGCCCTAGCTCGCCCCGCATTGAAGCTGTGCAGGAGAGGACACCATTTCGATCCACTGCTTTGCTGGGGCCTGCCTATAAATACGCACTCTCGCTTCTCCTCTGCCCCGGCCACAACTTCTTCCTCACTCGCTCGAGCTAGCTAGCCTTCTTCTCCTTCCTCCTCGGCAACAAGTGCCATTGTAGCCCGAGTAGTACTACCTCAGAAAGAGGCAAGTAGCACTGCTTTTTCCCAATCCTGAATCCTTATTGCATTTCTCGCGCCTTCTTTCTTGAGTCTTGAGTGCTGCTGGCTGTTTCTTAAATCGAGCGCAAGCATTTGGAATGTGTTGGAGTTTGAATACTATATATCTAACTATAGATGGATGTGAATGTGTTGCAGGTGGATAGCCGAGCGTGGAGGATGGAGCGGGCGAACACGGAGCTGTACCTGGAGAACCTGTACATCATGCAGGAGAACGAGCGGCTCCGGAGGGCTGCACAGCTGCTGGCCCAGGAGAACGAGAAGCTCCACGCCGATCTCAAGCTCAAGCAGCAGCACATGGCGGCCTCCTCCAGGACGGCGCCCCAGCTGGCGAAGGGCGGCGGGCCGTCCGGCCATAACGCGGCCAGCCTCAAGTCCGCCAAGCAGCAGCAGCCCCAGTGATCTCGCCGGAATCGCGCGCATGCGTGCATGCATGCAGCCGTGTGGAAGCCGTACTCGTCTTTGTGAAGAACTAGCCGTACTCGTACTTAGTAGTAGTGGTGGATGATTTAGTTCTACTTTTGGTAATTTAGCAAGACTGCAAGAGGACGTGGTAGCGATGGCAGCTAGCGCTTTTGAAGGTTATATTTGCCTTCTGGATTGTCACCGTGTGCGTCGAGCAATGGACGCATGGCTTGTTCTCGCCGTGCCTCCCCCGCCGTCCCCATCTCTCTCTGCCACCGTCAACGCCGTTCTCTAGATATGCACCTCCTCGTTATCCATTCCTCTTCTTTATGTTGTCTCTTGGTTCCGGATCGATTGATTGGTCACGAATCGGCTCTGTGTATTTTGATTCGATCTGTTGCCGTGAAATAACCCTTGTTCCTACTTGGTAGGGGTAGGACAACTTGCAATATCTCTAATTTTAAAATCATATATGCATGCTTCCATGTTTGCTACTCACTATTGGACACAAGAACATGATTTGGTCATTATATTTAATTCCTTGCATGCAATATTGATTCAAACACACGATTCCTCTACCGAAGTCAAACAATCCTTGGTACGAAACTGTATGCATATTTATCGATAAATGAAATAGGCTACTAGCTTTGCAATGTCTGTTAAATTTCATACTATTGATTTTTCCTACATTAAGCTCATTCTACTTATTTTTTGCAACCAGCGTTTTCTACACACATGTTGCTATTGTGACATTTTGGTTTACTACACAAAACACTTATTTCAATAAGAGTGCCTTACGCAGTGTATAACTAAAATGTCACATCAGTACCGACACTTTATTTTGTTGCAATAAACAAATATAGTGAAAGGAGGTGCACGACGAGGGCACTACAAGTGCATCATTTGCAAGTTCACAGATTGTTAATTTCATATGAACTACTTACTACATTCTTATGTAAATATATCTATATTGTAGATCCCCCTTTTCGCCTATAACATGAGAAGATGACACTCTTCCAGTGAGTTGAAGGACTCTTTGGAATGTGAAATATGCAACGTCACCGACCTCGTTATCTTAAAATACTGCATATATTGATCCTAGACACACTGTAGAGTTTAGCACTTTGTTGTATATGTCGTCTCTCACTATTGGACATGCATGAATCTATTTATAAAATGCAATGCAAACTTGACATGAATGTGGATGTGTGTTATCCAAATGTTGTGAATGTGTATTTTGAATGCTGTTTAAATAGAAAAACATGACGATCAATAATAATATAAATGAAAAGCATCAAAGGCGGTTCTGCATTGACATTTCAGAAATGAAAAACAAGTTGATCTCTCAACAGGATGATCAGTCGTGCAATACTGTTAAGTACGCTTTTTACCATCACGGTGAATTACAATAGTTTGATTATCTAAACTTGTCAATTTCATCGCTTGGATAACAAACTTTGTGTCTCACAAAAGTCATCAAACATATTGCTTCGTCGACAAGTAGAAAAGATGGCGCAACACAATTTAGTAAGCGCAAAGATGAGCCTCAACACCAACTGCTACATAGTCCCTCCGTCGTTGTACTAAATCAGCGACACTTATTTAAAGATGGAGGGAGTATTACTTAGTTGATAGCTAGAAATTAAGATACTAATTTTCACTATTATTAGGGGCGTTGCCATTTCTCAGTTGAAGGCTTGAAGCAATAAAGTTATTTTTCCCACTAGAACACTCTTTCGTTTATGTGAGAATATCACATGTCCTCTTTAATTTTTTTTCAAAAATGAAGTCCTCTTTAATCATACATGATTAAAAAATACATGAATTTATATAAAATAGTGTTTGACACCATAAAAATAAAAGGAATTATAGTAATAGAGTTGAGAGATTTTGTCTAAGTTTCATTGCCGAGTGCAAAAAAATCATATGATTTCAATCATGTGGATCCAACGTGCTAGTAATTTGATTCCATAAGGATCATCCCCTAAAGTTTCTATAAAACTCCTTTGAATCAAAGGAGGAGCCCTAATTCTACACTCATGACTTGCCTATTTTTTCTCTTGCAAAAAAGACCCCGGATCTATTATATAGGTTCACCAGAAATACAGTGTCCCAAACGTATACGAGTTATATCGAGTTCTTGGACCACCAAATGACCACAACCGCCATCAGAACGAGCAACCAACGTGCCCCTCTCTCTAATGCCTTATCGGAGTCAACCTGACCTTGTCGATGAGAGCTGAAAAGTTTGTATACAGCGTTCGAAAGCTGCAGTTGTCGTCATTGAACCTTGAATTGATCCAAAGCCTCTGACACAAAATCTCACCATCTTGCACATACGGCAAGAAACTCAAACCTTACAGACCCAAGGAGATGATGGGAATTTATGTCAGAGTTCTATCGACTCTGTCCTGATAGGCGAACACGAGGAGGATCAGAGCCCGGAAGAGCTGCCCTGATAGGCGAACACGAGGGGGATCGGAGCCCGGAAGAGCAGCCCGAAGATACTCGGACATGCTACTCCATTCACAGCTGACTTGAGCTCTAATAAAATCTGCAAATCAATCAGGCAAGCCATAAATCATCCATAAATGCAAAATGACACAAAGCAAACAGTTCCTGCCGTGACACCGGAGTAGAGTACCATCAGCGAGGAGTATGTGACGTACAGGTCTTCGTGACAGAGTGAAGTACTGCTGAGCTCACGTCCTCCTAGTAATGGCCCACGTTGAAACCCTATCCGCCCCAGCTCCTCGCCGTGCATTCATATTTCAAGGGAAGGCGCACATCAATGGCAGGCTTTTGTTTTTCCTTCCTTGTGTATGCTTGTACTGTCTTTCAATCTTCCCAGTCTCCAGCAATGACCATGCACTGGATTCACAGGAATGGAGGAAGGAAGAACATGCTGCAACTTCAGTTGGCTCTGTCATCATCATTTTTGCAGGCAGAGCCACTAAGATCTGCATGTGGTTTCCAAGTTCAACATGTCTAGTCGGACCAAGAATCCAAATCTTGGATTATTCTGCAGGGTACGATCCCTTACTTCTCTGGCACTCGTGCCTGCACCATATCTCAACTGGAGTAGAGTGTACTACTACCACTACTACTAGATTCATGTAAGCAGTGAGCTTGGTTACAGGAACCCTATCTAACCAGGATATCGAGTGTTATGATAAATTTATTCTTCTTCTTCAGAAATATTTTTTGTTGTGGCAAACTTCTTCAAAATTCTCCACATTTCATATTCAAGATCTTTACTGGTAAATGGATCACAGTATAAAAAACCAAACAATTGAGCTAAACTTGAGTGTTGAACTCTCGAAACAGGCTTTCATCTCGCTATATTAATATAACAATCGCTCGATACAATTGTGAGACCACCGGTGGGGCAAACGACAGAATCAAGCGCAAAAAAAGAGAGAAACAAATACCAGCAGCCCCAGATTGATGAAAGCGTCGATTTCCCGCAACTGTTGTGCCCTCCCAAGAATTCCACCACGCTCCTATGCCTGTGAATTGCCGCATACCAAGCAACACCTTCAAGAAGGACTGCGACGACGATGACGACAATGCTGCTACCCGGACGAATACTAGGATTTCTCCCGATGCACGAAAGGGAGTGGGGAAGGGGTACACCCGACGCCCTTCAAGAAGGTCGGTGGCGCCCACATGCGCCACTACATCAGCGCCGACAAGACCACACAAAGATTTCTCTCAACCCCCAGGACCAACCGCCGGCTCCAACACGCTTGGCGCACACCAATATGTGCCAACATAGTCTTGAAGTCACCATGGACGTCTCACCATGGTAAATGTTGCGAGGCCGGCTGGACCAAGATGAAGCAACCGTAGACAGGGGTTGGCAGTACCGCAATCATGTGGGAGGGAACAACCTCCACTAGCTCAAGTAGTAGCAAACCGGACACAACAACATGAGCACATCAGGCCAACAGCTCGGTCGGGCCCAATCGGGCCAGTAAAGCTCCCGCCACCACGCTGCAGCGGACGCGACACCGTAGCCGCCACCCCTATGGCGGGGTGCTCGCCAACTCAACCGGAGACGACTCGTCGGATCCCAAATCGGCCCGCCCCGACCCAGATCCGGCCACCGGCCAAATCCGGCACCAATTCGCCACCGCCGTCAAGAAGCCGCCCCGTCACCTCGCCGCTAGCCTGGGATGCACAGGAGCGCCGCCAAGACTTGCCCTCCCAAGCCGGGCGCCCGCGTCGGGAAGAAAAAGGGCCAGCCACCGCCGACATCGCAATGGCGTTGCGGGCAACGCCTAGCCACGCCTGCGATGGTGGTGACCAGAGAGGGGGAGAGGGGGGGGGGCTCGGAGAGGTTGGGGAGAAGGGACCGGCCCGGTCGCCTCACTCCGGGAGGCTACGCGGGGGGTACGGGGTGTCGAACGGATATCTCTTCCCTCTGCTTCTCTTTCCTATCAGATGTTCCGAGTGTTGAACTCTTGATTACATATACAGGTGAGAGGAGTATTCTTCCAAAGATGACATACATAAAGGACAGAGGAAAACTTATACAGTACTAGCTGTTCAAGATGTTGAAGTGTGTGCAGAACCTACAGGACCCAGCAAGGAAAAAATTATCACATTCTTGACATTTTCGAAAAATCTTGAGAAGATATGATCATTGTTTCACATCAATCTTGGAAATGAAGTGATGTGCCAAGACGATGGAGGTTTGAATAGAAGAGGTCTGCATAGCTCATCATGCACTGCTGCTGCTCTAGAAGGTTGCTCTTGGCAACGCATAGAGCAGCGAACACAGCTGCACCCTCTTGAATGCCTCTCATCATCGTGTTGATGCGTCGGGACTATACGAGGTCTGTGCGGAGATCAGCAAGTGCAAGTTTGATTTGAAAGCAAGACTTATCGCGCTGCTCCACTCGAGTACGGGTGTAAAGTGTATTAATTAAAATTCTGCATTGACTTTGGTAGCCAAACTTGCCTCGTGTTTTCACCATGACATACCGGTACTTCTCCCAATGGCAGATTATATAAGAAAACAAATTTTTTTCTAAGAGCTGTATTTTTCTAATGCCATGTGGTAAAAAACAAAGTTTTTCAAATGATGGTCATCTTTCAAATGCACAATTTTTTTTGAATGACAAGCCAAGCAAAAAACAAATATAAAAAAATGCGGATGGCACGTTGGAACCATGGGAGTGGAGGCGCGGCCAACAAATCGAGCCTTGTATGCGGATGGTGTGGAGTACTTCCCTTTGGAAATGAAGTCCAAGATATGGTGTCTTGAATTTCTTCAGAGATATGAATATGGGAGGGCTTTTCTCAAAGGGTGGGGAATTCCTAAAACGACGCGATATACAACGGACATTCCTTTGTGGGGAGTCACGCATGAATGATCGTACCATCGGCGGGGGGGGGGGGGGGGGGGGGGGGGGGCATTGAGCAAATGTTTCCATTCGCTACGAGAACTGCCTCTGCACGAGCCTGCCCAAACAGGCCATTTTACTAGGCATCCCAGGCCAATCGCCATTCCTTGTACAGAAAAAATAAATTTGTTTAAAAAATTGCCATGTTGTAGGTAAACAATATAGTGTTGCCAAAAATGTCAGGAAAAAATTTAACACACAAAATGCCAAGATAGAGGCAAGTAAATTCCCATGCATGTCAAGCTCAATTTATTTTGCCATGATCAACAATTTATTATAGCTCGGGAATTTAATTTTCCATGGTCTAACAAAAGGTAATTTGCCACAGCTATGAACTTAAATTTCCATGAGATATAAATTTTCCTGTATGCGAGACAAATTTGTAAAATTGTTGTGAGTGTCAACATAAAAAATTGAAAAATACTACCAAAAATTCTGCCATCATGTGAACATAAGAAAACGCGATGAAAAGAGGAAAGCATAAACTAAAAGGTAGTGTTGTCATGGGGCACTATCTAAATTTGCCACAGGGCTAATGATTGATTAGTCGTGCCATACAAAGAAACAAATTTCCAAAAATTATGATGTAAGTACTAAGTTTTCTAGATCCATTGGAATTTTAACAAACAAAGCTAAACCTTGGGAAATTTTGAAAAACTAATGAATTTAGCTTTTTTAATAAACAAAGTAATGGTGTCATGAAAGAAATAAAAAATATCTTACTAGAACATGACAAATATTTATTTATTTTTACATTCCCAACATGGTCGCAAACGTTTCACCTTGTTGGAACCATGGGAGTGGAGGCGCGGCCAACAAATTGAGCCTTGTATGCCGATGTCGCGGAGCACTTCGCTTTCGAAGTGAAGTACAATATGTGGTGTCTTGAATTTCTTGGGAGATATGAATATGGGAGGAATTTTCCCAAAGGGTGAGGAATTCTTGAAAGACTGCAATATACATCGGACATTCCTTCGTGGGGAGTCATGCGTGAATGATCGTTCCACCCAGTGTGTTCGATTAAGCAAATGGTTCTGTTCGCTACGAGAACCACCTCTGCACGAACCTGGCCAAACAGTCCATCTTACTACGTATCAGACGGATCGCCATTCCTTGTACTATGATTTTTTTTGCCATGTTGTAGGTAAACAATATAGTGTTGCCAAAAAAGTCAAAAAAATAAATTAAACACATAAAATGCCAAGATAGAGGCAAGCAAATTGCCATGCATGGCAAACTCAATTTATTTTGCCACTATCAACAATTTATTATAGCTCAGGAATTTAATTTTGCATGGTCCAACAAAAGGTAATTTGCCACAACTATGAACTTAAATTTCCATGAGAGTTCAATTTTCCTGTATGCGAGACAAAAGTTGTAAAATTGTTGTGAGTGTCAACATAAAAAATTGAAAAAGACCACAATTTTTTTGCCATCGTGTGAGTATAAGAAAATGTGATGAAAAGAGGAAAACATAAACTAAAAGGTAGTGTTGTCATGGGGCACTATCTAAATTTGTCACATGGCTAATGTTTGATTTGTCGTGCCATACAAAGAAACAAATTTCCAAAATTTATGATGTAAATACAAAGTTTTCTAGATCCATTAGAATTTTAACAAAAAAATCTAAAACCTTGACAAAATTTGAAAAACTTATGAGTTTAGCATTTTTTAATAAACAAAGTAATGGTGACATGGAAGAAATAAAAAAATATCTTACTAGAACATGGCAAATGTTTATTTATTTTACATTCCCAACATGGTCGCAAACCTTTCACCCCATTGGAACCATGGGGGTGGAGGCACGGCCAACAAATTGAGCCTTGTATGCCGATGTCGCGGAGTACTTCCCTTTGGAAGTGAAGTCCAAGATATGGTGTCTTGAATTTCTTGGGAGATATGAATATGGCAGGGCTCTTCCCCAAAAGGTGGGGAATTCCTAAAAGACTGCAATATACAATGGACATTTCTTTGCGGGGAGTCATGCATGAATGATCATTCAATGCGAGGGGTTCGATTGAACAAATGGTTTCATTCGCTATGAGAGCCACCTCGGCACGAACCTGGCCAAACATGCCATTTTACTAGCCATCCTAGATCGATCGCCATTCCTTGTACAAAACAAATGTTTAAAAAATTGCCATGTTGTAGGTGAACAATATAGTGTTGCCAAAAAAGTCAGGAAAACAAATTAAACACTGGAAATGCTAAGATAGAGGCAAGTAAATTGCCAAGCATGGCAAACTCAATTTAATTTGCCATGATCTGCAATTTATTATAGCTCGGGAATTTAATTTTCCATGGTCCGTCAAAAGCTAATTTGCCACAGCTATGAACTTAAATTTCCATGAGATTTAAAGTTTCATGTATGCGAGGCAAAACTTGTAAAACTGTTGTGAGTGTCAACATAAAAAATTGAAAAGTACCACACAAAATTCTGCCATCATGTGAGCATAAGAAAATGCGATTAGAAGAGGAAAGCATAAAATAAAATGTTGTGTTGTCATGGGGCACTATCTAAATTTGCCACAGGGGTAATGATTGATTTGTCATGCCATACAAAGAAACAAATTTCAAAAATTACGATGTAAGTACTAAGTTTTCTAGATCCATTGGAATTTTAACAAAAAAAGCTAATACCTTGCCAGATTTTAAAAAACTAATGAATTTATGATTTTTTAATAAACAAAGTAATGGTCACATGGAAGAAATAAAAATATCTTACTTGAACATGACAAATATTTATTTATTTTACATTCCTGACATGGCAAAGTGGGCATTTTGTTCATATATAACACAGTAAAATTTGGGGAAATTTTGCAATCATCGCATTTTATTATTATTTTCATCTCTAAACCATGGCAAATGTAGAAAATTACCATGGTATTTTATAAAAGGATTTGCAAGTGTGCTGCGGCGGCCTAACAGAGATGTTGTCATGCCTGTTCATGGTGTAATTTGGCTATTAGTTTGTATGATCAGCCAAATTAATTTAAATGACTATGGTTAGATTATTGGTTGACATATATATTTGTCCTTGATGTTTAATTCAAATACAGGGCTGGATCATAGTACACTACATATGCTGCAGCGGCAGATGAGGTGTAGCAAAGCTATTTACCAAGAACTAATATATGGAGTTTTGCATGAATTAGGGGCTACCGAAGAGAAGCCCTGGAGCAATTCTGAAGCGCTGATCTTGGCATGAGCGATCAAGTCGTATACGTCAAGGTGCAACAACACAAGGTGGTGGATCATTAACCCTTATTATATAGTGTGATAGCAACCTTGCCGGAATATTCTATTCATATATCCAAGAGTCTTTGTACGAGAATATGGCCTAGATACGTACTACTACAGATAGCATGTAAATTTTGTACGGATGGTAACCGAATCATGTCATGTTCGTTTTAGTTTTGGAGTTGTATTCCTGTACGGCGAGTCATACTATGTACGCCAAGTCTTACCTTGTATGCGCAAAGTCCAGCGTGCCTTATGTATAAGGCCATGATCGATTGGAAAAGCCCCCCCCCACAATCGATCTATCAATACAAACTCTATTTTTCACGTACGTTTTTCCTCCATCGTTGCTTCCTGCCAAGCCCTAGCAGCCCTAGGGTTTGGTGATCTTTGCCGTTTTGCGCTGAAAAGCGGCCGGTTCTTCTCCACGAAAGCGAGATATCTTTGTTGCTTTGCTTGAAAAGCAATCGTTCGTCGTCACAAAAGCATGACGGTTATCTTGGTGTTGCGCGGCGATTTTGTGTGCAAACACAATTGGCGACTCCGCTAGGAACAAGAAGAAGAAGAGGCGCACGATGAGTACCGAGTCCAGGAACGGGAGCCACATCGACTTGGAGAACGTCATCGCCGTCACATTCGACGATCTGTCGGAAGATGATCGGCACGAGCTTGAACAGGAGCTTGAGAGAGAGAAAGCTGAAAAGATGAAACTGAAGTTGGCCGGTTACCAGAAGACAAGGAACGGCATCGTCAAAAAGGTAGTTGCGCCGAGTCCTTCCGATCTACTCGGTGCTGAGGTAAAAAATCCAACCGAAGAAATTGCTCATTTAATTGATGTGTCCGTAGCTAGTAAATATGGTTCGGACATAAGAGACATCTCACACACAATTACTCGAGCTGTAGTTAATAAATTTGAAGAATTTAAGGAGTAGCTTGAAGATAGTATACCTCGTCATGTGCGTTCAGTAGTGCTACAAATTAATGATGAAAATTTTGGTAAGAAGCCGATGCCTAACGAAAGTAGCAGATTATTTAGTTTTTCTGGTCATACACACACCAGGTGCATCGGTTAGTGCTGCGCAACATCTTCACGTTCCTTTAAGTAATAATCAAGGTGGTCGGAACTATGCTAACAGTTCGGCTAATGATATTGTTTCGGGTGTTGCTCCTCCTATTGTTTCAACTTCGGTTGCACAAAATTACAATAACAATAACCGAAGTGGCATTTTAAATTCTAATTTGCAGCAACATTTTTATCAAACAGTAGCATATAATACACCATCGCTGCCGGCTATCGGTATCGGGATTTCATATGGGCCGGTACCCGATTCATATTTTAGTGGGCCTCAATTGCAAACGTCGCATGCTCAAATCTCTATGCCGGAGTTTTCATCGCGTGCTACTCCACAAACAAGTTCTCCACAACCCAATGATAGTTTTAAAGATCAACTTGCTAGTATACTTAGAGAATTTGGTTTAGAATCTAAGGGTAGAGCACGTGCATATCAAAAACCATACCCTGAGTATTTTGACTCGACACCATTTCCTCGTGGTTTTAGAATTCCAGATTTTGTTAAATTTACGGGGGAAGATGGTAGAACAACTTTTGAGCATGTGGGGCAATTTTTAGCACAATGTAGTGAGGTCGACACATCGGATGTTTATAGAGTGAAGTTATTTCCTTTATCTTTATCCGGTACTGCATTTACTTGGTTTACATCGCTTGCTCCTAATTCTATTTCAACATGGGCACAATTGGAGCAAAAATTTCATGAATATTTTTATAGCGGTGAAACTGAACTTTGACTTTTATATTTAACTATGGTTAGGCATAAATATAATGAGCATGTGCATGCTTATATTAGGAGCTTTAGAGATGTGAAAAACCGATGTTTTAGCTTGACCATAGCCGAAAAGGACTTAGCTGATCTTGCCTTTTCGGTTCTGCTCACTCATATTAAAGATAAATTAGAAGGGCATGAGTTTTTGGATGTTAATCAAGTTTTGCAAAAGGTTTTGGCACAGGAAAACTGGGCTAAGGAAATTAAACAATATAGCCGGTTTAAAGATAATAGAAATAAAGAGAAAGATAACCATGTAGTTAATGCTTTAGATTATGATAGTGATTCGGCTAGTGAGGATGATGTTAATATATGTGTAGCCGAATGGGCACAAGTGCCAAAATCAAAACCTTTTCATGTACACTTGCTAGAAGAGACGAAATTAAATATACTTTTGATGTAAGCAAGTATGATAGAATTTTTGATATGTTACTGCAAAATAAATTAATTAGAGCGAGAGAAGGTCATGTAATTCCACCACCAGAAGAGTTGGGTAGAAGAGCTTATTGTAAATGGCACAATTCTTTTTCTCATGCTACTAATGATTGTAACGTGTTTCATCGACAGGTGCAATCGGCCATTAATGAAGGACGATTGACGTTTACAGAAGGTTCGAAGATGAAGCTCGGTAGCGACCCTTTTCCTATCAATGTGATCGAGCTTGAGAGTAAGAAGATGCTTATTCGGTCGATCAGACCGAATCCGCAAGAGAGAAAAATGTTGTTGATGACAGTGCTCCTCCAAGGATGATCAAACCCAAAAATCCAGAAGTAGGAGTGTGGAAAGTCAATGGAAGAAGGAGACAAGCTCCGAGATCAAAGCCGACAGTTAACATGTTGTTGAAGAAATACACTTCATGCAAGGCCAACAATGTGTTTAATCTGCTTGGGGGTAATAAGCGTCCTAGATCTCCTCCTGGACCTGGCGGTCATGAGCAGTGGCAAGGAGGTTCATATGACCAGCAACCATATTTTGCAATGGGGCCACCTTATTGGGGTTGTGCACCTCCTATGTACCCACAATTTCCTTCATGGGGTTTTAATCCTTGGGCGCCATACCCTACAGAGCCAGCAGGTTATTTTCAGCCGGGATGGATTCCGTCGAGGCCTATGTTCAAACCAAATGTGCATGAGAAAAGGGCTCGGTTCAGTGAGGAGGCTAGGTCACATGATGCCATTGAGATTCGAGGAAGTCGATCACCGATACGCAATGCATATGGAAAAAACTATAAGGATGGCCACGAATGCGTATGGGGGCCGGTGAAACGTGCATCGGTTAATCCCAGGAAAAGTACAGATGATTCAGATGCTGCTCATGATCTAAAAGATGGGCAATACCAGTCAGTTAAAGGTGTTGTCACTAGCAGTAATGTTGAGCCTGAATCAGTACCAAAGGTAGCCGTTGACATAGAAGATGATAGTAGTGGTGCAAAGCTACCGCAAACTGGCCGATCTAATCAACTGGAGAAAGAGACTAATTTTGGGCATAACATGCATGCACAATCAGACAAGGCATTTGTTGTATCTTTACGTACTATTCAGAAGCTTAAATCGGTTAGTACACAAGCTGATTTGGTCATTCGAAATTATAACCTAGGAATGTCCAAGTCTAACACTAGTACATCTACACATTGGGATTCAGGCAATGTACGCGGTCAGAAATTTAATGTTAGTAATATATACGATCACAGATAAGTTTTCCGGCTAGAGATAAAATATTTGCTACAAAAAGAGAAGTGCGTCAGTACAGGCCAAAGGACGGGGCAGTAGAATTCAGTTAGTCACGCCCGGAACTAAACCAGCACTTCGCTGGTGCCCAACAGGACTTATGCACATTCAAAAGAGGCGTGTACAGAGACGGCGTGCATTGGAAATAAAAGAAGAGATAGCAGAAAAGGAGCAAGATGAATGGTTTGATCAAGATAAACCAATGGTGCCGACAAAAACTTGGAAGGCAAAGCGCATCGCAGCAGAGTAAAATAAAAATATGAATGACGCGATTGCTGATGAAAATTTAGAGAACAATGGAGATGCGCCTAGTGATATGGATGTTAATATGGTATTTGCATTGCCTGCTGAATTTCGCGTGCCTGAGGCCGAAATTGCTGAGCTTGTTCTTGGTCCAAAGAGTGCAACATTTGAGAAACCGGAGAAGCATGGACAGCATCTAAAACCATTATTTATTAGGGGTCATATTGATGGTAAGCCTATTGGTCGCATGCTTGTTGATGGCGGTGCAGGTGTTAATATTATGTCCTTTCCGGTATTTTCCAAACTGAACCGAAAAGAGAGCGAGTTAATGAAGACCAATATGGGACTTAGCGATTTCTCAGGAGAATTATCCGAGGCCAAGGGTGTTATTTCTATGGAGCTCACAATCGGAAGCAAAACATTGCTGACTGGGTTTTTTGTTGTTGATGTCAAAGGCCGGTACAATATTCTTTTGGGATGCGACTGGATTCATGCAAATTGTTGCATCCCATCTACTCTACATCAGTGCTTAATTTAGTGGGTCAATGATGATATGGAGGTGATTGAGGCGGACAATTCTTCTTGTATTGCTTTCACAGATGCGTCAGTTGATTGGTAACACGGTGAGATGCGATGTTTGACCGGTAGGAATTTATCGGATTATGATTATATCAGTATTGATAGAGATGGTTTTATACCCATAAATGCACGGCCGGCTGGCATAGCTCGGCTTAATGATTTATCTATATAAATGATGAATAAAGATGATAGTATTAAGTGGCTGCAAAGACGCACGGCGGAATATCGTTCCGGAAAGAGCGATATGCATGAAACAATTGAAGACTTTGATGACATGGAAAAGCTTGGACAAGGATTCTCATCGGCTGATCCACTTGAAGAAATTGATATTGGCGATGAAAGTATCCCGAGGCCTACATTTATCAAAGCTAGCTTGAAAGCCGATCAAAAAAGCAAGGTACATTTATTACTTAAAGAGTTTGTTGATTGCTTTGCTTGGAGTTATACTGAGATGCCTGGTCTGAGTAGGGATTTAGTGGAACATAGACTACCTATTAAACCTGGTTTTAGGCCGCATAAACAACCTCGTAGAAGTTTCAATCCTAATTTGTATGACCGCATCAAAGAAGAAGTTGATCGGTTGTTAAAAGCTAAGTTTATTCGGCCATCTAGATATGGAGATTGGGTTTCTAATATTGTGCCAGTGGAAAAGAAAAATACTGGTAATATTAGAATATGTGTTGATTTTAGAGATCTAAAGAAGGCTACTCCAAAAGATGAATATCCTATGCCTATAGCCGACATGCTTATTAATGATGCCTCGGAACATAAAGTAATAAGCTTTTTAGATGGTAATGCAGGGTATAATCAAATATTTATGGCCGAACAAGATATGTCTAAGACTGCTTTTCGTTGCTTAGGTTTTGTTGGTTTATTTGAGTGGGTCGTTATGACGTTTGGGTTGAAAAATGCCGGTGCTACATACCAAGAGCTATGAATTTATTTTTTCATGATCTTCTAGGTATTGTATTAGAAATATATATTGATGATATAGTTGTTAAATCGGACGGTTTTGATCATCATTTGGCCGATTTATGATTAGCTTTTGAAAGGATGCGTCGGTATGGGTTAAAAATGAATCCACTCAAATGTGCTTTTGGTGTGTCGACTGGTAAGTTTTTAGGCTTCATAATTCATGAACATGGCATAGAGATTGACCCTAACAAGGTAGAGGCAATCAGAAATTTGACGGAACCCACGTGCAAGAAGGATGGGCAAAAATTGCTAGGAAAAGTTAATTACTTGAGACGATTCATATCTAACCTTGCAGATAAAATTGAATCGTTTGTTCCATTGCTTCGGCTAAAGAATGAAGCCGAATTTACTTGAGGGGCAAAACAATGGGAGGCTTTTAATAATATAAAGAGATATTAGTCGAGTCCTCTGGTATTGCGAGCGCCCAAGTCCGGTGTGCCATTCAGATTATACATTGCTGCACAAGATAGAGTGATCGATGCGGTGTTGACGCAAAAAGACGGCGGGAAAGAGTACATTATTGCATACTGAAGTCGCCATTTGCTGGACGCCGAGACTTGGTACGTGTTTATTGAAAAGTTATGCTTATGTTTATATCATGTGTGTACCAGGTTTCGACCGTATTTACTTTCTAGCACATATATAGTAGCCTGTCAAGCCGACGTGATTAAACATATGTTGCAGCAGCCGATTCTTAGTGGTAGGATTCGAAAGTGGGCTTATGCATTAATAGAATATGATTTAGAATATGAATCGTTGTGTGCTATGAGAGGTCAAGTTATCGCCGACTTTATTGTTGATCATGGGATTGAGGATGAAGAGGATATTAATTATGTTAGTGTATGCCGATGGAAACTTTATTTTGATGGATCGGTTTGTAGATAAGGACAAGGCGTCGATAATGTTTTAATTTCTCCTAACAATGTTATTTATGAGACATCGGTCCGTTTAGAGTATCTTTGCACTAATAACCAAGCTGAGTATGAAGCTTTATTGTTTGGCTTACAAAATTTAGTAGACATGGGTGTGAAAGATATAGATGCTTTTGGGGATTCGCTTCTTGTAGTACAACAAATTAAAGGCAAATTTTAGTGTTTTGATGGGTTATTAAATAGTTATTTGGACCGATGTTTAGATATAATTAAATCTCTAGATACATTCACCATCCATCACATACCTAGAGAAGAAAATTCTAGAGCTAATTGTTTAGCACAACAAGCATATGATTATCACATTAGTAAAGGAATGTTTTTCATATTAGACAAACCGATGCATGTTGAGTCTATAATGTTGGATACTTTGCCACGGGGTGCATTTGGGTCTAGCACAGTAGAACAATTAGCTGTACAATGTAATGTAGATTCGGTGCATGAGTCACAAACGACCGAATTAGCAAATAACTTAGAATCAAGTGATTGGAGAGTTCCTCTAGTTAATCATTTAAAGGATCCGAGTCAGAGTCAAACGAGAGATAGAAAAATTCGGCGACAAGCTTTAAAATATACCTTGTTTAATGACGAGTTGTATCGCCGAACAATAGATGGGTTATTTCTAAAATGCTTGGATTCTAATCAATCTAGAATAACTATGGGTGAAGTGCACGAAAGAATATGTGGGACACATCAGTCGGCTCACAAAATGCGATGGTTATGAAAAAGAGCAGGTTTTTATTGGCCGACTTTGCTAGAGAATTGTTTTCGGTACTATAAAGGTTATGAGGCATGTCAAAAATTTGGGAATATACAGTTAGCGCCCGCGGCTATGTTAAATCCTATAATTAGGCCGTGGCCATTTAGAGGATGGGGTTTAGATTTTATTGGTGAAATACATCATTCGTCTTCTAAAAGACATCGCTTCGTTCTAGTAGCCACTGATTATTTTACTAAATGGACAGAAGCAGTTCCTTTGAAAAATATGTTTCATAAAGAGGTTATCAGTTTTGTTTTAGAGCATATTATTCACAGATTCGGTATTCCTCAAACTTTAACTACTATTCAAG
Organism: Hordeum marinum; assembly: GCA_022496015.1. Taxonomy (NCBI): domain Eukaryota; kingdom Viridiplantae; phylum Streptophyta; class Magnoliopsida; order Poales; family Poaceae; genus Hordeum; species Hordeum marinum. The sequence continues at coordinate 422,493,561 of CM039677.1, forward strand.
ATGCTTCTTTTATGTCTCATCAATTTCGTGAATTTGCCGAATCTTTAGGAATTAAGTTGTTAAATTCGTCGCCTTATTATGCTCAAGCTAATGGACAAGCCGAATCTAGCAATAAAACTTTAATTAAACTTATAAAGAAGAAAATTGAGGAACATCCGAAAAGATGGCATGAGGTACTTTCGGAAGCTTTATGGGCTCATCGGATATCTAAGCACGGAGCGACTCAAGTTGCACCGTATGATCTAGTATATGGCCAGGAGGCGGTGTTACCCATAGAATTTAATTTACAAGCTCTTAGAGTGGCCAGACAAAATCATTTGTCGGCTGTAGATTATAATGACCTGATGATGGATAAGATAGATGACATTTCATAAGAGAGATTAAGAGCTTTGCGAGAAATTGAGAAGAAAAAATTAAGAGTAGCCAAGGCTTATAATAAAAAAGTGAGAGAGAAATCGTTTCAAATAGGAGATTTAGTGTGGAAAATGATTTTACCTATTGAAACTAAAGATAGGAAATTCGGCAAATGGTCGCCGAGTTGGGAAGGGCTGTATAAGGTTGTAGAGATCGTTCCTGGAAATTCGTATTTTGTACAATCTTTGCAGGGAGAGAAGTTGCCCAAAGCTTTCAATGAAAACTATTTAAAAAAGTACTATCCTAGCATGTGGCAAGAGGCTTGAGCAAATTTGGCCGATATATTATTTGAGATATCGCCCTAAGAAAATTTGGCCGATGTATTCTTTGGACATCGCCCTAAGTAATTATATGGCCGGTGGATCGACCAACATCGCCTAAAGTATTCTTATGGTGTTTTTGATAAATCCAATTATACCAAAAAAAGGGGAGGCATGTGTTCATGGTGTAATTTGGCTATTAGTTTGTATGATCAGCCAGATTAATTTAAATGACTATGGTTAGATTATTGGTTGACATATATATTTGTCCTTGATGTTTAATTCAAATACAGGGCTGGATCATAGTACAGTACATGTGCTGCAGCGGCAGATCAGATGTAGCAAAGCTATTTACCAAGAAAAAATATGTGGAGTTTTGCATGAGAAGTCCTGGAGCAATTCTGAAGCGCTGATCTTGGCATGAGCGATCAAGTCGTGTATGTGAAGGTGCAACAACACAAGGTGGATCATTAACCCTTATTATATAGTATGATAGCGACCTTGCCGGAGTATTCTATTCATATATTCAAAAGTCTTTGTACGAGAATATGGCCTAGATACGTACTACAGATAGCACGTAGATTTTGTACGAATGGTAACCGAATCAAGTCATGTTCGGTTTTAGTTTTGGAGTTGTATTTCTGTACGGCAAGTCATACTATGTACGTCAAGTCTTACCTTGTATACGCAAAGTCTAGCATGCCTTATATATAAGGCCATGGCCGATTGGAAAAGCCCACCCGACAATCGATCTATCAATACAAACTCTATTTTTCACGTACGTTTTTCCTCCATCGTTACTTCCTGCCAAGCCCTAGCAGCCCTAGGGTTTGGTGATCTTTGCCGTTTTGCGCTGAAAAACGGCCGGTTCTTCTCCACGAAAGCGAGATATCTTTGTTGCTTTGCTTGAAAAGCAATCGTTCGTCGTCACGAAAGCACGACGGTTATCTTGGTGTTGCGCGACGATTTCACGTGCAAACAATGCCTAGTGGGCCTTTCATAACTAGAAGGACGACGATGATGAAGGCTCTGACGGCAGTAACGACGATCGAAGTACGTGTGGTCAGGGAGGGTATGTTTCCGGTACCTGACCTAGTTTAGTTTAGATTAGTTTTGGTTAAATTTATTCCGAACTTTGTTTAACTTCCTCCACCTCATTGTAACATATGATACTTGCTTACAACTCATCCACTTAGCTTAAATTTTATTAGTATTTATGGTTTAAACATTTGAAATGGGTCGGACATCTAGTGATCACGGTTGGATGGCTGGTGCCCCGCCCACTGTCCATCGCCATCCATTCAGTGATCCACGTTGGAGTTGCCCATTCTCATTTGACATATCCCCAAGGATAATACTCATTTTTCGACCAAGGAAAGCTTATCAATTCGTGAGGAAGGCATGCACCTGCTTTATATATATTGTTAAATAAGGGAGGGGCGTTTTGGCTCCCGGGAGCATTTGATCCCGAACGAATAGTACTGTAAAAATTGTCACAAAATGTTTTCGAAACATTCTGAATTTTTTTGTCGATGTTCGTATCAGTGTCACAAACATGCTTGACAATTTTCATACGAAACCGAGTAGTAGTGTTTCATCGGTGAAAAAACAAACAAATTTAAATGACATTTTGGGGTAACATTTGATGTTCAAATTTGTTATTTTTCATAGGTCACAATGTTTAACCGTTTTACATAAAACTTTGCAGGTGACATATGAATGTGACTATAAATACATATAAATATTGTCAGGATTTATTTGACATTTCAAAATTATTATTTTTTGTGCAGAGCACGTGCTTCCGAAAGGCGAATTGGATTTTTCATTGTGTAACTCCAAGTTTGACCGTTTGTGAAGGGAGAGAGACCAGAAGAGTTTGATGAATACGTTGGAAATGCAGCCAGCCGGGAGAAGCGCATGGCGCGGCCGAGGGCCGAGAATAAAGAATGATTGCGTGTCTTTAGACCGAGAGAATCAGAAGTGCGTCATCAATTCATCACATCATCACACTTTTTCATTGACAGCTAACCACCATCATCAATGTACGTTGTACACGTCCTCCAGCTCTGTCTCGGCCTGCATTGAAGCTGTGCAGGAGAACACTGGAATAGTAACCGGAGAGAGTCACATACACATTTCGATCCACTGCTGTTTTGCCGGGCGTGTGCTCTGCACCCACGACGAGTTCTTCCTCATTTGAGCTAAGTGCTCTCTCTGTCTGGATTTATTTTTTTTAGAATTTTTTTTATCCTCGGCTTCTGCATCTGAACGATGCATGCAATCATTTTATTAATTATTTATAAAGACTTTACAAAGTAGTATATCAGTTTGTCCGAAACCGTCATCTTAGCAACAACTGTTGCTACTCCTAACCACTTGATGAAGGGTGTCGATAGTTCGAGCCTAATACCAAACAGACATTGCACCGAAGCCTACCATATAAAGCCGGAGGCTCCAACCGAGCCACATAAAGGGTTTGGGGTACAAACCGGTCCGAACACTCTCATGTGTCGTCGCCGCCGTCTTCCACCAATCAATCTTCAGAGAAACTAAAACACCGACCTTGCCAGACCTCTTTGCCATCGACGCCATCATGACACCAGAGAGCGTCCTCCTCCTGCGCGAGTCCATCTCCACACATCACCGCCGAGTCTCCACTACGCCACACCGCCGAGATCCACCGCCATCAATGAGTAAGATGAAGCACCGCTCCACCAAAGAAGTCGTCCACTTGTCCCTCGAGCCCGTGTAAACCTCCAAGAATGACGCCCTAAGGGGGAAACGACAGCAGCGTGTTGCCGTCATCCGATCTACTGATCTAGGGCTTCCCCCGAAGGTAGCGGATAGGAGTCTTGAGCTTATCCACGACGATGCCTTCAAGAAGGTAACGATACAAAAGCATGTTGCCATCGCCGGTCTTGGCAACAAGCCGAGAAATAGGTTTTCACCCGGATCCGCTCGACAAACATCCGTCTCGCATCGTACACACAGATCACCACCGATCTCCTCCGTCGTGGAGCGAGCAAGCCACTCTGGCCAGATCAGATCTGACCGAAGGCCCAACCACGTGCGTAGCTGATCAACGCACCGAAGCCCTCCACGCCGCCGCCGATCTGAGGTGTCATAGCGCCGCGGCCAGATACAACAGCTCCACCACTAGTCATCCGCCGCCGCTCGCCGTCGGGAGCGAGCCACCGTCGCAAAGGCTCGGATCTGGGGCGCACTTCCGCTCGCCCGGATGCCACGCGCCACCCTCGCGCACGAGAAGGAGAGGCTCCTCTGCCACCGTTGTCAGTTGCCCGGGCTTAGCCTGGCGACTTCCTCCAGCAGTGGCGGAGGGGAGGGATGGGATAGGGAGTGACCGACGGCTAAGGTTGGGGCACCTCGGCCGCCCGCGTGGGGGGCGCTGGAGGGGAGAGATCGGATCTGGTGCCAGGTCTAAGGAGATCAGGTTGGTTGTGGGTGACGAAGAAAAAAGAGGTCGTAAATTTAACCTATAAATTTAATTAATAAAATGTAAATTAGATGTCAAAAATAATATATTGTTGAACATTTCTTTCAAACATAAATTCGACCATATAATACTTCATAACATTTACTTTATATTTTAGTAATCTATAGATAATCAAGGTGTAACCTAAAATACGAAAGGGCTTTAGTAGAAAACATGGCATCAGTCCCGGTTCCAGAGGGCCTTTAGTCTCGGTTCTGCAACCGGGACAAAACGACCGGGACTAATGCCGATGACTTCTAGTCCCGGTTGGCTTACGAACCGGAACTAAAAGAGCTCCACATGGCCCCTATGGGGCGCCTGGCAGGAGGACCTTTAGTCCCGGTTGGTAATACCGACCGGTACTAAAAGGCAGCCACGCGTCGGCAGCTGCCGGGCGCTGAGGTTTTTGTTTTTGTTGAAAGGTGGGGTTTATGGGTTTTTGAGGGTTTAGGGGTTTTCATATTGTGTTTCCCCCTTTTATTTTTGTGTTTACCATTTTCATTTTATGCTTTTCATTCAACCGATCGGGATTAGCAATGAATGAACCATTAATTACACAACATGGTCATGAACAAATATAAAGAGAAGTGACCTCTCTTTCTCGATGCTTGGTCTAACAACACGTTTTCGTATATCTATTCGACGCTACTACATATAGTACATAATCATGCATATATACAATATAACATCTCTTACGATCCCTAAAATCATCCACCAAAATCACATTCCAATTCCTGATGGTATTCTCCGTCTTTAGGTATGACGTGCTCAACAAAAAATCCCGCCAATTCCTCTTGAACTCCTTGTATGCGATCATTTGGTAGGAGTTGATCCCGCTTCCTCCAGGTCTAATTTAAAGAAGGGGGTCAATATATGTATGAATGGAACTCAACACAATTGATGATAACAAAATAAAAATGTGAATATTGTTTACGCACTTCAAATTGTTCTAAAGATATGCCCCGGCCCCGCTCAGAGGTCGAGTGGCGAATGAACTTGCAAACGTAGTATGCACATAAATTAGTCCCGGGTGCGTGCCACAAGCACTTTACGAGAATAGAGTTATATCAAAATGATAATTCTATTGAAACTAGAATCAATGAGAGATGCGCAGTACTAGAGTAGTACTTACTTTGGGGTGTAAAAATTACAGCTCTTTTTTCCAGCTCACACCTTTAACCTGTTTGGTGAACATTTTTCAAACCCTGTCCGGCAAAGAAAAATGATTACTTGATATCAAAAAATGAACGCAAGTTGCCGATATGGTGCGATAATGATTGAACTTACTTCTGAAGCATTTGACTCTGTCCGTCCACTCCTTAGGGTCTTTACGTCTCCAAGAAAGTTACTTTTCCCTCTTCAAGCTGAATGTCTAGCAGAATAAAGTGGAAAGTACGCACGCATAACTCATTAACCGCACTTAACCTCGAGTAAGCGAAACAGAATGTGCACGAGATAGTAACACTCACTTTAACTTGTAAGGAAATAGTATTTTCCTTCTGGTTTGTTGTCCAAGTAACACATTTAGCAAATTTTTCTATGTATCAGCGGGATAATCTTTCAACATACATTCATTTATGAAATTTGGGTCACTGAGCCCAGTGTCATAGATTTGTAGTTGTTTGCATTTGAAGATTTTCAATCTGCATAATATAGTGTGAGGATAATTAATACATGTAATGAACGAGCTGAGCTAGAGACTTAATTACGAAAAAAATACTTACAAACAATAACAACCGACCATAGTATTGTCGAGGGCAGCTTGATTGTATAATTGAATAATTTCTTCAAATTCAATGAATAACGCCTAGTCTCCATTGAAGAAGTGCTCATTTTTTATTCCCACGAAGATATTGTTGTCCCGTTCTTGCTGATACTCAAGTACCATTCATGCAATTGTCGCATCATCGTTGGTAGACGGGGGAGCTCCTCACGTCTCACGAGAGGCTTCCCGTGCTCGTATCTTAAGGTTTCTACTATCTCAGCCTTTTTGAACTGTACCGAATCGGGTAAGTAAGCACCGGTAGTGATAGCAAGACCACCGGCTGCTTTCTCTGGATCATTAGCGATATTGGTAACCACCTTGAGCAGAGGGCACGATTGTAGTTCTTGTTCGCCGAGCTGGGGAATTGTTTTCCCACTTCTTGCGACACTGCTAACTAAGCTTCCCGACCGCCTCGCTTGATCAAATGTCTGTTGAATACATCGGTCATAGTTTGATTGCGGTGGAGGCGGTGGTGATCGCCTAAGGGCATCCAGAGTTCGCTTCGCTTTCACCGAATCTACTCTCTCCTTTGGAGGTGGACGTTTTGGTGCAAGCTGACATTTCACTTCGGCATCCACGATCTTGTTGGTTTCCTCCTCATTCAATTCGTATGGTAACTTGGGAGGAACCTTAAGGCTTGGGCCTGCTCTGAATTTCTTCATTTTTGTATTGTTGCTAGCCGCCGGAGCGGCGACGGCTCTCTTCCGATGTTGCCGAGGAGACGGAGTCTGATGACGCGGCGGAGACAACTGAGGCGGAGGAGGATTTTGCTGAGGGGCCTTCTCCGTCGGAGTCCGCTGAGGGGGTAGAGACGACTGATGCACCGGAGATGACTCAGGCACCGGAGACGGTTGACGCACTGGAGACGGTTGACGCACCGGAGATGACTCACGCATCGGGGCCTCCTCCGGCGGAGTCTGCTGAGGCAACGTCCAGTATGGAAGCAAGATGTGTTCCTTTCTCCATAGATATGTAGTCCTTAAGGCATATTGAAGAAGAATCTCTCCTTCACCTGTAGCGTACTTAAGCTCCAGCCCCTCAAATCCATCCATTATTTCATCCACCCTGACAATAGCAAAGCCACCTGGAACCGGAGTGAAATGGAAAGTTGCATCAGGTCGAGGAGGTAAGACCTAGCTGACCACCGCCTTCAAGGTCAGGTTATGACATTTTTCCATTAGCACACAATGTTCATTATCTATGATACCATCCACGGGGTAGCAAGGAGCCGTGCTATCAGTCTGAACTTGCTTCGTGGAAGCCACGCTACTTCTCTGTTGAGATGGTGGGGTAGCATCGTGGGTAGTCTCCAATGAAGGATCTTCATGCCGCTGAGATGGTTGGCCGGTAGCTTGCTGGCTCTCAAATGCCTCTAGTTTCGCTAATATTTGATTCATCTTCTGCATTTTACTTTCTTCCTCTTTCTTCTTTCTTTGTCGGCTTATGTAACCAGTGCTGTCGGGAAACCCAACCTTGCACGGAACGGAGCCTGATGTGCCTCGTGTTCGTCGAGGGTGTTCAGGATTCCCGAGGGCCAATGACAACTCATACTTCTCTTTGTCGGGATGGAACGTCCCTTCCAACGATTTCTTGATTGCCTCGTCAAGCTTTTTGATGGGTGTTTCAAATTGAGCTTTCGTCCAGACACACTTCCCTATTTTTGAGTCCAAAGTTCCCCCAACCCCGTAGAACCAAGTCATTGCCCGATCTGGCCAGTGCAATGTTGCTGGTTGTACATCTTTAGCAAGCAGGTCTTGGTCAGCTTTGTCCGACATAGGTCGGGCTTTACTGTAGCCACCTGACCCCGTAACATGGTGATACTTCTTCTTTGCAGCATTTTCTTTATTTGTATGTGACCTTTTCTTAGCCTTCTCCGATTTCTTGTAGGCCACAAATGCGGTCTAGTGATCTTTCATCTTCAAGTACTGACCGGTGAATTCTGGAGTCTCGCCTTTCTCGACAAACTTTCTGTTCAATACTTTCTTTCAGTTCTTGAATAGTTCGGCTAACTTCTTTAGAGCAAACGCCTTGACCTTTCGCTGTATAACTGGGTTATTCCGATCCTCCTCTGGCGATAGGCTGAAATTTCTCATCAGCGAGTTCCAAAGATCATCTTTCAGTCTATACTACCTTCACATTTTCATTTCAAAAAAAGACTTGCTTCACATTTTCATCTAACAAAAATACTACCTTCACATTTTCATTTCAAAACCAGAACATTTCCACAAAGCATATCATCTCTCAAAATGGGAGCTTCATATATTCATTTGAAAATTTAACTCATCACGCATATGCAAAATTTAACATTTGTTTATCTATCTAAAAAACCCTAAAAATGTTCTCTTTAATCTCATCTCATCTCCACAAAACATCTATTTATCACATTGAGTTATTACATTTCATCCATCTATCTATTCATCTAAAAAATAGAGCACATTTCCACCCATTTTAGTAACATTTTTGTCATCAAGTATATATCAACTATAGGAATGGGAGCTTCACATTTTTATTTTTAAAAAAGTAGCTTCACATTTTCATTTAAAAAAAAACTTGCTTCACAGTTTCATTTAACAAAAATACTACCTTCACATTTCCATTTCAAAAACAGACTTGCTTCGCATTTTCAGTTAACAAAAATACCATCTCATCTCATCTCATACATCTCATACATCTCATCTCATACATCTCATACATCTCATCTCATGTAAAAAAACAGAGCACACATCTAAAAAACAGAGCACATTTCATACATCTCATCTCATCATCAAACAAGTAACATGTATGATATATAAACAAGAAAACAAGAACTCTAGCAACCCCGAGATCCATGGCCACAGCTGGAACAGGGAAGAAGGGGGTGGAAGAGAGTGGAAGGAGGGAGGAGAGGGGTGGAGGGAGTATTATTTATGGAGCGGCGGCGGCGGGGCAGGGGCGCAACGGTGTCGGGGCAGGGCAGGGGCGCGGGGAGCGGCGGTATTGGGGTAGGGCTCGCGTCGGGGCAGAGGGGCAGGGTGCGGCGAGGGCGTCAGCGAGGGGCAAGGCATGGATAAGGCATCGACGACAAAATCTGGCAGCTTGGCGGCATCGAGGTCGTCATCGGCGCCGTCGGGGGGAGGAGAGAAGAAACTACAGATGGATTGGAAAATTCTCTTAGTGCCATTTATATAGCCCCCCCCCTGTAGTCCTGGTTGGTGGCTCCAACTAGGACTAATGCCCCCCTTTACTCCCAGTTGGAGCCACCAACCGGGACTAAAGGTCAACTTTCACCAGCCCAAAGGGCGGGAAGCAGAGACCTTTAGTCCCGGTTGGTGCCACCAACCTGGACTAAAGGGTGGAATTAGTCCTGATTGGCACCGCCAACCGGGACTAAAGGGCTGTGCTTCCCATAGCCAAAAGTTTAGTCCCACCTCGCTAGTCGAGATCGGCTCGGAGTGGTTCATAAGCACTTCTGCCGCTGTCCTCTCGAGCTCCTCTCTAATGCGGGCAGTACATGCCTATCTGGCGCCCTGTTGGGCCTTCTAGCACTACGGGCCTGCATCCTGGCCCATTTCTAGGGTTTCTAGTCATATGCAGGCCGTGGTTCCTAGTAGGCGGGTCTTTTTTTATTTTTTGCATATATTATGTTTTTAAAATTTTAATGTTATTTTTTACATATGTTATTTTTAGTTATATAATTTTTGTTGCATAAATTTTATATAATTTTCGTTGTATAAGTTTTATTTTTTATTTATTCTTTTTAGTTGATTCCTTTTGTTGTTAGAGTTTTATAAAGCTTTTTAGTTTTCTATTAAATCTTGTAACAAAATATAATTTATGGAAATTCTACTATTAAAGTTTTGAAGAAATAAATATTTTGATAATTTAGTTTAATATTATTTTGATTCTTTTTTCTAATAAAGAATTAAATTCAATTGATTCTTTTTAGTTCATTCTTTATGCTATTACAGTTCTATAAGAACTTTTTAGTTCATTCTTTTTCCTATTAGAGTTTTATAAAAGTTTTTTAGTCCATTGTTTTTTCTATTAGAGTTTCATGAAAGCCTTTTAGTTCATTATTTGAGTTAAATGACCCTGTAATTGAAAAGCATGGTATCATAATTTCAACCACATAGAATGTGCTAAAAAGTTGAGAGGGTTACGGGAAAAACTGGATGCAGTTCGTATACAAACTGGACAATCTCTTTCGAAGTATGAGAGTTTCGGACGAAAACTTGTCTGTTACAAAGGGATTTCATTTTCTAAACATACTTTACTCAAGACTTTTTCTTCATTTAATATACATCATTGAAAACCACATCATCAATTTTTAACCCTTTTCTGACTTCATTTGCTCTTTTTCATGCATTTCATGATTTATTTTTAGCTAAAATGACCCTGAAATTGAAAAACGCTGCAAATGAACTTTGAAATGGTTGAAAGTTGTCATGGTATCATAATTTCACCCACATATCATAATTTCAGTTGATGGGAAAAACTGGATGCACTTCGTGTACAAACTGGACAGTCTCTTTCGAAGTATCAGGGTTTTGGACGAAAACTCGTCTATTTCAAACAAATTTCATTTTTAAACATATCTTAACTCAAGTCTTTTTTTGCATTCAATATTCATCCTTCAAAGCCACATCATCACTTTTCAACCCTTTTCTGACTTCATTTGCTATTTTTCATGCTTTCATGATTTAGTTTGAGCTAAAATGATCCTGAAATTGAAAAGCACTGCAAATGAACTCTAAAATAGTTGAAAGTTGGCATGGTATCATAATTTCACCCACATAATATGTGCTAAAAATTTGAGAGGGTTATAGGAAAAACTGGATGCACTTCGTGTACAAGCAGGACAATCTTTATCGAAGTATTATGGTTTCAAATGAAAACTCGTCTATTACAAAGGAATTTCGTTTTTTTAAACATATCTTAACTCAAGACTTCTTATGCATTCAATATGCACTATTTAAAGCCGCATCATCACTTTTCAACCCTTTTGTGACTTCAGTTGCTATTTTTCATGCATTTCATGATTTATTTTGAGCTAAAATGATCCTGAAATTGAAAAGCACTGCAAATGAACTCTAAAATGGTTGAAAGTTGGCATGGTATCATAATTTCACCCATATATCATGTGCTAAAAAGTTGAAACGGGCTACGGAAAAAACAGGATGCCCTTCGTGTACAAACTGGATAATCTGTTTCGAAGTATGAGGGTTTCAGACGAATAGAGAAGCGACCAAATTAATACATGTTCATCATCACATTAAAAGCAAAGTACAGTAGTGATCAAATGTTACTACTAAAAATAATAAATACATAAAGTTCATACATAGTTATCATAAAACAACATACAACTCTCTAGAACATCTAATTAAAACATAAATTGAAACTAACATACAACCATGTAAAACATTTAAATACAACAACAAATGCAATCATAATCGTAACTAAGGCAACAATTGATCCAACATCATAATGATACCAAGCCTTATTATCAATGATATATTTTCTTATCTTTCTAATCTTCAAGCGCATTGCTTCCATCTTGATCTTGTGGTCATCGACGACATCGGCAACATGCAACTCCAATTTCAGCTTCTCCTCCTCAATTCTTTTCAATTTCTCTTTCAAATACTCGTTTTCTTTTTTCAACTAAATTTAACCTCTCGACAAGAGGGTTGGTTGGAATTTCCGATTCACATACATCCTACATAAACACATCTATGTCATGTTAGTCGGCATAATTATCATTAACACTAAATGAAATAAATAGTTATAAAAGATAATATACCACATCCGAATCATAGACCGGACGAGGGCCAACGTGGGCGGATACCATAACCATGGACTATATAACAACAAATAGTAATAGAAGTAAGAAATTTATACAAGTATCTATGTAAATCATACAAGTAAGAACTTTTTCTTTTAAAAAGAAGATAAGAACAAGATGCTCACCACGATGGTGCCGGCGACGAGATCGGCCCGGGTGATCGACGGTGGTGAGGACGGAGATGGGACGTGATGGACCACCAAACCTAGACAAATCCTGGGGAAAATGGAGCTTGGAAGTCGAGCTTGGAGAGGAGAAAGATTAAGTGTGGCTCTGGCATTTCATCGAACACCTCGTGTGCATATAGGAGGTGAGAGCAGAGGAGCACACACCTGCCACGCCCCGATCGGTCGAAAAATAGAGGAGTGAACGGGCAGGGGCAAGCATATATATATATAGGCATCTCTTTAGACCTGGGTTGTGGCTAGAACCAGGACAAAATACTGCCTTGTAGTCCGGTCCCAGCCACCAACCGGGACTAAAGGGGCTGGGCCAGGAGAGAGGCCCTTTAGTCCCGGCTCATGTCTGGAACCGGGACTAAAGGGGTCAGACGAACCGGGACTGGTTCCTGCCGAGGCCCCGCCGGCATCCTGGTCTCATGAACCGGGACTGATGCACCCATTAGTCCCGATTCGTAACACGACCAGGACTAATGCAATATTCTGGCCCGTATCAAAGCCTTGTTTTCTACTAGTGGGGCCTAATAAATTCAGACGGACGTAATAGCCTTCTTCCTCTCCCCAAGCACTACCAATTCACTACCTCAGAAATCGGTATGAAGAAGTAACACCTGCATTTTCTCACTCGTTGGCGCATCTCTTGCCTTCTTTTTCCCGAATCTTGAGTGCTGCTAGCTGTTTGTAAATCAACCACATGCATTAGTTGGAATATGTTCTGGTTTGATGGTTTGCATGCTACTACTACTAACTAACTATAGATGGATGTGAATGTGTTGCAGGGGCCTAGCTTAGCTGGGCATGGAGGATGGAGCGGGCAAACATGAAGCTGTACCTGGAGAGAACCTGTACATCATGTAGGGGAATGAGCGGCTCCGAAGGACAACACAACAGATGGACCAGGGGAACAAGCAGCTCCTCGCCGATCTCAAGCTGGGAAAATTTCAGGTGCTACGACAGCTTCGATACTACCATGATACGGATGCATCAAGCCTGTTAGATATTTGATCCAACGGACAACATTGCCGGCTGTGGACCAAAGTGTAATTTCGGAAATGTTTAGGTTTTTTCTGCAAAACTCGCACCGATTGATGCTAACCATTGGATCCAGAATCCAATGATCCAAAACTTCGTATCATGGTAGTATCTAAAGATGTGGTAGCACCTGATATGCACTAGCTCAAGCAACAGCACATGGCAGCCTCCTCCAGGACTGCGATCCAGCTGGCGAATGGCGACGGGCCTTTCCGATGCTAACATGGCTAGCCACAAGTCGGCGCCGTCCAAGTCCAGCAAGCAGCAGCCCGAGTGATCGCATCGCAGATGCGCGTGTGCATGCATGCAGTCATGGAAGTTGTACTCGTCTTTGCGGAAAACTACTCCTAGGAACGGTTGAGCGACAAAGAAGGCGGCTCGGGTAGCATGGCATGACATCTACACCAGCCTTGACCAGTGTCGGAGGATGGGGCATGGGGACGCAGAGAGGAAGACGAAGATGACGATCACATAATTTTACCATCGAAAAAACAAGCGTGGGTGCATAGTTTTTCTCATAGTACACACTATTTTTTTGACAAAAGGTGATATATTTTTGAAGGATTTCACTCAAGTCACTTAGTTATATTTTTTTGTATGTTACCCATAGCAACGCACTGACATTCTACTAGTCATCAGTAACACCAAAGATAGTTCACATTATTCTTAAAAAAAGACTTGGACCTAACCCGACTATGAATTAACAAAGCCATCAACTGATCAGGATTATACGAAAGAATACAAACGACACGAAAGTAACAGCAAGAATAACGTGAACTATCTGCCGCTTCCTGCCGCCGCTGTCGCTTAACCTAACCCTCACCCAGCCACCCCAATTTTCCTCCATAGCCGCCTCCGTCGCCTCGTGCCGCCGCCGCCGCTACCCAGCCGCTGCCGCCGCTCCCTGCTGCAGCCGCCGTTACCCCAAACCCTAACCGCCCATCCATCTCTCCCTCCACAGTCGCCGCCGCCGCCTCATGCCGCCGCCGCCGCTCCAACCCCGCCGCTGCCATCTCCCTACACACAGCCGCCCCTTCCACCACCGCCGCGCCGCTCCTCCCCTCCCACTACGCCGCCGCCATCATGTCGGTCAACTCCTCCCAATCCGGCAACACCAACCCCTTCGCCGACCCCGATCCCGCTGACATCCGCAACCTCAACATCCATGGGCGCGTTCCCGTCACCCTCGACCCCCATGACTCCTCATACTATGCGTGGAAGACCTAATTCTCGCTAGTCTTCCGCGAGTACAACGTCGTGGATTACATCGATGGCTCCTTCCACTCCATCGACCTGAAGTACGACTCTGAGTGGACCGTCATCGGCACCACCCTAATCCGGTGGTTCTTCCTCACCATCTCCAAGGATCTCTTCCACACCGTCATCAGTGAGGGTGATGATGCGCATGTCGTTTGGGTCAAACTCAACGGCCTCTTCATCGACAACAAGCTTCAACGTCGTGTCCTTCTGCAGGAAGAGTTCTTTGGCTGTCATCAAGATGATCAATCCATCGATGATTACTGCTGCCGCCTCAAGACGTTGTCCGATGAACTCCGTGACATCGGTGCCAAGATCGATGATGACACCCTCCTCAGCACGCTCACTGTCGGTATCAACAAGTACTTCGGCAACGCCGCCTCCAACCTCATCTTGATGTCGGATCCCTCGTTCTCCAAGTTCGTTGCCTACCTTCGCTTGGAGGAATGACATATGAAGCAGCTCAAGCGTCGGGTTTAGCACACCGCCCTCGCCGTAGGTCTCACTTGCGGCGCCCCGCCTCCCGTGCCTCGGACTTCGACCCCCGCCATCCCACCGGGGTTCTTCCCCTACCGCGGCAACACTAGCAGCCTTCGCAGCACCAACAAGGCGGTGGCGGCGATGGCGGTGGCCGGCGCAACAACCGTCGTGGCGGTGGTCATCCGTAGCAGCAACAACAGTAGCCGACATACGGGGGGCCTCATCCGCAGCAGCCTACCCCGCCATGGACCTATGGCACGAATCCATGGAATGGAGTCGTCCATGCCTATTCGATGTCGGTGCCTCAGCCCCCTGCGCCGAGTCTCCTCGGGGCTGCTCTGCCGCGCCACTAGGCCTACTTTGGCGCCACCGGACCTACCGGTCTCCTCGGCCTGCCCACCCCGCCGATACCCGGTGGCTATCCCGCTGCCCCAACGCCTCCCTACGGAGGGACCCCCTACGGCGAGACCCTCTGAAAGCACAATGTGCTCCCTTGGTGGTTCTGACAATTCATGACAACATACATTTTCTCTTGGACTAATATTTCCATCTAGTGTATTTCGGATAAAGTCCATAGAGAGAGATGTGTTGTCAAAAAGGAGAGTGGAGAATATCCCCATGAAGAAGAAGGATAAGAAATAGCATTGGCAAAGCTTCAAGCAAGAGGATTCTACATTTAACTTTGTGAGAAATCACTTTGAGTCTATAGGAAAGCCAATACTATTAAAAGGGGGTAAGGTACTATTGGTGAACAAAATGCTCATACGTGCACAAGTGATAGTCACCACATACACCCACAAGCTCTTCCACAAAAGTCTGTCCAAAGCCAGATATCCAAAATCGGTGCAACCAACACTTTCCACTCGGTGCCACCGGTTCTCAGCCTCAGACAGACTCAGCCAAACCCTAGCCATCCGGTGCAACCGATTCTGCTTCGATGCCACCGAGTTTTGGTTGCCAACTTCTTATTACGCAAATTCACAAAATCGGTACTACCTAGTTTGTTGAATCGGTGTCACCGGGTTTGGCAATCTGACCGTTAGTCACCTTATCGGTGGAATCGAGTTTTATATATCGGTCTCACGGAAATTCAAAAGTTGCTACCTTTGAGGCAACTCGGTACCACCGGTATTAACACATCGGTGTCACCGAGTCTGACCTATTGGGTGTAATGGTTGGATTTTTGAATATGCCTATATATACCCCTGCACCACCACTCCCTCGCAAGTGAAGCACTCCGAACAAATCCCTACCTATCCTATCAGATTTTCTAAGAGAGAGCCACCTACTCATGTGTTGAGATCATGCCATTCCATTCCAACCATATGAATCTTGATCTCTAGCCTCCCCAAGTTGCTTTCCACCAAATCAATCTCTTCCATCAGAGCCAAATCTGTGAGAGAGTGATTGTGTGTTGAGGAGTCTATCATCTTGAAGCAGAAGAGCAAGGAGTTCATCATCATTATCGAGCCTACTACCTTTTGGAGGGTGGTGCCTCCTAGATTGGTTAGGTGTCGCTTGGGAGCCTCCTACTTCGTGTTGTGGAGTGAACCAAGAAGTTTGTAAGGGCTAGGAGATCGCCTACTTCGTGAAGATCTACCCCGAGTTAGGCTAGTCCTCCATGGACGTAGGCCATCATGGTATAGTCAAGGTTACTTTTTCGTGGAACCCTCCGTGGGTAGAGCCCTCCGTGGACTCTCGCGACCGTTACCCTCCGTGGGTTGAAGATTCCATAAACATGGACGTACGATAGCACCACCTATCGGAACCACGGGAAAAATCTCCATGTCCTTCATGTGTTTGATCTCCCTATCTCTACTCCTCACTTCCATATGCAATGTCTTTACTTTCCGCTGCTATACTTGATGACTTGCATGTGTAGGGTGTACTAGACTTGCTATAATTGCTAAAATCTGCCAACACATAACTTTGCACATTGTGTAGATTTTAAATTCCTGCTAGTAGTCTATTCACCCCCCCTCTAGACATACTCTTCTGGTGATCCCTTAATCGGTATCAGAGCATTGGCCTCCATTGCTTCGGTTTCATCACCATGGAGGAAGATGGATGTGTCTAGTGTGGAGATTTTGTATTGTAGAGTGCCCATTCTTGATGGAGAGTATTATAGTCGATGGAAGAATGCCATGATTGATATATTTGACAAATTCTATTTGAGAAAACATATTGAAAAACCTATGTGCTCCCCATTGATGAATTGCATCCAACACACGAAGAGGAAATTGGCATGCTTGGTAACCTTAGAATTGTCAATCTTATTGTTAGAGGCTTACCAAGACTCGTGCTTTCTCAATTGAAGAACTTTGCATGCGCTTATACTTTGTGGAATGATTTGGAGAAACGATATCCAAATCTTTCATTAAGTAATATTAATGAAATTCTTCATAAAACTATAGCTTTTCACAAAATGAAGCCTCGTGATCCAAACTTTGATAAATGCCTATTTGAGCTTCGTGATCTTATGCTGATAAAGGAGATGTCACCACTATCAACAACATTATTATTGAAGCCATTCACGTTCATAAACTTGAACATAGTCATGGTTATGATTCTAATGAGTCTCTTGGTTTCTATGACGAGGAGATTCCACCAAATGATGACAATGAAGAACATGGCTACTATGATGAATATGAGTTGTTCGACATCGAGCATGAAAACATCATGAAGAATCTAAGTCTAATGTCAAACTTCAAGGATTACAAGTCCGGTGTAAAAGAGTGGATTCTCGACAGTGGATGCACGGATCATATGACTGGTGATAAAGACATGTTCCAAGAGATCACGCCTAATCAAGGTCCTCGGAGTTACGTGACCTTTGGAGACAACTCTAATGGTAAGGTACTTGGCCTTGGTAATGTGGCCATATCTCATGATAGCTCCATTCAAAATGGGATGCTTGTTCAATCCCTTGGCTACAATCTTATTTCCATATCTAGACTAGCATACTTCGGTTTCAATGTGCTATTTACTAATGTAGATTGCCAAGTGTTTCGATTTGATAATCATAAAATTTTCTTTACTCGTATTCGTAGAGGTGATCTATACATTGTCAATTTCAGTAAAAAGGCCCAACCTCGTACTTGTCTCATTGTAAAATCATCTAAAGGTTGGCTATGGCATAGAAGGCTAGGAAATCTAGGCATGTGCAATCTAGATAAGCTTATCAAGGGAGATCACATTCTTGGTGTTAAAAATGTTATCTTTGACAAATATAGACTTTGTAGCGCTTGTCAAGCAGGAAAGCAAGTAGGTGGAAGTCATCCAGTCAAGAACATCATGACAACTAGGAGACCAGTCGAGTTACTTCATATGGATTGAAGAGGATATGTGCCTAGGGTAGGGTCCTAGGTATGACCTACATACACTACCTAAGGACACTACATTGGAGGACTGAAAGATCACAAGAAAGATTCCGACTAGATTCACCATGGCGCTCAAGTCACTCGACAGTAAATCCACTCGGAGGCTTCTTCCTCTACTCGACAGTCAGCTGTCACTCGGAAGACCTCACTTCTAGTCGACGCCAGAAGACCAGAAGCCACCCCCGGGAGGCCAACGGGAAGACGTTAGGCCAGTCGTCATTAGTAGCAACTATGATGTTCGTTACCAGTAAGGCTCGTCTTTATACCGATGATCGGACACTTGGATGCCCTGCAGTTATGAGGGGTAGCATACTATATATAAGCCACCCCTCCCCTCGAGCACAAGGGTTCACAACCTTTGTAACTTACACTCTCCACACGGCAAAAGCTCCCGAGCACTAAGACGTAGGGCTGTTACCTCCACGAGAGGGCCTGAACTCATACATCCGTGTGTACACCCTCACCGTAGCTAGGACTCTGCCCTCTCCTTTTGTACCCCTACCTTATACTTCCAGACTCGTTCCCACGACATTCGGCACCCACTGTGGGGTAGGCGTCTAAGCGACTTCCGGCGAGGTTGCATTTTTCACTCTTCGTCATGTCTTCCGGCGGTGTTTTCTCCCTGGGCCACAAGATTCGTTTTGGAGCGTTCACCTTCTTCGCCAACGATTCGGCATGGCTTCAGGAAGCGCCTCTCGACGTTGAGGCGCTCCCTGTCTGCGGGGCTGTGCACTTCTATGCGAGCTCCTGCGGTGTACTTCTGTGGTAGCCTTCGACTCCATACTCTTTGGCTCTCCCTGCTATTCGCCGTCGCAAGCAATCCGGTCACTCACGGCTCCAGTGTTGGGTGAGGCATGCGGCGGCTCGCCAAGTTTCATCTCCGCAGATTGCTGCGATCGAGCCCACCGAGTCCCTTCATGGCGTGTTTGAGTCTGACTCCGATCAGTCAGAGATTCCTTCTGAATGTGAGAGCTGCGGTCCTGCAGCGGAGGTTCTTATGGCTGGCTCTCATCAGAGCCCGCCGCCAGGCTTCAGTTGCGGTAGGCGGAAGGCTGGTGGACCGTCGAGTGAACAGCCACGCCGTGATGAGGAGATCCTTCATACACCCATCATCGGTGCGACCGCTGAGGCTCAGTCCTTGGAGGCCACACGCATTCGGCTTGAAGAACTCCGGAAGAACTCAACGAGCGGACTTGCTAGCGCCCACCAGCTCCCAGTCAACGTCAGCGACAACTGTTTCCGACTGGTTCGCATAACAATGTTGAGGTATACCGTTCTCCTGTTTTAAACGTTGCAGCCGTGGCTAGGATAGTAGATTCCATTCAGCTATCATGGTCAGAGGCTGGAAGAGGGTTGTTGCAGATTAGAGCATTGCTAGATGCAGCGCAACGTCAGAATTCTATTGTCTCACAATCGCGCAATAGGCTTCACAATAATTCCTCAAGAGCAGAGATTGTTCAGTTGACACATAGTCCTGGATCACCCTTGCGTCGAAGAGGCGGAGGTTTTCGTG
Organism: Hordeum marinum; assembly: GCA_022496015.1. Taxonomy (NCBI): domain Eukaryota; kingdom Viridiplantae; phylum Streptophyta; class Magnoliopsida; order Poales; family Poaceae; genus Hordeum; species Hordeum marinum. The sequence continues at coordinate 422,513,155 of CM039677.1, forward strand.
AAGATCAGCACAGAGATCAGTTTCACCGTGATGGCCACCTCGAGTGCCCACTCCTCCGCGGGGTGGTCCTTACGTGCCCCGACACCAGGACAAAAGGCGCTCGTTCGGTGATGAGCGGAATGTAGGGTTTGATTCTCGAGACCTCCTCACTTAGAGGCGGGTCGACAGAGGTGGAGCCCACAATGATGGGTATGATAGAGATGTTCTGAGTGGAAGCACTGCTGTTATTTCTGGTCCAGAGTTTTTTAGTAGGGCTATTCATTCTGTAGAGATTCCCCCAACTTCAGGTTGGCTGCTAGGATCGGTAAGTTTTCTGGCGAGTCAAAGCCAGAGACATGGTTGGATGATTACCGAGTGGCAGTTCAGATTGGCGGTGGAAATGATAACATTGCAATGAAGCATCTGTCCTTGATGTCGGATGGTTCGGCTCATGCGTGGCTGAATCGTTTGGCCCCTTCTAGCATCCACTGCTGGGAGGATCTCGCCCGAGTGTTCATCAAAACTTTTGAGGGCACTTGTAAGCATCCTACCGGGCTGATTGATTTGCAACATTGTGTTCAAAATCCCAATGAGACCTTGAGGGATTACATTCAGCGCTGGTCCACTCAGCATCATACAGTGGAAAATGTTTTCGAACATAAGGTTGTTTGTGCTTTCAAGGCTGGAGTGAAATAGAGAGAGCTCTATCTGAAGTTTGGGCGAACAAGCGACATCTCACTGCGTAAAATGATGGAAATCGCCACTCGGTATGCCAATGGTGAAGAAGAAGACCGCCTCCGCAGTGGCAATGGAAAGGCAATCGACAATGATGCCGGTGGTAATTCTAGTCGGTGGCGGCTCAAGGAAAGAACAAGGGGAAGTCCAAGGGACAATTTAACCCAAAGAAAGCAAAGAAACAGTCAGGGAGTGATGTGTCGGATCTACCATGTGCAATCCACACAAGGAAATACGAAGAAGGCAACTTGATATTGCCCAAGCATACCACTCGACAGTGTCTACTGCTGATTCAGCAGTTCAAAGAGACTCCGTCGAGTGAGAAAACTCCTGAGAAGGATGATGAAGACAAAGAAACGTTTCCTGATGTCACTGCTACACTAATGATTTTTGCTTATGTTGAAAGCAAGAGTCGATTGAAGGTCATAAACAGGAAGGTCAACATGGCCGTGCCTTCAACCCCCACCTACCTCAAGTGGTCTCAGACTGCCATCACATTTGATTAGTCGGATCATCCTTCTCATGTGGCTACTCCCAGTCGGCAGGCTTTGGTGGTCGATCCGGTTGTGGGAGGCACTCAACTGCGCAAGGTCCTCAGGGACGGTGATAGCGATTTGAACATCCTGTATGCAGATACCCTTAAAGGGATGGGCATTCCGATGTCTCGACTCAGTGAGAGCAACATGCAATTTCATGGAGTCATCCCAGGGAAGAAGGCCAAGTCACTCGGCTAGATCGCATTGGATGTGACATTCGAGATAGATAGAAATTTTTGAAAGAAAAAATTGACGTTTGAAGTTGTGGATTTCTAGAGCGCATATCATGCCATTCTTGGTAGGCCCACGTATGCTCGTTTCATGGCCCGTCCATGTTACATGTATCTCAAGTTGAAGATTCCAGGGCCCAAAGGTGTGATCACGGTCACTGGCAATCGACAACGGGCTGAGGAGTGCCTCCAGCAGGGCTCCAAAATTGCCGATTATCAGATGGCCATGGTTGAGCTGGAGGAATACAAGAAGAGCGCTAACCCTGCTGATTTGCTACGTGCTAAGAAGCCTACTTCCGATTCAGCTTTTCACTCAGCAGGGGAAGTGAAAAAAGTACACATTGACCCGACAGATTCAACTGCCGTGCCGACGAACATATCGTCAACACTTGACAGCAAATAGGAAGCCGAGCTCATCCAGTTCCTCCATGACAACTGGGACATCTTCGTATCGAAGCCCGCTGACATGCCAGGGGTTCCCAGGGAACTGGCTGAGCACCGACTAAGAGTTGACCCGAAGGCCAAGCCGGTGAAAGAACATTTGCGTCGGTCGGCGGCAGAGAAGCGCAAAGCAATCGACGAAGAGGTGGCTCATCTCTTATAGGCCAAGTTCATTTGGGAGATTTACCACTCTGAGTGGTTCTCAAATGTCGTCATGGTTCCCAAGAAGGACAAGTCACTGCGCATGTGTATCGACTTTAAGCATATCAATCGAGCCTGGCCGAAAGATCATTTTCCGCTCCCCTGCATAGATCAGATTGTTGACTCGACTGCGGGATGCGAGCATTTATCATTTTTTGATGCTTACTCCGGTTACCATCAGATCCGTCTATATGGCCTGGATGAAATAAAAACAACCTTCATCATCCAATTTGGGTGTTTTTGCTAATCAGCATGCCATTCGGTTTGAAGAATGCCGACACTACTTCTATGCGCATGATTCAGAAATGTTTACTTGACCAGATCCCTCAGAATGTCAAGGCGTACATGGATGATATCGTCATCAAGTCCCGCAAAGGTTCCGACCTGCTGACTGACTTGTTCGAGACATTCGCCAATCTGAGGAGATACGACATAAAGCTGAATCTAACTAAGTGTACTTTCAGTGTCCCCGGCGACAAGTTACTCGGTTTTCTCGTCTCCGAGAAAGGGATCGACGTCAAACCTGAGAAAATCAACACCATTACTCGAATGAAAAGTCTCGTGCGAGTGCATGATGTTCAGAAGCTCACAAGTTGCTTGGCAGCATTGAGTCGATTCATTTCTCGTCTCGGTGATAAGGCATTGCCTCTATACTGACTGATGAAGAAATCTGACACCTCTGAGTGGACTCTTGAAGCCGAAGCAGCGTTTGTCGAGCTCAAAGCCCTGCTTTCCACCCAGCCGATGGTCGCCGCTCCCCGCAGCAAAGAGCCTTTGCTCTTGTACATTGCGGCCACCAATCAGGCCGTCAGTACTGTTTTGACTGTCGAGTGGGTAGAGGAAGGCAAGGCCCAAAAAGTTCAACGCCCAGTATACTATATTTCTGAAGTGTTAACTCCTTTGAAGCAGAGGTACCCGCATTACCAGAAGTTTGTCTATGGCATATATCTATCAACAAAGAAGGTAGCACATTATTTTCAAGACCACTCGATTTCAATCGTCAGTGATGCTCCGTTATCTGAGATTTTCAACAATCGGGACACAACTGGTCGAGTGGCTAAGTGGGCAATCGAACTCCTATACTTTGGCATCAAGTTTGAAGCCAAGAAAGCGATCAGGTCTCAGGCACTTGCAGATTTTATGGCCGAGTGGTTTGAACAGCAACAGCCAATCCAAGTTCACTCGGCACATTGGACCATGTTCTTTGACGGCTCTAAAATGTTGAGTGGTTCCGGTGTTGGCATTGCCTTGGTGTCCCCAAAAGGTGACAAACTCAGCTATGTTCTACAGATTCACTTCAATTCCTCCAATAATGAGGCAGAATACGAGACACTCTTATATGGGTTGCGTATGGCCATCACACTCAATGTCAAGCACTTGATGGTTTATGGCGACTCGGATTTGGTGGTCAATCAAGTGATGAAAGAGTGGGACGTTCGAAACCCTGCAATGTCTGGGTACCGCAATGCTGTTAGAAAGCTCGAGAAGAAGTTTGAAGGTCTGGAACTTCATCATGTTCCCCGAGTGAAGAATCAAGCGGCTGATGAGCTGGCAAAGATTGGATCCACTCGATGACCTGTCCCCAGCAATGTATTCTTAGAGCATCTCCACACTCCTTCGATGCAGGAAGTTCCTTTCACCGAAGAGCCCCCGCAAGCTATAAGCTCCTCCGATCCGACTGAAGTCGATGTCCCTGCGGTTACTGATTTGGTCATGGAGATTCTGGTCATCATTCCCGACTGGACAGTGCTGTATATTGCGTATATTCTGAGGCAGGAACTTCCTGAAGATGAGACTGAAGCCTGGCAAATCGTGCGCAGGTCCAAAGCTTTTACGATGGTGAATGATCAGTTATACAGAGAAAGTGTTACTAGAGTGCTGTAGCGATGCATTTCCCCCAAAGAAGGTCGAATGATCCTGGATGAAATCCACTTGGGAACTTGTAGCCATCATGCGTCCTCCCGGACGATTGTCGCTAAAGCGTACCGAGCCGGCTTCTTCTGGCCGTGCGCCAATGAGATGGCCAAGGACATTGTCGATCACTGTGAAGGGTGCCAGTTCTATGCAAACTTATCTCACAAGCGTGCGTCTGCTCTGAAGACAATCCCTCTTGCCTATCCATTTGCTGTCTGGGGTCTGGATATGGTTGGTCCCTTGTGGACTAGAAAAAGTGGATTCACTCATTTGCTTGTTGTAGTCGACAAGTTTACAAAGTGGATTGAGGCCAAGCCGGTAAAGAAATTGAACTCTCGTACCGCGGTCACATTCCTGAGGGAAATAATCTTCCGGTATGGGGTTCCCCACAACATAATCATGGATAATGGCACCAACTTTGACTCGGAAGAATTCAGACACTTTTGCTCCTCCCAGGGCACTCGGTTGGATTATGGTTCTGTTGCGCACCCTCAAAACAATGGTCAAGTTGAGCGAGCCAACGGCCTCATCCTGCAAGGTCTGAAGCCTCATCTCATGCGTGACCTAGAACATGCTGCCGGAGCCTGGGTGTCGGAGTTGCCATCTGTTTTATGGGGCTTGAGAACAACACCTAATCGGTCGACTGGACGAACTCCCTTTTTCCTGGTCTATGGGTCTGAAGCTGTCCTGCTGAGCGATTTGTTTCACAATTCTCCCCGAGTGGACCTTTACTCTGAAGCTGAAGCTGAGTAAGCAAGACAGGATGACATAGACCTCCTGGAGGAAGAGCGAGAGATGGCTTTGATCCGGACCGCAACTTATCAGCAAGATCTGCGACGCTTCCATGAGAAAACCGATAGGAGTCGGTCGTTTCATGAGGGAGATTTGGTGCTCCGAGTGGATCAACAGCGACCCCACAAACTCGCTCCTGCGTGGGAGGGTCCCTTTGTCATCACCAAGGTGTTGAAGAATGGAGCTTATCAGTTGTACAACCTCAAGAAGCAGATTGACGAGCCGCGAACCTGGAATGCAGATTTGCTCTGACGTTTCTATACTTAAGAATAGAGTGGTATTAATGTAATAAAAGTATTTCAGACCGTGTCATTTATGCAAGTTTGACTTCCGCAGTCTTTCCGTTGATTCCGATCAAGTAATTTATCACTTGGGACCACTTCGAGTGTTGGGCAATCCTCGCACTCGGGGGCTTAGCCGTGAACATGCTTTCGCCTAAGTTAAAAACCCTGCTCGGTGGATAGCAGTTCATTCACTCGGCGGCTTAGCTGCGAATCAGTCTTTGCCTAAGTTCAAAACTACTCCAAGTGTTGAGCAATCCTCACACTCAGGGACTTAGCTACGAATCAGTCTTCTCCTAAGTTCAAAACTACTCCGAGTGTTGTGCGATCCTCACGCTCGGGGGCTTAGCTGCGAACCAGTCTTCGCCTAAGCTCAAAAATATTCTGAGTGTTGAGCAATCCTCACACTCGGGTGCTTAGCTGCGAACCAGTGTTTGCCTAAGTTCAAAACTACTCCGAGTGTTGGGCAATCCTCGCACTCGGGGGCTTAGCCGTGAACATGCTTTCGCCTAAGTTAAAAACCCTGCCGGGTGGATAGCAGTCCATTCACTCGGAGGCTTAGCTGTGAACCAGTCTTCGCCTAAGTTCAAAACTACTCCGAGTGTTGAGCAATCCTCACACTTGGGGACTTAGCTGCGAATCAGTCTTCGCCTAAGTTCCAAACTACTCTGAGTGTTGAGCGATCCTCACGCTCGGGGGCTTAGCTGCGAACCAGTCTTCGCCTAAGCTCAGAACTACTCCATGTGTTGAGAAATCCTCACACTCGGGGGCTTGGCTGCGAACCAGCTTTCCCCTAAGACAAAAATAAATTCCGAGTGGTTTACTATATACTCACTCAGAAACTTAAATGCGAACCAGTCTTCGCCTAAGTTCAAAACTACTCCGAGTGTTGAGCAATCCTCACACTCAGAGGCTTAGCCGCGAACCAGTTTTCACCTAAGTCAAAAGAAAAATCAGTCGAACAAACGATTGAAAGCCAAATGCAGATAAATTCAAAGGTTTTCGTCGCGGTTAAATGTTTCGCGCACAAGCAAACTTGCTCAAGCTTAAGACCTGAATGAAGTTTTAAGGCTGATACATTTCCACTCAGCATACCGAGGCAAATAAAGTTCTCCCATGAATCAAGTTTTTCAAGCGCTCGACGGGCTTGCTGGCTCGACGAATGTGTCCAAGTTGATCCCATCTGCGATCCTCATGGCTGCGTCAATGAAGGTCTCCATGAAATCTTAAAACTAAAGCTTCTTCGTGTTCATCACTCGGAGCTCCTTCAACTTGTCCTCCCTTGCCTCCTTGCAATGGACTCTAACAAGGGAGAGCGCCACATCAGCTCCGCAACGAGCAGCTGACTTCTTCCAAGCCTGCACTCGACTTGGAAGATCATTAAGGCGTGCCATCATGGATGCAAGATCAATCTGGAGGGTGTTTTTGGGCCACAACTCCTTGTCAATCTTCTCCACACAGCTTTCAGTCGGAGGATATATGCTTGGATGCCCTGGAGTCTAACATTGAGCGCGAACATGTTCATGGCTACTCCGTCACCAACAGGCGACTTGGTGGGATCCAGATTGGGCTTGATCTCTTCAGTCTCCTTTTCAATGTCTTGGCAGAATTCTATTGGGAAGAAAGAATGGTAGGAGGTTTAATGAATTATAGTCGACAAGGATTAACGAAATGCAGTCGACAAAGATGGTTACCGTCGAGCATGATGTACATCTTCCTCGCGAACTCCCCCAAATGCTTCTCCAACCCATTGCTCCTGTTGGTCAGCTGCTCGGTCTTCTTGATGAGTTCTACCCGTTCCAACTTCAGCTTGGAGTTTTCCTCCTCCATCTTCTTAGCGGCGGCCAGTTTCTGCTCAGCAGCGCCAGTCTTCTCCCTCGCCACTCGTTGAGCATCAGCAAGCGCCTTCTCTTTGTCCTCCAGCGCCTTCTTCATGGTATCTAAAGAAATAGCATTGTTGAGTCGCGCTTGGATTCGATGATTTTCATCGCGTACGTCTGTTCGAGCGAAAGCACTCGGTTCAAAGCATGGAAAGTGAGGATAAGAATGCATTGGGTCGACAGAAGTTACCTCCCAGAGTTTTCAGTTTAGTCCGCACATGCTCCAAACTGCTGTTGGAGACCTCCAAGTCCACTCGCAGTTGGTTCCTTTCCTCCTCGAGGTCTTTGTACTGCGTGCCAAGTTCACAATCTCTCTGAAATCGACAAGGAAAAATTCAGTCGACAGGAAACACCTCCACTCCCGAGTGTAGAAGGTCAAGAACAGTCGACTGGATGGTGGACCCCGCCCCACCCACTCCCCTGAAATAGTGTCATATCATGGTTGATGGAAATAATATCCATGAAACCTGCATTTAGGAGAGGAGGAATTCAAGAAAAAAGTCCACCTGACATGTCGAGTGGCAAGCGTACTCTGCATACCGTAAAGAACCCTGTGTTCAAGATGGTCTCTGTCAGACCCCTGCCAGTGCAAGCACTCGACGGCGGTCTCAGGGACTACACCTAGTGGGTGCACTCAGCGTGCCCTCACTAGACCTGTTAACATTCGATCTGTCGAGTGGCCTGCCACCCTACTCCGCACCTTTGAAGTAGAGTCATATCATGGTTGATGAAATGATGTCCATGAAACCTGCAAGGTAGCTTCGGAGTGGTACGGCTAAGGCAAAAAAGTCCACTCGACATGTCGAGTGGTAAGCGTACTCCGCTACGACAAAAATCCCGAGTTCAAGTTCTTAAGACTACTGGTCATCGTCTACGATCAACAGTAGCCTCGGGGACTACACCCAGTGGGTGCACTCAGCGTGCCCCCATTGGTTCCTAAAACACTCGACAAACACTGCCCTGTCCGTGCATACGACGGTCTCTATCAGACCCCTGTCAATGCAAGCACTCGACAGCGGTCTTGGGGACTACACCCAATGGGTGCACTCAGCGTGCCCTCACTGGACCATCTATCACTCGATCTGTCGAGTGGCCCGCCGCCCCACTCTGCACCCTTGGAGTAGCGCCAAATCACGGTTGATGGAAAGAATATCCATGAAACTTACAAGGAAGCTTTGGAGTGGTGCGGCCAAGGCAAGAAGTCCACTCGACATGTTGAGTGGCAAGCGTATTCCGCATATGACAAACTCTAAGACCCCTGCCAGTGCAAGCACTCGATAGTGGTCTCAAGGACTACACCCAGTGGGTGCACTCAGCATGCCCCCACTGGACCGAAATCTAATCGATTACGACCTGATCTATTTGAGTGGAGAACTTACAAATATTCTACAAGCGGAAAACACCTAGTGGGTGTACAATCAAAGAAGACAGGAATTCAATCAGAAATGCACTTACAATTGAACTTACTCGGACATTGGTGCAAAGTGATGTGCTGGCATCGTAAGCCAACTTGCTGGCCTCATACGCCTCCTTGGTGTGCAACATCATCTGTTCCGCTTGGATCATTGTTTCCTTCGCGGCTCCAGTTTGGTCTTCCGGGATGCAGTGCAGAGGAAAGGCAGTCACTGGTGGAATCGATGCTGTGGCGAAGATAGTTGGGGCAGTCTAAGGTTGTCCAGTTGGAGTTGGCGTCACGATGGTTGAAACATCCGGTGGAGCACTCGACAGCGGTACCGCGGGATTGGTCCTGACCCGTGTCGAGTCGCTTATCCCCTGGGAGGATCCAGCAGTCAACCGTTGAGGTGTCTGTGCTGACGAAGTTCTTCGGACGCGTATGTGCAGGGTGCCTAAGGTCCTACCTTCACCCCCCGTACCCTGAGGTTGTTCTTCATCATCTTCCAGTTGAATGATTTCTACAAATATCAATTGGCAGTGTTAACTCTTGCAATCGATGAATCTCATTCGAGAAACAGAGCTGAGTAAAGATTTGTTTACCTCTTTGGAAAGTGGCCACATCAGCAGTATCCACATCCATTTGCTCCTCTCCTCCCGTGGATGCGACGTCACTCAGGTAGCAGCACTGGTAGATCAAATTTCACTCGGTCAACAAGAATTCGAAGTCACAATCAACGGCAAAAAATGAAAGCAAATACTTATGTTGAGACGACAGGCACAACCATTTTCATGCGGGGCAGTACTTTGCGAGGTTTTACCATGTTGGTCTTGGGATGCTTCGTCGATCGTTCACTCGACTCAAGGGTCGAGGGTCGGTTCCGCTTCGGGTTCCTTTCACTCGGAGCCGGGGCCTTGCCCACGGCAGTTGCAGGGTCCTGACATGACTTGGAGCGATGTTTGGTGCATGGAGGAGACTCTACTTCCTCCTCGTTCTCGCCCGAGTCTTCATATTCAACTTCACTATCGTAAGAGCAGTCGACGTCCATGCTACTACCCTCGCTTTCCCCACCGTCTTCAGGCTGGTTCCCGTTGGGCCCGGACGAGTGCATGTGTGTCCACTCCTGCATGATTCAAATAATAAAGCCAGTCAAAAAATCAATTAACCACTCAACAGAATAGTATGACAGTCGACAAGATAAAATTTACCAGATTCTTTGGCGGATTGTCAACAGAGTAGGGTTGGATGCTGTTGGCTCCGAGGGGATTGTCACAAGCTCCGGTGATACTACAAACCCACTGCTCGATAGTTTCTTGTGAAACCTCTTCCGGGTGCATTCTGGTCGAGTCCTCGGGGCCTGCATAATGCCACATAGTGTGGTCCCTTGCCTGGAGCGCCTGGATCTGTCGACTGAGGAATGTCTCCAGGAGATCCATACCGGTCACTCCGCCACGGATAAGTTTCACTACGGCGTCCACCAGGATTCCCACTTGGACTTTCTCTCCCTCCGACACTTTTAGGGACTTGGGGATGACCTGATGTGAAAGGGGAAAGACCAGTCGACATATTGGGAGAAGTTATATCTTTGCAATAAAACCATGTGGACTGCCAACCTCTAACAGATTCGGGAAAAGTCATATAAGGAAAAGAACTCCAGACTCTCTTCTAGATTCCTAAACCCCCACACAGCTGGATTACATGAGTTTTGTCATCCTCAGGGTTGGCCTTTTTCACCGTCTGAGATCTGACGGTGAAAATGTGCTTGAACAGACCCCAATGGGGAGGGCAGCCCAAGAAGCACAAGCACAGAGCGATGAAAGCAGAAAAGTAGGAAATGGCATTTGGAGGAAAGTGATGGAGCTGAGCTCCGAAGAAGTTCAAAAACCCTCTAAAGAATGGATGGGGGGTGGGGGCATGTAGAAACCTCTTTCGATATGGGAGAGGAGAAGAACCCGCTCCCCCTTGCCCGGCTCCGGCTCGCGCTCTCCCTTCGACAGCCTCCAAGAACCATCCGCCACAAGCCCATCGACAACAAGATTCTTGACGTCCGTGGCGGCGACTTTCGATGGGAGAAAGTCTCCCTGGATCCACCCCGCTGGCACGGTGAACCGGGCGGTCAAGGGCTTCTTGGCCTTGCTCTTCATGGCCCCCTTCTTGGTGTGCTCCAGCTTCTCGGTTGCTCCCTTCGTCATTGCGGCGGTAGAGCTCATCGGAGCGAAGCACAGTGGCGCGCTGGAGATAGTAGAGGCGGAGGAAGAGAGGATATTTGAGGGAAAAGTACTGTGCAAACCACGACGCTTCGAGATTTATACCCCGTCGAGTGTCTCGCTGAATTGTGGGCCCGTGAGATCCCCGCATATCCAAACCACAGATGACACCCTGTACGTGGCGAAATGAGCGGCATGCGAATCGAGGCGTCAAGCCCCACTCGCTCCGGTCATGGTGTCATCATCGCAGATGCGCACGCTTCCCAAATTTTTGTATTCCGCAAGATCCGGGCTTGACAGAGCGACCTGTCACGTCCAAAGATCCCTGCAAGTCACTCGGAAAAAAAATTGGCATTGAATATCCACTCGGACACTTTCAAGACATAATCGATCCGGGCGAATGACGAAGAGTTCAGTCGATGCAATTTTCGTTGAAGCCCCGAAAATCATTCGGAAGGTTTCGTGCCTTGTTTTGAACTGGCATCGATACCCCCTTCACCACTCAATCCCTGATCCATTGGGGGGGCTAATGATGAGGATATGTGCCTAGGGTAGGGTCCTAGGCCTTACCTACATACCCTACCTAAGGACACTGCATTGGAGGAATAAAAGATCACAAGAAAGATTCCAACTGGATTCACCATGGCGCTCAAGTCACTCGACAGTAAATCCACTTGGAGGCTTCTTCCTCCACTCGACAGTCACTTGTCACTCGGAAGACCTCACTTCCAGTCGATGCCAGAAGACCAGAAGCCACCCCCGGGAGGCCAACGGGCAGGCGTTAGGCCAGTTGTCATTAGTAGCAATTATGATGTACGTTACCAGTAACGCTCGTCTTTATACCCTCGATCGGACCCTTGGATGCCTCGCACTTATGAGGGGCAGCGTACTCTATATAAGCCACCCCTCCACTCTGGCACAAGGGTTCGCAACCTTTGTAACTTACACTCTTCACATGGCAAAAGCTCCCGAGCACTAAGACGTAGGGCTGTTACCTCCACGAGAGGGGCCTGAACTCATACATCTGTGTGTACACCCTCGCCGTAGCTAGGACTCTGCCCTCTCCTTTCGTACCCCTAGCTTCTACTGTCAGACTCGTTCGCATGACATGGATCTTTTTGGTCCCTATGCTTACAAAATTCTCGGTGGAAACTCTTATGGTCTAGTTACAGTTTATGATTTTTCCAAATTTACGTGGGTATTGTTTTTTGATGATAAGTTGCAGGTACAAAAGATCTTCAAGAAATTTTGCACTTAAAGCGCAAAATAAATTTGAAGTGAAGATCGTGAATGTTCAAAGCGATAACGGATCGGATTTCAAGAACACCCATGTGGATACCATTCTTGACGAAGATGGTATTTCACATGAGTTTTCGGCTACATACATGCCTCAACAAAATGGAGTTGTTGAGTGAAAGAACCAAACCCTCATTGAGATGGCAAGAACGATGTTTGATGAATACAAGACGCCAAGACACTTTTGGGCAGAAGCCGTGGAAACAACATGTCATGCCATGAACTGACTCTACTTGCACAAGCTTCTCAGTAAAATGGCATACGAGCTTCTCACTGGTAACAAACCCCAAGTTGGATACTTTTGGGTATTCGGCTCTAAGTGTTACATTCTTGATAAGCATCGCCGTGCTAAATTTTCTCCCAAATCTCATGAAGGTTTCCTACTTGGTTACGGATCTAACTTTCACACCTACCATGTCTAGAACAACTTCACTCGAAAAGTTGAAGAGACGGTATATGTGAAGTTTGATGAGTCTAATGGTTCCCAAGTCGAACAATTGCCAAATTATGTAGGTGATAAAGATCCTTCGGAAGCTATCCAAGATTTTCCCATCAGCAAGATTCGTCCCATGAAGGTGAAGGAAAGTAGTTCATCAACCCAAGTGGAAGCTCCCACTTCGGATCAAGGCTACCGACAAAACAATATGGAAGCATCCACAAGTGGTACACGACAAGATGAAGAGGAGGAGGAAGTACATCATGAAGATCCACCACAACCTCCTCAAGGAGACGACCACTTTGACAACAATGTGTTGGGGAACATAGTAATAATTCAAAAAAATTCCTACATGTCACCAAGATCAATCTAGGAGATGCTAGAAACGAGAGAGAGGGAGTGCATCTAAATACCCATGAATATCGCTAAGGGAAGTGTTACAAAGAACGCGGTTGATGGAGTCGTACTCGTGGTGATTCGAATCGCGGAAGATCCGATCCAAGCGCCGAACGGACGGTGCCTCCGTGTTCAACACACGTATAGACCAGGGACGTATCCTCCTTCTTGATCTAGCAAGGGGGACGAGAATTTGAGGGGGATCTCCTGCAGCACAACGACGTGGTGGCGGTGGAGCTCGTGGTTCTCCGGGAGAGCTTCGCTAAGCGCTACGGAGGAGGAGGAGGTGTAGGAAGGGGGGAGGGCTACGCCAGGGGAAGGGTGCGTCTGCCCTCTCACCCCTCCACTATTTATAGGGGGAAGGGAAGAGGGGGCCAGTCCCCCTAGATCCATCTAGAGGGGGGGGGGGCAAGAGGGGGGACTTGCCCCCCCAAGTTAGGTGGGAGGTGCCCCCACCGCCAAGGGTTTACAACCCTAGGCACCTTGGGCCCTTTTGGGGGTGGGGTGGGGGGTGGGCACACCAGACCACTAAGGGGCTGGTTCCCACCCAACTACATCCCATTAGGTCCTCCGGGGTAGGTGGACCCTCCCGGTGGACCCCGGAACCCCTTCGGTGGTCCCGGTACAATACCGATAAACCCCGAAACCTTTCCGGTGACTGAAACTAGACTTTCCATATATAAATATTCACCTCCGGACCATTGTGGAACTCATCATGACATCCGGTATCTCATCCGGGACTCCAAACAACTTTCGATAACCACATAAAATTCCCATTACAACTCTAGCGTCACTGAACCTTAAGTGTGAAGACCCTACGGGTTCGGGAACCATGCAGTCATGACCCAGACACTTCTTCGACCAATAACCAATTGCGAGATCTGAATACCCATATTTTCTCCCACATGTTCCACAATGATCTCATTAGATGAACCACGATGTCATGGATTCAATTAATCACGTATACAACTCCCTTTGTCCATCGGTATGTTACTTGCCCAAGATTCGATCGTCGGTATCCCTATACCTTGTTCAATCTCGTTATCGGCATGTCTCTTTACTCGTTCCGTAACACATGATCCTGTGACTAAATCCTTAGTCACATTGAGCTCATTATGATGATCTATTACTGAGTGGGCACAAAGATACCTCTCCGTCACACAGAGTGACAAATCCCAGTCGCGATTCGTGCCAACCCAACAGACACTTTTGGAGACACCTGTAGTGCACCTTTATAGTCACCCAGTTACGTTGTGACATTTGATGCACCCAAAGCATTCCTACGGTATCTAGGAGTTGCACAATCTCATGGTCTAAGGAAATGATACTTGACATTAGAAAAGCTCTAGCAGACGAACTACACGATCTTGTGCTATGCTAAGGATTTGATCTTGTCCATCACATAATTCTCCTAATGATGTGATCCCATTGTCAACGACATCCAATGTCCATGGCTAGGAAACCATGACCATCTATTGATCAATGAGCTAGTCAACTAGAGGCTCACTAGGGACATGGTGTGGTCTATGTGTTCACACATGTATTACGGTTTTTGGTTAATACAATTATAACAAGAACAATAGACAATTATCATGAACAAGGAAATATAATAATAACCATTTTATTATTGCCTCTAGGGCATATTTCCAAAAGTCTCCCACTTGCACTAGAGTCAATAATATAGTTATATTGTGATGAATTCAACACCCATAGAGTTCTGGTGCTGATCATGTTCTGGTGATGAATTGAACACCCATAAACGAGAAACATATCCTTAGTCCTTTTTAGGTACTTAAGGATATTCTTGACCACTGTCGAGTGTTCCATTCCAAGATCACTTTGGTACCTCCCTACCAAACTTATGGCAAGGTTCACATCATGTCTGGTACAGTGCATGGCATACATAATAGAGCCTATGGCTGAGGCATAGGGGATGACACTCATCTTTTCTCTATCTTCTGCCGAGGGCAGGCATTGAGCTGTCCTCAATCTCACACCTTGCAATACAGGAAAAACCCCCTTCTTGGAATGATCCATATTGAAATTCTTCAATATCTTGTCAAGGTATGTGCTGTGTGGAAGACCAATGAGGCATCTCGATCTATCTCTATAGATCTTGATGCCTAATATGTAAGCAGCTTCTCCAAGGCCCTTCATTGAAAAACACTTATTCAAGTAGGCCTTTATGCTTTCCAAAAGTTCTATATCATTTCCCATCAACAATATGTCATCCACATATAAAATGAGAAATGCTACAGAGCTCCCACTCAGTTTCTTGTAAATACATGCTTCTCCATAAGTCTGTATAAACCCGAACGCTTTGATCACCTCATCAAAGCGAATGTTCCAACTTCGAGATGCTTGCACCAGCCCATAGATGGAGCACTGGAGCTTGCATACCTTGTCATCATTCTTAGGATCGACAAAACCTTTTGACTGCATCATATACAATTCTTCCTTAAGGAAACCATTAAGGGATGCCGTTTTGACGTCCATTTGCCAGATCTCATAATCATAAAATGCGGCAACTACTAACATGATTCGGACGGACTTCAGCATCGCTACGGGTGAGAAGGTCTCATCGTAGTCAACTCCTTGAACTTGTCGATAACCCTTAGCGACAAGCCGAGCCTTATAGACGGTCACATTACCATCTGCGTCAGTCTTCTTCTTAAAGATCCATTTATTTTCTATGGCTTGCCGATAGTCGGGCAAGTCCAACAAAGTCCATACTTTGTTCTCATACATGGATCCTATCTCGGATTTCATGGCATCAAGCCATTTGTTGGAATCTAGGCCCGCCATGGATTCTTCATAGTTCGAGGGTTCACCGTTGTCTAACAACATGATTTCCAGGACAGGGTTGCCGTAACACTCTAGTGCGGAACGTGTCCTCGTGGACCTACAAAGTTCAGTAGTAACTTGATCAGAAGTTTCATGATCATCATCATTAACTTCCTCTCTAGTCGGTGCAGACACCATAGAAACATTCTCCTGCCCTGCGCTACTTTCCGGTTCGAGAGGGGGTACAATTACCTCATCAAGTTCTACTTTCCTCCCACTTACTTCTTTCGAGAGAAACTCTTTCTCTATAAAGGATCCATTCTTGGCGACAAAGATCTTGCCTTCGGATCTGAGGTAGAAGGCATACCCAATTGTTTCCTTAGGGTATCCTATGAAGACGCACTTTTCCGATTTGGGTTCGATCTTTTCAGGTTGAAGTTTCTTGACATAAGCAACGCATCCCCAAACTTTCAGAAACGACATCTTAGGTTTCTTCCCAAACCATAATTCATACGGTGTCGTCTCAACGGATTTAGACGGTGCCCTATTTAAAGTGAATGCGGCAGTCTCTAATGCATATCCCCAAAATGATAGCGATAAATCAGTAAGAGACATCATAGATCGCAGCATATCCAATAGAGTGCGATCACGATGTTCAGACACACCATTATGCTGAGGTGTGCCAGGCGGCGTGAGTTGTAAAACAATTTCACATTTCCTTAAGTGTGTGCCAAACTCGTGAATCAAATCTTCTCCTCCACGATCAGATCATAAGAACTTTATTTTCTTGTCACAGTGATTCTCTACCTCACTCTGAAATTCCTTGAACTTTTCAAAGGTTTCAGACTTGTGTTTCATTAAGTAGACATACCCATATCTGCTGAAGTCATCAGTGAGGGTGAGAACATAACGATAGCCACCGCGAGCCTCAACGCTCATTGGTCCACATACATCGATATGTATTATTTTCAACAAGTTGGTTGTTCGCACCATTGTTCTAGAGAACGGAGTCTTACCAATATTGCCCATGAGGCATGGTTCGGACGTGTCAAATGATTCATAATCAAGAGACTCCAAAAGTCCATCTGCATGGAGTTTCTTCATGCGTTTGACACCAATATGACCAAGGCGACAGTGCCACAAGTATGTGGGACTATCATTATCAACCTTACATCATTTGGTATTCACACTATGAATATGTGTAACGTCACGTTCGAGATTCAATAAAAATAAACCATTGACCAGCGGGGCATGACCATAAAACATATCTCTCATATAAATAGAACAACTATTATTCTCAGATTTAAATGAGTAGCCATCTCGCATCAAACGAGATCCAGATACAATGTTCATGCTCAAAGCTGGTACTAAATAACAATTATTGAGGTTTAAAACTAATCTCGAAGGTAGATGTAGAGGTAGCGTGCCGACGGCGATCACATTGACCTTGGAACCATTCCCGACACGCATCGTCACCTCGTCCTTTGCGAGTCTCCGCTTATTCCGTAGCTCCTATTTTGAGTTACAAATGTGAGCAACCGCACCGGTATCAAATACCCAGGAGCTACTACGAGTGCTTGTAAGGTACACATCAATAACATGTATATCATATATACCTTTGATGTTGCCAACCTTCTTATCCACTAAGTACTTGGGGCATTTCCACTTCCAGCGACCGGTTCCCTTGCAATAAAAGCACTCAGTCTCAGGCTTGGGTCCATTCTTGGGCTTCTTCCCAGCAACTAATTTACCGGGAGCGGCAACTGCTTTGCCGTCCTTATTGAAGTTCTTCTTACCCTTGCCTTTCTTGAAACTAGTGGTTTTATACACCATCAACACTTGATGTTCCTTTTTGATTTCCACCTCCACTGATTTTAGCATCGAATATAACTCAGGAATGGACTTATCCATCCCTTGCATATTGTAGTTCATCACAAAGCTCTTGTAGCTAGGTGGAAGCGACTGGAGGATTCTATCAATAACCGAGTCATCTGGAAGATTAACTCCCAGCTGAGACAAGCGGTTGTGCAACCCAGAAATTTTGAGTATGTGCTCGCTGACAAAACTATTTTCCTTCATCTTACATCTGAAGAACTTGTTGGAGACTTCACATCTCTCGACCCGGCCATGAGCTTGGAAAACCATTCTCAGCTCTTGGAACATCTCATATGCTCCATGTTGCTCAAAACGCTTTTGGAGCCCTGATTCTAAGCTGTAAAGCATGCCGCACTGAACCAGGGAGTAATCATCACTACGCGACTGCCAGACGTTCATAAAATCTTGAGTTGTTGGGAAAACGGGTGCGTCACCTAGCGGTGCATCAAGGACATATAATTTATTGGAAGCTATGAGGATGATGCTCAAGTTACGGACCCAGTCCGTATAGTTGCTTCCATCGTATTTCAGCTTGGTTTTCTCTAGGAATGCGTTGAGGTTGAGGGCAACATTAGCGTGGGCCATTGGATCTACAATATAGATTTCAAAGACAATTTTAGACTAAGTCATGATAATTAAGTTCATCTAATCAAATTATTTAATGAACTCCCACTTAGATAGACATCCCTCTAGTCATCGAAGTGATACATGATCCACATCGACTAGGTCGTGTCCAATCATCATGTGAGACGGACTAGTCATCAATGGTGAACATCTCCATGCTGATCGCATCTACTATACGACTCATGTTTGACTTTTTGATCTCTCATGTTCCGAGGCCATGTCTGTACATGCTAGGCTCGTCAAGTCAACCTAAGTGTTTCGCGTGTGTAAATCTGGCTTACACCCGTTGTATGTGAACGTTAGAATCTATCACACCCGATCATCACGTGGTGCTTCGAAACAACGACCCTTCGCAATGGTGCACACTTAGGGGGGACACATCTCTTGAAATTTTAGTGAGGAATTATATTATTTATGCTACCGTCATTCTAAGCAAATAAGATGTAAGAACATGATAAACATCACATGCAAATCATAAAGTGACATGATATGGCCAATATCATCTTGCGCCTTTGATCTGCAGCTTCGGGGCGTGGCATGATCACCATCGTCACCGGCACGACACCATGATCTCCATCATCATGATCTCCATGATCGTGTCTTCGTGAAGTTGTCTCACCAACTATTACTTCTACTACTATGGCTAACAGTTAGCAATAAAGTAAAGTAATTACATGGCGTTTTTGATTGACACACAGGTCATACAATAAATTAAGACAACTCCTATGGCTCCTGTCGGTTGTCATACTCATTGACATGCAAGTCGTGATTCCTATTACCAGAACATGATCAATCTCATACATCACATATATTTCATCACATCCTTTTGGCCATATCACATCACATACCATACCCTGCAAAAACAAGTTAGACGTCCTCTAATTGTTGTTGCAAGTTTTACGTGGCTGCTATGGGTTTCTAGCAAGAACGTTTCTTACCTACGCAAAAGCCACAATGGTGATATGCCAATTGCTATTTACCCTTCATAAGTACCCTCTTCATCGAATCCGATCCGACTAAAGTGGGAGAGACAAACACCCGCTAGCCACCTTATGCAACAAGTGCATGTCAGGTGGTGGAACCTGTCTCACGTAAGCGTACGTGTAAAGTCGGTCCAGGCCGCTTCATCCCAGAATACCGCCGAATCAAGATAGGACTAGTAACAGCAAGCAAATTTACCAAATCATCGCCCACAACTACTTGTTTTCTACTCGTGCATAGAATCTACGCATAGACCTGGCTCATGATGCCACTGCTGGGGAACGTAGTAATAATTCAAAAAAATTCCTACGTGTCACCAAGATCAATCTAGGAGATGCTAGTAACGAGGGAGAGGGAGTGCATCTTCATACCCTTGAAGATAGCTAAGCGTAAGCGTTACAGAGAACGCGGTTGATGGAGTCGTACTCGCGGCAATTCAAATCATGGAAGATCCGATCCAAGCGTCAAACGGACGGCGCCTCCGCGTTCAACACACGTACAGCCCGGGTACGTCTCCTCCTTATTGATCCAACAATGGGGGGGGGGCGAGGAGAAGTTGAGGGAGAGCTCCGACAACACGACGGCGTGGTGGCGGTGGAGCTCGTGGTTCTCCGGCAGAGCTTCACTACGCGCTACTGAGGAGGAGGAGGTGTAGGAAGGGGGAGGGCTGCGCCAGGGGAAGGGTGCGACTGCCCTCCCATCCAACCCTAGGCGCATTGGGCCCTTGGGGGGTGCACCAGCCCACTAAGGGGCTGGTTCCCACCCAACTACAACCCATTAGGTCCTTCGGGGCAGGTGGGCCCTCCCGAAGGACCCCCGGAACCCCTTCGGTGGTCTCGCTACAATACCAGTAAACCCCAAAACCTTTCCGGTGACTGAAACTGGACTTCCCATATATAAATCTTCACCTCCGAACCATTCCAGAACTCGTCCTGATGTCCGGGATCTCATCTGGGACTCGAAACAACTTTCGGTAACCACATACAATTCCCATTACAACTCTAGCGTCACTGAACCTTAAGTGTGTAGACCCTACGTGTTCGGGAACCATGCACTCATGATCCAGACACTTCTCCGGCCAATAACCAATAGCGGGATCTGGATACCCATATTGGCTCCCACATGTTCCACGATGATCTCATCGGATGAACCATGATGTCGGGGATTCAATTAATCCTATATACAATTCCCTTTGTCCATCGGTATGTTACTTGCCCGAGATTCGATCATCGGTATCCCTATACCTTGTTCAATCTCGTTACTGGCAAGTCTCTTTACTCGTTCCATAACACATGATCCCGTGACTAATTCCTTAGTCACATTGATCTCATTATGATGATGTATTACCGAGTGAGCCCAGAGATACCTCTCCGTCACACGGAGTGACAAATCTCAGTCTCGATTCGTGCCAACCCAATAGACACTTTTGGAGACGCCTGTAGTGCACCTTTATAGTCACCCACTTACGTTTTGACGTTTGATACACCCAAAGCATTCCTACAGTATCCGGGAGTTGCACAATCTCATGGTCTAAGGAAATGATACTTGACATTAGAAAAGCTCTAGCAGAAGAACTACACGATCTTGGGCTATGCTTAGGATTGGGTCTTGTCCATCACATCATTCTCCTAATGATGTGATCCCGTTTATGACGACATCCAATGTCCATGGCCAGGAAACCATGACCATCTATTGATCAACGAGCTAGTCAACTAGAGGCTCACTAGGGACATGGTGTGGTCTATGTATTCACACATGTATTACGGTTTTCGGTTATAAATTATAGCATGAACAATAGACAATTATCATGAACAAGGAAATATAATAATAACCATTTTATTATTGCCTCTAGGGCATATTTCCAACACAACGGAGATGAAGGATATGAAGAAGAAGAAGAAGCTCCACCAACCAACAAGCCTAAGCTACCCCGAGTTCGAGCACAAGTGACCAAGAACCATCTCCTAAACCAAACCTTTGGTGACATACAAACAGGGAGAATGACTCGCTCTAAAACTCGCTTGGCTAACTGTTGTGAGAAGTATTCTTTCATCTCTGGCATTGAACCCTTGAAGGTTGAACAAGCTTTTGAATACGTGGATTGGGTGAACGCTATGCATGAAGAGCTTCAGAACTTCGAAAGGAACGAAGTGTGGACACTTGTGGAGAAGCCCAAGGACCAGAAAAACATCATCGACACAATGGGTATTTCAGAACAAGCAAGATGATACGGTCAAGTCATTCGCATCAAGGCTCATCTCGTATCCCAAGGATATATGCAAGTCGAAGGTATGGAGTACGGTGAGACCTATGCCCCCGTTGCTAGACTAGAAGCCATTCGAATTCTTCTTGCTTACGCCAATCACCATGACATCAGTCTTTACCAAATGGATATTAGAAGTGCATTCTTGGATGGTGAGATTGAAGAAGAGGTCTATGTTAAGCAACCACCTGGTTTTTTAAATCCTAAGAAACCTGACCACATTTACAAACTCTGCAAAGCTTTATATGGTCTTAAGCAAGCTCCTCGTGCTTGGTATAAATGCCTAACAAAGTTTCTCATTGAAAAAGGATTTGAAATTGGTAAAATTGACGCAACCTTATTCACAAAGAGAGTTAATGGTGAATTATTTGTGCGCCAAATTTATGTGGATGGTATTATCTTTGGATCTACTAACCCACAATTTAGTGAGAAATTTGGAAGGTTAATGTCAGAGAAGTATGAGATGTCTATGATGTGTGAGCTGAAATTCTTCCTTGGTCTACAAATCAAGCAAACGAGAGAAGGTACATTCATCTCTCAAACAAAGTACACCAAGGACTTGATCAAGAAGTTCAACATGAAGGAGTGCAAAGGTATGAAAACTCCCATGCCCACTAGCGGACACGATGATCTTACTAAGGAGGGTGAACCGGTTGACCAAAAGGTTTAGCAATTAATGATTGGTTAATTGCTATATCTATTAGCCTCCTGTCCTGATATTATGCTTAGTGTTTGCATGTGTTCTAGATATCAAGCTGCACCCAAAGAATGTCATCTTAAGGTTGTGAAACGCATTGTGAGGTACTTGATACACACACCAAACTTTGGCATTTGGTATCCCAAGGGATCTTCTTTCAATCTTGTTGGCTACTCCGACTCGGACTATGCCGGTGATAAGGTTGATAGAAAATGCACCTAGGGTACATGTCAATTTCTTGGTAGATCTCTTGTGTCTTGGCCCTCCAAGAAACAAAACTCGGTATCTCTACCTACTTCCGAAGCGGAATACATCGCTGCTGGATCATGTTGTGCGCAATCATTATGGATGACACAAACGCTTAAAGATTATGGAATCTATGTTAAAAATGTGCCATTACTTTGTGACAATGATAGTGCTATTAAGATTGGTCATAATCCTGTGCAACATTCTCCAACCAAGCATATTCAAGTTTGACATCATTTCATTCGTGATCATGTTGCCAAAGGAGATATTAATCTTAAGCATGTTCGTACTAACAAGCAATTGGCCGACATCTTTACTAAGACACTTGATGAAAAAGTGTTTTGTCATTTGAGGAGTGAGTTGAACATCATTGATGCTTCAAACTTGAGCTCAGATCACTCAGATTCATGCAAGGGGATGAGCTTAATTGTGTATTATATGCTATTATCTTGAATAGTATCTACTTGGAATTCTATGCTCCCTTGTCTTGCATCTAACCCTTTTGTAGGTACTTGGAAGAACAACACTCCACATGATTGCCAATAACTCATATCTTAAGCAATCTTGTCATAACCAAGTATCCACAACCTCGCTATGATGATGAAAGGATGAAGACAACAAAACATATCCTTGACATACATTTCTTATTTGGTATCAACTCACAATTGGTATCAAGTCATTTGGATATATCATGTTCTTCCTTGCATGACTAACCTATGTAGGTGAAAAGTGAACGAAAACAACAAGGATTCCTCCCAACTCAAGATGAACTTCATCAACTTCGAGTATCCTCATCAAGTTCACCTACAAGCTATGTCAACAACATCACTCAAAGGTATGTATTCATATCCTTGAAAATGGCTTTACTCCAAGTCATGAGATAAAGCAATTCAAGTGATATGAAGACATTAAAATGCTTAATCGAAAAATGGTAACCCCATTTTGAGCTTCACGATGAGTATGATCTATGATCAAGTATTCTTGCTTGGCTCCTAAGTTAATACACTCTAATATAGGTGACCTAGTAACCGCCCAACATCTAGTTAAGAATCTTGGTTGGTTCATTCTCTATTGCAAATTTCTTGGAACCATTCAAATCTTCTCTAGTTGATGTCTCTCTATACAAATCTTTTGACACTTCTTTACATTTGTTCAAATAAATTGGCACACTTTGGTTCATTTGGGGTCTCCAAGTTTCTGTTTTATGCCTCAGAGCCCCCGATTCAAAGGACTCGGTTCTACCGATTCAGCAGATGAGTTGCATAACATCATATCGGTATCACCGACAAATTCTTCTTGGAGCCACCGACTTACTATCATATTTCAGTCCGTATTTGTATCTGAAAATCTTTGTAATCCCTCTGTGATGTTTTCATTTCTTCGATGATCTCTTTTATTAAAAAAAATAACTTGGAAAGGGGGAGAAACACATTCAAGGATCCCTAACTCAAAGGAGGAGAAGTTCTACAAATTTTCTGTTTAGCCAAAGGGAGATAAATTATTTTCAATGATTCCCTCGTTTTTCTCATGATTTTCATATTCTATGAATCCTACATTCTATGACCCTTGTTCTCAAGGACCCCTTCTTAATCAATGATCCCTGTATCTGACCCTATGTCTGACCTTTTTGACAATTAATGCCAAAGGGGGACAAATACCAAAGCTTCAAAGCTAAAGAGGGACATACATGATTATGCAAATGGGGGAGATCTAATTTAGGGGGAGAGGAGAATATCAATATTTACACCTATATAGACAAGGGGAGAATACCAAAGTAGGGGGAGAAAAATATGTTTGGGAGAAACATGTGTTTAATAGATTTGATTATTCATGTTAGAATTTTCTCACCCTATCCAATACCAATACCTACATGCTAAGATTCAGGGGGAGAGGATGATCCACCAGTTTCATATCTAAAGGGGATAATGTTCTAAATGTTCTTGGAGACATATCAATCCTAAGGAATACTATCTTCTATATGTTCTCCATATCTTTCTACTTTTGGGTTCTATTGATTTTGATTAGTAGAATACTCTTGTGTTTTCTAACATTGTTTTCTCAAGTGTATCTCTACTACTAGAATGCTCAAGAACTCAAAGTAAGTATATGCATCATATCTTTGATTAAGATGATATCCTGCTTCTTGCACATATTGTTTGCAAGAGTTAAGTCTTGATCAAGGATACACCTCATTCATATACATTTGATGCATATTGCCAAGATACACATGACTTATCATGTACTTCCTACCATGTGTGTGTTCATGCATTCAAAGCACCTATCCTTTAAAAGGATTGCACACATGTAGGGGGAGCATGTCTAAGTCATGTGTCTCTCAAAGTCTTCATTATATACATGCATATATTTTATTTGAAGCTTAGATTGCATGTTTTCATCAATTAACAAAAAGGGGGAGATTGAAAGAACAATGTGCTCCCTTGGTGGTTTAGATAATTCATGAAAACATACATTGTCTCTTGAATTAATACTTTCATCTAGTGTATTTCACATAAAGTCCATAAAGAGAGATGGGTTGGCGAAAAGGAGTGTGGAGAATATCCCCATGAAGAAGAAGGAGAAGGGATAGCATTGGAAAAGCTTCAAGCAAGAGGACTCTACATTTTACTTTGTGAGAAATCACTTTGAGTCCATAGGAAAGCCAATACTATTAAAAGGGGGTAAGGTACTGTTGGTGAACAAAATGCTCATACATGCACAAGTGATAGTCACCACATACACCCACAAGCTCTTCCACAAAAGTCTGTCCAAAGCCAAATATCCAAATTCGGTGCAACCAACACTTTCCACTTGGTGCCACCGATTCTTAGCCTCAGACAGACTCAGCCAAACCATAGCCATTCGGTGCAACCGATTCTGCTTCGGTGCCACCGAGTTTGGGTTGCGAACTTCCTGTTACGAAAATTCACAAAATTGGTACCACCGAGTTTGTTGAATCGGCATCACCGAGTTTGGCAATCTGACCGTTGGTCATCTTATCGGTGCAACCGAGTTTTATATATCAGTCTCACCGAAATTCAAAAGTTGCTACCATTGAGGCAACTCGGTACCACCGAGATTAACACATCGGTGTGACCGAGTCTGACTTATTAGGTGTAACGGTTGGATTTTTGGAGATGCCTATATATACCCCTCCACCACCACTCATTCGCAAGTGAAGCACTCAGAACAGATCCCTATCTATCCTATTAGATTTTCTGAGAGAGAGCCACCTACTCATGTGTTGAGATCATGCCATTCCATTCCAACCATATGAATCTTGATCTCTAGCCTCCCCAAGTTGCTTTCCACAAAATCAATCTCTTCCACCATAGCCAAATCTGTGAGAGAGTGATTGTGTGTTGAGGAGTCTATCATATTGAAGCACAAGAGCAAGGAGTTCATCGTCATTATCGAGCCTATTACCTTTTGGAGAGTGGTGCCTCCTAGATTGGTTAGGTGTCGCTTGGGAGCCTCCTACTTCGTGTTGTGGAGTGAACCAAGAAGTTTGTAAGGTCTAGGAGATCGCCTACTTTGTGAAGATCTACCCCGAGTTAGGATAGTCCTCCGTGGACGTAGGCCGTCATGGTATAGTCAAGGTTGCTTCTTCGTGGAACCCTTCGTGGACTCTCACGACCGTTACCCTCCGTGGGTTGAAGACTCCATAAACATGGACGTACGATAGCATCACCTATCGGAACCACAGGAAAAATCTTCATGTCCTTCATGCATTTGATCTACCTATCTCCACTCCTCACTTACATATGTAATGCCTTTACTTTCCACTGCTATACTTGATGACTTGCATGTGTAGGGTGTACTGGACTTGCTATAATTGCTAAAATCTGCCAACACATAATTTTGCATCTTCTGTAGATTTTAAATTCCTGCTAGTAGTCTATTCACCCCCTCTAGACATACTCTTCTAGTGATCCCTCACCCTCCCACCACCGGTGCCTGCGCCCTGGGATCCCCCCTACTGGCGGCACTTCACTCTGCCCCCTCTTCCAACAACTATGGGGGTGATGGTGACTGTTACATGGACTCAGGTGCCATTGTGCATATGACCTCTCATCCCGGTAATCTCATCTCCTCCACTCCTGTTCATACTCCTACTCGCGTCACCATTGGTAACGTTCATGCCTACCCATCACCCATATAGGTCATACATCATTTCCCTCTTCGTCTGCACCTATCAACATGTCTAATGTTCTTGTTTCTCCTGACTTAGTCACAAACCTTTGTTCGTTTGTTGTCTTGCTTGTGAGAATCCTCTCACTGTTGAATTTGATGTTACCGGTTTTTATGTTAAGGACGCCCGTACCCGGATGGTGCTGCACCGATGTGACAGCCCTGAGGATCTCTACCCGGTGCATCCTACTACCACCTCCTCCACCAGACCCGTGTCCATCGCCGTTGGCGTCAATCTTTGGCATGCTCGTGTGGGCCATCCAAACTCCACCGTTTTGCGTCATATTCTTCAGAGTTTTTCCTTTTCATATAATAAGGTTGATGACCACACTTGTGAGGCTTGCCGTCTTGGTAAACACGTTCGTCAACCCTTTAGTGCTTCTACCATTATTGCTACTTTCCGTTTTAGTTAATACATAGCAGTGTCTGGACATCCCCGGTTGCAAGCAACACGGGCTATCTATATTACTTGGTAATTTTAGACGACTTTTCTCACTATGTGTGAACGTTTCCTCTTTGTCGCAAGTTCGACACATTAGCCACAATAACCGCTTTTTACTCCTATGTCACCACCCAATTTGGTCATCCCATCCTAGCACTACAGACTGATAACAGAAAAGAGTTCGACAATGCTGTCGTTTGCCACCTTCTTGCCACCCATGGTACCATCTTCCTCCTCACTTGTCCTTACACGTCACAACAGAACGGTCGCGCCGAGCGCATCCTACGCACTCTAAATGACACGCCCGCACATTACTCTTCCACTCTAATGTGCCTCCCCGGTTTTGGCCGGATGTGCTAGCAACTGCCACCCTTCTCAGAAACATCCGCCCATGTCGTCCGCGTTGGAACTACGCACCTCATCAGCTTCTCTTTGGTGCGCCTCCATGTTACGATGGCGTTCACATCTTCGGGTGTCTCTGTTATCCTAGTACCGCGTCCACCACTCCTCATAAACTCACGCCTAGGCCTGTTCCCTGCATTTTCCTTGGCTATCCTTCTAACACCAAAGGGTACCGGTGCTATGATCCCGTGTCCCACCGCGTCTACACTTCGCGGCATGTGCACTTTGATGAGATGGTCATCCCTTTTCAGCAGGTACCTACTCCAGTCGAGCCACCAATGGCCTCTCAGGCCACCCTCCCATGGCACGGGGACTCGTTGCAGCCCGCCTCTACATCATCCTCTGGCTGGCTACCGTGGCCGGGTCGCACCCCAGCCTTACACGCAGCGTCTCCTGCCCCAACGGTCCCTTTGGACGTCTCGGGCTCAACTGCGGTGCCTCTGCCCCCGACGGTCCCTTCACACGTCTTGGGCTCCGGCGCCGCCACTAACGGCTCTCCGGTCCCTATGACGGCGGTTGGCCTCGCCGGGCCTCCTTGCGGGGTCATCACTCAGGCTCGCACCGGGACAATCCGTCCTAGCACACACTAACCCCGAGGAGTATGCGTGTGCTGCCTCGACGTCATCACCATCGCCGCTCCCATCCTCTACTCGCGCAACCCTTCGGGATCCAAATTGGCTTGCGATGATGCAAGAGGAGTTTGACGCTCTTCAGCGCAACGACACCTGGCAGCTTTTTCTGCGGCCACCACATGCCAACGTCATCACCGGCAAGTTGGTATTCTGCCACAAGACTCGCCCCGACGGATCTCTTAAGCGCCATAAGGCGCGCTGGGTGGTACGCGGCTTTCGACAACATGATGGAGTCGACTTCACCGACACATTTGCCCCGGTCATCAAACCGGACACCATCCGCACTGTCCTCCAGCTGGCAGTCTCCCGTGCGTGGCCCGTTCACCATTTGGATGTGTCGAACGCCTTTCTACACGGTCATCTTCATGAGCAGGTCTTCTGCGAGTAGCCCACCGGGTTCGTCGACGCCTCACACCCAGATCATGTGTGTTTGCTCTCCAGGTCACTTTATGGCTTGAAGAAGGTACCTCGGGCGTGGTACCAATGCATGACGGCCTTTCTTCAGCAGATGTGGTTTTGGTCCACACGCTCCAACACCTCCCTCTTCATTTATCATCAGGGCGCCAGTACTGCATACCTCCTCCTATACGTCGATGACATCATCCTGATAGCCTCATCCTCTACGCTCCTCCAGCAGATCACTGCTCATCTCTGCTTTGAGTTTGCTCTTAAGGATTTGGGGGCTCTGCACTACTTCCTCGGCGTCGAGGTCACTCACCACCCCACCGGCTTCTTTCTGCATCAGCAGAAGTATGCCCATGAGATTCTAGAGCAAGCAGGCATGCTTAACTGCAAGGCTTCTACCACGCCTATTGACACAAAGGCCAAGGTGTCCGCTGTTGAGGGAACTCCAGCGTCTGACGCCACCTTCTACAGATCCATCGTCGATGCTCTACAATATCTCACACTCACACGGTCGGACCTTCAGTATGCTGTCGGACAGGTGTGCCTTCATATGCACTCTCCGCGCGACACTCACCGGGCATTGGTGAGATGTATTCTTTGTTACATCCGTGGCACTATGGCCATGGGTCTCACCTTGACAGCCTTGTCCGCCACCAACCTTGTCGCCTACTCTGACGTGGATTGGGCCGGCTGCCCAGACACACGCTGCTCCACCTCTGGCTATCGTGTTTACCTCGGGCCCTCTTTGATATCATGATCTAAACGACAACCCACGGTGTCCTGCTTGAGTGCCGAGGCGGAGTACCGCAGTGTGGCAAATGCTGTTGTAGAGTGTTCCTGGGTACGACAGCTGCTGCGGGAGTTGTTGGTCGAGGTTTCTAAGGCCACACTCGTCTTCTGTGACAATGTGTTTGCCGTCTACCTCTCGGCCAACCCCGTTCATCATCGAGGCACCAAACACAATGAGCTCGACATTCACTTTGTTCGCTAGCAGGTAGCGCTTGGTCGCATTCGAGTCTTACATGTGCCCACCAATCAACAGTTCGCCGATGTCATGACATAGGGACTATCAACCTCCACGTTTGAGGGCTTTCGGTCCAGTCTATGTGTCTCCGGTGACGCTTCGACTGCGCGGGAGGGGGGATGTTGAACATGTAGACTCCACATAACATGTTTATAGATCTTGGGTGTATATTGCACCTGTCACGTCTCCCTCTCTTTGTAATCTGTATGTAACTTGGGAGACAAGACATGAGTTGCACCCCTTGTACCTATATATGTGCCTGGCGCACCATCAATGAGAATCATCAATGCATGCAATCCCTAACTTACAAACTTGATTTAGAAGTTAAATTCAACCGGTTCGGTGGAACAAATGAAAGATCTTTTTTTCCAGCCTTGTATAGCATTAGGGGTATAATGGTCTTTTCACGTTGCATTTAACACTGTTTGTGGTCAAACTAGACAAAAATATCATATAGGGAACAAATTTTAGAATGGCGGTCAAATAAGAAAGAAAAACTTTTTTAGGCCAAATAGGGAAGCAAACTTTAAGAAAGGTCCAAATAAGGATTTTTCTCATAGAAGCCAAACACATGGGTCAGTGGGCTTTATGGCTAGGACGTCTTACTTCAGTGGGCGGTGCCTCAAGAAAAATCGCGAGAGCTATTTTCTAGCTTTAAGTGAGACGATAGCTTGCTCCGGCTGAAAGAATTTTGCTCTCGCGTACGAACCGGGCCCTGGTCTTCGGGATGATGCGCATCGCTCCTGGCCACTAGGCTAGCGTCAGGTTCTTCCTTAGGTAGCTGGACGCAACCATACATGAGGCGAAAATATCTAATTTATCACTTTTTTCCTGTTTTTTTCTTTTGTTTTCCCCTGTTTTCTTTATTTTTGTTTGGGTTTCTTTTGCTTTTCGTTGTCGTCTTTATTCTTGTTTGCGCTTTTTTTGTTTTGTTTTCGGTATCCTTTCTTTTGGTTATTATTCTACATTTTGTATATGTCACCAATATTGTTTCAATACATGTCTAATATTTATTCAGTACAAACTATACATTTTTTAATACATGATCAACATTTTTATCACTTCAAAAACACAAGATTAACATTTTCAAGACAGAAGATTAATATTTTGTGAATACATGATCAATATGTTTTCTATAAATTTTCAACATTAATTCAGAAGCTTGATTAACCATTTTCAAGTACAAATATTAAAATTTTTTAAAGACATGATTGATATTTTTTCTATACATATTTATTATTTTTCAACGTCCTGATTCATATTTTTCAAACACTTTTTTAAGATTTTTCTCAAAGTCTTTATTTACATTATATACATGATAAAGTTCTTAATTTTTTAATACATGGTCAACATTTATATATACACATTTAATATTTATGAAATCCATTATTAACATTTTTCAAATGTTTGTTCTCCATTTTTTCAAATGCTTAATAAATATTTTTATATACATGTTTAACGTTTTTCAAATAATTATTTACATTTTGAAAATACTTGTTAGACATTTTAAAATACTTTTAAATATATTTTATAGTATTTTTAAATATATTTGAAAGCATAAATAAAATTTCAAAAATAAAGCGAAAAAACGAAACAAATAAAAGAGGTTGTGGTCTCCTGCAAGCATGGGCCAGCCCAAGTCGCTCGCACCTTCAGCGAGTTGAAAGCCAAACTCGCCGAAGGCGAGAGATAGGCGCACCGAAGAAAATCAACTTAAGTGGATCTCATTTCCAGAAAAGAAAAACTTAAGTGGATCTTGGGCCGACCTCCCGCATGGAAGCTATATCAACTTGTGTGCGACCGACGAACAATGAACGAGGGTACTTTAGTCTACCTTGCCTTGCTGAAGAGATACGAGAAAGTTGCGCAAAATAAATTTGAAGAGATAAGCCACAGATATTTGTCTACCTTGCCTTTCAGTATAAACCAAAAACCGCAGCGAAATAATCCGTCAACGATTTTCAGTTACCGATTTTGAATTTGTTATTTTCATTTTGTTTTGTTTTGCTGATTGAATTTAAGAAAAAACCAAATGGTACACCGAACACCCATCATTATGCGTGAGCAGTGGTGTCCAGTGGGGGAGAAGGTCGTGGAGTGTACCACCACGGGCATGGTAGCCAGACAACATCATGATATATCGGTATAAACACTCGCCGTTGTTGATGGTCGAGGGCGTCGACACACGAATGGAGCCCTGGCTAGTACTTTCCCATAGAGAGGGAGATGGAGGTGGCGCGCTCGAACCAGCAAGCGGTAGCGCGCAGCTGACTCTACGTGGAGCTGGGTTCGTCGACGACCAACCTGGATGTCCATGAGGGACGCCTAATCGTCTTTTTCGTCGAAACTGGTACGATCTCGTCCTCATGATTAATTCACAAGAATAGTGAACTAGTATATCTAGTATAAATTGGCGAGTAAGCCATCTGGTTTTTACTTTCTAGCACTCATGATTCAATCTTTATGGAATGTCTTGGTAAATCTTACAAAGAAAATTATTGCACTTTGCTTAGGACCCTAACATTGCCGGCCCGGCTCTACATGTTAATCTTCAAAGTCACCATAGAGTCCAGTGAGATATCAGGTCCATACGCAATATCTAGTTGAATGAAGGTATCTCCACTCAACCAGAATCCTCAGCATCTGGATAGTCCATAAGGCCCGCAACCGGAACCTTACTTATGTTGGAGATTTGGTCATGATGATAGTTGTTCCTGAATGCGATCTCTTGTGCAGCTCTTGAATTGTATGTTTGAGCAACAACTTGATCATGAGTAGATGAATTTGAGCCATTAGCTTCGTAAGGGATGTCATCTTCTCCATTATGTGTCCTATAACTTCACATGATTCGTCACTAGAAGGACCATTGGAATACTGGAACTCGTCAAAAACAGCCCCAAGCCGTAAGGCTCTTCGCACTGCTGCAGCAGATACATCAACGCCTTGAGGATCTCCAGACAAGCTTGGCATCTGAGATGAATTAGAATACTAATTAATCAATGATGTGTCAAGTTTATTTCCTGACTAAGATAATATGTACATAAATTTCCATTGTTAGCTCATCGCTGTTCTTTGGACTTTGTCGTTTGAATGATAGCCCGGCATGTAAGGGATTGTATGAGGAGCCTTCACGGATTTAGAACTTGAGGCAGAATTCCCGTAGCTATCCATAAAAATTGCCATGTTTTGTTCCCTTTCCATGCGTTTTCGATGTTTCTTGAAAATATTAAATACACAATTATCAGTAGACAATCATTCAAAGATGATTTTTTTGCTTCATAAATTAGATACTAGAAAACACTATATATAATGAGGCCTTTCGTTTTGTTGTTCAGTTCATTTTTTTTGGTTCACTCTTCATCTGTTTTGTTTTTCCTCTGCAACTTCATTGAGGTGAACTATTTGTGATTCGTTTCGTTTAATAAAAAAGCCGTATGCATCATGCTGATGCAGAGGCCGGAGGTAACGCTTCTTTTCTAAAAAAAATTCCAAACAAAAGCATTTCATATTAATTTTTCAAATACAAGACGGTTTAGCTTATTTCAGTCTAATTACGTGTTTAAAATATCCCATGTTAAGACTCCATACATGCTCCAGAGTTCAACAAATGTATATTAGGAACACACCTGCGGATGCGCAGAAATTTGGGTCCTTGTAACAGTGTCCACATTCATGATGATCTTTATCTTGCTGGGCGATGCATCTAAAATGAATTAACAAGTGTAGTTTCATAGTATCGATTTGAAATTGAGAAGGCTAATTCTGAAGTGAAAGCACTTGGGCCTAAGATGGGTAGTTACTTTCTCCAAGTATTTGAAGAGCATATAAAAACTTGCTCTCTAGGAAAGGTTTCCATTTGAGATAAGTGGTCGTTTTAGTTCCATCCTTTTGCTGTGCTACAGACTCTCCAAGTTCTTCTCCATCTTGAGCTTTATCCCCAACACCTGCGTGTGCACAACATAATACTTAGTTAATTTCTCAAGTGTCATATTTTTTGTGCAATCCCAAGGAAGACAAGACTTATTTTACTTGACACAATTCAGGTTACTACCACATTCAGAAAATTAATATAATGTTCTGGAAAGCGTCCAGTAAAATAAAAATCTCCAACTTATACTACTATTACATATAGATAATTGTCCTTGCGTTGCAATGGAGGCATATATTCTAGTGGTTCAACACCAATTGTATCCGACATATATCTTACACCCACCATATTCTAATGCCGGAAGAGATTTGAGTTGATTTGACTGAGTTAATGCAAACTATTTGATTTGATTGAGTTAATACAAAAATATTTTCTTTGATTTGATTTTATTGCCGTGTGTGACATATAGCTAGAATGGTCGTTTTGACTTGATTGAGTCAATGCAATTACCTTACACCCACCAAGAGGGGCACTACACAATATTTATTTTATTTGACCGAGTTAATGAATGGCATGGGTGAGAGGAGGTTTCACCGATGCTCACGTTAATAGTAGAGATTCATTCATTTTCAAAGCAGCTGTCTTTTGAACCTCTTAAACTTTTGTCAAAATAATGTTCCTTCTACCTTTTGGGTGGGGGTGTCTAATTGATGGGTAAAGTTTGACACAAATTGTGCGCTCTTGCAAACATGGAAGGAGAGAGTAATTATTTGCCTTGTTGGAGAAAAAGAAATGACATGCAAATAATTCAAGGGAAGCAATAATATTTTACTCGTACTCTTACTTTTTGTGCCAAATTATGAAAAGGAATCTACTTTGAAATGGATATATTGTACTCCAAAGACTATTTGGATTGGACAAGTGAACAATTGTACGTCAATAGACTCACAATAAACCATTGTTGTTAAGTTATTTTCTACGAAATATAAGAATAAGTACTCTGTCATAAGATGTTAATTACGACCTTGAACCAGATACTTCATCCTGTTCATCCTAAGAACTTTTCCATCGAGATATTGCCACATATTGCGAATGGTATTCGCATCAAGATTCTTCTTCACCAAAAAAACGAGCACCAAGTTCAATAGATCTTTTCATTGTGTACATTGTTGTTTCTGTTGACATCACTGCTTTAAAAAATAAAAGACTTATTAACGTCACATAAAAGAAGATGCATGTGCATGAAGTTAGAGAAAAATTATTAGTGAACATACTGATCACTTGAAGGTTTCTATGCATATCTTTGGCGGCTTCCAGGAATTGAAAGCCATTCAACTTTTCCATATGCATTGCTGCCATGATGGAATCAATATCATGTGCTTTCTTTTCAAGAATACCGAGTGCTTCAATGGGACTTGTGTAGATTGTCACTGGAAAGACAAGATCAACTTTCACTATGTGAATTTAACGACATCTCAGAACATGATAAGAAATGGTTTCCATGAAACACGAAAAGGTGTATATATTCATTGGATGTAGAAATATTACCATAATAATTCAGTTCCGAGAGCATGGATTTTGCAGAGTTGGCATGAAACTCATCTTCATCAATGACCATCACTCTAAGCGCATTTGAGGGCCTTCCTTTTGTTCTTTCTGCCATGGGTTTTCTCAAAACTAAAGCTCTATTTGCTTCTGTTTTTGCGTATGTGTGAATGTGGCAATTGAGCATTGGTGGCTATTTATAGATCAAAAAGGTTTCTTCTGTTTCACACACACATTAATATTAATATTAATATATACATAGTACATTACAATCAAAAAGGAAAAGAGTTAATAGAACAAAGTGACAGGCGGGCCCCATGCATCCTACATGGTGACACACATGGTGGGATAGAATCCGACAGAGCAATAAATGACCCCCCCCCCCCCGGGAAAAAGAGTTACCACCAAGTGTAAATCGTCCAATAACTACAAAGTTGTTTCAAATATATACAAATCAAGCACACATGTATGTACCAAAATGATCTGATGTTACACCCAAAGTAATGGAGAAACTCTATATGTACACTTGTATTGATATTTGTGTACACAGTAGTAGAAAACGGACCTTTTGACCATAGCATTAGTCCCAGTTAGGTTTTGAACCGGCACTAATGAGACCATTAGTCCCGGTTTGGGACGGGCAACATTAGTCGCCATTCGTTTCGGACCTTCAGTACCGGTTCGTGCCACGAACCGGGACTAAAGGGGTTGAGGCTTTAGTCCCGGTTGGTGTCTCCAACCGGGACAATAGGTTAGACCTTTAGTCCCGGTTGAAGACACCAACCCGGACTAAAGGGGTTCTAAAAGTTTCTGTTTTAAATTACGCATATCTTTTAGGATATTTGATGTTTTTGAGTGATTCTTTTTGCATTAGACTCAAAATTTTGTCTAGTTTCTATTTGTGCCATTAGTTTTCAAATTTGAATGGTTTAAATATGAATTTGTTCAAATTTTATTCAAACCCTAGATTGTGAATAATTTGAGTTTAAAAATAGTTTGTCTAGTTTGAAGGAGATGGTCCAGTTAACTTTTTAGCACAAGTTATGTGGGTGAAATGATGATACCATGCCAAGTTTCCACCTTTTCAGAGTTCGTTGTAGGGTTTTTCAATATCATGGTCATGTAGCTCAAAAAATCATTAAATGCATGAAAAATAGCAAATGGAGTTAGAAAGGGTTAACTCTGGCTTGGTTAACCTTAGTTGTGACTCTGGCTGGGATGGTGCTAGCAGATGTAGTCGACGGTATGATTGGATGGACACCAACCCGGACTAAAGGGGTTCTGAAATTTTCGAACTCTACCCCGCCCCCCGATGGACCGCCTTTTTTAGTTTTGTAGAAAATAAACAAAAATGATAAAATCTTTAAAAAATAAAATCCTTTCAGATGTACTCCCTCCGTTCCTAATATATAAGTCTTTTTAGATGTTTCATTAGGAAACTACATACAGATGTATATAGACATACTTTAGAATGTAGATACAGTTATTCTGCTCCGTATATGGTCTCCTAGTGA
The DNA here is from genome assembly GCA_022496015.1 of Hordeum marinum. Lineage (NCBI taxonomy): Eukaryota > Viridiplantae > Streptophyta > Magnoliopsida > Poales > Poaceae > Hordeum > Hordeum marinum. Next base: position 422,549,362 of record CM039677.1, read on the forward strand.
AATCTTTAAAAAGACTTATATTTAGGAAAGGAGGGAGTAGTTAGGTTTTAGTGTCTAGTTGGTATAGAAAATTTGAAATATGTATTTTGAATGTTTTTGCAAAAAAATGAAAAAATGTAAAACGGCCATAATTTTTGCATACGACGTCAAAAAAAAGTTCAATATATAAAAAACTAGAGAAAGATTGAGACTCGATTTCACGTGGTTTACCTAGTGAAGTTTTCTCAGTTTCTCAAAATTCCATAAGTAAAAAAGAAGTTATTTCAAAAAGAAGTTTTTTTTCCAAAAAAATCAAAACAATATATTTTGAATAATATTTTTGTTTAAAAATAATTAAATGATGTCATATTTGGATTCCTCACATTTTTCTCATAATAACAGATATATTATTTGTCAAATTTCGATTTACAGATTTAAAAATATTAATTATGCCATATTAAATGGATAAATGGCAAAAAATGAATAAAATCGTATTATTACTTATTTTATTTTCATTAAAATTCAATATTATGATTACTTATTTTGTTTATTTTAACAATTGTTTGAAATTCAAAAAATTAAATCATGTGACATCAAGACCTAAGGGTTAATAGGATTGATTGCTTACTATTGTCAGAAAAACAACAAGTGCAGACTTGGAAACACGGAGCAATAGAACCTGAAAGTTAAGCGTGCTCGGGCGGGAGCAGTGAGAGGATTGGTGACCGACCGAAAAGTTAGACGATTTGGAATGAGTGTTCTATGCTGGAGCAGTGATTAAGGATGATTAGAGATTAAATTTTCAAATAATACAAAGATTTGAAAAAAATAAAATATATTAAAAATAAAAAATATTAAAAATAAAAAATCTAAAAAATAAAAAATAATTTTTTTCTTCGAAAAAACCCTTTAGTCCAGGTTGGTAACACCAATCGGGACTAAAGGTCCTCCAAGCCTAGTGCGCCACGTGGAGGGCCTTTAGTCCCGGTCTGTGTTGAACCGGGACTAAAGGGGGGGGGGCTTTAGTCCCCACCCTTTAGTGCCGGTTGCAAAACCGGGACTAAAGGCCCTTACGAACCGGGACTAAAAACCCGTTTTCTACTAGTGACAATAGACATCCAATTCTTAAACGACAAAACATAATGACATAACACATCCTCGCATCGATGCGACGACAACGTAAAACCAAAACCACATTTTTCGGAGGAGCTGAACTGAGTGGTGACTCTACATGTCAGCTTTAGGCTCAATTAACCACAAAACTTTTTTGGTATTACAAGGTTAGTTCTATTCGTATTTGTGCAACATTTTTAGGACATTTCAAAGTTTTTAGTCACTTACACCTACAACCTTTTGTTGTTGGCACCGCTACACTAATCAAAATGACAAAGTGACGTCACATGAATGTGAACACAATGTAACATCGAGATCAAAGTTATAATCACATTCTCCTAAATAGTGACCCTCAAATTTTAGAATTAAAGATAATTGTTTGAGTGGTGATTTCCTCCGTGAGGTCCATACACCTACACTAGAAACGAAGTTTCAAATATAATAGAGTACTCTTATTTAACTACTAGTTGATCATGGGCAAATAGTTTAACATGGTCTCCTTAATTCTGAATAGTGAAATTTGGTATGGATGGTTAGTAACTAGAATGGGTACAAAGTGGGCAGCACCCTTTGGATGGTTTGGTGTTAGTGGTCAACAGATATCTGATATGGATGGTCAGAGCGTGGAATGGATATAAAGTGGGTTGCACCATTTGGATGATATGATGCCACTGGTCATCAGATATTTGATATGGATGGTCAAAAGTTAGAATGGTTACAAAGTGGGATGCACCCTTTGGATGGTCTAATGTCATCCGCGGTCAACATATATCTCGTATGGATGGTGAGAAGTTATAATGGATACAAAGTGGTATGCACTCTTTGGATGTTTGTGATATCACCTTCGCTGCATTAACTATAGTGAATTTATTGTCACACCCCTCAACCACCAATGGATCTCACATAAATGACCCTATCCCTTCTTTTTAATCAAATCAGATTGTGTGTATATCCATGGTTTCACATTACACATGGTGGTGTCTTTATGACGTGTATCCAACCGTATTTCTTCGTGCATGCATCCCATACAAGTGAATATTTTTCACACTGGCATTTGGTGTATATGCATATCACTTCCCAGCATACATCTTCCTTTTGAATTAATACTCAAACGCCCTTATACTACTAAGAAGATATCACAGACGAATACTATTAACAGTGCAAAGGCACATGTTTACATACATGCATGAATACTCACCCCTATGAACATACACGCTCATAGCCCATTGCTATGAGCACCTCTGAGCGACCAGACTAGCAAATCTTAATACTAAATTTCTTTGACAAGCCGGAAAATAGATAATTATCATAATATTTCTTTCCCGGTGAGCTCGGCTATGACTAGGCCGCACCCACCCGTGGAGTTGGATTCCTCGACCCTGTGTAGCGGAGAGGATAATGAGTTATGACGTTGGAGACCATGGACCACTAGTAGAGGAAGGAGGCTCACCTAAGCCAGTCCATCGGTACCCTAGTCTAGAGAGTGCTTCGGCATATTAAGAGATAAGAAGCTACCGATCACACCGTTCTAGGATCACAAGTGGCTCGCCGAGGAGGCCACCTCCATAACCTCAACCAACTTTCTTTGAGGATAATGTACACACCCTAAGCTCGCGAGGAGGCTTAGACAACAATGAGGAAGATGTGAAAACGACGGTGGGCCTGGTGAGTGTAGAGGGGATGCCGGATTATAGAACAGAACAATGGGGTTGGGCGGTGGCTAGCGAGTAGGTTGCTCGATATGGGTGCATGTTCTCGTCTTGATATGGAAATAATGAGGTGGAGGTGACCTATGTGGGCGATATCGATCGATCACATATAGGAATCGAGAGATATATAGGGAGAAATGGTGGTGGCGGTGTGGGATATAGTCAGCGGTGCGGTGTAGGTCATTCTGCGGAATATATACAATCCTTGAAATGGGTCTATTGGGTCGATATATTTGCACGATGGTCTATCTATTCATCAATTTCGTAGTGAATTACCACATTGCAAATGGTGAACACATACATGTTTTATCTATCATATGCCACACATGCATTTCTAGACAACTACGTGCAATGTTTCTTGAACACATTTGTGATGCCTTAGAGTGTGCTATACAGTGCTAATAGGTATGTTCTATAGTAGTAGCCGTCGTTGGCATATGCCTAATCCTCGATGTACAACTTTGGGTGCTCGTTTTTATGTAAATATGCTAGTTAAAATTTAAGAAAAGATCACACGATATCAATAATTATTCATGAAAGTTTAGATACTATTTTCACGTGACTAAATTATAATGATGTGAATCAAGGGGTTACGACTTTTATTGCATGGATAGCTTGTACTGATTTATAACAAGTATAGGCTAGGAGCTCAATCAATTTTATTGCCAACTTGTGTGCCATATTTTAATTCAAATACTCCAAAATCATGAACCAACAAACTAATATCCAAATAAAGGTGAGTAAAAAAACATGGAAAACAACTAAAACATTGAAAAAATAGAGATGGTTTATAAATTTTTCCAGTTAACAAGAAACCCTTCACTCATACTATTTTCCTAAAATATTTGAAGAAGGGTAAGATCTCGCCAAGAATCAATTCGTACTCTAAATACTTTTCATATCCTCTCTTGTATCTTTTGAAAAATGTACCTAGTGAAGAAGGCTAAGATATTTCCAAGAGTTTATATGAATGGGGCCCTAATACACAAAACACAACAACTTCACAGTGCTAGTTATCCATGAGGTATAAAGACTAAACGGCGAAGGAAAAAGTAGACCAATTGAAATTAATACCTCTAACTCGAAATGGAACCATCATCATCCGATCCGGGAGACCCAAATCTAGGGTTTCCCACAAAGAAGATTCTCTGGGCAGGGAGAAGGGCACGCCATTTGCAGCTGCCAATGAACGCAAACGATCCCCACTACCATAAAGCTCTCATGGTGATGCCATCAAGAAGGACATGACGACTTAGGGACGACCCGACCAATGTCTCCAAAAAGGTAACTGGCACACTCGGGCATCGTCACCATCGCCGCCATCCGGAGCCGACCATAGACTTATCTCGATCTAGACCCCCGCCCCGCCATCCGTTCCGCCCAAAACCAGCTGATGGGATAGCCAACCAGCGCAGCCAATGCCCGACGGGAGTGGAGCACACCTAGCAAGGACAATCGGCAGTGGCCAGATCTGGCGCGGCACCATCAATCGTCATCTTTCGCTAGAGGAGACCGCTAGCCCTGCCTCACCACAAGATAGAGTGACCTAACATCCTTCACCTTTCTCCTTGTTTTAAACAACAATTTTTTTCTTAAATTACAACACAATGATGTCATAAGCATGTACCAGGTGAGAAAATGAGAAAGGAAATCAAATTCTTATAGACTACTCTGAGTCCTCTATCTATCCCTAGGTCATCAATTTTACCAATATAATTCCATTCAATTTTTTACCAATGTAATATGAAACGTATATCACAAAACTTATACCATTAGAAAATATAAATTAAAAGTTTCCAATGATATCTTTTATATATTATTCATAATATGCTGGTCACATTATTGATATAGGGATACACACATTATTGATAAGGGAATACACATAAGCCTTTTAAACTGGAAAGGAGATCGTATTATCATGTTCAACTTTTATTTTGTTGTTTGGATTAAGGATCTCGGGTTTTAGTTTTCCCAGGACCCACGAAATCCCAAGATCGGTCCCGATAAGGAATGTCATGTTCATCAACATTTTCCATATAGCTTTGTCTAATGGATCGGTAGGTCGAGGTGTCTTGCTAGCTAAGCTAGGCCTAGACAGTCTTGATGGGAAGATGCATTCATGAACTCACGAGAGGTTATTTCTTGTTCGGTCATAGATTAAATTGTATTTTGTAGAATCACTTAACACATTAGTAATCAAAATTGACCGAATTTCATATTACAAACAAATCTTTGACCAGATGTCAAATAGGGAAGATGTTTTCCAGGGCCAACTAGGAAATCACATTTTTATTTCTGGTCAAATTAGGAATTCTCTAAAGAAGAAAAATAATGAATCCTTAATGAATTTATCACCCCAAGTCCACAACCACCATTTCATCTCCCCAATGAGAGTTGTGGACATCTATCCTCCATTTGACTTTGCTCCAAGCAGCAAGAAAGAGTGGAATGACCGGGAAGAGCATTAATGAGATGGTAGGTTTGTGATGGGCGCTTGATGGTTCTCTATCCTTGAGCAGATTTTATTTAGAGGAAAGAGAGTACCAAAGATGGCACACACACTAACGAACAACTTAGAAGTGCACATGTGTTTTTCATGGACCTCAAGAGTGCGCAGCTAGAGGCGGCGCCAATGACCTTGGGGAACATCTGGAGGGGAAAGACCCCTGTACCTCTCGAGCCCAAGATCCACATTTGAAAGCATCACATTTATTCTCGAGCATGAACACACTCAACCAATATGGCAAGTTTAGAAAGAAGCATACATTCACATGTTGCATATTACTTAGAACAATACAGAAATAACACTGGACAGGTGCCTGAAACGTCCTACCACAATTACATAACCGGTTCAGGCCTGGCATGAGATGAGAAAAAGTGCACGTAGACTACCACAACACTTCGAACCTCAACATGGTACGATTGATGACAACATCCAAGCAACAATCTACACATCATACAACAGTACATAAGACTTCATATGAATAGGACGCTAGTAGAAGAAACACAACAAACACATAAGAGTTCATAGCTTCATATGAATAGGACACTAGTAGACAAAACATAACAACTTCATGGCACTAGATCCGAGGGCCTCAAGTTTGAATATTGGGGATGATCTGATCATATATAGATAAAAAAAGAACCCTGCATAAACAACAAAGGACACAATGAGCACATCGTACTACAAGGAGTACAAGGAATATTGTGAAAATTTGGTTGGTTGATCTAGCTATCAGAATGCTCGAATTCATATGAACTCTTCAGTTTACTTTAGCTAGCTATCACGGCGCGAGAAATCCTTATAATGGGACAACACTGAAAAATGAAATCGAGCAAAGGTTTTAACTTATATTTGGTAGCAAGCATTTTTGTTAGCGCATACCCAAACAACCATAGAGCAGGGTGTCAACTTGTCCCATTCCAATGTAAAAATTGTGTAATTCAGATTTCCACCTTCAATACCGTCTGCACTAGTCCAGATCACCTTACCTTACCTAATCAAGCATTCAATTGAGGCATTAATACTTTTTGTTATTGTGCTAATTGATAATTAAGCTCCATACTGTTCCGCGTTGCTAACATGGGCATGCTGTTGCATGTAGCTACCAAGCACCTGTTGGGGCTCCAGTTGTTTAGACAATGTTACCATTTGGTGCCATCCAAACCTATGGTCATGACAAGCATCAATGCCACCATTTAACGGGAAACGTCATGGTTGCCAGGTATAGTATGGTGTCATGGTCATCTAGAAGGATGTAAAAAGTGGTGCATGCCAAGATTTTTTTAATCCAAGTATGTTAATGTATATGCTGGTTACTGAAAGATAGTGATGATGAAGAATGATAATGGTAAATTACATGCGAACTTCTAGCTCAATTTTCTCGCAAGGCACTCCATGGGCACATAGAATCTTTAGAATACGATGAACTATCACATCTTCCGGCATGCAACATATAATTTTGACTACCTTGATATGTGGTGATAGCAATGAATGTTCCCTTAAGTTAGAACTTTCATCAGTCTGGCTCAAATGATAATCCTATAGCAAACAAAATATTTTTCTTAAGTCAAAAAAAGGTAAATGGTAACTTCAAAGACACGCTATCTTACTTCAAGAATATACATACCTCAGAAGTTTCAAGATCAAGTTGAAGCATAAGTGTCTCTAGAATTGGTGAGTGCTGGAGAAAGTAAACCAATCCAGTAAAATCATCACCGACACACCATTCATTGAGCAAGAACGTTTTTGACTTGTTAAACATAGGACGCCATTTCAATTCCATTTTGAAAATAGATAACTGGACACAAAATGAAGAAGGTTAAACCACAATTCAAGATCTAAATTCAGAAGTACAAGCTGCTTTTTGAGATACAAAAGTGGATGCTTTGAAAGCTTTCTAGTGGATCTTTTTTCCATAATAATTAATTGTTTGCATATACCAAGATTTGTAACCCAAGTTGTACTATAATCTCAATAGTACATGTATGAATAGTACACGTGACTAAATTGTCAAGTAGCGGTATGCATAGTAACAAAATGTGTTCAAGAAACATCAAGATCCAAGCATGTGAATTCGGGAAAACATGCACCACATGTAAGGGACATGTTTGATAAGATTCTATTGACAAATATCTGCATACAAACATACATGGACTCTAGCGGATGGCAGATAACAATAGGAGTTAGGAAGAAGGGAGCATACCCGTGTCGGATCATATACTTTCAACTTCAAATTTGTAGCACTTGACAAACTTTCCAGAGCCACGGGATAGTCGGTTTCACCAGGTTCAGCATCACATCCCTGACATGATGGATTACCACAGTAACACAGTCCCTCACACCCTTATCCAAGCTTTACAGATGCCGTTACTAGTGATGGCATGCTATCAAGCAAAGGAGCCCAACCCCAAAGTGGAGCTAGTCTGAAGCCAATGAGATTTCGGGTGGAAATAGGAGTGCGGGCATCAATACTAAAACTCCCACCATGAATTTTAAGATGTCATACTGACTGGGACAAGATATTTGCATAGAGATCACAACTTATCATCTCTAACACCTCTAGCACTTTACAACTCGAAAAATCGAGAGAGCATCCCTCAAAGTGCAAGCCATCTAGATGTAACCTCTTCAAGATTGACGAGATGAGAGTCGTGTCGATTACCCGCCAGGGAAAACAAATATTAAGCACTTGAACTTGACATAATAGATCATGCCAGAGCCACGGCTCCATATGTTGGAATGCCTCATTGGCCCATTCGGGGTTGTACGCTGCAGTCTCCTCACAACAGAATTGATGTCACATACATTTAGAGCAGTTGGGTCACGGAGGCAAAGCAGCTCATTCACAAATGTACCGGAGACCCTAACGGCGTCATAGATATCAGGGTCATCGATGCGTAGGGCCGACATGGACTTCCAGAGCGTGCTCCAACTCTTACCAAGAACGCACGTCCGCATAGAGTCGCGTGAAGGCAAGAACGACATAAGATACGGGAGAAGATCGCTTGAGAGGGCCCCGAGGCGGTCCTCTCCACTAGCCAGAGTCGTTTCCATGGTTTCCTTATCATTAAGACTCTTAGACATCATGTGGAAAATGTTCCCTACACCGAAGCTATAGAGTTGTTGGACGTGGTGAGTCAGTGAGTGAGAACAACCACATGGAGAAGATTGACACGAATCACGATCCCACCGAATTAGCTCACCTGCAGCCGCCGCTGGATGATTCGCGTGCTCCTCCACAACCTCCTCCTCCTCCTCCTCTTCCTCCTCCTAGACGGTGCTCAGTTCTCCAAGCAACACAATAGGGGACTCTTCTCTCACGCCTTCTCACTAATAAGTTGGTGGGACAAGAAAACGGAGAATGTCGAAGGAAGGTAGAAAGAGAAAGTGATGGGTGTTTGATGGATAAGGGTGGGTCTTATAGAAAATAATTTCTATTTAATACCAAAAGGGTCTTGAAGGACCCAAAAAATCCGCTTTATTAATAACGTTGGCACAATATGAGAGCGGGCAAACCGAAAGCGGCGACAAACGGTCCAAGTTATCTTTTCATTCACTATATCACGAGATAGGTGTGATCTTCTCTTGTACTAAGAGACAAATGAGAAAATACGACATTGAATACACGTCATGGTTTATAACTGAGAGATGGTTGGGACCATCACATCATGTCTTAGGCGTGTTAATGAATGCTAAGGTGAAGGACAGAGGCTCCATTGTTGGATGGTACTTATCAATTTTACCATTTGAGCATAACACCAACACTGCATCAACTTTGTTTTATATCATGTGCCCGAGCTCGTATCGGCTGAGATAGAGGAAGGTGGAGCAAGTACTCCATGAAGGCGTTGCATATTTCCTCTTTCTGGAGGATGATGCAACTAGATCTACATTTGTTTGAGGAGCGTGTGTGTGTGTTTGTGTGTGTGTGTGTGTGCGCACGCACGCGCGTGTGTGTGTGATGGAACAACCGTGCCACTGAAAGAGTGCTGAAACATGATAGGATAAATGACGTGGTTTGTGAGTAGAATTTCCATACATGTACATCATCACACAAACCGTAGCCATCAATGGCGAGCTTGCCGCAAATTTTTGTTCTCCAAATTAGGAAAGATGAAGAAATAGTAACACATCAAGGAAGATGAAGTTTATACCTGCATTGATTAGGATGAGGGTGGTTAGAAGTCCAGGTTGTTTTGGTGCATTGGTTTGGAGTTTGAATATTCTAAGTCTTGTGTGCACAGTTCCTTGCTCCTCACACTCTTATATGATTACTACACGACCCATTGTGTCAATTTGCGTAGAGACCAACAGCAACCCGAAAGTTAAGCAAACTATTTGAATGATTTTTTCCTCAACTATTCACTAATGATTACGTTTGTAAAGACTTCTATTTTCCTTAATGGTGATAATTGTCCATAGCTTTCTTTGACGATTTTTTTATCCTCTCACCTTTCCTCGTATGGTAATTGTGACAGATTTTTTTGGGAAATTAGGTGAACCATTCGAAGGAATTCTCTAGCAAGTATCCTAAAAGTAATTATATTTTTATTGACTTTGTAGTTGCTTTGTATATTTACCAATGACAAACAATAACGATCGTTGCCTATGTGCTACGCTGGCCGGGCGGGGCAACCCAGCAACTAGACTGACAGAAAGTCCGACCACACTCCCACGGCTACTGACATCAACCGTCAGAACCGCATGCCCCACCCAACCAACCCTCTAACGGGCAAGGTCATAGCTGTTGCGAAACATAGTAGAAAACAAAAGAAATCATCCTATGAACACAATATAGGATCAGTATGAAGATGCATAAGGTATTTAGATAAGATTGTTAAAAACTCCGAGTTGCAGCGGAAGAAGTGTTGATGCATATCGTTCTTGAAGTCCCTCTAACTGTCCACGATGACCCCTCGAACAAAATACCGAAATCACGACCTCTCTCTCTATATATAGGACAAATGTTTCGTACGACCGGGTGTAGTTACTCCCACTTTTGTTTGGTATGTTATAGGTAGTATCTATCGTATCTAAGAGTATGTACGCGTAGTATGTAGTATATAAAAATATTTAGATAGTATATATACTACTTTTTAGGTAGTATGTACTATATTTTTAGCATACTCATTTTTACGTACAAATATGTACGTATTTTCATAATATGAAAAATTATGAATCAACTATATTTTTTTTCGTGTAACACATTTTAGAATATCTTATATATAGTAATGGAACATATTTAAAATGTTAAATTAGTATATATAGTACCACATGGTAATATATGAGTCATAAGAGTAACTACATCCGGTAGTAGAAGGTATTTTCCCTATATATATAGGGATGGCCAACTTGGGGAGGGGTTTCCCTCCCCTTGGGTGGACCTAGGAACCAATGGAGTCCGACTCCACCTCCCCAATTCGACCTCCCCCTTGGGCGCCTCCACCTGTTGGCTTTAGGGCCCATTAACTCTCCCCTAATGAGACTTTTCTTATTTTCTTCATCCCATTGACTATTCCAGGGGCCTCCTAATCATATTAGAGCCCTTTATAATTTATATTGAAGTCCTTGGAAACAATTTCCACCTATATATTGGTAAACCCCGAAACTAACTCGAAAACGCTTCCAGTTTCTCTCGAAACTATTTCTAATATTAATGAAAGTATTTCACGAATACTTTCTCATAACTCTTACTCCACAAACACTAAACACATATTGAATCACTTAAGCTTGTGACCCTGTAGGTTCGATAAACATAGACATGAACAGAACTCCTGCATTCAATGATCGATATCAGAACCGTGTACATCCATATCAATCCCTATGAGTACACAAATGACATTCAAGTGAAACTTTGGTTATGATGTGATATTCCCTTTGCTTTGAAATACTTTACAAAACCAGTGGTGAGATATATCGACATCCTCTTAAGTCATTCTCATGCTCACTATACTGGTCTCCTCATTACTGGTTTGGTTCTTCTTTCTCATTGACATGTTCCGACATCCCTGTGACCTAGCAACATGTGTATGGATAGAGGATGACGGATGCACATTGAGTGGGTCCTAAGAATATATTTCCATCATCGAAGAGCAAATCCCACTCTTGAGTTATCTAGTCCCTTGTCAAACTTTTCGATGAATCTGTAAGTTGTCATTATGATCAACGTGGTACATATAACGTCTGAGAAACCCCAATATACAATCTACGGTGAGAACTAAGATACCCTCATGGTCTAAGGAACTAATGCATACGTTAACTCTTCATGTTATAACAATTGACTTGTGACGATTCTATCTCGAAGTATAACAAACAAGTTTGGGTTGATTCAATATAATCGTTCTTCTAACGTCATATTCTCAAAGTTGTTTTAGTACTATTGTTACCCTGAACGATATCCTAAAATCCGACAACATGATCACTAACAACACTTGAGCTAGTCTTAGATGGAAGACTAGGAATTTAGTTTTGTTGTTTATCATTTTACACATGCATATGAGTTTTCGACTCAATAACACATTCCATGATGATAACAATTATAGCATAGAACATAAACTCTTAACTATAGAGATGGAAATATAATAATACAATATTATTGCCTCTCTCGAATAGTAGCACCAAAGGATGGACATAGACGAAAAAGAGCGTGTAAAGATCACAAAGCAATCTATGGACGACACGTATAGTAGACGTTATTTTTATGAATACCTTTTGCTCGTGATGACAACTTGAGTATCTCTGATTGGCACAGAGACAACTCCTCTGGCAGTATAACCTCATATAGCAATATGGTGCAATCCTCGACTTATTTTACACTCTCCTTCATTTGCATTCAAATCGTATTGGGAACCGTCTTGGTGTAATGATCGTTTCTCACGTCCTTCTTTAGCCGGCCAGGGCAACCCAATAGCTGGGTTAATAAAGAGGCCCATCACACCCCTCCAATGGTACATGAGTTGAACCATCAGAACTAGGACTCATATTCATAGCAATCAAGGCAATAGTGGCAATTTTGTAGAAGAATTAAGCAATGGAGAATACACCCGAGGGGCACGTGCTTACTAATGACATCTCTCACGAAAGTACCAAGTAGCATGGTAAAAAATTTATAGTTGGGCAATTGAAAAGATTGCAATATTGTGACTATGATCATTGATAGTATAACCTCATATAGGAATTACATTTATGAAAAATAGACCATAAATTCAACCTTGTCGAATACTAATAATCCACCACAAAACCTATATCCAACATGTGTCTCAGGGTATTAAGTTTGCAAGAAACGGAGTCTCGCAATAAGCAAGACGACATAATGTACACATGAAGAAGTAATTCATTATGACAATACCCCGTCGTTTTACCTTCATTGGAAAGAATACAATCACTACAGGAAACAGGTACTTTGCCATCCGCCATCCCGGACAGCAAATGCATGAAACACGGACGGCAAAGGCTTTGCCGTCCGCCAGCGGACGGCAAACCGTCCGGCTGAATAATCCACGGTAAAGGCCACTTTGCCGTCCGCTGGCGGACGGCAAAGACCTTAGGTTCTTTGCCGTATGCCAGCGGAAGGCAAAGAGCCTGGATGACACACGTGGGCACTTAGCTCCGTTAGGGGGCTTAACAGCGTGCCGTGCCGTCTGCTAGCAGACGACAAAGAACCTTAGGTCTTTGCCGTCTGCCAGCGGACGGCAAAGAACCTTTTTTTTGATAGCCTGGGTGGATTCTTTGCCGTCCGCTGGCAGACGGCAAAGAACCTTAGGTCTTTGCCGTCTGCCAGCGGACGACAAAGAACCCACCTAGGCCAGCCCCAATTTGCACAGGTAGCTGCCACGTGGCCACTTTGCCGTCTACTGGCTGATGACAAAGCTCTTTGCCGGCAAAGTGGCTATATAGCCCCCGTTTTTTTGTTTTTTCTTAAAATCATTCAATTTGACAAAATATTCATATATATCCAACATATACATATCCAGAACATACATATCATTCAACAAGTTCCAACAAGCATACCAAATAAGTTGAAACAAGCATATATATACCAATAATTAAGTTCCAACATACAAGTCCAACATATATACAAGTTTCCAACAACACACAATATGGTTTCCAACAACATATCCATACATATGTATCCAAAACAAGTTTTCCATAAATATAAAGGTAGCAGAAGTAGAAGAGTACAGTCCATCAATGCACTCTTCCTCATCTATAGCAAATCTGCAAAGTAGGAAAGATATAGTTAGAAGAAGAAGACTAGCTAGAAGAAGAAGAAAATGAAGAAAAAAAGGAAGAAGAATTTATCTTCTATTTCTTTTTCTCCTCTCCTCTCCTCTTCTCCAAGGTGGTAATGCCATTTTGTAGCTAACTAATCATATCAAGTAATTTTGGAGGAAAAAATGCTAAGTATAGGCCATTTTATAGCTATCCTAGGTAGAATATATCATTTTGGAGGTAAGTAAGGTTATTATGTATTTTTGAGGAAAATAAGCTAAGTATAGGTCATTTTGGAGGTAAACCAAGGTTATTATGCCATTTTTTTACCTAAGTGAGCATACTATGTCATAAATGAACTAGCTAAGCTAATTATAGATCAATATTGAGCTATCCTAGGTAGTTATGCAATTGTGTACCTAAGTGAGCTAATTATGTCATAAATGAAGTAGCTATAGATCATTATTGAGCTATACTAGCTACTAATGCCATTTTGTAGCTAACTAAGCATATCAAGTCATTTTGGAGGAAAAAAATGCTAAGTATAGGTCATTTTATAGCTATCCTAGGTGAATATACCATTTTCTAGCTAACTAAGCATATCAAGTCATTTTTGTTGAAAATAAGCTAAGTATAGGTCATTTTATAGCTATCCTAGGTAGAATATATCATTTTGTAGGTAAGTAAGGTTATTATGTATTTTTGAGGAAAATAAGCTAAGTATAGGTCATTTTGGAGGTAAACCAAGGTTATTATGCCATTGTTTTACCTAAGTGAGCATATTATGTCATAAATGAACTAACTAAGCTAATTATAGATCATTATTGAGCTATCCTAGGTATTTATGCCATTTTGTACCCAAGTGAGCTAATTATGTCATAAATGAACTAGCTATAGATCATCATTGAGCTATACTAGCTACTAATGCCATTTTCTAGCTAACTAAGCATATCAAGTCATTTTGGAGGAAAAAAATGCTAAGTACAGGTCATTTTATAGCTATCCTAGGTAGAATATAACATTTTCTAGCTAACTAAGCATATCAAGTCATTTTTGATGAAACTAAGCTAAGTATAGGTCATTTTGGAGCTAAGTAGTTCATTTCTCCAGCTAAGTATGCATTTGTTAATGAAAACACTTGGGAAAACTTACCATCAACATGGAGGTGAAGGACCGGTAGGGTTTGGGCCAGGGTGAGACGTAGAAGGACCGGTCGGGGTTGCGGGAGATGCAGAAGGATCGGTCGATGCTTGTCGGGAGGCACGCTGCACCAAAGATCATTTGCAATGTCTCCTTAGCATGATGCAACTCAAATTTGAATACTAGTCACTAATGACCATTTAAATGAAACTCACCGTGGGTGCTATAACAATATGGGGCATCGACGGAGGGGTCTGACCATTGTTATGGCACACGGTCTGCACATTTTGTTTTCACGAGTCATTCATATTAGTTAGTGATGAAACGAACATTACGTGCATGATTTGGCTAATATGCAGGAGAAACTTACCACGAGGAGCTCGTATAGGGCCCGGTGAGACGCGTCGTTCCAGTTCCTCTCCTCCTCCAGCAGCCTAGCCGTCCTCTCCTCCATCTTCCTCTCCCTCTGTGCCGCCTGCCTATTTGCCTCCGCCAGAAGCTCCTGGGCCCTAGCCTCAATGGCGAGCTCCATTGGCCATGGACGAGGCCTTATCTTAGGATCAGAGCTCGTCTGGCACTTCTTGATCTCTGGGAGAGTTCTAGGACAACGTATCAGTCCATCCCCAATGGCTATCGAGCCATGGGGCCTCCCACCACCAGATATCATCACGAGCTCTGGATCAAAAGGACTCTGGCTCGGGTTGAAGTCCTCCCCTTTCCTCGCCTTCACCTCATCTCTGTACCTCACGAGCTTGTTGTGGGAGGAGATGTTGCTGAAGCTCTCTGGATGATCGAGGTCATCCTTAGAGAATGCCTTGGCCTTCTTGTACGAGGCATTATGGGCCATGGCATAGAGGTCGAACAGAGGTGGCACCTCCTTCTTGTTTTCTCGCGCCTAAAAGAGGTGAACAAAATATTAGTTAAGGGCTCAAGCTAGCATGAAGAATGAAATTGCATGAATCATGAAGCAAACCACATACCCAGTTATCCCCGTACTCAAACAAGTTGGAGCTCCCTTGATGGTGTGGCACACCTCTCATTTGGGCACGCTTCTCCTTGGCCTTGTTGTGTTCGGCTAGCCATTCGGGAGAGCACCACTCATCCACCAATTCCTCCCAACAGTCCATCCTATCCGCACACCATCTTGGGGGCACCTAAGTTAGACAAGAGAAATTTCAGCGCTACGCCTACGAATCAAATCAAAGAAACTAAGTACAAGGCCTTAAGAATAGATAATTACCTTCATAAACTTCTCCTTACTCAGATAATTTTTGTGGCACTTCTTCTTGGCCCTCTTAATGTTACTCGAGGCATAGTAGTCTCGAATAGCCTGCACCCGAGCCTCATGCCGTAAGTTCTGAAGTAGGCGCTTGCACTCGGCTTCGAGAACAACAGCCACTCTCGCCTCGTCTTCCTCAATACACCTATAAAAGGTCTACAATCAAACAAGACAACACATTAGACACTGATTAGTACAATCACTAGGTGTTGTTGATTTTTAATTCTGTAAAGGAGAAATTACCCAAAAGCAACGGATCACAATGTCAGCCACCATCTCGCACAAGACACCGTCGACCATATCCTCCGGCGGGGCCGGGGCAGCCTTGTACAGATCCCAGGTCAGTGCTACCTGTGGAGACTCACCCTCACCGAGCAACTGGACCTTCCCCGGGAAGTGGTGCCGAAGAAGCACACCAAGGACCTGGTTGGGCCTGCGTACAGCACCATGCTCGTATTTCCAACCCCTGCAGTAGGACAAGGCCAACACATTAGATATTAATTTGAAGAAACATGAAGGAAAAAGGTTAAAAAGGAGTAAATGCACTTACTTCTCCGCAATGGGAGCAATCAACCACCTTTGCTCGCGAGTCGTCGGCTCGGGAGGCAGCTTTGTACAACCACGCTGGTAGACCTTCTTGCCCTCCTCAACCAGCTCGCTCTCGCTATAGGTGTCCTCAGACAAGTAATTATCCTCGCCACCATCAGCATGGCCACTAGTCTCCGGAGTCACGTGGGACGAAGACTCTGGGACCCGAGTCTCCTGGGACGAAGACTCACCGAGAACCGAGTCTCCTGGGACGAAGGCTCGGTGACCCGTAATATAGACATCGGGAACATCAAAATGGGTGCTTTGTTTGATTTCGACTAGCCCTATATGTTCATGAGTCCTTCTAGTCTCCTTCGGCTGGAACCAATAACATTTGAAGACTACGACGTTTGGTGGGTTTTCACCAAAGAATGTAAGTTCGTAAATTTCTTCAACTCTTCCATAATACTCGACCCCTCCTTCGCCGACGGCAGAGACACAACAATTTGTAGTCTTTCGGTCGGCCATAGATAGCTCTTTGCCAAAAGTACGAAAGCGATACCCATTGATGTCGTATTTGTCAAATGAACGGACCTTAAAGTCAAAACCATTAGCGACTTGTCTCAATTCGGAGTCCATAGACTCTGCATTAGCCTACAAGTTTAATACCAAAGGATTGTTGCATTAGCCGCAAACTAGGCGAAGAAATGAAATCGTCTAATTAATGGAAATTACCGTTTGCTTGAACCAAGAGATGAAACTGGGATAGCCGCCTCCATGCTTTGCCAGAAGCTCATACTCTTCGATGGAATCCTTTTGGATCGCCGCTCTAGCCGAGAATTTGGCGACGTATCGACTGTATCACATATCTGGGAATAAGAGCATTTCAAAGGAATTAGAAGTTGCGAAACAATGTACCGAGAACTTACTCGATGTATGGCCACACTTCTGTTAGGTTGTTGAGGATATACAAAGAAATGGTCCGCCATTCTTTGACATCCAACCCTAATGATTTCGAAGCACCGGCTTGTGCGAGCTTCCCTTTGAATAGGCTGAGGTTGGATTGACCTTTTTCATGGTCGCCATCATTGTACCGAGGCTTCGGATTATGCAAATGACGATTCTGGGCTGTGTAGTGTGCTGTCACAAAGTTTGTCGCCTCCTCAGTAATGAATGCCTCAGCTATCGATGCTTCAACTCTACGTTTATTTTTACATTTTGCTCGAAGTGTCTTCTGCATCCTCTCAGTTGAGAAGCACCAACGATTTTGCACGCCCCCCCCCCCCAATCTTGCCTCGGTCGGGAGATGCAAAATCAAATGCTGCATTGGATTAAAGAAGGCCGGTGGAAAGATCTTTTCTAACTTGCAGATCAACTCCGGCGCCAACTCTTCCAGTTCGTCTAGCACATCAGGCGATAGTTCTTTCGCACAAAGAGCACGGAAGAAATAGCTTAGCTCTGCCACTACTAGCCATTCATCCTCAGGGATAAAGCCACACAACATCACCGGCATTACGCGCTCAAGCCATATGTGCCAATCATGACTCTTGAGACTAAATATTTTCATTTTTTCAAGACGCGCTCCCCTCTTTAGATTTGCTACATACCCATCGGGGAACATCAACTGCATTTGCACCCACAAGATCATTTCCCTCATAGTTGGCCTTCCAAGATTGAACCATGCCTTTGGCTTCCTCCAGTTCTTCTTTCCTTTCAGTTGTCGAATGTTTTGTAACGGTCTATCACATAGAGCCTCCTGGTCGACTCTAGCCTTAGGATTATCCTTCGACTTCCCCTTTATGCCGAACAATGTACCAAAAAGGGCCTCCACAACATTCTTTTCAGTGTGCATCACATCGATGTTGTGTGGGCAAAGGAGGTCTTTGAAGTATGGCAGATCCCACAAACATATCTTGTGAGTCTAGGCGTGTTCCGTATTATACCCTTTGAAATACCCTGGACGATTTGGATCCGGCTCGAGAGCGTTTATCTGATCCAGGATCTGTTGGCCTGTCAACGCAAGTGGTGCAATGTTTTTGACAACTCTACCTTTGATGAAATTCTTCTTGTCTTTTCTGAACTTATGGTCAGGATCCAGGAACTGTCTATGCATGTCGAAGCAAGAAAACTTGTGACCCACCATGGAACTGAAGAGCTGCCTTGCATGTGGGGCACGGAAACCTTCCATGCACACACCAGCCAATGAATAGCGCATACGCTGGCAAGTCATGCATTGAGTACATGTACCACACATGCATTTTGAAGTTCTTTTTTGTAGCGGCGTCGTATGTCTTGATCCCATTATCCCAGGCTTCTTGTAATTCATCCTTAAGCAGTTGCATGTACACATTCATATTCTTCCCCACATATTTGGGCCCTGGAATTATCAAGGTCAGGAAAATGTTCTTTCTTTTCATAATCTCTCCGGGGGGGGGGGAGATTGAGTGGAATGACAAGTAGATGCCAACAACTGTATTGTGCTGCCATCATACCATACACATTGAACCCATCCGTGCTGATGACAACTCGAGGATGCCTTGGTTCTGCCGCTTTATCCTTATGTAATGCATCGAAGTTCTTCCACGCAAAAGCGTCCGAAGTGTGTCCCAACATCGGATTCCCATCTGCATCCAGTTCTGTTCTTTTGCCCAATTTATGCCACGTCATCTGTCTAGCTGTCTCTTCAACCATGAAAAGCCGTTGAAGTCTTGGTATGATTGGCAGATACCGAAGAACATTAATGGGGATTTTGGTCTGACTCTTCTCACACATACCATTGTCTACCAGAACATACCTGGAAGCTTTGCAAATGGGGAAATAGTTCAGCCCGCATACTGAAGCCTAAACAAGGCACATCCATTCTCACAGGCATCTATCTTCTCATAGGGCATCTTAAGCGCACGCAGGATTTTGTCCGACTGGTACATGTTTGGTGGCAATACATGGCCTTTGGGTAGAAAGCGTCCAAATATCGTCATAATCGTGTCGTAGCATTCCCTGCCTAGGTTGAACTGAGCCTTTAGAGCCATTACTTGCGCGATGGCATCCAACTGACAAAGCTCAGTGTGCTCGTGGAGAGGACGTTTTGAAGACTCCAACATTCCATAAAAGGCCTTTGCAGATTCCTCCATCTCATCGTCTGAATCCCGAGCATCATCAAAGTCTTGCACCATGTCTTCGATCCCGGTACCATGCTCGTCGGTGCGAAGACGAAGCACCTCAGCTCTGGCACGTTGGGCAGACTCACCATGAAATGTCCAGACCATATAATTAGGCATAAAACCCCACTTCTGTAGGTGTTTGATCATTTCAAACTCTGACTTCTTCTTATAGTTGTCACAATCGACACAAGGGCACTAGGTTGTTTTCTGTCCATTTGCAAATGCGACTCTCACAAACTCCTTGGTTTTTGTTAACCATTCACGGGTCATGTCTTTCTGACTAGTGTGACAAGTGTACATCCACCCACGATCACTCATCCTACCTAGCTACTGGACACACACAAAATATATACATAATTTAGCAAACCATATTCATCAGTTAATAGAGATTGTCAGTTTCATTACGTCGATGCAACCTAGACGCTAGTAGGTAAAGATAGGTCCTAATCCCATCCGAGTATGTGTAGATTGGGTTCGTTTTGCCATGCTCTGCTCTGGATCCGATGCAAAATTTCGGCAGCACATCCCCGCTGTTCTCCTGATACACGTCTCGGCAATAAGCAGAGAGGATGTGTACCCGGAGAACAACAGGGAGGCACTGACAAAATTCTGCATCGGATCCGTATGGGAAAAAGAACCCAATCGACACATACTCGGGCTGTCCATGGATAACGTTGGACAATTCGAAAGAATCACGGTTATAAATATGCAAATGTATGCATATTTATAGATGTAACCCTTTCGAACGGGAGACGCATAGTGTTCACGCATACTGATGATTCAATCTACCTACAGCTAGCAAGTTTCATTGGCACGAAGACCGGAACAGAGCAAATGAAGGGGGAGGAGGATATGTCATTTGTGCTCACCCACGAACGTAGGGGCGGAGCTCGTCGAACGCATGGGGAGGTCGTCGAACACCAAACCCTCGCAGCGATGAAACAACTGCACATTTAAATCCACCCGATGAACACAAATATATATATGATGTTTTTCATAACAAAATCGGAAATTATATGACCTAACTCATAATTCACACATATATGACCCCGTCGGCCTCTGGAAGGCCGAAGAGCACCCTTTCGGTCAACAGGAGGCCGAAGAGGTGTCAGGGGTCGGGGGTGTCGTGTCATGGTGTCAGGGTTGTCGTGTCGGGGTCGGGGGTCGGGGGTGTTGTGTCGTGGTGTCGGGTTAGGGGGTTCCTCGATGTCGATGAAACCCTAAATATCAAGTATCGTCGGTGCGAGATACATGTGGCGCTCGGCGTTGAACACTAGATCCACATCCCACAAGTGGCGTCGGCGCCCGGTGTCCCGCACACAGCAATAGTTCTGGGGCCCGATGACGGTCGAACACCTATGCGAGTTTGTCTGGCAGCCTCTCCGATGAGGATCAAAGCCAAGTTTTGAAACTTCAAACAACCAAACCGACTTGAGTCAGTTAGGGTGTTTCAAGTTTCAACACTTGGCTTTTAATCGTCATCGCAGAGGCTGCAAGACAAATTCGCATAGGTGTTCAACCGCCATCGACCCCGAGAACTATTGCTGCGGGACGACGAACGCCGACGTAACTTGTGGGACATGGATGCAGTGTTCGACACCGACGGCCACATGTATCTCGCACCAACGATACTTGCTATTTAGGGTTCCATCAACGTTGGGGGTGTCATGTCGGGGTCGGGGTGTCGGGGGTTTCATGTCGGGGTGTGGGGGTGTCGTGTCGGGGTCGGGGTGTGGGGGGTGTCGTGTCGGGGTCGGGGTGCCGTGTTAGGGTGTCGTGTCGGGGTGTCAGGGTGTCATGGTGTCGGGGTGTCGTGGTGTCGTGTCGGGGGTTGGGGTCGGTGACGTTGGGGGTTGAGGATCGCTGGCGTCGGAGGTTGGGGGTTCGTGGCGTCGGGGGTGCCGTGTCAGGGTGTCGGGTGTCGTGTTGGGGTCAGCGTGTTGGGGGTGTCGTGTTGGGGTCGGGGTGTCGGGGGTGTCATGTCGGGGTCGAGGTGCTGTGTCGTGGTCGGGGGTGCCGTGTCAGGGTGTCGGGTGTCGTGTCGGGGTCGGGGTGTCGGGGGTGTCGTGTCGGGGTCGGGGTGTCGGGGGTTTCATGTCGGGGTGTGGGGGTGTCGTGTCGGGGTGTGGGGGGTGTCGTGTCGGGGTCGGGGTGTGGGGGGTGTCGTGTCGGGGTCGGGGTGCCGTGTTAGGGTGTCGTGTCGGGGTGTCAGGGTGTCATGGTGTCGGGGTGTCGTGGTGTCGTGTCGGGGGTTGGGGTCGGTGACGTTGGGGGTTGAGGATCGGTGGCGTCGGAGGTTGGGGGTTCGTGGCGTCGGGGGTGCCGTGTCAGGGTGTCGGGTGTCGTGTTGGGGTCAGCGTGTTGGGGGTGTCATGTCGGGGTCGGGGTGTCGGGGGTGTCATGTCGGGGTCGAGGTGCTGTGTCGTGGTCGGGGGTGCCGTGTCAGGGTGTCGGGTGTCGTGTCGGGGTCGGGGTGTCGGGGGTGTCGTGTCGGGGTCGGGGTGCTGTGTCGTGGTCGGGGGTGCCATGTCGGGGTGTCGTGTCGGGGTTGGGGTGCCGTGTCGTGGTCGGGGGTGCCGTGTCGGGGTGCTGTGTCGGGGTCTCGAGGTGTCGGGGTCGGTGTGCCATGTTGGGGTGTCGTGTCGTGGTGTCAGGGTCGGGGTCGTGGTCGGGGTGTCGGGGTCGGGGTCGGGGTCGGGCTGTCGTGTCGGGGTCGGGGTCGGGGCAGGGGGCGGCGGGGGGCGGCGGGGCATGGGGTGGAGGAGGGCAGCGGCCTGGCTCCGACGGTGGTGGAGAAGGGCCATGGGGAGGGGGCGGCGGCGGGAGGGTGGGGCAGCAGCGCTGAGAGAGAGAGAGGGAGAGTGAGATGTGTGTGAGAGAGAGGCGCGGGGGGTGCGCGGGGCCGAAATTTAAGGTACCCTCTTTGCCGTCCGCTGGCAGACGGCAAAGAGTTCTTTGCCGTTTGCCAGCCGACGGCAAAAAGGGTAACCGTTAGTCCGCCCCCCGCCGTGACATTATGGGCCCTCCTCACCTCTTTGCCGTCCGCTAGCAGACGATAAAGAAGTGGCAGATTGACCTAGGCAGTGCCGTGCCCCGTGGGGCCCACTCTCGTCTTTGCCATCCGCTGGCAGAGGACAAAGAACTCTTTCCCGTTTGCCAGCAGACGGCAAAGAAGTGCAGACGGCAAAGACCCTCTTTGCCATCAGCTGGTTCTTTGCCGTCTGCTTTGGAAAGATAGATGGCAAACAACCTCTTTGCCGTGCACCAGCAGACGACAAAGAGCTAGCAGACGGCAAATTGTCTGATGCCAGTAGTGAATACGTTCCTTGGTCCTTAGTGTCATAGGGCTAGATCACCGCAAGATCTAAGCCACTACAAAGCATCACTCCCTCTAAAGAAAAACCCATCGAACTTGGCCAAACAAGACAAATAGATTGGAGAGCATGCAAAGCTATTTAATTATACAATAAATAAAAATATAAAGGATTCATTTTATTTCAATTCAAAATCTGATCATAAAGTGACAATTCATCATGTCCTAACAAACACACCACCGATTACATCGAATTAATCCCGATCTTGTGAGAAAGATCACGGGAACATGGAATTGAAAACCCATGTATATATACATATAGGACATCACTAATCTAATCCAAGGATTAGAATAGTTATTTGGATCAGGACAGCCCTATAAGGGCCCGACAGAGATCCTCCTGAACTTCCCGAACTATCGGCCCACCCCGACAGCATCCACCTGCTCCGATCCCGATCGAGGCCGCCCCAGCCCCCCTTGAAGCTCCTCTCCCCAACCCTCGTCCTTGCCGCTCCTCCCATCGATTCCCCGCCAGCCTCCGCCGCAATTTATCGCTGATCTCCGCCAGATCCACTGCCTCCCCTCCTTCTCAAGCTCCCGGCCGACGGGATCCATCGCCTTCCAACCGTCTACACCTCCCATCCGACCGCCGGCTTGGGCGAGCAAGCAACGGAGGATGCCGGCGTGAGGGATCCCGCGTCTCCTGGAGGCGGCGAAGCCGCTGGAATATCTACAACAAGCCGCCATGGACTTTCGGAGGCCTCGTCCTTCCAACCTCACCTCCTCCTGATGGCTTAGCAGAGCTAATGACGGCCAAGCCTCAAGGTATGGCAAACGGCGTGGCCAAGGGAGCATCTCAGCGACGGTGGGTGCATCGGCGGCGCCTTCAAATCTAGCAACGAACGCGACACCACAAGTACTTGAACTTCGTCCCTCTTAGGTACCAGAACTTCCTCCTTCTTGGCTCCTCCTTCAATCTTGCCTCACCTGAACTTCTAGCTTCATGCAGATGAACTTCACGCCCTCTACAAGACATGGAATGCCATGGGATATCTCTCCCAACTGTCCAACGAATTGCTCTCAAGGTGGCCTATCTACTGCTGGAAAAAAGCTGGCCGAACTTCTATCCAAGGTATGGTTGAACTTCTTGCTGTCTGCTATTTTCTTTCAGCCATGTGAAGTTCTGGTAGTGTGTGAGCCTCAGTCCATGCTGCAAAAGTTAAAAAATCTGCCTGCATTCAGATGTAAAATACCATGTGAAGTTCAACAGGTCAGTGGGCTAGAGTTCAGGTTGGTATGTATCTGGTTGTTTGCAAAAAAGGAAAGTAAAACAAACATGTGATCAATTGAAGTTCAAGGTTCGAATGTAGTAGGAAGTTCAACCATTCAAAGCCATGAAGGTTAGGTTTTTGACTGTACACAGTACTCCCCCTTTGCAAAACCATGCAAACACATGAAGGTCAGGTTGGTATGCACTAGTAAGTTCAACCATGCAAACACATGAAGGTCAGGTTTAACTGTAGACTGTATTTCCCCTTTGCAAACCAGAAGTTTAGTCTGTGGAGAGTGCTCAGTTCAGGTACAGAAAAAAATAGTGTAGAATTCAGAATGTGAAGTTCATTCTGTGAAGAGTGCTCAGTTCAGGCACACAAGTATAGGCAAATGTGCAGCTCACTTCAGAAAAACTATACCTGTCCTAGGAAATATATGTACATGAACAAAACTCTTTTGAGAAGTTCAGGCTGTGAATAATGCTCAGTTCAGCAGCACCAGTATATGCAGATGTGACTTGTGTGCTAACACATTCTTTTTTATACCAGTAGGACGAGAGACGCAGAAAGATGGTTAGAACTTCCCAGCAGCAAGTACACAACCCTAACCCTATACGCGTTGTGCCGCCCCCTCAATGGGTCACACCTCAAACGCACCAACAACATTCCCAATCTGCTCCACACTAGAATTGGGTGACACCGGAAACACGTGCAGACTTCCAAGATGCTGGGTCACAGCCCGATCCGCACCATTTTGCGCCTCCACCTAATTGGGTTACGTCTGAAATTCCCCGCGGATTCTTTGTATCCACCAGCAGAACTCCAAGCACACCGATGGAGGAGGGTGTTAGCTCAGGTCCTGCGTATAACTCCGGAGGTTATCCTGGTGTGCCTCGTCAATGTGAAAGGGCAGCAAGTAAACCGGATGCTAGGACAAATCCAACAGGAACACACACACACACACACGGAGGAGAGTGCTCTACACACTATCGCCGTTGGATGCTGCTGCTGCTACAACTCAGGATCTTACGGGACATGAGGTAGATGGATTGCTTCACAGAACAAAAGAGCAAACTAAAACCAGGATCGCCATGCGTCCACAACCACCACAAGAAAAAGGACGCAAACAAGAGAGAGGCCAACTTCAGCCCTCCTTCCTCCTCGTGACCCACTCCTGCACCCTGCTATGATAACTCCACTGTGCCTCATTCCAGAGGGCCAGCAGTAGAATCCGATGGAGTTGCGATCATACATGCATGTAAGTGAACAAAATTTAAGTATTTACTTATGCATCTTGTATGATCTGCAATTTTTTTGCTCCCTCCAGGATAACAAATTTATAAACTGCATTTTAACGTACCATTTGGATTTGTTTTCTTTTTCTGCAGATGCTGGATCTCCCAGATTATCTAATACCAAGACTAAAGATGCCATTCAAGAATGTAGAGAAAGCCAGGGAATTTTACAACAGATACGCCAGACACGCTGGTTTTGGCATCAGGAAGACGGGAGGGAATGACAATCACCAGTATTTTGTTTGCACGTTACAAGGGAAACACAGAACTTCTGTTTCAGAAGCTGAAAGGAAGAGAAACAAAACATCACAGAGGACAGGCTGCAATGCAAGAATGAGGGTGAAGGTGCAAGAGGATAACACATATGTGGTAGTGGACATTGAGTACAATCATAATCACCAACTCATCCAAACTACTGACATGCTGGTATTCTTGCACTCACAGAAGAATTATGACCCCACTATTTTGGAGTACGTAAAGCTCTTGCAGTACCATGATGTCAAACATACAAAAATTATGTCCATGCTATCCGAAAATGAAGATGGAAGCTACTTCCTAAGCATGAACGAACAAGATCTACTAAACCAGTAAGTATTGAAAAATGCACATACTTTAATGTACATAGAATCCTAAGTCACCACCCTTGCTATTAGCAAAAAGAACGAATCCATGTTTGCATATAATTTGCAGGAAAGCTATGAATGCGAGGAAAGATGATTTGGATGATGTATTGAAACTTGTATCTTTCTTTAAAGACATGAAGGCAATCAATGACGAGTTTTTCTATGACATACAAGTGGACAGTGACAATGTAATTAAAAACATTTTCTAGTCAAATGCAAGCTGCCGGGGAGCATATCAAGATTTTAGTGATCGTGTAACATTCTACACAAAGACTAATAGATTTCATATGCCTCTGGGAGTGTTTGTTGGAACAAACCACCATTTGCAGTCAACGATATTTGCTGTTGCCCTGATCAGAGACGAAGATGCAAAGTCATTCAAGTGGCTGTTCGATACATTTGTACGGTGCATGAACAACAAACACCCAACTTGCATTCTAACAGGTAAGTACAAAAAACTCTACAAGTTTTATCATCTTTTCAGCTCCATGTGTATATTGGGTAGACTGGTTTTATTTGAGAAATCTTATAAACCAAGCACTTCAAACACCGGTAGCACATAATTCCAACAAATAGCACATGAAGCAAAATATGGTTATATCTGTGAAGTTCAAATACAGGAATCATAGAAGTTCAAGAACACTGCTGTAAGAAAAACAATATGTATCACGAAAATATTGTTATGTTTGTGAAGTTCAATCACTGGTACCACAGAAGTTCAACAACACTACTATAAGAAAAAAATTGGGGGGGATTATTAGATAGTCCTGCTGCTGCATGTGAAGTTCAACTACTTGTATCACATAGGTTCACCATTAGTGCAAGAAGCAAGTTTATTTTTTTAATTCATGCAGACCAGTGCCCGTCAATGGCGAAAGCTATACCACAATCATTCCCAAATACCGTCCACAAGCTATGCCGTTGGCACATCATGAAGAAGTTCAAGGAATACCTCACGTTGATGTACAAAAAGTATCCAACATTCAAAGAGGAGTTCACATCAATCTTAAACTGGCCGCTAATGCCAACAGAGTTTGAAGCTGCCTGGGTTGCACTCCTGTAGAAGTACAAGCTGCAGAACGACCAGATGATGATGCATCTGTGGAGTGATAGGACAATGTGGATATTTGCATATTACAAGAACATTTTCTATGCTAGAATAACTTCTACACAATGAAGCGAGAGCATGAATCATGTCCTGAAGAGAGGGTTTGTCAAGGGGACACATAACCTACACAAGTTTGCTAGGCGGGTAAATGCTTGCATACAAACTCGGCTGCAGAAGGAGAATGAGCAAACAATGGCCAGTATGGTATTGTGACGTCCTTGAACATGTGCACTTGGTATTTAAATGAAACCCCTGACTCTGCTCGACTAATATCTTATTTTTTGACATGTGTAGAGCCATCCTGTCACATAAACAAAATACGGCTACGAGGAAGACATGACTATCAAGTACACGAGAGCCATGTACACTGAGATGATGGATAGGATGAGAAAGAGCATGCTATTTCGTGTAAAAAAGACAGCAAAGGCCACTAAGTACCTTGTGTACTACCACAACAAGGGTGGCCATGATGATGAAGAAAGGTTTGCCTAGTCAAAGCATGAATTCCAGGTTGTAGCTGACCCAGAGAATGAAATGTATGAGTGCGAATGCAAGCTTTGGACGCATACAGGTGAGCGGAAAAACAAACTCATTAAATAGCTAAACTAGTAGTAGCATATCAATATATGAAACTCATTGCCGGCTCACAAACAATGTATTATGCATTCATCACCAAATTCAGGCCTGTTCTGCCTTCACATAATGAACATACTGGACTACCTGAGGGCTGACAAATTTCCAGACAAGTATACCCTGAAACGGTACACAAAGACTACAAAATCACAACCAACATTTGATACTAGGGACTACAACACAATTGCATCAGATGGCAGCTCAAAACTCTCAAAGCAAGACATCCTGCTGCAGCTAAATTTGACGGTTAAAAAGAAAGGAGTGAGATGTGAACAGCAATATGACAGAGCCTTCTATGTTCTCAAGAGGCTCGTGGAAGAACTTGATGCAATACATTCAACAAATCAAACAGAGGCCGACGAAAGGATGGCTGAAGAGGATGCTGGAATTGAAGATGACCTTCATTATTATGAAGCTGAAAAGCTCCAGACCGCTGCTCAAGCCAACTAATGTAAGGAGGATGTTGGCCAATTGATGTAGCAGCAACAACAAGAGATGATGAAACTACCGCTGTACTGTGAAACAAAGGGTAGGAAGAAACTTTCTACAGCAAAGAAAAGTGACCGGAGAGGTCAAATAAAGGCACCATCTACAGATAGAGTCGTCGTGCTGGATGACAATGGAGTGCAACTTGGACACATGCAATGTAGTCTATGCAAAAAGGTTGCAGGACACAACAAACTCACTTGTCCAACACTCTTAGAAAGAAACGATGCCGAGGAGGTCAAGCAACCAAAAGCTCAAAAATAGCAGCCCAAAGTTCAAAAACAAAACAAGGGTCCACACCCAGAGAAAGCTAGCAGCATGCTTTGTAGCATATGCAAGGAATATGCTCCACACAATGCACAAACATACCCGAGGCATGGAGAGGCTTAAAAGACAAGTCAACAGCCATAAAAGAAAAAGAACGCAAAACATAGAGCCAGCACCAAGAAAGTGGTGGAAGATGAAGAGGAGGATGAGGAAGACGAAGATGAAGACATCAACGAAGAAGAGGAAGATGAAGAGGAAGACGAAGAGGAAGACGAAGAGGAAGACGAAGAGGAAGATGAAGAGGAAGAGGAAGAGGTACATGTCAAACAAAAACCACTACCAGCAAAGCCTAGGAGGAGCGCAAGGCTGATGAACAATTAAACTAGGTCGATTAAACAAAAGCAAACTTATGTCATGTCAGTGTATATTATACACTAGAAGTTCAAGTATATATTAATTTAGAAGTTTTGGTATATTATGAGATGAGGTGCAGGTGCTGTATTCTATAAAAGAGCAACCAGAAATAAATGAATATGCACTCAGAAGTTCAAGTACTCTTACTATAAAAGAGGTGCAGGTGATGTATTCCATAAAAGAGCAAGCAGGAATAAAGAATAATCCATGAAGTTCAAGTGTTCTTACTATAGAAGTTCTGGTATATTATGAGAGGAGGTGCAGGTGCTGTATTCCATAAAAGAGCAAGCAGGAATAAATGAATATGCACTGAGAAGTTCAAGTACTGTTACTTTAGAAGTTCTGGAATATTACGAGAGGGGTTGATGGTGATGTATTCCATAAAAGAGCAATCAGGAATAAAGAATAAACTATGAAGTTCAAGTAAGCTTACAGAAGGAGTTCTGGAATAATAATTAATGTAGGAAAAATATGCTTGACAAATAAGTATTGCCGCTAGTAATCCTAAGACGCTCGCGTGGACATATGAAGTTCTGTTTGGATACCGGTAGAAGTTCACATAGAAACCCAACAAGATAAAGAAATGTAAAGGAGTGTATGAGAATATTTTTACACGAAGTCCTAGTTGAAAACTATTTGCAGCTAAAAAATTACAAAAATAGGACAACACAAAAATTACAAAAGGCTACATCTCGATTGAGTTGAGACATAATAATACATTCTACAACAAAAGAATTCTCTCCATCTCAAACCAGTAGCCTAGCCAGAACTCAAGCAGCAGTTCAAGTTCACATGTTGGGGACAATATTAACAAAAAAATAGATTTGTGAACAAAAAACACTATCCACAAAAAACCAGTAGTTCAGCCAGAACCCAGGCAGAAGTTCAAGATCATAAGTTGGGGAAAAACAAAAACTCTGGAATACTGAAACAATGCAATACATTTAAATTCACAAGACGATCATTCTTCAATACAGATACATTTGTCCTTAATAACATAAAAAACAGTGCTGCAGCTATAGATATGCAAATTACTAAACCATTCCTACACCCAAATCTTTACGAAATCGCTGCAATCATTATCAAACCAAATCTTTACAAAATCAAATCTACACTAGAACCAATGTTTCTACACGCAGAATTCACGGGCCCAACGACTGGATCTCAACAGGAAGCTCTCGATGCATAATTTCATTCTTCTCGCTGAAGACTAGAGTGTGCATGAACTCGGCCTTCCAGTCATCTACATCAACCTGCAAACAAAAAGAATGAAGAATTAAAAAACAGCAAAAGCATAACTAAAAGCACAGCAGGAGCGTGTTGGCAAAAACAAAAAAACATGAAAGGATGATGATACAAAGGAACAAGGACAAAACATACTTTCACATCACCAAAATCTTCAACAAGCTCATCGCCATCATATGTAGAGCCGAGCTTCAATGTAAAGAAACCACACTCGTTATCCAGTTGCTTTGGGACATCAACAAAAGTCAGCCTCTTTGCAATAGTCACCCAATTTGGCTGCTTGCTCGCTCTGTACTTAGCCTTGCCGTACATCTCCTCCAGCAACCCAACCAATCTCTTGATCTGCCAGACATGACAAATACGATAAAATCAAGAGCATCTTAAACAAAAAGCTAAGTTCAGGTACATAAAAGCGACACTTGCATAAAATCAAACTAAACGATAGTAGAAGTTCAAATATCAAGTGATAGTCAGTTCAGGCACACAACTTTGAAGCAGCATTACCAAACAGAGATAAAAATGTTTTATCAACGGAAGGCAGAATAAAATTCATGTCAAAAAGAGAATATGATGGGAGGTTCAGACTAAGAAACACTCACGATATTTTGGCAGTCTCCATGGAAACTTGTTCGTGAAAGTCCCTTATTAGAGTAAGGGAGTGAATCAAGGATGTCAATGCTCCCATGATATCTATTTAGCACATACACACTGTAGTGCGCTATTTTGCCAATTGGCTTGAAAAGTATCAAGAAAACCTGCCAAGATTAAAAAAATGGTTAACACAAACTACAAACAATAAGTATTGAACATCCGAGATGAACAATAACTTATTGACAAAGACAGCAAAAGGATGTACATAATAAAAAAAGGAAGAGTTATGAAAACCTAACCAGCTTTGCGTTAAGAAGGTCTTCTTCCTTACGAACAAACATTGGGAGGACTAAAGCTGATTTTTTACATCGAAATTTGGAACTGATGCACCAAAATAATCATACTCCAGGTAGTACTGCATTCACAAACAGACCATCGACAAAGATCAAGAACACGAAATAATAATGACAAATAAAAACAAATCCCAATGCCACTTTACCAAAACTAGCGCAAAAAAAGCAGATAGGGATACAAGAACAAAAACCTGTATGAAGTAGGGACTCAGAACAACCATGTCAGCACAAGAGAAGATCTCAAAGGTTTCCGGCTTATCCTTCCACAAGTTTATCAGAAAGTCCATTACGTCTCCTTCCATCTACCGCCCTTCGCCGAAAAGAATATGAATCACACGTCCTATGAGGTCAATCACATTTTCAGGGACAGTAAACATGCAGGAGCTTGTCCTACAGATTTAAAAGGATGGGAAAATATTAGAAGCGCAACTCCAAGAAAAGGAGAATGAATAGAAGTCCACATACTATAAAATCAGAAGTTCACAAAAAATAGCATTTCTGGTTGCAAAAACATGAGAAGAATACTCACTCAGAATACTTCTTCAGACCATCTTCACTAAGCACAATCTGTTTCAACCTCCGGGCCTCAGATAGATGAGGGTAACTGTATTTCTTTAGGGCAGCGACAGGAGAATGCCACTTCATAGGCAATCTTGCTGCTCTCTTCGAGGAAGTTATGTTGCGAGACTCAACTGTCGGATTCCTCCTGGTGATGACAGCATTCTTCCCACCTCTCCCAACAACAATAGCAGTAGCAGATTTACCCTTCTTCGGGTAAGCAGTCTTCTCAAAATCATCATCCGACGAAATCACCTCTGCTTGGACTACACCAACCTTCCCGGAGCAAGGGGTACTTGGAGCAGCACTAATACCGACACGCTGCTTCCCCAACTTGGAAGGAATAAGGGTTCGAGAGCTCTCATATTCTCTCAGAGTTGTACTCATCAATTCGTCCCTAGGCCAGTATTCCTGTGACCCGAGGAATGAGTAGTGGTAATCGGTCAAGTCCAACGGCTCCACTATCAAAAAAAGACCATTAAATATAACTGAAGTTCAGATACAACACAATGTACAGTCCAACAAATATAGATGTCATGATTACTACTCAAAGATGACCTAAAAAATTTGTTGCACTTAAAAACTAATGAAGTTCAGGCACAACACAAGGCACAGTTCAAGATAAACTCATGAAATGGAAAACATTCAACTGCAAGTAACAAAAGCATAAAAAGGTATCATCTCTGAAGTTCATGTAGAATAAAAGCTGCAGTGCAAGAAGCAATGATAGGAAAAAATACCAAAACAAAAAACACAAGAAAGTAAAAGACAATGAAGTTCACGTAGAACAAAAGCTCCAGTCCAAGTACGCAGTCCAAGTTTCCAGACTTACATGAATAGTAGCCAAATAGACCATGGGAGTCTGTTTCAAACAAGTTAGAAGAAGCAATTGAGTACAACCATGTCTTCCTGATATCCAACATATTCTCATGGGAATAGTTTCTAACAACCCCATCATGATACGAATTAACATTCGTAAGCATGAAGAATCCGCAGTCGATACTGCCATCAAACAAAGAGAACAGTGTCAAAACAAAAGAAAGCAAAAAGCATAAAAAGACGTTGCAGCTTAGGTACAACTACAATTAAACAGAAAGTGATAGAGAGAAAAGTGGAACTCATACTTGTTAGTCTGTTGAGGGACATCAATCCAATCCAAAGGGAAATGGTCAATAGAAGGTGGACTGAAGGGTGTCTCCCCGTCATTGCTGGCATCACTCCAAAGCTTCTTGATATTATCAGTCATCCGCCGATACATGCATACCGCACAGTCATCATTTGGTCCATAGTAGAAGTCGAGAAGCTGGAACCTTGAATTCTTCATGTCAAGAAATATGGAAACCCAATGACCAACACCACCCAAGTGAGCAGGAATTTTAGGTGGGTCAAAAGTGAGGAAAATAACCTGACACACGGGAATCAAAATTCCCTCTATAAATCTTGTCCTAATATAAGATAACAACAAGATATGAAAATACAATGAGACAAACAAGTTTTAACTAACTTGGGTAAAGAACAATAGAAAAGAAATTACTATAGGGTTGACTTACACAAATCCAATACGACATGATGAGTTTTTCTGAGTCCTGGTATTTGGCACGTAGACAATACAGTGCAACCTCACCAACATTAGATCGAAGCATTCCATGAGGACAAAAAGACTCTGCAACATCTTCAATAGTAGCTCCACACTCATTGTTTTGGAACATAATCTTTTATCTAAAACAAACAAAAGAAAGTAAAGAAGTTTAGCATCACAAACTCAAGAAGTTCATCACATAGAAAGCAAGAGAAGTTCAGCTACATAACAACAGGCATCAAAAAGTAAAGTTACATGTTCAGCATCAGAACGTAAACAATTCAGCAACAGAAAGTAAAGAAGTTCAGGTATAAAACCACAGGCAATACATAAGTTAGATGCATATAAAATCTGACCAGCTGCACTCACCTCTTAGAATGATCACTCTTAAGCCTAGTTACACTGAAATAAAAGTCATCAACCTTCTTTAGGACGACAACAAGTTCACTATCTGCTCTGCAAAAGAATAGAAATAAGAGCAACATACAAACACAAAGATCAAGACAGGAGCAACGAAAAAACACAAGCACATCTCAGCTGCTACACCGAAAGATAAACCGCAGGATTAAAAACATCACAACCCATGCATTACAAACCTCCCCCCACATAAAAATAGCTTCAATTCACTTTATTTACAAATGACAAACCAGAAGTTAAACTCCGACCACACAGATAGTACATAGGGATATCAAAGACTCAAACCATCAGCAAAAGGGATGGGGATGGGGAAAGAAGAGAGAAGCATGCTCCTGTCTTTATGTATTCTTGCCTAGACCAGTTGCAGCACTGGAAAGATCATCCTCCTGTCCCGAGCTATCACACACCAGTAGCAGCTGGAGAAGCTAGAGAATCTGAAACAGCAAAAACTGTTGGTTGTGCTGCAACAGGAAGAGCTGAAGAACCAGCATCAACATCAAATGATGGCTCTGCTGCAAGAGACTTCTCCATGCCTGCACGAGCACTACCAGTATCAATATCAGCCTCGATGGGATCTTTCCCTGAAATGATATCTTCAGCTGTCTTGCACTGCTCAGCATCAGAAACCCTAGCATCGATGGACGAGTGAGGTTCAGTTTGATCCAGCCCATCGGAGCAGCCAGTGCCTGATATAGCCTTGTCTGCAACCTTCTCTAAAGGAACACTAGCATCGTAATTCTGCAGCAAAGAACAAAAAGTCAATAAAAATGGGCACATAGAAAAAAATGCACAAGAAGTTAAATAAAAGGAAACAAAGGGACAAGAAAAAAATATACTTTAGGATCACTGCCATGAACCTCATCAACAAATAAATCACTCATGGGAGCAGATTCACGCACAGGGATAGTTGCACTTTCAGGTAAAACAACCTCATCAACCCTAGCACCATCATCAACAGCCTACAAAAATCATATAGGACACAATGTCTAATCAGGTGAAACCCATATAATATAACTAAAGAAGGACAACTATGACCACTGACACATGGAGGAAGTCCAAAGACACTAAACATAGAGGCTCAGATATCAAACTACTATCACACAAAGAAAGAAAATCTAGATATGGAAAGCAAGCAAAGAAGTTCACATACTGTAGGGCTGGAAGTCCAGATACTATGAACAGCGAAGGTCAGAAATGAAACACAAGTAATGAAAAAGGAAGTTCAGAACACATGAAATCAGGAAGGGTCACCTATGACAAAAAACAATAATAACTGTAAAGCTAACACTGAACATTAATTCAAAGAACTAACAAAAAGCCAATGTCGTGGGAACGAGCCTGACAGAAGATGGTAGGGGTACGAAGGGAGAGGGCAGAGTCCTAGCTATGGCGAGGATGTACACACAGATGTATGAGTTCAGGCCCCTCTCGTGGAGGTGACAACCCTACGTCTCAGTGCTCGGGAGCTTATGTCGTGTGGAATATAGAGATTACAATGGTTGCGAACCCTTGTGTAGGAGGGGAGGGGCGGCTTATATAGAGTTGGCTGCCCCTCATAATTACCCCGCATCAAAGGGTTTGATCGTGGGATTAAAGTTTGCCGTTACTAGTAACGTACATAATAAAACCTACTAATGACCATTGAACCAATGTCTACCCGTTGGGCTCTTGATGATGGCTCCTGGTCTTCTGGCATCGAGTGAAAGCGAGGTCTTCCGAGTGACACGCGACTGCCGAGTGAGAGAAGGAGTCTCCGAGTGGATATCTGTCGAGTGCCTTTGAACGTCTCTAGGAACCCACTAGGAAGTTCATGCTTGATCTTCAAGTCCTCCCATGTAGTGTCCTTAGGTAGGGTATCTGGGCCTTGCCTAGGAACCTACCCTAGGTACATATCCTCGTCATTAGCCCCCAAATGGATCGGGGTTTGAGTGGTGAAAGGAGGTATCAACGTCAACCTTGAGTTAGTGCATCAAATCCTCCGAATGATATTTTGGGTTTCCGTGAAACTTGCATCGACTGAACTCTGAGTATCAACATCCATTCAGGATCGTCACGCAAAATCTTCCGAATGATATTCGGGGCTTCAACGAAACTTGCGTCGATTGAATTCTTCTCCGTTTGCTCGGATCCATTCAGCCTTAAAAGTTCCCGAGTGGATGTTTGGCGTCCATTTCGCTCCGAGTGAACTGAAAGTATCTTGGGAGGTGACGGTTCCGTCTGATAGACCCGGAATTTCCGGGATTCGAAAATTTGGGAAGTGCGCGCGCGTGATGATGACGCCACGATCAGGGCAAGTGGAGGCACGACGCCTCGATTCTCGCACCGGTCATATCGCCAGTACTGGGCGCTGTCAGCGGTTGGCGTGTGCGGTGATCTCGCGGGCCCACTGGTCAGTGGGACACTCGGTGGAGTATAAAGCCTCATGCGTCGCGGTTCAGACAGTACTTCCGCCTGTTCCTTCTCTCTTTTCCTCCGCCTCCTCTGCCCCCAACGCCACACTCTGTTCCTCCTTGATGAGAGCCGCCGCGCCGATGACGAAGAATGCAACGGAGAAGCTGGAGCGGGCGAAGAAGGGGGCGACATAGCTCAAGGGCAGTAAGCCCTCCACCGCTCAGTTCACCGCGCCGGCGGGTTGGATGCAGGGGGATTTTCTCCCCTTTGTAGTCACTCGCAAGGACATGGAGGGCCTTGTCGCCGACGGGCTCGTGGCGGATGGCGCCTGGAGGCTGCCGGGGGAAGAGCGCGAGCTGGAGCCGCACGACGGGGAGCGGATTCTCCTTATCTCCCATGTTGAAAGAGGTTTCTCCATGCCACCCCACCCATTCTTTAGGGGATTCCTGAATTTCTTCGGCGCTCGCAGGAGTGGACGAACATGCACTCGCCCGTTCCCAACGGGAACCATGTAGAAGACGGCATGGTGAGCGTGGGTGGCAGCGTGGACGGCGACGGTCCCTCTTACACTAAGGACGAATACGAAGACTCTGGCGAAGAGGAAGAAGTCGAGCCACCTCCCCGGTGTGAAGGTCGCACCAGGGCCCGCTAGGATCCGACAGCTACTAAGGACAGGGCTCCGGGCCCTAGTGAGAAGAACCCGAAACGAGTCGCCCTTCGACTGTCGAGTCGAGTGAAGGACTGGCCAAGCTGCCCAAGTAAGCCACTACCAAACCTCTCAAGGCTCTGCCTCGCATGAGGATGGTCGTACCTGTCGTTTCCACATAAGTGTTTATTTCCGAATTCTTTCTGTCGACTAAAGTCTTGAGTTGTATCTGACCAAATGTTGTTCAATCCGTCAAAGCTGCTACGTCCACGACCTCGCCTCATCGGAATGGAGGGGAGGCAATGGATATTGACACTTCTGATGTAGCCACCTCTCATAGAGGTTAGTAAGTTGTTGATTTATCCGAACGGGACTCAACACATGCAAATGGTAACATTGTCGATTGTTGTTGCAGAGGTCATTCTCTTGGGAGACGTAGTAGTAAATCAAAAAAATTCCTATGATCACCAAGATATATCCATGGAGAAACCAACAACGAGAGGGGAGAGATTGCATCTTCATACCTTTGAAGATCGCTAAGCGGAAGCGTTACAAGAACGCGGTTGATGGAGTCGTACTCACAGCGATTCAGATCGCGGTGGATTCCGATCTAAGCGCCAACAACGGTGCCTCCGCGTTCAACACACGTGCAGCCCGGTGACGTCTCCTACGCCTTGATCCAGCAAGGAGGAAGGAGAGGTTGGGGAAGGGCTCCAACAGCAGCACGACGGCGTGGTGGTGGTGGAGTATCAAGGTATTCCGACAGGGCTTCGCCTAACCGCTGCGGAGGAGTAAGAAGAGAGGTTGGCTTTGTCGTGAGAGAGAGAGAGAGTTCAGATCTGTTCTCAAAAGGCCAAAACCTCAAGTATATATAGGAGGAGGGAGAGGGAGGGCTGCCTTGGCCCCTCCTCCAAGGAGGAGAGATTCGGCCGAAGCTAGGGAGGAGTCCACCTCCCACAAGGGAGGTGGATCTCTTCCTTTTGAATCTCCATCAGCCATGGCCCCTCCTCCAAGGAGGAGGGCTTTGGCCGAAGTGGGGATAGAGTCCACCTCCCACAAGGGAGGTGGATCTCCTCTTTTAAAACCCTTTGCCCTTTATCTCCAGATCTCCAGCCGCATGGGCCTTTCTAGAAGGTCTTGGCCAGACCAATAAGGGCTGGCACACCTCCTCTAAGGGCCCACAAAGTCCTATGGTCGTCACACCCCTCCCGGGGGTTCTCCGGCACCCTCCCGGCACTCCCGGTACAATACCTATGGGCCCGAAAACTTTCCGGTGACCAAAACTGGACTTCCTATATAACAATATTTACCTCCGGACCATTCCGAAGCTCCTCGTGACGTCCGGGATCTCATCCGGGACTCCGAACAACTTTCGGTAATCACGTATACCATTTTCCTATAACCCTAGCGTCATCGAACCTTAAGTGTGTAGACCCTACGGGTTCGGGAGACACGTGGACATGACCGAGACACTTCTCCGGCCAATAACCAATAGCGGGATCTGGATACCCATGTTGTCTCCCACATGCTCCACGATGATCTCATCGGATAAACCACGATGTCGGGGATTCAATCAATCCCGTATACAATTCCCTTTGTCTATCGGTATGATACTTGCCCGAGATTCGATCGTCGGTATGTCTATACCTTGTTCAATCTCGTTACCGGCAAGTCTCTTTACTCATTCCATAATACATCATCCCATGGCTAACTCCTTGGTCACATTGAGCTCATTATGATGATGTCTTACCGAGTGGGCCCAGAGATACCTCTCTGTCACACGAAGTGACAAATCCTAGTCTCGATTCGTGCCAACCCAACAAACACTTTCGGAGATACCCGTAGCGCACCTTTATAGCCACCCAGTTACGTTGTGACGTTTGGCACACCCAAAGCATTCCTACGGTACCGGGAGTTGCACAATCTCATGGTCTAAGGAAACGATACTTGACATTGAAAAGCTTTAGCAAACGAACTACACGATCTAGTGCTATGCTTAGGATTGGGTCTTGTCCATATCATCATTCTCCTAATGATGTGATCCCGTTAGCAACGACATCCAATGTCCATGGTCATGAAACCGTGACCATCTATTGATCAACGAGCTAGTCAACTAGGGGCTCACTAGGGACATGTTGTGGTCTATGTATTCACACATGTATTATGGTTTCCGGTTAACACAATTATAGCATGAACAATAGACAATTATCATGAACAAGGAAATGCAATAATAACCATTTTATTATTGCATCTAGGGCATATTTCCAACACATTTAGGTGGAAGATGACGAGGAGCACCTGGACACTTCGCACACTCGCATCCGAAGAGCTTCATCAGCACAGGCGCTTCGGCGCTCGACTACAGAGTCCTCCCTGTAGCACCTGTAGCACCTGTAGCACCTCTGTCGCATGCTCTTCCAGCTGTCTCGACCATTGTGACATCAACTCCAACCGGACCCACGCAGACTGCCTCAGCTGCCCCAGCAATCACGTCGGTCCCGCCTGGGACGGTCTTCACTCTGAATCGCGTTCCGGAAGATCAGACCAGAGGTGCGAAGGAGGCCATGATCCAGGCGGAGCAGGTCATGCTGAGAACCAAGGAGGCGTACGAGGCCAACAAGCTAGCTTACGACGTCAGCGCAGCCCTCCTTACCAATGTCCGAGTAGGTTAGATTGTAAGTCCATTGTCGATTGACTTCCTGTCTTTTCTTGGCTGTTGTACACCCACTGGGTGATTACTGTAGAATGTTTGAACTTTTCTCTACTCGAATAGATCGGATTGTAGTCGAGTAGGATTGGGATTGATAGTACGCGTGGTACTAGAGTCACTCGACATGTCGAGTTTTTTTTTCTGACGAGTTACTCAACGGATCGAGAGTTAACCGTCTCAGTGGGGGCGCTCTTAGCGCACCCACTAGGTGTAGTCCCCGAGACCGCTGTCGAGTGCTTGCATGGGCAGGGGTCTTAGAGCTTGTCGTACTCACCACTCCACAGTTACTCTCTAGGTTTCATGGATATTATTAGCAAACCATGATATGACGCTTCATGAGGATGGACTGCACTTCTCAAAGTTATGGATATTCCAATGAAGGATGTTTCTGCCGCTCGACTGACCGATAATCGGTAGATCCAGTGGGGGCACGCTAAGTGCACCCACTGGGTGTAGTCCCCGAGACCGCCGTCGAGTGCTTGCACTGGAGGGGGTCTTAGAGTTTATTGTATACAAGATACATTTCGCCTTGGATCACACCACTCAGTAGCTACCTTGCAGGTTTCATGGATATTATTGACAAACCATGATATGACGCTGCATAAGGATAGATTGAACTTCATAGAGTAGGGAGGCACATCACTCGACGTGTCGAGTGTTCTAACAGGGCTGACCTTATCGAATATTTTAATAACCAGTTGGGGCACGCTAAGTGCACCCACTGGGTGTAGTCCCCGAGGCTACTGTTCATCAGAGACGATAAACAATAGGCTTGGAAACTTGTTGTACGCATGGTACTAGAGTCACTCGACATGTCGAGTTTTTTTCTCTCTAACAAGTTACTCGATGGATCGAGAGTTAACCGTCTTAGTGGGGGCACTCTTAGTGCACCCACTGGGTGTAGTCCTCGAGACCGCTGTCAAGCACTTGCACTGGCAGGGGTCTTAATAGAGACAACTTTGAATCTGTTTACAGTGCGCGGAGCGCCGGGGCCACTCAACATGTCGAGTGGACTTTTTTCTTGAATTCTTCTTAGGTTGTTCCAAGGTTGTAAGACAGTCACTCACCGGTGTTCATAACTCAGTCGACTGTCCCATGCACCACTTGCTGATTGAACTCCTGTCTTTTGCTGGTTCTAGAGGGCTTGCGAACTGGGGACGCATTACAAGGACGTGGAGGATTAAAGGAACCGGGTGCGAGTGGATCTGGTGGTCTCCAACAATGCTCTGGAGCAAGCGCGTGATGAGATGAAGTCTTTGGGAGGTAATTACTGCTGACTTTCTGCATTCTCCCCTTCACTTTTCATGTTTTGAACCGAGTGCTCTCACTCGAACAGACGTACGCAATGAAAACTGTCGACTCCAAGTGCGACTCAACAATGTTGTTTCTTTAGATTCCATGAAGAAGGCGCTGGAGGAGAAGGACAAGGCGCTTGCTGACGCTCAATGAGTGGCCAAGGACAAGACTGAAGCTGCGGATCGGAAGCTGGCGGCCGCCAAGAAGCTGGAGGAGGAGAACACCAAGCTAAAGCAGGAGCGTGCGGACCTTGTCAAGAAGGCCGAGCAACTGACCAAGAGGAGCAATGTCCTGGAGAAACATTTGGGCGAATTCTCGAGAAGATGTATATTCTACTCGACGGTGAGTGTTTTTTGTCGAATGACGTTTGTAAAAATTTTGAGGGTCGCAGTTCACCGATTCTCTTCCTGTTCCCCATTCTTCAACATAATTCTGCCAGGACTTTGAGAAGGAAACAGAAAAGGTTGAGGCCAATCTCGATCCCACCAAGTCACCCATTGCCGATGCAGTGGCGATGAATATGCTGTGACTCAACTTCCGGCTCCAAGGCGTCCAGGCCTACATTGCTCGACTGAAATCTGCCATGGAGAGAATTGACAAGGAGCTATGGCCCGAGGACATTCTTCAGCTCGACCTCTACTCTATAATGGTTCGCCTGAATGAACTTCCCAGTCGAGGGCAAGCTTGGAACAAATCTGATGCTTGCTGCGGGGCCGACGTGGCGTTATCACTTGTCAGGGTCCATTGCAGGGACGTGAGGGAGAAGTTGAAGGAGCTCCAGGTGGTAAACACGAAGAAACTCCAGTTTCAAGACTTCATGGAAACCTTCATCGAGGCAGCCACCAGAATCACCGAAGGCATCGACTTGGACACTTTTGTCGAGCCTGCCAGTCCGTCCCCTGTTTAAAAAACTTGGTCTTTGGAAGAAACAGTTATATTTTCCTTGGTATGCCAAGTGGAATTGTATCCCTTAAAACTTCATTCAGGCCTTAGGCCTGAGCACATTTGCTTCTACACGAAATGTTGATCCATGGTTTTACCCCTTGGATTTCATTTGTGTTTTGGTTTTCAATCGTCTGTTCGACTGAATTTGTTTTAACTTAGGCGAAGCGCGTCTGTAGCTAAGCCCCCGAGTGTGAGGATTGTTCATCACTCAGAATATTTTTGAACTTAGGCGAATGTCGATTCGCAGCTAAGTTGTTGAGTGAATGGATTACTAACCACCCGACGAGGTTTTTAACTTAGGCGAAACGTGTTTCACAGCTAAGCCCCCGAGTGGGAGGTTTGCTCATCACTCGGAGTATTTTTGAACTTAGGCGAATGTCGATTCGCAGCTAAGTTGTCGAGTGAATGGATTACTATCCACCTAACGAGGTTTTTAACTTAGGCGAAATGTGTTTCGCAGCTAACCCCCCGAGTGAGAGGATTGCTCTCACTCGGGGTATTTTCGAACTTAGGCGAATGTGGATTCGTAACTAAGTTCTTGAGCGAATGGATTGCTATCCATCCGACATGGTGTTTAACTTAGGCGAAACATGTTCGCGGCTAATCCCCCGAGTGTGAGGATTGCTCATCACTCGGAGTATCCCCAAGAATTACTGTACGATCGGAGTCGACAATGTATATTG
Organism: Hordeum marinum; assembly: GCA_022496015.1. Classification (NCBI taxonomy): domain Eukaryota; kingdom Viridiplantae; phylum Streptophyta; class Magnoliopsida; order Poales; family Poaceae; genus Hordeum; species Hordeum marinum. The sequence goes on from CM039677.1 coordinate 422,591,809, forward strand.
CAGAAATGTGAATTGCATAGATGAAGTATTCTTATTACATCAGAAAATTCTTGTCTCAAGTGTAAAAATGCCGGAGCAGATCTGCATTCCAGGCTCGTGGCTCATCTATCTGTTTCATGAGATTGTACAGGTGATAGGCTCCATTGTTTAGCACCTTAGTGACGACAAAAGGGCCTTCCCATGCAAGAGCAAGCTTGTGAGGTCGGTGTTGATTCACTCGGAGTACCAAGTCTCCTTCATGGAACGCCCGACTCTTGACATTCTTCGCATGGAAGCGCCACAGGTCTTGCTGTAGGCAGTAGTCCGGATCAGAGCCATCTCTCGCTCCTCCTCCAAAAGATCTACACCATCCTGTCTGGCCTGTTCAGCTTCAGCCTCAGAATATAGCGCTACTCGAGGAGAATTGTGGGCCAAGTCACTCGGTGATATGGCTTCAGCACCATAGACAAGGAAGAAAGGAGTTCGTCCAGTCGACCGATTAGGCATTGTCCTCAGACCCCACAAAACAGACGGCAGCTCAGTTACCCAGGCTTCGACGACATGATCCAAATCGCGCATGAGACGAGGCTTCAGACCCTGCTGGATGAGACCATTAGCCCGCTCGGCTTGCCCATTGGTTTGAGGATGCGCAACAGGTGCATAATCCACTCGGGTGCCTTGGGAGTTACAGAAGTTCCTGAATTCTTCCGAGTCAAAATTAGTGCCATTGTCCGTGATGATGTTGTACGGAATACCATATCGGATAATGATCTCCCTCATGAACGTGACCGTCGTACGGGAATTCAACTTCTTGATGGTCTTGGCTTCAATCCACTTGGTGAATTTGTCGACTGCTACCAACAAGTGAGTGAATCCTCCTTTACCGGGTCGAAAGGGGCCAACCATGTCGAGTCCCCAAACCGCAAACGGCTAGGCGAGAGGAATTGTCTTCAGAGCAGACGCTGGCTTGTGTGACAGGTTCGCATAGAACTGGCAACCATCGCAATGATCGACGATGTCTTTAGCCATCTCATTAGCTCGTGGCCAGTAAGAACCAACTCGGTATACTTTAGCGACAATCGTCCTTGAGGACGCATTGTGGCCGCAAGTTCCCGAGTGAATCTCGTCTAGAATGATTCGACCTTCCTTGGGGGAAATGCAGCGTTGGGTGACACCAGTCACACTCTCTCTGAACAGCTGATCTCCCATCATAGTGAAACCTTGGACCTGCGCACAATCTGTCGAGCCTCTGCTTCATCTTCAGGGAGCTCTTGTCTGAGGATATAGGCAATGTAGGGCACAGTCCAGTCGGGAATGATAACCAGAATTTCCATGACCAGGTCAATCACAGTAGGGACATCGATTTCAGTCGAGTCAGTGGAACTCGAAGTTTGTGGGGGCTCTTCGATGAAGGGATCTTCTTGAACCGAAGGAGTATGCAAGTGCTCCAAGAACACACCACTGGGGACAGGCCGTCGAGTGGAACCAATCTTGGATAGCTCATCGGCCGCTTGATTTTTTAGTCGGGGAACATGATGAAGTTCTAGGCCTTCAAATTTCTCCTCCAACTTCTGGACTGCATTGCAGTATCCAGTCATAGTGGGGTTTCTAACATCCCACTCTTTCATCACTTGATTCACCACCAAATCTGAGTCGCCATAAACCATCAGGCGCTTGACGCCGAGTGAGATGGCCATGTGCAACCCATACAAAAGTGCTTCATACTCTGCCTCATTGTTGGACGAATCAAAGTGAATTTGCAAGATATATCTGAGCTTGTCACCCCTGGGAGATATCAAGATAACACCAGCACCGGACCCATTCAACATTTTGGAGCCATCAAAGAACATTGTCCAATGCACCGAGTGAACTTCGATACGCTGTTGCTGCTCAATCGACGCGTCCATGAAATCTGCCAATGCTTGGGACTTCATTAATTTCTTGGCTTCGAATCAGATGTCAAAGTGTCCAAGCTCGATTGCCCATTTAGCCACTCGACCTGATGCGTCTCGATTATTGAAATTTTCGGACAAGGGAGCATCACTGACAATTGAAATCGAGTGGTCTTGGAAATAATGCGCCACCTTCTTCGCTGATAGGTAAATACCATAAACCAGCTTCTGATAGTGTGGATATCTTTGCTTTGAGGGGGACAATACTTCCGAGTCATAATACACTGGCCGCTGGAGTTTATAGGCTTTACCCTCCTCTTCTCGCTCGACAGTCAGCACTATACTGACGACCTGATTTGTGGCCGCGATGTAAAGGAGCAAGGGCTCTTTGCTGGTAGGAGCGGCAAGCACCGACTGGGTGGAGAGCGGGGCTTTGAGCTCAACAAATGCTGCTTCGGCTTCGGGAGTCCAGTCGATTGTGTCGGACTTCTTCATCATATGATATAAGGGCAGAGCCTTCTCACCAAGACAAGAAATGAATCGACTCAATGCTGCCAAGCAACCTGTGAGCTTCTGAACGTCGTGCACTCATACATGAGTCTTCATATGGGTAATGGCACTGATCTTCTCAGGGTTGACATCAATTCCTCGCTCAGAAACGAGAAAACCGAGCAACTTGCCGCCAGGGACGCCGAAAGTACATTTGGCCGAATTCAGCTTTATGTCGAATCGCCTCAGATTGGCGAACGTCTCGGCCAACTCAGGCAGCAGGTCGGAACCTTTGCGGGACTTGACCACTATATCGTCCATGTACGCCTCGACATTCTGAGGGATCTGGTCGAGTAAACATTTCTGAATCATGCGCATAAAAGTAGCGCCGGCATTCTTGAGACCAAAAGGCATGGTGATGTAACAAAAACACCCGAAAGGGGTGATGAAGGCTGTCTTTATTTCGTCTGGGCCATACAGACGGATCTGATGGTACCCAGAATAAGCATCCAAGAACGATAAACGCTCACACCCCGCTGTCGAGTCAACAATTTGATCTATGCGAGGGGAGTGGAAAATGGTCTTTTGGGCACCTTATTGAGATGTTTGAAGTCAATGCACATGCGCAATGACTTATCTTTCTTTGGCACCATCACAACATTCGAGAGCCACATGGAGTGGTAAATCTCCCGAATGAACTTCGCTTGAAAGAGACGGGCCACTTCTTCTCCGATTGCCTTGCGCTTCTCCGCCGCTGAGCGACTCTAATGCTCCCTGACGGGTTTGGCTTTCGGATCCACTCACAAACGATGGTCAACCAACTCCCTGGGAATCCCCGGCATGTCAGCAGGCTTCCATGCAAAGATATCCCAGTTCTCACGGAGGAACTGGACGAGCTCGACTTCCTATTTATTGTCGAGTGTTGTTGAGATATTCGTCAGGGCAGCAGTTGGATCCGTCGGGTGGATGTGCACCTTCTTCAGTTCCCCTGCCGACTGAAATGCCGACTCGGAAGTCGGCTTCTTTGCACGGAGCAAATTAGCAGGGTTAGCGGTTTTCTTGTACTCTTCCAACTCTACCATAGCCATCTGTTGATCGACGATCTTGGAGCCTTGCTGGAGGCATTCTTCATCCCGCTGTCGGTTGCCCAAGACCGTGATCATGCCCTTAGGGCCTGGAATTTTGAACTTGAGATACACATCACATGGTCGGTCCATGAAACGTACATAAGCGGGTCGACCCAGAATGGCGTGGTAAGCACTCTTGAAATCCATGACTTCAAATGTCAACTCTTTTTTTCCGAAAATTTTGTCATCTCCGAACGCCACATCCAATGCTATCTGGCCGAGTGACTTGGCCTTCTTTCCTGGGATGACCCCATGATACTGCATGCTGCTCTCGCTTAGACGGGACATCGGAATGCCCATCCCTTTTAGGGTATCCGCATAAAGAATGTTCAGGACGCTGCCGCCATCCATGAGGACCTTTCTAAGTCGAGTCCCCTGCAACACCGGATCAACTACCAGAGCCTGCCGACCGGGAGTGGCCACATGAGCAGGATGGTCTGTCTGGTCGAATGTGATAGCATATTCGGACCATCTGAGGTAGGTGGGGGTGTATGGTGAAACCATTTTGATTTCTCTGTTGATGACTTTCAGACGGCTCTTGCTCTCAACATCAGCAAAGATCACCAGTGTAGCAGTGACATCCGGGAATGTTTTCTTTTCCTCATCTTTGTCCCCCTTCTCAGGAGATTTATCACTCGGTTGGTCTCCCTTGAATTGCTAGATAAGGGTCCGACACTATCGAGTAGTGTGCTTGGGAAAAATCAGATTGCCTTCCGCATCTTTCCTCGTGTGTATTACACACGGCTGATCCATGATATCAGGTCCTGACTGACTATTTCCTTTCTTGGGGGCATACTGCGCCTTAGCTTTGCCCTTGTTCTTCGACTGAGTCGCCAGTGCCGCTGCTTTTGCCTGAACCGGATCTTCAGCCTTCCGCTTATGTTTCCGATTGTTGCCACCGCCAGCCTCATTGACGACTGCCTTTCCTTTGCCACTACAAAGGCGGTCTTCTTCTTCGCCATTGGCATACCGAGTGGCGATTTCCATCATCTTGCTGAGTGAAATATCACCCGTCCGCCCAAACTTCAGATATAGCTCTCTATATCTCACACTGGCATTGAAAGCACAAACAGCCTGGTGTTCCGACACATTCTCCACCGTATGATGCAGAGTGGACCATCGATGAATAGAATCCCTTTAAGTTTCATTGGGCTTCTCGACGCAGTGTTGTAAGTTGACCAGACCTGCCGGACGCTTGCAAGTGCCCTCAAAGGTTCGGACAAACACTTGGGCAAGATCCTGCCAACAATGTATGCTGGAGGGAGCCAAACGATTCAGACAAGCTTGAGCTCAACCATCTAACATCAGGGGCAGGTGCTTCATTGCAACATTGTCATTTTTGCCACCAATTTGCACATCCACTCGGTAATCATCTAACCAAGTCTCTGGCTTTGTTTCGCTAGAAAACTTTCCGATTCCCGCCGCCATTCTGAAGTTGGGGGGGTATCTCTGCAGAACGTATGGCTCTGCTGAAACACTCGGGCCCAGACACCACGGCTGAGCTTCCACTCGGAACATCTCTGTCGTGTCCTTCTGTTTAGGCTCTGCTCTTGTCAATCCGCTTCTGAACAAGGTAGGCGCGGGCGTTAAAGTCCGTGTCCCGCTCATCACCGAAGGAGCGCCTATCGTCCTGGCGCCACGGCGCGTCCGCGGAGTGGGCACTCGACGGTGGTCTTGGCGGTGAAACTGATCTCTGTCTTGCCCTTCACGGAAACCGCTGCCTCGACGCCGCAAGGGCGATCTAGGGCTGTGTGTTGACTGAATGGTCTTTGCCCTAGGTGAATTGCTATGTATCCTATTGCAGGACTGAGAAACTACTGAATTCTGACGCTGCGCTGCAACTAATAGCGCTCTGATCTGCATCGACCCTCTTCCATCCTTTGACCGGGACGACTGAATGGATTCTGCTATCCTAGTAGCAGCAGCAACATTTAGCACAGGCGTTCGGTATACCTCAACGTCGTCGTGAGATCCAGTCGGAAACAATTGTCGATGATGTCGACTGGGGCGTGGCGGGCGCTGGCGAGCGCGCTTGTCAATCTCTGCCTGGAGCTCTTCCAAACGAATGCGCGCAGCCTCCAAAGCTTGGGCCTCGGTAGTCGCACCGACGATGGGAGTATGAAGAACCTCCTCCTCGCGACGCGGCTGCTCTTTCGACGGACCTCTAGCCTCGCGCCTACCACGGCTAAAGCCAGGCAGTGAACTCTGATGAGAGCCCGCCATCAAGACCTCTGCTGCGGGATCGCAACATTTGCACTCGGAAGGCACATCGGACAGATCGGAATCTGACTCGAACATGCTGTGAAGGGACTCGGCGGGCTCGAGTGCTGCAATCTGCAGAGAAGTTTGACGCGCCGCTGCGTGTTTGACCCAACGTTGAAGTCATGAGCGGCCGGACCACTTGTGACTGCGAACAGCGAGAGGAGCCGACGCATCAGGAGTCGACGGCTGACGCAGCAATACGCCGCAGGAACTCGCACGGAAGTGCGCGGCCCCACAGACCGGGAGCGCCTCGACATCGAGAGGCGCTTCCTGGAGCCATGCTGAATCGTCGACAATGAAGGTGAGCGCTCCGAAACGGATCTCGTGGCCCAGAGCAAAAACACTGCCGGAAGACATGTCGAAGGATGAAAAATGCAACCTCGCCAGAAGTCGCTTAGACGCCTGCCCCACGGTGGGCACCAACTGTCGTGGGAACGAGCCTGACAGTAGATGGTAGGGGTACAAAGGGAGAGGGCAGAGTCCTAGCTACGGCGAGGATGTACACACAGATGTATGAGTTCAGGCCCCTCTCGTGGAGGTAACAACACTACGTCTCAGTGCTCGGGAGCTTATGTCATGTGGAATATAGAGATTACAATGGTTGCGAACCCTTGTGCAGGACGGGAGGGGCGGCTTATATAGAGTTCGCTGCCCCTCATAATTACCCCGCATCAAAAGGTCCAGTCGTGGGATTAAAGTTTGCCGTTACTGGTAACGTACGTAATAAAAGCTACTAATGACCATTGAACCAACGTCTACCCATTGAGCTCTTGATGATGGCTTTTGGTCTTCTGGCATCGAGTGAAAGCTAGGTCTTCTGAGTGACACGCGACTGCCGAGTGAGAGAAGGAGTCTCTGAGTGGATATCTGTTGAGTGCATTTGAACGTCTCCAGGAACCCGCTTGGAAGTTCATGCTTGATCTTCAAGTCCTCCCATGTAGTGTCCTTAGGTAGGGTATCTGGGCCTTGCCTAGGACCCTACCCTAGGTACATATCCTCGCCAGCCAACATAAACAAACATCTTCATTACGCTCCTCATTCCTTCCTTCACGACCCAAACGAACAGAATAATCTTGCCTCTGTATCTGATTGACAACAACACTAGCCTCATCTTCAACAGGCTGCTTGCAACGAGCATCCTGTATTTCCTCGAACAACCCAAAGCTAGTCCGAAGGTGGGAAGTGCTCTGACGAAGCTCAGCAAGAATTCTAATTTCGATTGACAAAACCTCCTTCGAAGACGCAGCGTCAACATGGCCGGGAGGAAGAATCCCGTTGACGCGACTAAGACGCTCAAGAGTTGTCGGAACATTAGCCATCTCCCCATTAATAGTTTCCACGAAGACCATCAATCCTAAGAAGGGAAACATTGGTAGCATCAAAGAAACCCTCAAGACAAATGCCAGCTGTAGCACTCACATGGGCAGAAGAACCTCCAGGATCTACAGGGGGGCACCAGTATTGACATCCGGGGAGAATTCAAATCTTGGGGCACCTCCACTCCCTAGGCCGGTGGCACGAGAGGCATAGTAAGAATAGGACGTTCGATAACCCTAAAGAACACAACCTCAGCCTGTATACAAAACAAAAGTTAACGCGTCAAAAAACAATGGAGGAATATGGAACAAATATTGAAGACAGTACCAGAAGTTCAAGTTAAACTGTATAGGAAAGAATGATGCATAGAAACACTCACATGTAGTTTCCCAAACACCCAGTTGGCTAGGTCCTCATCCCCTTTCCTAACCAAGTCAGCAATAGCAAGCTCAGTCATCTTGGCCTGGTCCATGTAGTTGATGCGAGGGGTCCTCAAATCAATAATAGACTTCTTGCCAAGGATAAGGCAGTCCAGATACATAAGTAGCGGAGAGATGCCGCAGCCTGTAATAGCTTTTCCTCTGCTAGTCCCTTCCGGATACCTAGTAACAGCCCTTGAAAGATCATCAACAACCAACTGACAATAGTCCATATTTGACATATCTTTAGAGACAAGATTCTCATCCGTTGCTGCCTCTCTAGACACTCATGTAGACGTACCAGGAGTAATAACCTTCATGAAAAGAATCAGGTAAAAGACCTGTAGAGCCAGGTCATCATTCTTCTCATCCTTCACAAGTTCCTCGAGGATCTTCCGCAGATCCTTTGTCTTGATATCATCACTACTCTTGTAGCCAAGTTTGGCCTTCAGCCTCATAACAGCATCATCAATCCCATCCTCCGAGGGCCTAGGAAGGGTACGATCACCTTGAGGGAATCCAAAAACATGGTGAATAACATCACTTGTAATACGCAAAACCTCGTTCGCCTCACGCATGTCCAGAACCATAGTAAAAGGGTCAATCTTGGTATAGATGTGGCCCATCAAAGGACGAGAGATGTTGGAATCAATTCGCAAATCAAACACAGAACCAAAACCAGACTTGATAACCCTCGCCTTGTGCCTAGGTTGTAGCAATTTTGCGCCCAACTTGACCTCTTTAAGTGAGCAGCAAACCGTCTTGTTAAAACGTTTCGCATCATCTCCTCCTTCAGCACCTTCTTTCACTGATTTGCCTCCTCTCTTCCTCAGAATAGGCCGCTTCACGAGATGATACTGCAAAAAAGGCAATGACAGGAAAAAAAGGCAGAACAATGAGTCAGTCAAACTAAACCAAAAGTTCACTAATGCTGAATTGGAAAAACTACATAAGCAAATAGAGCATGGACAAAAAATATTATATAGCATAAGTCCAATCATTAAAAAACAAGAAGTATAGCTGCTTTCTCCATGTTAGCAGTGTACATTTCAGAAGTTTAACTATGTCTACATAGGCAGTAAAACCATGTATGACCAGAAGTACAACTGCTATCTCCATGTTAGCAATGTACATTTCATAAGTTCAACTATGACTACATAGGGAGTAAAACTATGTATGACCACAAGTTAAGCTGCTTTCTGAATGTTAGAAAATTACAAAGCAGAAGCTCAACTAGGTACACCAAGGAAATAAAACCATGTATACCAAGAAGTCCAACTAATATCTTCATGTATATAAGCAGAAGTTCAACTATGTATACAAAGGTAGTAATACCATATAAACCAAGCAGTTCAACTAACCTCTAATTGTACATAAGAAGAAGGTCAACTATGCACACCAAGGCAGTACTACATACAAAAAATATAACAACAATTCTACAATGTTCTCAAAAATAGTAAACATGAGAGATTCATACCTGGTCAGCAGCAGCAGCATCATCGTCGTCATCCTCGGCATCAGCGTTGAAATCAGCATCACCCTGGTCATCTCGATCAACATGAGAACGCTTATTGCAACCCTTGTTAACCTTTGCCGGTGCAACCTTGCGCTTAACGCTGTATTTCTTGCCCTCACCAGGTGCATGAGCACCAAGCGAAGAAGGTGTAGGTGCCGCAGTGGCAAGCACATGAGGACTACGACGTGGTGTACCACCGCGTGCTTGTCCTTCCACTTCAGGAAGTGCAACCACACTTGGTCCTGCAGTATTTGAAACACGTGGGATCCTCCAAGGAGTAACTTGACCAACTAAATGTTTCCTAACCACGGTCTTCTTAAATTTCTTCTTCGCAGGGGCAGTCGTGCCATCAGTGGCACACGACACATCTTCTTCAGCAATAGAGCCATGCCCATCTGTGGGCTCAGCAAGATCACCAGATTCAGAAACATGAGAACCTTTCTGAAGGCGGGCCATCATCTTCTCTCAAAAATCTTCTTGCTTCTTCCTCTTGCGTTGATCCTCTAGAAGAAGCTGAAGGGGCACATCCTCATCTTACGTGACAGGTTCAGTGCCATCAACAGACTGGGACTGCATCTCTGACATCTGAAGAGAGCACAAAGGCTCCAGAATGGAATCACAACCTTCAACTGCTGGAGCCCCCTGCTCGGCTGCAGCAGTGTTATCTGGCGCACCCAAGTCAGATAGTACATCGTTGATGGTGTTCACAGCTTCCTCCTCTATGGAAACATCTGCAAGAACACAAAAAAATAACAAAAGGAAAAGAGTCAAGAACAAATACAAAACAAAGGACAAGAACCAAGTTCAAAAACAAGGATCAAGAACTAAAAAAAGGAGTTGCACATACTGGGTGAAGCAAGGGCTGCAGAAGCAAGATCCGCGAGGCTTAACTTTTTCTCAAAGCTCAAAGCAACCTCAACAAATACAGTGAAAGGAATAATAGGTGGTTTAGCCACATCAGATCGTGGAGCATCAATATTAACTTCTAAAGCTCCATATTTATCAAAGGCATTTTTTCAGAACTATTAAATTCATCACCAACTACAAAAATGTAAGTAAAAAGGCAACTGAGTTTTAATCCACATTCTACACCAAAGGAAGAACTACATATACAAGAATGTCCAATGTCCAGAAGTTCAAAAATACCTAACAAAGCAGTAAAACAATGCACAATCTACTATCTACATGCTGAAGATAAAACAATCTACACCAAAGGAAGCACAACATATAGATGAATGCCCAGAAGTTCAACAATACATAACAAAGTAGTAAAACAATGCACAAGCAGATTTTCAACCAAATTTGATTACAAACAAATAATTAAACTAGAATTTCAACTATCTGACACAAGGCAGTACTACAAAAAAAAGATGAAGCATGAGCAGAAATACTTTTTCACAACCAAACGACTTATCAATACCAAGAAAATGATAAGAAAAATACAAAGATATACACTGAAATATAAAACATTAGTAAGTCCAAACACACTTGGAGGCATAGTTCAGTTGCAATTCATCAAAAAATAGGTCTCATAAACTAATTAGCATGTGACACACACAATCTAGACTATGAACTCAATAACATTAAGGGATGTAAATACATCACATCCAGTAGCAACCACCACACCACACCATTCTTACATGAATCTCACTGGTGAAATTACCAAAGGGGAAATGAAATCCACACAAGTCTGAAGGGAAAAATAGCACACACAAGCATCTCAGAGATTGAATTAACCATGGGGAAATGGAACCCTCCGGTCACACGCACAAGAACCCTACCTATTCTTCCATCCAACCATCAGAAGAAAAAGGGAGGAGGCGGAAGCGAGAGCACGCAGCCGTAATAGAGAGACCTCGGCAGATCTGGCAAAAACTAAGAGCAAGCATTGGGGGGAGGTAGCATGTGTACCTCTCCAAGCGAACCCGATGCACGAATCCGCGGCGGTTCTTCCACCCCCATAATGCCACGCGCACCTTGGAACCGTGAAGACGGTTGCCGGCTTTGCTTCGGACGAGAAAGGGAGCGGTCTGAGGGAGGGAGAGCATGGCGTGGGGCAGAAAAAGGAGCGGGGCATGCGCCGGTGGCTCCACTCACGAGCGTAGGAGTCAGCGATGGAGAACTCGGGGGAGGTTGGGGGAAGTTGGGGGGGAGGGAGCAGAGCGATAGAGGGAGAAGAGAGCGAGTGAGCGAGCGAGGATTTCTGGCAGGTGGTGGCCAGTAAATGGGGCTCTCCAGCGGTTGTTGTAGCGCCGGTGTTAATTACATTTCTACCCCTGACAACTAAAAAGTATATGCATCTATTGAAAAATGAATGCGCCATTTCAATGCATCAATTTAAAAAGATAAGATCAAATAAAAATCTGTTGGTATCCCTTCAAACAAACATTTGATGGGCAACATAAGTTCAAATACACTAACAATGGAAGTAAAATATATACACAAATAAGTACTTACAAACAAAGAAGAAGTTCCAAAAATAAAGAACATAAGTTCAAGTATACTACCAAGCGAAGTAAGGCATATGAATAAATAAACAATAAGAAACAAAGAAGAAGTTCAAATACAAAATCACATGAAGTCCATAACTAACTCAACGGACTCGCCTCCGCATGCGACGACGCGGCACGCCGCGTCGTCGCTTGCTCCTGCTCGTTCTTGGCTCGGGCTCACATCCCCCCTGCTTGGCCTCGCGCTACCGCGGCAGTGCGCGATATTTTCACAACCGCAATGCGGTTATTCTATTTCCACCCCCACCCACACACACCCAGAGCTACACCCCTAAGATAGATTGTGGGGTCACGGATGTGACGGACTTGCCTCCGCATGCAACGCCGCGACACGCCGCATCGTCGCCTGCTCCAGCTCGTTCCTGGCTCAGCCTCACAGGGGGAGGGGAGGGGGGGTCCCGACCCCCTCCCCCTGCTCGGCCTCGTGCTACCGCGATAGTGCACGATAGGTTGACAGGCGGAATGCGGTTATTCTATTTCCACCCCCACCTGCACGCACCCTAGAGCTACACCCCTAAGATAGATAGTGGGGTCACGGATGTGACGGACTCGCTTCCGCATGCGACGACGCGGCACACCGTGTCGTCGGCTGCTTTGGCTCGTTCCTGGCTCGGCCTCGCAGGGGGAGGGGAGGGGGTCCCGACACCCTCCCCCTGCTCGGCCTCGCGCTGCCGTGTTGGTCGATAGGCGCAATGCCGATTTCAATGTCTACAAAATATTTAAATACAAAAATAACAAACAAAATTCAAATAAGAAGTTTAAATAGTGAAGATATAGAAGTTTGGAGTTATGTAAAACCTCAAATTAACATGTTAAAAAAAATTAGCATACAGAAGTTCAGGATAGTTATTCTGTGAAGTCCAAAAACTATTAGAAGTGGAAAAACATACTAGAAAAAAAATAAAAACTACACGCATGTCCATCGGCCAATTCCATGCTTGCTCACGGGATTGAGTCAAAAAATCAAAACCAATGAAAGAATGAAAAATGACAGGAAAAAAATACAGAGGTCTTGCTGCAATACATTGCAAAAGAAGGAAAAGCAGAAGTTTAGGTATAAACAACAGAGAAGTCCAGCTTGTACAACGACCATTAGATGATCTAGATAATATGGACGAACGAATTCGTCCGAAGCAAAAAATCCTCTGCGCCAGATTAGAACATGTCCGCACCCCTTTCGAAATGATCTGTCAACTCCCTTTCTACTAAAAAATGACTAGAGGGCAAATCTCAAAACCGCAAGAACATTTCGTGCAACAGCCGCGGGACTGCCAACATCAAATCACCACAAATCAAACCGTATGGACCCTTTCAATTGAAATTGATGATCTATTAAGCCTTCAACTTCACTAAAGAATGCAAATAAGCCAGCAAACTTTACAGAAAAACGAGAAATCGTCAGAAGCGGGGGTGCATCTCGGGTGGATGAAGAACACAGTTGATTTCAAATTCGTTTCAATTAACCAAAATTTCTGCACCAAAATCGTACCAACAACTAATTCCCATCGTGCCAAAGCTTCGACAGCAACCACATCATGCATTAAGATTACAGCAGAAGTAAGTTCATCACATCCCCGAGAGCAAGTCCGCTAACGAGCGAGATTCCTGTTTAAAACATGCATTTAGTTGCTAAAACCTGTTTCCTGGTTAGACTTACACCACTAAGAACACAACTGGACATAATAATTCAATGGGGGAAACACGGTTGCGAAGATAGCCCGAAGTTCGGGTTACAGTTACACAGGGAAGTTCAGGTTGTGTAACTCAGGAAGTTCAGGTTGTGATCAGAATATTATTCTGATCCCGTGATCAAAATAGTGTTTATATATATATAGAGAGAGAGAGAAAGAGAGAGAGAGGGAGAGATGGAGAGAGAGAGTCGTCTAGTTTTCTCAAGGATTTAACCCAATGTTAGTCAGATTACAAGGTGAATTACATAAGCACGTGTAAACATGATAAGAAATTGGATTGCCATGAGTAGCGGCCTGTTTATGCTCTGGTTTCTTCATCCTGTGTGTCTAGAGCATGACATCATCAATGATTCGCTTGAGGGTGAATATGCTGTGATGGTTTTCTTACCTAAAGGTCATAGCATTTCTGGAGTCCCAAAACTTCCATAGAATAATGAGGAGGATTGAGTTCCAAATCAGCATGTCTACATGGGAAGGTAGACAGCGGTCCCAAAGATCATCGAGGTTATCCGTAGGTGATAAGCCAAGGCATTGCCATATTCGCTGCGCGAGCGGGCAATGAATGAAGATGTGCTCACTGGTTTCACCATCGAACCCACAAAACTGACAGAGTGAGTTGGAGACTATATGCTTGCGGAGGAGGTTGCTTTTGGAGTTGATTCGATCGCGGAACAGGAGCCATGCAAAGATCTTCAAACGGCTGGGAACACAAGAGGACCATATGGACACGGCATGCATGTCGTAATCGTTGGACATGGTTAGCTCATAAGCAGCCTTCATGGAGAAGAGTAGGCCACTGTTTAGGTAGTACTCACCTGGTCCTATCGATACTTGGAAATCCTACAGGAGAGACAACAGGGAGCACTACTCGAGAGCAGCATTAGATATTAGGCGGTTTCAAAGGATTGATTCTAAGCTGTTATTCAAAACCGTAGCCACACGAGCGAGTGGTTAAGTGGTATGTGAGTAGAGGCAGGGGAAGAGGGTAGCAAGGGACTTCTGGTGTAGCCAAATATCTAGCGAAAAATATGTATTATTAGTAACGCATTTCTTTAGGACAAAGGGTAGGGCGTGGAGTGCTGGTAGCTGTTTGTTTATAGTTTGGCCAAGGAAGGAGTGGTTGTTTTGTGAAGCAATGAAAACTTTTCTGTGTTGCAAGGCGAGCCAGTCTAGCCAAGGTGTCTGAGTTGGTAGGAGTGCTCGTATCTTTCCAGGCAACTAAGCATTGTGCGTCAATACATGTTTCCTCAGCGGCCCAGAAGAACGCTCGTCGTATGGAGTCTATGGTTTTAAGAACACTTTTGGGGATGACGAAGACCGACATAAAGTAGATTAAGATGGAGTCAAGGACCGCCGACAATAGAATTAGCCTGTCCCCTTTGGAGAGGATTCTTTCGCGCCAGCCCGTCAAGAATTTTCTACAAGGTTCGATAATGGGTAGGAAGGCGTTAGCAAGTAGGCGTGTGGGTGCTAAGGGTAGTCCTAGGTAGATCTGAGGAAATGTTGAGGTTGGGCATTGCAGTGTGTTGGTGATGGAGTTTGCCAGGTCGAGTTGGACGTGCAAGGGAAAGAACGTGGTTTTTGCGAAGTTTATAGTCAGGCCGGTAGCCATGGCGAAGTTGTGGAGAATGCTTTTAAGTTGAAGGGTTGCGTCATTGGATGCCTTGTCAATGATGAGAGTGTCGTCAGCATATTGTAGGACGGTTGGCGGTAGATACGAGAACAGTGGGTGACTGAGGTGAAGGATGTTACAGTCTTGTTGGATTATTTGTTGTAGTTGGCAGCGATGATGATGAAGAGGTAAGGAGATATGGGATTTCCCTGCCTTAGGTCATTCTTGCAATTAATCCACTTGCCGGGGATCACGTTTAGCATGACAACAGGTTTTTCGGTCGAGAGTAGGTCGTTAACCCATGCTACAAATTTTGGCGGGAAGCCACAACAACAAAGAATAGCTGAGAGGGAGTCCCAGGATAGTGAGTCAAAGGCTTTGTTGTTCATGACCATGGTTGGAGCTTTTCTATTATGGCAGGCTCCGACAAGGTCTGCAGTATAGATAAAATTTTCCACGATGCACCATTTTGAGATGAAGCCAGTTTGGTTTCCGTGAACGAGCAAGGGAATTAGCGGTTTTAGTTTGTTAGTAAGAACCTTGGCAACGAATTTGATCGGGCAGTTTTGGAGGGAGATTGGACGGTAGGTGCCAGGTGTGTTTGCATTATCTTTTTCGGGCAGTAGAATTAGGTGTGCTCGGTTTTGGCATTCAGTTTGGGATGCGAGGTTTTGGAACTCATTCATGAATGAGTTGATGTGGTTTTGGATGATGTGCCAAAACTTCCGATAGAACTGTGGTCCGAAGCCGTCTGGTCCAGGGCTGGCAAGAGGGTTCATTTGGAAGAATGCGTCTTTAATTTCTTGATTTGTAAATGGAGAGTCAAGGGGGAGAAGTTGAGATAGCGTATGGGGGTAGTATTGTTGTGGTTGGAATGACCAACTGGTATTTGGCAAGGAACCGATGATTGATGTGAAGTGGTCTTTTAGGATGTCCGCCTTTTGGGCGTGAGAGTGGAATTCTGTCCCATTAACTAGGAGTGATCTGATAGTGTTTTTTCCAAGCTGTTGAGAGGCTGCGGTGTGGAAATATTGCGTGTTTTCTCGCTGTCGATTGCCACACGTACTTTTCCATGCTGTTTCTAGAAGATCATTTTCTCAACCACAACCAAGTGCAGTACAGGTGAGACAACAACTCTTAACCTTTGTTTGGCTTTGGAGAGAGGTCGAGCCTCTTCTTTCAGGTCGATGAGATTGATAATTTGTTTGGCAGCTTTCTCACGAAGGCCATCAGGCGATCGTGAGGAGGCCCATTTTCTAAGAGTGGGCCTTGTTTTTTTAGATGGTTTGACAGAGCAGCAGCAGCGTTTGCTGGTTGGGTCAAGTGGCGATGTGTGGTCCAAGAATTTTTTACAATATCATGACAGGTCGCAGAGGTAGTCCAAGACAATTCGAATCTGAAATGTTGCGGTCGTGAAACTGAAGTTTGGATACTAAGGATCAATGATACGTGGTCTGAAGCGATACGAGGCCTAGATGACAAACTTGTATTAGGGAAGCAGGTGTTCCAGGCGATGTTAAAAAAGGCCCTGTCTAGGGGTTCTAAGGTTGGTGTCGATCGTTTGTTGGACCATGTAAAATGCCTATCAAACATGGGTAGTTCGATTAATGCTAGTTCATTGATCATGCTGTTGAAACCATCTGCTTCTCTTTGGCGGAAATTACGGTTGTTTTTTTTCATGAGAAAAATGAACTAAGTTAAAATCCCCTACAACGAGCCAGGGCGTGTCGTGATCAACCTTTATTAGCTTTAGCTCGTCTAAGAAAGCTTGTTTAAGGTTGCGATTTGATGGTGCATATACATTAGTGATGAGGAACGGGAGGGGATGAGCGAGGGATGAGAGTTTGACAGATGTGGCAAAGTTATGGTGAGTGTGAGAGGTACTACTCATGTGGATACATCGGACACCTAAGTGAGAGCAAGGTACTGATAGGAGAGGGGAACATTCTAGGAACTAAGAACATGGTAGAAAGTAAATTATACAGGAAGCAGATCGACAGTCTGCTCCAAACACACATGCAAAGGGACAAGTAGACCCGCGAGGTTGGGCCATGATAAGGAAGGGTGTTCGCCGTCCCGAAGCCACAGTGGGGAGCATGGTTTTTTGTGCGCATCATGGGTCGATGTCAGCACCTTCAACGTAGGTGTTGTCGTCAGCCCGTGTGATAGAAGCAGCCGCTGTGGCATCCACACTGCAAAGGACGGCAATCTCCATGAGGTCTGCGGCACAGGCAGGAGGTGCCTCCGGAATGTCGAGCTCAGTGGTACGGATGGCGTCCTTGATAGATTTTTCCACGTCTGTGGACGAGAGGCACGCGTATCTGGCTCGGACTGCCTCGGAGGTCATGTTAGAGAAGTTTCGTGGTTCTTTGGCGGCCAGGCGAAAGCTCCAGCGAATGCTCATGGTCTTGTTAGACGAGCGCTTGGCGCTACGACGTAGCTTGCGAAGTACGGACTCGTGCAGTGTAGAGTGTGCATTTTCTGTTGTGGGAGTTTGCAAGGTTAGGTTAGGAACATTTTTACTAGATGTGGTAGGGGAAGGACAGGGCTGTGGAGAGACCGTACCAGAGGAAGATGCCCCAGCGGAGAAGGCGAAAGGGTGATGAGGTGGAGTTGTCGTAAGGGTGAAACGCAGACGGCAGCTCCGGGCGGTGGGAGGAGGGGAGTCATCGAGGGGGCCCTCATGGCCGTCGGTAGCCAAGGAAGGCGGCGTCAATGACGAGAGCCCCCCCCCCCCCCCGTGGCGATGGCGTGGCGTGGCGTGGGATAGCTGATGCTGGCAGTCTTGGAATCTGAGCCTACGACGGCGGAGGCAGAGAATGCTAAGGGTGGCGATGCCCGCTGCGATGGCGGTGCCGAGTCACTGTCGGAGGAGATGTTGATGACGGGATGCCCTGGGTAGCAGGGGCGTCATCACTGGAAGAGACGTGGATGGGCATGTTGGCGAAGCTGGCGACACGGCTGGGAGGCGGGTGAGCGTTGGCAGATACAGGGGACAGAGGTGGACCGCGGGGCAGCTCGTCATCGGTCCCGTGTGGCATGCGAAAAGGGTGGGTGTGGCCACCGGGAGGGCCGTTCGAGTATGAATCGGAGTCGAAGGAGAAATGTGATGGGTCATTGGGACCCATCTGGTCGAGGACCGTTGTGAGCTTGGAGATGCTGACATCCTTGATTTCATTGGTCAGCGGGAGCTGGATGGCGAGGGAGTTCGGCAGTGGCTTGCATTGGTCAACCATGACGAGGGTGCGGACTGCCGTGAAGTCCCAGCTGTCGGTGTCAAAACCGGTGGATCTCGGGTAGGGGGTCCCGAGCTGTGAGACTAGGATGACGAAGGAGACGATGTTTACCCAGGTTCGGTCCCTCCTATGGAGGTAAAACCCTACGTCCTGCTAGATTATATTGATGATACGAAAGTTACAGAGTTGATCTACCTCGAGATCGAATTGCTAAACCCTAGATGAGTTGTTCTCTGCCCTATGATCTAAAACCCTCCGGCTTATATAGACACCGGGGGGTACCAGGGTGTACACATGGTCGGTTGCACATCGAAGGAAAAATCATGCCTATCTACTACCGAAAGCTTGGAGGACGCGCCATGACTCCTTAAAGCTTCCACCCTAGCAATGGGGCCTTTGATCATCCAATGCTTGGCGGCCCACATAGTCCGGCACATGAGAAACAGGTCGGCCATCCGAGAACCTCTTAAACCAGGACTCCCTCGGTAGCCACCGAACTAGCGTCCAACGCCGAGGTATATCCAGACAACCTTGCGAGTCGAAGTCTTTGGCTTGCGAGGCAAGTACCTCTATCTCTTCTTGTTCGGCAACCATCCTGTCATCGGCGAAATCCCAAGCATCACAAACATGCAGGGTCCATTTTAATAACCATCAGCGCTTCTCGACCCTCGCGCGACGAGGGGAGACGAGTGGTTTAGTGGCTTTTTACAAGAGTGCCCCTCCCACAAAGGAGGCACCACCCATTTAAACAAACGGAATCGTGGTCTAGGCCACATCCTCTTCTTCCTCTCCATCAGAAAAACCCTTCAGCAAAAGATCACCACAAGAACATGGCAAGCGCCCCCAGCTCTTCCTCGCGCCCTTACGGCTCCCATCCGAGGGATTGGACAAGCTGCTCTGTATCCCTCCTTCGACTACGCAACCTCGAGACCCAAGGGTATCTTCCTTCCTCGGATCTAGCGGATACCCGCGCCGGTTTGACTTCATTCAACGGCGAAGCCTTCGCGGAAAACTTCCCCAATCCTCAAAAGGGAGAGCTTGTATGTTTCATGCCCTTCCTCTAGGGGGTCTCGGGTTCCCCATTCATTCATTCCTGAGGGGATTATTGGAGTTCTATGGGATCCAACTCCATCATCTCACCAAGGGTCCATTCTGCATATCTCGGGCTTCGTCGCCCTTTGCGAGATGTTCCTGGGCTGCGAGGTACACTTTGAATTGTGGAGAAAGTACTTCTGCCTCATTCCTCGTACTTGGGACAAGACAATTTTAGAGGTTGGAGTATGCCACATAGCGGGGACGGGGTAACCAGTGGGAACACCAAAGGAGTCCAAAGAATGGTCTTCGGAATGGTTCTACATCGAGAATGTCCCCTTATTTGATCCAGCTCGGAGGGGCTTGCCCGAATACTCCGATACCCCCTTGAAGAAAAGGTACAACTCGCGACTGAAGAGCTCATCCCAAGAGGACGACGTTGAAGTGCAACGCTTGGCAGCCCATGTAAGGGTACTACCCCATCACAAGTTGACCATGATAGACGTCATGGCCGCCACCATCACCCGGTGCGTTCACCCTCTTCAGCAGAGAATACACCCTTTGTGGTGTTATAATGGGACAAGCGACACCACTCGCTCCCAACGACTGGGTCCTGCCGATTAAACAGCATTAGCTACCGCCATAGTTTTAAATAGCGAAGATAGCATGCGAATGCAATAGCGCTTGCGCAATAGCGACCGCTATCACCCAAATTAAATCTCATTACTTTTTGTTGATGTTCTAGTGATATAAACAAGAATCTAGTTTTTTTATAAATCCGCTACACAGACATAGCACCCGCAATATCGCCCGCTATCCACATTTTGCTATGTGGAACACAATCCTCTACCAGCCCGCTATCCGCTATTGAAAACCATGACTGCCGCACTTACCGACCTATAAAAAGGGGAGCAAGAAGATTTTTTTCGGCTGCCAACCAAGGAGGGCTACTCAAGTCACGATCCCATCGAATGGGTGAGACTTTCAACTCCTTGACCCGAATTTGGGTTTTCAATTTGTCCCTTTTTGACCAAAGCCTTTAACTGATGTGAACATGAATGGAGTTGCTTCATCGAGAGAGTTAACTGTCTGCCCCCCCAACCTGAGGACTATTCTTGTGATGACGATTCGGGATTTCATGACGACCCGGATATGTCGATTGAGCTCGAAGACGAGGTTTTCTACCAGGAGAGCCTCGACTGCTCCAAGGTGGCTATCATAGCTGATTACCCCAAAATCATTCCCTTCTCCTGCGATAAGCAAGAAGAAGAAAAACTAGTCCAGCAAAAGGCAAGTATCCTCCAACGATCCAAATGCCCCAGCTCCTACTCCCAAGCATCGTTGGTCCATGCAACATACATTGGCTACGACATCAATGCCTGGACTATAAGCAACAAGGATCCGTCTAATGAGTTGGTCGTGAGGACAAGCCCACCCACTCGTTCAACTCAAAGTTACTTTGTTTCGGCTGTTTACTTTATTATCACGACTGATAGAGCTTCACAAGAGACTTTATGTCGAACTACTCATGCAAAGAGTTCATCCATCTTCTGCCAAGGATGTTCCTAGGGTGTCCAGTAGTGCTCACAATTCCAGTTCTCCTACTCATGCTAAACCTGTTGCGGAGGTCCCTGTGGTCAATCAGGCCCCTGAAGACTCTAGGGACGCGGTTTTAGTTACGAAATCCGAGGTAGAGAGCGCTATGAATCATCAGCAGCGACGCGAAGCCCCGTGCCACCCAGCGCTCTCCGAACTGGAGTTCAATGCTCTATGCTCGGTGGACGCACACATCGAAGCTGCCCAAGATACATTCGAGGAGGCCATGAAACTGATATCGTCCAACATGCAGGTGCGTAATCGGCTATAAGAGTCCGAACACCCATGAAAACCCAGTAGCTCCCGAGCCTTAAATTGGTTGGAATGACCGACTTAAGGGTGCTCGTATTGATTTACTGCTAATGCAGGCCTCGACGTAGTAGAGCGAGCAACTGGCCAAGGAACTGGAGGCAAGCCGAACACACGTGGAAACCGTGAAGGCCGAATTGGATCACATGAAGAGTTTTACCCGGGAGGCACATGGTGAGTATGCCTGTTCTGCTGATCTTAGTGTATAAACACATGTTGACACAAGGGTACTTTGTAGCAGCAGAATCAATAGGGGAATTTGATAACCCACAAGTATAAGGGATCACAACAGTTTTCGAGGGTAGAGTATTCCGTCCAAATTTATTGATTCGACACAAGGGGAGCCAAAGAATATTCTCGAGTATTCGCAGCTGAGTTGTCAATTTAACCACACCTGAAAGACTTAATATCTACAGCAAAGTATTTAGTAGCAAATTAGTATGAAGTAACAGTAACAATGGCAATAATAGCAGTAGCAATTTCGTAGTGAAAGTAACAGTAGCAACGGAAAAGTAACTTAGCAAGGATCAATATGTGGGAAGCTCGTAGGCAATGGATCATTGATGGATAATTATGTTGGATGGCATTCATCATGCAACAGTTATAACATAGGATGACACAGAACTAGCTCCAATTCATCAATGTAATGTAGGCATGTATTCCATATATAGTCATATGTGCTTATGGAAAAGAACTTACATGACATCTTTTGTCCTACCCTCCTGTGGCAGCGGGGTCCTATTAGAAACTAAGAGATATTAAGGCCTCCTTCTAATAGAGAACCGGACCAAAGCATTAGCACTTAGTGAATACATGAACTCCTCAAACTACGGTAATCACCGAAAAGAATCCCAGTTATTATCACCCTGGGGGATGCGGATCATAACTCGTAATAGGTGTCTACAACTTTCAATATAGGATCAAGAATACATATATAATCATGAAAACATAATAGGCTCAAATCTTAAATCATGGCACTCGGGCCCTGGTGACAAGCATTAAGCATAGCAAAGTCATAGCAACATCAATCTCAGAACATAGTGGATACTAGGGATCAAACCCTAACAAAACTAACTCGATTACATGATAAATCTCATCCAACCCATCACCGTCCAGCAAGCCTATGATGGGATTACTCACGAACAGCGGTGATCATCATGGAATTGGTGATGAAGGATGGTTGGTGATGATGATGGCGTCGATTTCCCCTCTCCGGAGCCCAAAACAGACTCCAGATCTAGCCTCCCGAGGAAGAACAGGAGGTGGCGGCGGCTCCGTATCATGAAATGCGATGAAATCTTCTCCTTGAGTTTTTTTATCCATGAATAGAAATAAATAGGAGTGGAATTAAGGTCGATGGAGCAACAGGGGGCCCACAAGCCTGCTAGGCGCGACCACGGGGTGGCCGCACCTATTACGCTTGCCACGTGTGGGTGGTCCCCTCCGATTGAATATTTCTCCAGTATTTTTTATTAATTCCAAAAATATTCTCCGTAAATTTTCAGGTCAATCCGAGAACTTTTATTTATGCACAAAAATAACACCATGGAAATTCTGCTGTAAACAACGTCAGTCAGGGTTAGTTCCATTCAAATCATGCAAATTAGAGTCCAAAACAAGGGCACAAGAATTTGGAAAAGTAGATACGAGAGAGACGTATCAACTCCCCCAAGCTTAACCCATTGCTTGTCCTCAAGAATTTCAGTTGATAAACTAAAAGTGATAAAGAAAAATTTTACAAACTCTGTTTGATTTTTGTTGTTGTAAATATGTCTAACTAATGTTCAGATTTTCAGCAAAGATCATGGACTAACCACGTTCACAATAACATTTAGATCTCACATTTACTCATATCAATGACATAATCAACTAGCGAGCAATAATAATAACTCCCAGATGACAACACTTTTATCAAAACAATCATGATACAATATGATGAAATGATATCTCACTAGCCCTTTCAGAAACCGCAAAACATAAATGCAGAGCACCTCTAAAGAAGGAGGGTTGACTAGACATTTTAATTCACGGTGAAAGAGATCCAGTCATGCTCATACTCAATATCAATCAACAGCAAAGCATACAAATGACGATGGTGCTCTCTAACTGGTGCCTTTTATAAGAGGAGGATGACTCAACAATAAAGTAAATGGAAATGCCCTTTGCAGAGGGAAGCATTGATTTGCAGAGGTGCGAGAGCTCGAGTTTTTAAAGCATAGATAAGTAATGATTTTTGAGCGGTATGCTTTCATTGCTCACATAATGACCAAGAGGTTTTCAACATCTTCCATGCTAGATACATTATAGGCGGTTCCCAAATAGAATGATAAAGTTTTTACTCCCCTCCACCAATCAAACACACTCCACGGCTAGCCGAATCCACGGGTACCATCCATACAAACACAGTCCTAGGGGAGTTTTGTTTCACTATATTTTGATTTTATATCGAGCATGGAGCTGGGCATCCGAATTACCAGTCATTTTCTCGTGAATGATAGTGAATCAACACATATCGTGAGAATAATCCACCTAGCATGGGAGATATTGACAGCCCCAAGTAGCCACATGAGCGATTGGGCATACAAAATAGAATGTTTATTTCGAAGGTTTAGAGTTTGGCACATGCAAATTTACTTGGAACGGCAGGTAAATACCGCCTATAGGCAGGTATGGTGGACTCATGTGGAACAACTTTGGGTTTGAGGAATGGGTTTGAGGAATTGGATGCACAAGCAGTATTCCCGCTTAGTACAAGTGAAGGCTAGCAAAAGACTGGGGAGCAACCAACTAGAGAGCGACACAGTCTTCAACATACTTTCAGATTAACCAACATTGACTGCAAGCATCTGTAGGATATAAATCACGATGAACATAAATATCGTAGAGGATATGTTGATTTTGTTTCAACTACATGCGTGAACATGTGCCAAGTCAAACCACTTTTATCGTTCAGAGAAGGATACCATCCCATCATACTACATCAGAACCATTTTAATATGCATGTTGGCACCCAAGACAAACCATTATCCAGCCTTAGCTAATTAAGTATGGCATGAGTAATTATAATCTCTAATTGTCATTGCAAATATGTTTCACCCATGACGAAATGAATTTGGAATGATGAGCTAATCATATTTACAAAAGCAAGATAGGTCGAGTTATACCAACTTTTATCCATCTCAATCTTTTCATAAAATATTTTAATTATTGCCTTTCACTTGCATGACCGAACGGTGTGGATAATAATAAGAGTGCGCTTGCATTGGACTAAGCTGGAATCTGCATACCATAACTCAAAGGAGAAGGCAAAGTAATATGGGCTCTTTGATAGATAAACAATAATGCATAGTAGAGCCACTCAACATTTTCGTTGTGGTCTTCTCCTTACGACCCAAAGAAAGAAAAATCAAAACCAAAACGAGAAAAACTATTTACACGGGAAAGCTCCCAACAAACAAAAGAAGAACAAAAAATCTTTTTGGGTTTGCTTTTAATGCTACAACTAAGCAACTAGAAGATAAAACTATAACTAATTTTTTTGTATTTTTCCCAAAGTTAATTAAACACACAAGAAGAAAACGAAACAAGGAAATAAACTACCATGGATGGTACACTGAAAGAGTATGAACACTGACTACTAAGATGAGTGTGTGAACATAAATATAAAGTCGGTGAGAAATACGTACTCCCCCAAGCTTAGGCTTTTGCCTAAGTTGGTCTAGGGCCATGGCTAGAAAGAACTCTCTCCCGGATACTCAAGAGCGTCCTCAGAGTTCTATTGGTTGGCGAGGTCCTGCGGTACCCACTGAAAGACTAGCTTAGGGTACGGATCAAGGGCTGGCATCGGTTCTGGAATAGGGGTTGCGTCAGACCCCAATATCTGTAAATGTCTCCGAGCATATGGTGTACCTGCCTGAGTAAATATTGAACAAAGAAGAAGCAGGCAGAGTAATAATCTCACAAGTACCTTGGTTAAAATCTAAGTTGAAAAGCAGCCTCCTATCATCATTTCTCTTAATAACATCATGTGCTACCACACGGTCATAATCTAAGAACTTTGAGGGTAGCAGCCTCTCACCTTCCTCGTTAAGCCTAATGGGTCTCTCAAAGTGTTTAGCCAGACGAGATGCAGAGACACCTCCAAATATGGGCCCCCTCGAATAGTTAGAGTTCAACCGTTGTGTCACCATAGCTCCCAGACTAAAGGTTCTATCAGCAAATAAAGCATGGCGCATAATGGCGAGGTCAGGGGCACTAAGAACTCCACTCTCCCAACGATCAACTAAACATCTCCCCGCAAATAATGAATAATAGCATAGCACAGGAAAATGTAAACTAGCTGCTCTTGCCTTTGACACCCTTCTCTCTTCCCCTAAGTGACTGCGACTATGAAATCTTCCATGTCTCTAGGACGTGGTTCCCTGATGCTCCCCTCATAGGGTATCTTGCAAACTTTGCAAAAATCATAAAGTTTCATTTTCTTAGGCACATCATATAAGTGAAATTCTACAGAAGAGGTACTGGTCACACTTATCGTTGAGGAAGTTGGCGAGGCCTGCATTCTCAGCCAAATAATAAAAATCTTCATAAATGCCGGTTACCCTCAAGAATGTGTCACAGGGCCATTCAAATGGTCGAACTTCTGCGACATGAGGAAGGTTATACTTGTGTTTCTCCCTCCTCTCATTTTCACCTTCCTTAGAACTCCATCTTGAAGAGCCTCTTAACAATCTCCTCAACATTTTTCGTTTTCTGAAAGATCCTGAAATTTTTAATGCCTCAAAATAAAAGTGAACAAAACTCAACAAAAACTCATAGCAACTACTCCCGCAAGTGCCTAGAGGCTATATCATGCATAAAAACTACTTGAGACCATACAAATTTGACGCAAGATCAAGAACATGGTCACCACAGCAGCAAAAATTTGCAATATATAAAGAACTAGAAAAAAAACTAATTGGACCATTGGAGGAGTCACATACCAAAGATCAGTCTCCCAAAAACAGTTTTGCGACTGAAGCTTTGCACAAGGAGATCGAAAATTGTGGGATTTTTTTTGGAGGAAGATGAAGTGGATGGGTGCTGGAATAAGTGAAGGGGGCCCACATGGGACCCACAAGCCTACTAGGCGTGGCCAGGGGTGGCCGCGCCTTGTGGGCTTGTGACCCAGTGGTGCAGCCCCCTATTGTTTGGTCAGTGTGAGATATCTTTAAATATTCCAGAAAAAATCATACTACATTTCTAGGGCATTTGAAGAACTTTTATTTCGAGGTCATTTTTCTATTGCACGGAAAACTCAGAAAACAGAAAAATAAAAGCATTACTTCTTAATTTAATCTAACTAACAGAAAGTAAAAGTTGGGTACAGAAAGTTGTGATTTCTAAATTCAACCATCTCATGCTCATCAAAAGGAATCCATTAATAAGGTTGATCAAGTCTTATTAACGAACTTCTTTCAAGTAACATGAAACCGTATAATTTTTGAATAATCACTAAGTTACCTCCATGGGGATATGCACGTCCCCAACAATAAGTATATCATATTTCTTCTTGACAGAAGGAAGAGGGAATTCAAAGTCTCCAATAATAATCGTTGGAATTTTTTCAACGGAGTTGATACTGTGACCTTGAGGTTGGTTCTTCGGAAAGTGTACTATATGCTCACTACCATTGATATGAAAAGTGGCATTGCCCTTGTTGCAATCAATAACAGCCCTTTTTTTCAAAAAGTGTCTACCAAGGATGATCGACATACTGTCATTCTCGGGAATATCAAGAATAACAAAGTCCGTTAAGATAGTAGCATTTGCAACTACGATAGGTACATCCTCACAAATACCGATAGGTAGAGCAGTTTATTTATCAGCCATTTGCAAAGAGGTTTCAGTAGGTGTCAACTTATTCAAATCAAGTCTACGATATTAAGAGAAAGGCATAACACTAACACCAGCTCCCAAATCACATAAAGCAGTTTTAACATAATTCCCTTTAATAGAGCATGGTATAGTTGGTATTCCTCGATCTCCTAATTTTTTTGGTACTCCACCCTTAAAAGTATAATTAGCAAGCAGGTGGAAATTTCAGCTTCCTATATCTTCCTTTTATTTGTCACAATATCTTTCATATACTTAGCATAAGGAGACATTTTCAGAATACCAGTCAAGCGCATACGCAAAAAGACAGGTCTAAGCATTTCAACAAAGTGCTCAAAATCCTCTTCATCCTTTTTATTGGATGGTTTAGGAGGAAAGGGCATGGGTTTTTGAACCCATGGTTCTCTTTATTTACCATGCTTCCTAGCAATAAAATCTCTTTTGTCGTATCTTTTATTCTCAGGTTGTGGGTTATCAAGATCAATAGCAGGTTCAATCTCTATATCATTATCATTACTAGATTGATTATCAACATGAACATCATCATTAATATTATAACTAGGCTCATGTTCATCACCAGATTGTGTCTCAGCATTAGAAACATAAATATCATTTGGGTTTTCGGGTGTATCTATAACAGGTTCACTAGCAGCATGCAAAGTTCTATCATCATCCTTATTCCTCTTATTACTGGAACGACTAGGTGTATCAGCATTACGCCTTTGAGAATCTTGCTAAATTCTCTTAGGATGGACCTCATGATACAAAGGTTCCTGAGTAATTCTACCACCTCTAGTAACAACTTTAACAGGATGATCATTGTTCTTACTATTCATCTCATTAAGCAAATCATTATGTGCCTTAAGTACTTGTTCTACTTGAGTAGTCAACATGGAAGCATGTTGACTAATAAGCTTAAGATCATTGATAGTTCTACTCATATAATCACCTAAGCGATCAAGCATGAAAGCACTATGTTTCAATTGTCTACTAACATAAGCATTAATATTTTCTTGCTTAATAACAAAGTTATAAAACTCATCCAAGCGTTGGCTAGCAGACTTATTATAAGGTGTATCGCTTTTATCAAATCGACGAAGAGAATTTACCTCTACTACATGTGTCGGGTTATCGAGACCATGTATTTCTTTGATAGGTGGTAGATTCTTAACATCTTCAGCTTTAATACCTTTTTCTTTCATAGATTTCTTTTCCTCTTGGATATCTTCAGGACTGAGAAATAGAGTACCTCTTTACTTTGGAGTTGGCTTCGGAGGTGGTTCGGGAAGAGTACAATCATTATCATTGCTCAATATATTATTCAATAGTAGTTCAGCTTTTTCAACAGTTCGTTCCCTGAAAACACAACCAACACAACTATCTAGGTGGTCCCTAGAAGCATCGGTTAGTCAATTATAAAATATATCAAGCATTTCATTTTTCTTGAGGGGGTGATCAGGCAAAGCATTTAGTAATTCGAGAAGCCTCCCCCAAGCTTGTGGGACACTCTCTTCTCCAAGTTGCACAAAATTAAATATTTCCTGCAAGGCAGCTTGTTTCTTATGGGCAGGAAAATATTTTTCAGAGAAGTAATATATCATATCCTGGGGGCTACGCACACAACCAGGAGTAAGAGAGTTGAACCATATCTTAGCATCAACCTTTAATGAGAAAGGAAACAACTTAAGAATATAGTAATAACGAATTTTTGCCTCATGAGTAAATAGGGTGGCTATGTCATTCAATTTGGTAAGATGAGCCACGAGAGTTTTAGATTCATAGCCATGGAAAGGATCAGATTAAACCAAAGTGATTAACTCAGGATCGACAGAGAATTCATAATCCTTATCAATAACAAAGGTAGGTGAAGTAGCAAACTTAGGATCATATTTCATTCTAGCATTCAAAGATTTTTCTTTTCACTTGCATAGAAATTTCTTAAGATTATCTCTATCCTTACAAGCAAGAAAGTCCATAGCTACTTATCCTTCCATAACATAACCCTTGGGTATATCAGGCAATTCATATCTAGGAGAGCTAGGTCTAGCAGGTGTCTCATAGCGTCCAGTTTCAATAATTTCATGAGTTTCAGAAGTATCATAATTTTCAGCATTAACTCTAGCAATTTGTTCATCAAGAAATTGCCCTAGTGGCACAATATTATCAAGCAAGGTATCATCATGAGCATCATGCATAGCTGAAGTGGCATCATTGATCACTTGCGACATATCAGAATTACTAGCAGGTGGTGGTGTCGCAAACTTACTCATAACAGAAGGTGAATCAAGTGCAGAGCTAGATGGCAGTTCCTTACCTCCCCTCGTAGTAGAGGGATATATCTTGGTTTTTGGATCTTTCATATTCTTCATAGTGCTCAACAGATATAAATCCCAAGTGACTCAGAGAATAGAACTATGCTCCTCGGCAACGGCGCCAGAAAAAGCTCTTGATAACCCACAAGTATAGGGGATGGCAACAATTTTAAGGGTAGAGTATTCAACCCAAATTTATTGATTCGACACAAGGGGAGCAAAGAATATTCTCAAGTATCCGCAGTTGAGTTGTTAATTCAACCACACCTGAAAGACATAATATCTACAGCAAAGTATTTAGTAGCAAAGTAGTATGGAAGTAACGTTAACAATGGCAATAGTAGCAGTAGCAGTTTCGTAGTGAAAGTAATAGTAGCAACGGAAAAGTAACTTAGCAAGGATCAATATATGGAAAGCTCGTAGGTAATGGATCAGTGATGGATAATTATGTTGGATGGCATTCATCATGCAACAGTTATAACATAGGGTGACATAGAACTAGCTCCAATTAATCAATGTAATGTAGGCATGTATTCCATATATAGTCATACATGCTTATGGAAAAGAACTTGCATGACATCTTTTGTCCTACCCTCCCATGCCAGCGGGGTCCTATTGGAAACTAAGGGATATTACAGCCTCCATTTGATAGAGAACCAAACCAATGCATTAGCACTTAGTGAATACGTGAACTCCTCAAACTACGGTATCCGCCGGAAAGAATCACAATTATTGTCACCCTAGGGGATGCGGATCATAAATCGTAATAGGTATCTACAACATGCAAGATAGGATCAAGAACACATATACATTAATGAAAACATAATAGGTTTAGATCTGAAATCATGGCACTCGGGCCCTAGTGACAAGCATTAAGCATAGCAAAGTCATAGCAACATCAATCATAGAACATAGTGGATACTAGGGATCAAACCCTAACAAAAGTAACTCGATTACATGATAAATATCATCCAACACATCACCATCCAGCAAGCATATGATGGGATTACTCACGAACGGCGGAGATCATCATGGAATTGGCGATGAAGGGTGATTGGTGATGATAATGGCGTCGATTTCCCCTCTCCGGAGCCCAAAACGGACTCCAGATCTGGCCTCCCGAGGAAGAACAGGAGATGGCGGTGTCTCCGTATCGTGAAACGCGATGAAATCTTCTCCTTAATTTTTTTTTCTCCGTGAATAGGAATAAATAGGAGTGGAATTGTGGTCGGTGGAGCAAGAGGGGGCCCACAAGCCTGCTAAGCACGGCCACGGGTTTGGCCGCGCCTGGTAGGCTTGCCACCTGTGGGTGGCGCCCCTCCAGTTGATTCTTTCGCCAGTATTTTTTATTAACTCCAAAAATATTCTCCGTAAATTTTCAGGTCAATCCGGGAAATTTTAGTTCTGCACAAAAATAACACCAAGGCAATTTTGCTGAAAGCAGTGTCAGTCTGGGTTATTCCATTCATATCATGAAAATTAGAGTCCAAAACAAGGGCAAACGAGTTTGTAAAAGTAGATACGATGGAGACGTATCACAATTGCAAAAAGATTTACATGCAGCTCTAGAATCTCAGCGGTTCGCCGAGTCCGAGCATAAAGCCGGTTGTCGATCATTACAACGAAACCTTGAGG
Organism: Hordeum marinum; assembly: GCA_022496015.1. Classification (NCBI taxonomy): domain Eukaryota; kingdom Viridiplantae; phylum Streptophyta; class Magnoliopsida; order Poales; family Poaceae; genus Hordeum; species Hordeum marinum. Next base: position 422,622,617 of record CM039677.1, read on the forward strand.
AGAAGAACCGCCTCCAGGCAGAAAACAAACAGCAGGCCGAAGAAATTGAGAGCTTACAGACTCAATTGTCCTAGGCCCAAGAAGAGAACCAGAAATTACAGAGGCGCATGTTCGGTAAGTGTGATTCTGACATCGGACTGTACTTGTTATATATGAAGTATAATGGACATGCCTTAACTTATGTATAGGTCTCCTATCCAGGTGGCCCGACAAAGAGATCTGATCCCACCGGGGAAACCTTCTGAAGGAACCGTCTGCCCTTCATGAGTGGGCTCAAAAGTCCATGAAGAGCATGATAAAAGCACTATGGCCTGCCGAGCAACCTCCGGAGGAGATGACCGAACTGGTTGATCAATTCAAGGGAGCCCCAAATTGGTTCGAGCTATGGAAGACATCGGCCTGTCGAGAGGGAGCACGAGAGGCGCGACGATGATCAAGACCCGTCATACCGGCCTTAACCCTGATCATATGGCTTGGGTAGGGCCGGTAGGGTCGCATGGGCCAGAAGTGCCGCTTCACTTGGTGTGCGACCAAGTGATGCCTGCCGCTCGTCTCTCACAAGAAGATTGCTCGCTGGACGCCTTAATAGACCATCTCGATCAGCAGCCAAATGTATGATTATATGTAACTATGAACTGGTAATCGAGAAATTGCTCCATCTCTGTTGTAAACTTTGTCTTAACCTTCCATCGGCTTTGACCTCCCGCACTAAGAGCTCGGGAGTGTTCCTTATAAAATATCACTCGACAAGAGTGAATTATGTTCGGGGAACCAGGTAATCTGGTCATTTGGTGTGAACGGATAGAAACCACACAAGGAGATATGTTATATTACTGCTTAGCGTAAGAAACATGGTCCGAAGAAAATAGTACCTCTATTGATACCTTTCTTCAGGGTGCTACATAATCATAGGTAGTAAGGTCGTATACTACTAGTATGCGACTAAAGGCTTTTTTGAGAAAACAAGCCCGAGTAATGGTAATAACGACCATAATCTTATTTGTTGCTTCCGTCGTAGCCGACCAATTGCCTGCTGAAGATAGCTACCTTTTGGCTTCACCTGTCTGAGGTACGTATCCGGATGACCCGGTCGTAACAATCGCAGAGGTGCTCCCTTTACCCTCTAGCCGAACAATTGGGGACGTAGAGGGTAAGCATAGGAGCGAGGCAACCCAGCTTGGCAAAAATCTTAGTTCGAATTGATGCATATAATGGCTTAAAATCGACAGGGGAAACATGCATACACAATAAATGTGAATAGATGCTTAGATTACAAAAGCATTGGCTTCGGGAAGAAGCCCCTAGGTGCTGTGTTCAGATTTAACAATTAAGGATGCAAGCCGAAAATCTTAATACAAGATCGGTTGAACCGAACATAGACTTGGGAAGAAAAGGAAAAATTCAAACCTGCCCAAAAATCAAGGTCGAAGGGAAAGGAAAAAATCCCAACCTGCCCAAAACTCAAGGTGGGAGGGAAAGGAAAAAATAAAGAAAAAGGAAAGAAAAAGGAGGTAAAGGGTAAAGAGTATGACGACACCGGTTTATGGGTAGAAGCACCGAAGACGAGCTGCGTTCCATGGGTTTGGTTCAAGGTGGTTATCCGACGGGTGTAGAAGATGGGAACCCCCTCCCGTGAGTACTTCATCGATTATCAAGGGGCCCTCCCATTTGGTATTGATTTTATGCTTCTGCTTCTCCGGGAGCCGTAAGACGAGTTCAGCCACATTATACGCTTTTGCCCTGACCTCCCTATTCAGGTAACGTCGGCCCTGTTGTTGATAAAATGTAGAACGAGCCCGAGCTACATCGCGCTCTCCTTCTAAGGCATCCAGGTCATTCTACCAATCTAACTCGGCCTCCTTTTCCTCGTACATGCGCACCCTTGCTACGTCGTGAATAATGTCACATGGGAGGACTGCTTCTGCCCCATAGACCATAAAGAACGGTGTGTATCCCATTGATCTTACCCCCGGGTAGGCTCAAGGAGACGACTCAACATTTTGAAACACCAGGGGGTTACCCCGGTATGCCAAGCCTGACGAATCAACAAGAAAAACGAAGAAGTGAAGAGAGAGGACAAAGCTACGGCCCGGCAGCCTCCTCCGGGCCGGCAGCTCCCGGTAGCCTCCCCCCAACAGGCTCCTCCCGGCAGCCTCCCCCCGGCTGGCTCCTCCCGGCAGGCTCCTCCTGTCCGGCTCCTCCTGTCCGGCTCCCCCTGTCCGGCTCCTCCTGTCCGGATCCCCCCTGTCCGGCTCCTCCTGTTCGACTCCCCCTATCTGGCTCCTCCTGTGTGGCTCCCCCTGTCTGGCTCCTCCTGTCCGCCTCCTCCTGTCCGCCTCCTCCTGTCTGGCTCCCCCTGTCCGCCTCCTCCTGTCCGGCTCCTCCTGTCCGGCTCCCCCTGTCCGGTTCCTCATGTCCGGCTCCTCCTGTCCGGCTCCCCCTATCCGGCTCCTCCTGTCCGGCTCCTCCTGTCTGACTCCTACTGTCCGGCTCCCCCTGTCCGGCTCCTCCCGTCCGGCTCCCCCTGTCCGGCTCCTCCCGTCTGGCTCCTCCTGTCCGGCTACGGCCTGACGAAGTCAGCTCCCGACGTCCCATCAGACACGCGCGGACCAGACGGCCATATCTCATGGCGGTGCACTATTGGCGAGCAGGAGCACACTATACACGCGTCATGTAGTACTCTCTACAGTGTAACCTGCCCCCTGGACACCGATTTATAAAGTGCGCCAGGGGATAGACATAGCTTATTCCACAAGCTTCATGTGGCTTGACATGTAAGCTACCCATGGTAGCTTACACCTCAAGCTGCTTGGGATGTAAGCTACTCACTGTAGCTTACATCCCAAGCTACCCACTCATGCCTATATAAGGGCCTCATGCTAACCACATATGGGAGGTTCCACTCTCATGTGCTCACACATACACACACATGAGGCAACAAGCCTCATGGCTCTCCTCTCCCATACAACTCCACGAGCAACCATGTACCAGATATTCGACAGATATACAGATATGCAGGAGTAGGGGTATTATCTCTCCGGAGAGCCCCGAACCTGGGTAAACCACTTCATGCTATTCGCATACCCGTCCTGGAACATCCACGACAGCCTTGCTCTCACCTCTATAAGCCACCCCATGGCATCTGCCGTCTCGCGCAATGCCCCTTGAGAAAACGATGACTGTTTGCGACCACCAAGGGGCTCGCTGCAGTTGGAACCGTGGTCCGGGCAGGACCCTCTTTGTCGTCACCAGCGCGGCGTCGCCGCCATCGCCTCTCGGGGGCTCAACATTAACATGCCCCCAGGGCGAGTGCGCGTGGCGCCGCGTCCTTGCCGCCAGTCTCGTCTTCACCACCATGGCATTGTCGCCGTCTCTTCGGCGTCGCTCGGGGGCTCGACACCAACATGCCCCCGGGTAGGCCGCACGGGAAGGCGCATCCCCGCCATCGGCCTCGTCCCTCTCGCTCATGCTCAGCACCTCCAGGTGTTGTGGGTTGTCGCGTAGCTCCGCTTCGTCCACGACTGCGAGTGGCATCCGGCCTCAGCGCACGCTACTCGACGCACGCATGCGCTACCTTCTCCAATGATGTTGCCGCCTCTCCGGCGGGCCTCAGGGGTTCGACATCAACATGCCCCTGGGACGCTCGCATGGAGCAGCACGTCTCGCTGACGACCCCAGCATCGTCCGCCTTGCTCTCCGCTCTCGCAAAATTGAGCGGGCGCTCCTGCAAAATCAAACTCAAGCTCCCTCATGTGTCCTCCTTGCACAGGCGTCGTTCCCAGCCGTCACGCCCACGTCAGTGCATGCCGCGTCGCGGCGGCCGGCCGCCACTCGACCCGTTGTCGTTCTGTTCACTCCCCAGCTCTGACGACGTGTACACTCGTGCCTAACTAGCTAGCAATGTCAATAGATTCAGCTACGTGCATGTTGGCCTGGCTAGCTAGCTTGGCCTTGTGCGCATGAGGCCTGCCTGGAGGCTCGCACGGCCACCAGCACGGCGTGCCCGCGCCCGCATGCCCGGCGCCACGCCTCACCCCGCCGGCCTCGCCTCCGGCGACGACGGCCCTAGCCGCGTCGACTGCGGTTCCTCGCGCCATGCCTTGCCCCACCAGCCTCGCCTCCGGCGATGACGTCCCCAGCCACGCTGGCTCCGGATCCCCGTGTATGCTCCGACCGACTCCGACCGCGCGCCAGGCCTTGTCCCGTCGGCTACGCTCCAAGACGCGCCGGCTCCGCTCCCTGGCCACGACGCTACCCACTCCGCCCGCGCCAGCAAGTCCACTCCATCCTCGCGCGTCGGCCCGGCCTGCTCGCGCCGCCGCGCTGACCCGGCTCCGCATGACCCCGACGGCCGCGCTTGTGTCAACCCCCGCCTCGCCGCAAGCCGGCTCCGCGTCGCCGTCGCAGACTGGTCGTGCCTGGGAAGGCTGCGCCAGAGCACCCCTTCAACTCCGCTCCGCTCCAACAACTGTTGCGCTCGCCTTCCACCATGGCCACCTCCGCAAGCACATCAACGCCCCGCCTCTAGCCCGCGCCGGCACCGCCACCGGCGTGGCCGCCGGCAGGGCCGACCTGCTCTGCCTCTCCGCACCCGGCTCGGTAACCCGCTGGCTCCAGCCAGGCCATCACGAGCTGCTGCACCACCCCTGGACCAGTTGCCCTTAGCACCTGTTCGGCTCGCCACCCGTCGGCTCGTCATGGCCGGCTGCACCTCGCACGTCTTCATCCGTCCAACCATGCTTGCTCGACTCTCCGGCTCCCACCCGCTCATGCCGGCTCTCCACCGGGCCGCAGCGCCGTCCCCACCTCGCACCGCACCCGCCGGCTCCGGCTCCGGCAGGGTCGCGCCCGCCGGCTCCAAAGCCTGCTCCCACTGCGGCCGGTTCCGCGCAACCGCCGGCTTCGGCATCCCCGCGCGGCCTTGCTCTGTCTCCTCCCGACTGCCCTGCTCCGCTTCGGCCGGCTGGAGACAACAGAGAGAAGAAAAAGGCGGGTGTCACACCTTGTGTTTATAGCACATTGATATGTTTGGGTTTATAAAATTTGGAGACAACTAAAACTTTTTCAAAGAGCTTGTGCTTGTTTGCAATGTTGTTTGCTTGCTTGATAATTGTGGCGTGGCACTCCTAGATTCTATTCCACTTCATATTTCATCTTCCTTGACCCAAACTTCTTGCCCAATGATCATGCCATGTGAATAGTGACCAAACCTATTTTTATCAAATTTTGTTTTGACCAAAAATGATTTATTCAAAATAGGTTTTCAAAACCCCCTGAAATGAGGTTTGCACTGCAAGTCCTCAAATTGGGTGGATTCTTCTTCCCCAAAGACTTTATTTCAAACCTACAATATATAAGACTTTCCAAAACCACCAAATATTAATTTTAAATATTATTCTTATATTTTATTTAAAGGCTTTTTCTTAAGACCAGAAATGGTTTTTCTTAGGGAGTTTTTTTGAATGCTTTCAAAATATTTGAGATAATTTAGGAAAACTCACTGGACATATATTTTCCATATATATGAGTTTCAACACAAGGGCATGATCAAATCATGGGCAAAACCCCTCGAAACCCTTTCTGTTCAAATCAAAATTTTGGAATATTTCTATATTCTCAATAAATTCTAGGAAAATTCCAGCAAGTCAACACTATGATAGGTGATGATCTTGCAAAGTTTCATCTCAATCCAAGTTGATTTGGTTCATAAAACCATCCCAAAACCCTCTCTGTCCAGATTCAAATTTGAGCAACTTTACATTGTGAAGTTTCTCCCCTTGACCTCAAACTCTGTTGGCATGCTCTAATGACCAAATAGTGATGGTACACCAAGTGGTGCACCAAGGATAAAAGCCTAGCATCACTGGATCTGCAGAAACCAGAATCTGATGATTTCTAGGTTTCCACTAAGTCCCATGGTGAACTTTCATCAAACCTTCTCAAAATTGGAGGCAAGCCCTATTTTTTACCACCCTTTGACCCTTTTAATTATCAAATCATATAGGATTCATCTTCTAGGCCAAATCACCATCAAACACCTTCTGGTGAAATGGTAAGTCCCTGTTTTCACCTCCTTCCTCATTTACCCTTGCCCCCATACTTTTACGAAAACCCCTGTGGGTTACTAGCTACCTCCAGTAGCTCTTACTGGCCAAGACTCCATAGGTAAGTGGGGTAAAACCCTCCTTTTACCCTTCTAGACAGGAGTTTTCCCTCTTTCTCTCAACTTTCCTTCTCTCCTAAGGAACCCAGAGTATCCAATGCCCTATCCACCTTTGTTAAACCCCCTAGATCCTTAGGACACAAGTGGACGCGCCGATTGTGCCAAGGAGATGCCCTGGCATGCAGAGCTCGCGCTCTGGAGCGCGCTACTGGGCCGACCGCATTGTAGCCGCTGCCCAATGGCCTCCCCCGTCCACCTTGGGCCTCCCCCGCGTCTCCCCCGAGGAGCCCTCGGCGTCCGTGACACACTACGCGGTCGGCCCCCTCCTCTCTCTCCCTCCTTTGACCCCTCTCGCGCGTGCCCGATTCCACCCGAGCCAGCCAACTTGCGAGCTTGCACACGCGGCCGTCAGACCCCTCCCCACTCCCTCTCTCCCTTTCCTTGGGCATAGACCGCATCCACAAACTCCCTTGGCCCGAGACGGAGCCCCCCATGGCCTGTGGCGCCAGCCTCGCCCTCGTCGGCGCACCACAATGCGGTGGACTGGTTCCCCCTATAAAAAGGGCCTCCCCCGAGCTCTCTCCTCTTCTCTGGCCCACTCTCCTCCTCCATTGACCGCCCGACCAAGCCCTAGCTCATACGCCTCCCTCTGTGCTCGGGATCGAGATGAGCGCCGCCACTTCGGGCTACCGGCTTCTGCGAGGTAACCGACCCCCTCCGCCCTCGTCTTTCCCTGATCCGAAGCCCCTATCTCCCCCTGATCTGTTTCCACTCGTCTTCGCCACTGTTTGATGCCTAGGGCGACCGAACCATTCCCTTCCCGAGGAGCCGCCGCCGGACTTCCTTGTCGTCGGCAAACAGGAGCCTCCAGGCGTCCCCCTCCTCCACCACTCAACCGGCGGCAAGCCCCTGAGCATGATGGTGCCCTCCGTTCGCCTCCCCGTGCAATGTAGCCGCCGGTGAGCTCCCTCTTCCCACCCTGGCCCGAGGAAAGTGATGAAAAGCGGGCCCCGCTTGTCATCCTCCCCAGGTTCCCCGCCTCTCTCTCTCTCTTGCTGACCCGCCTGGCCAGCTGGTTAGGTTTAAGCCGACGCGCAAGCGTGCCAGCCTCGCGTGGGTCGGCTCCGCCGGCTGGGCCGATCTGACCAGCCAGTTTTGGCCCATTTCCTCGAGCCTTTTCCTTTTTATTTTTCCTGAAAACCCCAAAAATCACCCAGGGCGCATTATTGAGATAATTCCAACTCCACAAATCTTAGAATATTCCATAGAATTTGTTAGTGCCATTTGTAAAAATGTTTGAAAACATTTTGTATACTATTTTATTTTAAAATCTATAGTTAGGCAACTTTTTGCCTTTATTAATTAGTTTCCAAAATATTTTTCACAACAAAACCCTAGGAGAATATTTTTAGTATGATATTTAGTATTATCAGTATAAGTTAGCATTTTTAAAAGTGGCTTGTGTGCTATAGTTTTGTGTGTTGCCTATTTTTATTGCTTTATTTCACGACGAAAGATTGCACGGGTGACGAAGAAGTTGGACCCGAAGACTTCGAAGACCCTAGAGACTTTGTTGAGCCAGGCAAGTAGCCCTTTGACCATGTTAAGAAACCATTTTCATTGCATGACATATAGCACTTTACTTTTGTCATATTTGATCATGTGGAGTAGTGACCCCTCCGGTGGGTTGCTTCCGATACTTTTGCCGTTGACACTTGCATCGTGCATGACCCTACCACCTTATGAGGGTTATGCGGGTGGGAGTAGTTAGGATGCTAATATATGCTTGCAAGTGGGTTGGGTTTTTATGCATGGTGATGGAAAGGAAAACTATGATTTCAAAGACTTTTTAAAAGCCCCGTCGGGTGCCATTAATGCCCGAGGGAGATGATGATGAGTTGGGTAACCACTTGAGAAAGAAGTGGTGTGTCGGAACAAGACGAGGCTGTGTTTTCAAAAACGAAGGGTTTAAGATTTGTCGACCGTCCCAACCTTACATGCAAAACCACGATACCCCTTATGGGACGGGGCTTTGTTGATTACTATGGTTGGTGCCAGCAAGGAGCCCGCATTACTAGTGGCAAGAGTGAAGTGGTCACTCTTGAGACGGGGTTGTCCTAGAGTGGAAGGTCATGCGCTATCTTTACAGGCACCGGGCACACCATTGTGTGCCCTCATGGATGATACGAGTGATGTATATCATGAGGGATGGCACCAACGAGTGGACTCTTTGTTTAGTATCACCATGGGAAAGGCATTGTTCGGGTGCCTACCTCGGGTATGTTATATACCGCGAGTCATGGATGACACGGAAGTTCCCCGAGTCTTGTGGGTAAAGTGTGCAACCTCTGTAGAGTGTAAAACTATTCGAATAGTCGTGTCCACGGTCAAGGACAGTTGGGTGGTGCTGCTTATGCCACGTCCGGATGTTTTCGTGAAACTTGGTGTGAGTATGGATTTGATGGTGACACAAAGGTCACATGAGCTAAGTTCGATGACTTAGCATGGGAATTGAACTAAGTCCGATGACTTAGCATGATAAATGAACATGAGGTGTTCAACCCCTACTTATGATGATATTTGTAACTGGTTCGTACAGATATTTGCCTATTGTTGATGCATGCTTACTAGTTACTTGATCATGTCATTTGCATTCAAAATTAGCTTTCCGCAAAATTACCTACATAGTGCTATATCATGCATCATTGTTACCTTGTTCCACAACTTGGGTTGCTTGCGAGTACATTCAAAGTACTCATTGGTTTGCCACTAGTTGTTTAATTGGCTAGGCATGGAAGAACATGAGTATGTTGAAGAGTTCGTTGGTGACGAACATGCGAACTAGGACGCTTCCTAGTCAGAATGCATGTGGGTTAAGGCAGATGGCATGGGTTCATGCTTTCGACCAAGTTTTCGACCTAGTGGCCCTATCTTTGTAAGACTTGACCTTCATGGTCTTTATTCATGTAAAACGCTAAATGTAGATGTAAGACTCTTGTTATTCAGCTTTTGTGCGTTCAGTGAGCATTGATCTCTGGGATCACTATACATGTGCATTCGGTGATCACGACTTATGAGTCGGGGTCCCAGAGCCATCCTGACTATAGGAAGCCCTTAGTTAGCATGGATGTTAGTTAGGATGAAAACCGCTTTCAAACAACACCTAGCACTTGTACTTAGGAATTCTACACTACTTACCTCTCCTATTCTTCACACAACACTCTACTGACTCTCCTCCTTTCAAACCTTTGTAGATGTCCATCGTACTCGAAGCCTTCCTAACATCCGGCTTTCCCTTACTCCTTGGGAATAACCTGGAGAAGTGCCAGTTTTGCCAACTACCCATTTTCCTCTACCACGAGCACTGGGTCGATGCCATCACGAAGGAGTACCACGTGGATGTTGTTGTGAAGGCAAACGACTCCCCGACTAGTTGGTTCTTTGAAGGACCATGGATGAAGACCATGATACTTGCGGTCGAGACAGCTGCACGCAAGGCACTCCTACACCTTCGAGACATCGTTCCAGAGATGGCTGACAAGCCGACTACTCGCTACCTTCCCTTCAGGAAGGATGACCTTGGCGAGAGTAGGACACAAATTCCGACAAAGGAAGATGGCACCCCACTCAAGTTCCAGACCTACTTCAGCCTCTCCGCCGACAGCCTGGTTCATAACCTGATGAAGGAGTCCATGAAGCTCCTCGAGGAACTTCACCACACCTGGGAGCTACTTCGGCAAGCTAAGACGAAGCCAGACAAGATAAAGAAGGACGGATCCCCTGATGGACGACCAGCTGTCCCTTATCGAGGAGGAGTACCCCCAGTTAGTGATGCACCCACATGTCGTCGTTGCATGAGTGCGAAGGAGTACCGTGAGCTCTTCACCGACCCGCCAGCAAAGCATCATCGGGATGGACCTCCTCGTTCCCCCACCCATTTGACCGGGAATGATGCGCGTTCAGATGATGAACAGGAGGAAGACCCAGAAGAGCGTGACTATGAGACCGAGCACTCCACCACCTGAGTCCGAGAACCCCTAGGATAGGATCAGTCATGTATCCCTCATGCGAAGTCGAGTCCATGTAATGGTTCATATGAAACCATGTGTGCTTGTTGTTTGTTTTCCGATGCAAGTCGCGCTTTTGCCTTAGGAAAGATGTAAGCGACTCCATATTCTATCTTAATATATTTGTTGGACTTTCGACCTTTGTTTTAACACACTTGCACTTGTCCAACCCCCCTTAGGCGCGCTCTTCCATTATTGATTATCCTCTCATCTATCCCAATTGTTTGACTTGGCTGCTCAAGCAGGATGGTGACTGCTACCCGCAACAAGTCCTTCACCAACCCTGAAGCTGACAACTCAAGCCTGCAATAGGGAGCTGGTGGGGCTGCTCACGCTGGAGGACACCAGGAGCAGCCACAAGGCGACATTCCCCCGCCACCACCTCCACCGGAGAACATGAGCATAGATCAGATTCTCCAAGTTCTCCGAGAGGAGCGCCAAGCCAACAATGCTACTATCCAGCAAATGTCTTAGGCCCTTGTGAACTACTAGCAGCAAGGCAGGAATGGCAAAGGCTGCTCCACCCTGTCTGAGTTCATGAGGAATTCGCCCCCAACCTTCACCGAGTCTTCTAAACCATTGGATGTTGATGACTGGATCCGCACCATCGAGGACCTCCTTGCACTGGTAAATTGCAATGAGGACCGTGAGAAGGTGATGTATGCCTCTCACTGCCTCGGAGATTCCGCCCGAGCTTGGTGGGATGGATTCAGGGTCATGCAGGGAGAGCACGTGATCACTTGGAATGACTTCAAGGAAGGATTCCGCACCGCCCACATTCCTTCTGGGATCATGGCTATTAATAAGGGAGAATTCCGAGCATTGAAGCAAGGAAGTGGCTCTATCAAGGAGTACCTACAGAAGTTCAACCTGCTGTCAAGGTATGCACCTGAAGATGTCAGCACAAAGGCTACCAGAAGGAACGCTTCATGGAAGGACTTCAACAGGTCCTGCAGTACCAGCTCATCGTCTACGACTATCACACCTTCTTCGACTTGCTGAAGAAGGCCGTCATGCTGGAAGACAAGCATCATGCCATAGAAGACACTCGCAAGCGCAAGATGATCAACAAGGGTAGCTCTAGCAACCAGAAGCCTCGCCCCTGGCAGCCTGTCCCAACCAAGCCAACATATTAGCCACAGGAGGCTAGACCTCCTATGCCTTGTCTGAGCTACCAGCCTTAGCAGTATGCCTACCCCAAGCCAGTTTACAACAACAATCCCAATAACACCAACGGTGGCAGGAACTTCAACAACAACCCTGGGCAAGTCACTTGCTTTGGATGTGGTCAGCCCGGACACATCTCTAAGCTTTGCCGCAACAGGAAGCCAGATACACCGTGCCCCAATGCGCCAAACGAAGGTCAAGCCCGTGGAGAACCACATGGGAACCCAGCTCCCCGTAACCAGCCCAACAATGGCAATGGTCATGTGAATCACGTCATCGCAGAGGAAGCCCAGGAAGACCCGAACGTCATACTGGGTACGTTCCTCGTCAACTCAACCCCAGCAATAATACCGTTTGATTGTGGAGCTTGACATTCTTTTGTCACCCAAAAGTTTGCATTAGAGAGTGGCATGAAACCTACACCCCTGGGTAGTCGTATTTTGATACAAACCCTGGGTTTAGTTATGAAGTCCGAGATAGGGTGCAAAGGAGTGAAGATTGACATCAACGGGGTAGACTTCCTAGCAGACCTTATAGTTCTGGATTCACCCGACTTGGATGTCATCCTTGGCATGAATTGGTTGACTAAGCACCAAGGCATGTTAGACTGTGCCAAGAGGATCGTCACCATTGTTGGGGAACGTTGCATGGGAAACAAAAAATTTCCTACGCACATGCAAGATCTATCCATGGTGATGAGCATCTACGAGAGGGAGAGTGGATCTACGTACCCTTGTAGATTTCTAAGCGGGAAGCGTTAAGAAATGTGGTTGGTGTATTCGAATGTCTTCGCGATCCAAATCGCCGAGCGTCCCGCGATCCAATCATGATCCGTCCTGATCAAGCACCGAACGGACGACACCTCCGTGTTCAGCACACGTACAACTTGATGACGATCTCCGCCTTCTTGATCCAGCAAGAGGGAGCGGAGAGGAAGAAGAGTTCTCCGGCAGCATGACAGCACTCCGGCGATGGTGGTGGAGCTATTCCGGCAGGGCTTCGCCTAAGCATTGTAGAAACCTATCTAGAGGAGAAACTATGCACTGGAGGAATGGGTAGCACGTGGCTGGTGCAAAACCCTAAAAACCATGAATATATATAAGAGGGAGGGAGGAGAGGCCTTGAAACAAGGGCCAAGTCCTCCTTGGTCGGCCGAAGTGGGGAGGAGAGGAGGACTCCTCCTCCAATCCTAGTAGGACTAGGATTCCTCCTTTTTTCCTTTTTTCCCCTTTTCCCTTTGGGCTTTTCTTCCCTAGCCGCATGGGCTTTGTGTGGGACTTCCACCAGCCCACTAAGGGCTGGTATTCACTCTCCCACAGCCCATGAAGCCTCTTTGGTCGAAATACCCCTCCCGGTGGTCTCCCGGTACACTCCCGGCACTCCCGGTACACTACCGATGAGCCCGAAACTTTTCCGGCGACCAAAACAGGACTTCCTATATATGAATATTTACCTCTGGACCATTCCGGAGCTCCTCGTGACGTAAAGGATCTCATCCGGGACTCCGAACAACCTTCGGTCACCACCATACATAACTCTATACTACCGAAATGTCACCAAACCTGAAGTGTGCAGACCCTGCGGGTTCGAGAACTATGTATACATGACCGAGACACCTCTACGGTCAATAACCAATAGCGGGACCTGGATGCCCATATTGGTTCCTACATATTCTATGAATATCTTTATCGGTCAAACCTCTATGTCAAGGATTCAGTTAATCCCGTATGATGTTCCCTTTGTTCTTCGGTATGTTACTTGCCCGAGATTCGATCGTCGGCATCTCCATACCTAGTTCAACCTCAGTACCGGCAAGTCTCTTTACTCGTTCTATAATACAAGATCCCATGACTAACACTTAGTCACATTGCTTGCAAGGCTTATTGTGATGTTGTATTGCCGAGTGGGCCTTGAGATACCTCTCCGTCACCCAGAGTAACAAATACCAGTCTTGATCCATGCCAACTCAACAGACACCCTCGGAGATACCTGTAGAGCACCTTTATAGTCACCCAGTTACGTGATAGGAACTCCTCCGATATCCGTGAGTTGCATGATCTCATGGTCATAGGAACATATACTTGACATGCAGAAATAGTAGCAATAAACTGACACGATCATATGCTACCTTTGTAGTTTGGGTCTTGTCCATCACATCATTCTCCTAATGATGTGATCCCGTTATCAAATGACATCACATGTCAATGGCTAGGAAACCTTGACCATCTTTGATCAATGAGCTAGTTCACTAGAGGCATACTAGGGACAAAGTGTTGTCTATTTACCCACACATGTAATGTGTTTCCAATCAATACAATTATAGCACGGATAATAAACGATTATCATGAACACGGAAATATAATAATAAACGGATAATAAACGGCTAACTGTCTATCGGGAGTTGAATTGGAAAAAGTGCTAGTTGTATGTGAGTACCCGGATGTATTTCCTGCTGAGCTGCTCAGAATGCCTCCTCACCACGAAATTGGGTTCATCATTGAGAATATGCCCGGATCAAGGCCCATCTATAAGAAGGCCTACATGATGGGATCCGAAGAGTTGGCTGAATTGAAGAAGCAATTGGCAGAGCAGCTCAGAAAAGGATTTATTCGTCCTAGTGCCTCTCCTTGGGGATCGCCTGTTCTATTTGTGTCAAAGAGGAACGGAACTATCAGACTTTGTGTCGATTACTGTTCCCTCAATGAAGTCACAATAAAGAACAAGTACCTACTCCCCAGGATTGAAGGCCTGTTTTATTAGTTGAATGGAGCCAAGGTGTTCTCCAAGATCACCCTCAAGTCTGGGTACTATCAGATGAAGATCAGACCCCAAGACATTCGGAAGACGGCGTTTGTAACCCGGTATGGCCTGTATGAATACACGGTCATTTCATTTGGGTTAACCAATGCCCCTGCCTACTTCATGTACCTCATGAATAAGGTCTTCCTGGAGTACTTGGACAAGTTTGTTTTTGTATTCATTGATGACATACTCGTCTTCTCCAAGTCTGAAGAAGAACATGAGGAACAGTTGAGATTGGTCCTAGCGAAGCTTCAAGAGCACCATCCTTATGCCAAGTTTAGCAAGTGTGAGTTCTGGCTGCATGAAGTTGGATTCTTGGGTCATGTGTTGACTGCAGAAGGATTATCAGTGGATCCTGCCAAGATTGAAGCCATGACGGAATGGCAAACCCCAACCACCATGACGGAAGTCGGGAGCTTCCTCGGGCTCGCGGGTTATTACCGCAAGTTCGTGGAAGGGTTCTCGAGCATTGCCCGACCCATGACCCAGATTTTGAAGAAGGACAAGAAGTTTGAATGGACAACTAAGCGCGAGGAAAGCTTTTAGGAACTCAAGAAGAGATTGACCACAACCCCAGTTTTGGCCACCCCCGATATTCATAAGGAGTTTGTGATATATTGTGATGCGTCAATAACTGGGCTTGGAGGTGTTCTGATGCAAGAAGGCAGAGTTGTAGCATATCTATCCAAACAGCTACGTCCTCATGAAGAGAACTATGCAACTCATGATCTTGAGTTGGCAGCCGTTGTTTATGTCTTGAAGACATAATGACATTACCTTCTGGGGAAGCGATGTGAGATATTCACAGACCATAAGAGTTTGAAGTATATCTTCACTCAAAGGGAATTGAACTTGAGGCAGCGAAGATGGTTGGAGTTGATCAAGGATATCGACCATCAAGCCATCGATCTTCAACCGGACCTCACTTATCGTGAGAGGCCAGTTCGCATTTTGGATGAAGCCGAGCGTTTCATCCGAAGCCGCACCATCAAATTATTCAAGGTTTAGTGGAGCAACCACAGGGAAGCTGAAGCAACCTGGGAGCATGAAGATTATCTTAGATCTGAGTTCCCTTATCTTTTTAGCGCTTAGCCTAGGAATCTCGAGGTTTCCAAAACCGCCTGAAATGAGGTTTGCACTGCAAGTCCTCAAATTGGGTGGATTATTCTGCCCCAAAGACTTTATTTCAAACCTACTATATATAATACTTTCCAAAACCATTAAATTTTAATTTTAAATATTATTCTTATATTTTATTTAAAGGCTTTTTCTGAAGACCAGAAACGGTTTTTATTAGGTACTTTTTTTAAATGCTTTGAAAATATTTGAGAAAATTTAGGAAAACTGAGTGGACATATATTTTCCATATATATGAGTTTCAACACAAGGGCATGATCAAATCATGGGCAAAATCCCTCAAAACCCTTTTTGTTCAAATCAAACTTTTGAAATATTTCTATAAGAAATTTTCTCAATAAATTGCAGGAAAATTTCAGAAAGTCAAAACTATTATAGGTGACGACCTTGCAAAGTTTCATCTCAATCCAAGTTGATTTGGTTCATCAAACCATCCCAAAACCCTCTCTGTCCAGATTCAAATTTGAGCAACTTTACATTGTGAAGTTTCTCCCCTTGACCTCAAACTTTGTGGGCATGCTCTAATGACCAAATAGTGATGCTACACTAAGTGGTGCATCAAGGGTAAAAGCCTAGAATCACTGGATCTGCAGAAACCAGAATCTGATGATTTCTAGGTTTCCACTAAGTCCCATGGTGAAATTTCATAAAACCTTCTCAAAATTGGAGGCAAGCCCTAGTTTTGTCCATCCTTTGACCCTGTTAATTATCAAATCATGTAGGATTCATCTTCTAGGCCAAATCACCATCAAACACCTTCGGGTGAAATGGTAAGTCCTTGTTTTCACCTCCTTCCTCTTTTACCCTTGCCCCCAAATTTTTACCACAACCCCTGTGGGTTGCTAGCTACCTCCAGTAGCTCTTCCTGGCCAAGACTCCATAGGTAAGTGGGGTGAAACCCTCCTTTTACTCCTCTGGACAGGATTTTTCCCTCTCTCTCTCTCAACTTTCCTTCTCTCCTAAGGAACCCAGAGCATCCAATCACTAGTAGAAAACTATCACGCCCAAGATGCGATCCTATCCTTATTTCAGCACAAGGGCCTTGACAAGGAAAGAAGCGCATCTCATCGTGTTGCAAGAATGGATATCATTAGAAGTACATGTATAGAAGAGATGAGTATATGGAATTGGCTTACACTCTCCACAAGCTACATCAATATCACATCAATACAACAACATAGTCAAACATCATACAGAAGAGCAGGGTCCGACTACGGACGAAAAGAAACGACAAAATGACATTCACCCTTGCTATCCCAGGCTACCGCCTGGAACCCATCCTAGATCGATGATGAAGAAGAAGAAATCCGACAAACAAGCAACGCTCTCACGCTCAAGCATCACATTACCTGCAACTATTGTTGTAGTAATCTGTGAGCCACAAGGACTCAATAATCTCATTTCCAAGGGTATCAAGACTATTAAAGCTTAATGGGTGAGGTATGGTTAAGTGGTGAGGCTGCAGCAAGCGACTAAGCATTTATTTGAGTGGATAACTTATGAATGAAGAAAATAAAGTGGGTGGACTACGCATAACGGACGTGAACTATTAATGATCACTAAATGATCCTGAACACCAACTTACGTCAATCATAAACCCACCGTGTTCTCTCTCGTATAAGGACACACGAGAAGAGACAATCACGGTTACGCACACATTTGGTGTATTTTCTTTGAGTTTACTTCAAGTTTTCTATGACCGGGTGTTAAACAAAGTATCCAAGTTTGCCACATAACCGCGGACACGACTTTCCGAAAGATTTAACCCTGTAGGGGTGCTCCAGCTCATCCATCACAAATTAACCACACGCAGCGGGAATAACCTCGACAACGGATCTCGTGATCTTCCTAGGCAATTCCATAGGAAATCCTTCACCTCGAGATAGCCCGATGAAAAACCATAATTCCTCACTCAAGACGTTTGTGAAAGGTAAATCAAATCCTGCAAGGCCACCCGGTGAGCCAGATCCACAGGTAGAGCCGTGCGCTCTCTATCCACGGGCATCATCTGTCTATGTGAAGTGGACAGTAGCCTGAAAATGCCTCGAGTTGCCCCGAGGTGGCACCGCCGACTGCTAGGTAGGTGGACCAACACTCATGCGGAGCACTGGCCCGGGGGTTGATTAATTATCCATGGGGCGATCATGCCCTATGCAAATTTTAGTTGTTATTAAGCAAATAGTACTAATGTTGGGCCTCGCCAGACAAGTTTTATCCTGAAACAAATATCAAGGGGGTCCCCATAACAACCCCGAGCATGTTAGGAGCACTCAATTACGCAACATAACACCAGTTCAAAAGTTACTAGGGCGGCAAGAGTGGAACAAAACACCGAGCAAAAGGCCAAGCCTTCCACCCTTTACCAAGTCTATAAGTGCATTAAATTAAATAGCAATAATATTTTGATAACAAAAGAATGTCCATGTTGTCACATGGAAACAATTGCACCTGCAGCTAGAAACGCTATAGGAAGGGCTGAGCAAGCGGTAACATAGCCAAACAATGGTTTGCTGGGATGTGGAGGGGTTAGAGGCTTTTCATGGCAATGTTGGGAGGCTTGACAAACAAGTGGTAGGTAGCGAGACATAACGATAAATGAGGGACAAATATCATGGCAATGATAGTAGTGGTATCCAGGGAAATGTGTCATCTTGCCTAAGATCCCACTCGGAAGAAGATCGAGTCCATGAAGAAGAGGGGCCAACGTAGTCGAACGAATCCTCACACACCGAACGCTTTTGGAACTCTATCGAGAAGAAGCAAACCGGAAACAACAATCAACATAAGGTACACCACAACATATGCATGATATGATGTGCAGACATAATGATGCATGTCCGGTTAATATGCAAGGCATGGCATGGCAAGAACAACAAACAACTACTACATATTAAGTGAAGCTCAATATGCAACGAGTTGCATATTGACGAAACTCCACGATCAAGTATTTAGTTGAGTCTCGTTTATGTACCCATCAATATTAAATGTTGTTAAACATGGCAAGAGGTGAAGCATACGTAAACTATCTATCTAGGCATTTTAAATGAGGCCGGAAACCACATATACCATTTCCGAAATGACCCCACATGCATATTAACCATATTTTAGAGTTGTTAAACAGAAAAATAAATGTCACCATGTGATTCTACATATTTTTCTAGCCAAGTTACATATGTGGAACATTTTTATCGGAGCTATAGTTTAGTAGTTATGAAATAAATCATTTTAACATGGCATTTACGCAAATCAATGCAAACAACAAGTTTAAACATTTTTATCACATGTGAACGTAGGATATTGTGAATCTACATAAAATTCTACTCAAGTTTCATATATAATTTGTTTTAATCCGATGCACGGTTATTAAATGCACGAAGATTAGGAGTTTTTCTGCAATTTTATTATACTGTGGATAATTAGCAAATTCGTCTAAAGGAAAAAAATGCATGGGCCAAATCTCACTAGAGCCCAAACAGAATAGGGGCGCCAAATAGCTAAAAGGTGCTCAGGCGGGGGAAAAGGGGCGGCTCACCCTGGGGCTCATGGGCCGGTCGAAAGGCGGTCTAGGCCGGCGTTGGCGGGCTGGGCGCAGCCCACGCGGGCACAGTCAACGCGAGCGGGATCTGGCACTCGTCCTCGAACCACTCGGGCGCGGGGCGGAGGCCACACCGGCGCCGACAATAGCCATGGCTGCTAGCAAGGCTCGGAGGCAGGGATGCTCTGGGACGGGCCGGGCGCGAGCAGATCTTGGACGGGGCCCCCGGATCCGGCGATGGAGGTGGCCGGCGGCGACTTCGGCGGGTCTGGCCGGTGGACCTGCATGAGGAGAGAGAGGCCGGGGTGAGATCGGGTGGTGGAGAGGGAGGCGAGAAATGGAGAAGGGGGAGGAAGGAGAGGAGGTCCGGCCAGGGACTCCGGCGAGGCTGGCGGCGCTCCGGCGACGAGGAGGCAAGGCGGCGGTGCGGCTGGAGGCTGCGGGAGCAGGGAGATCGGGCTCGTCTTGTGGTTGGCGGCGACGAACGGCTCGTCCAGGCCCAAATGGGCTTGGGCGGGCCCCGATCTGGGCCTGGAGGACCCTGGCGGCTGGGCGGAGAAGGGAGGCTGCGGGCAGGTGGCGGCTAGGGCTGATGGGGCACGGAAAATGAGGAAGGAGGAGGGAGAAGGTCAGATTAGGAAGGGGAGGGGGTCTATTTATACTAATTATGGCTAGGGTTAGTAGTTCTTGTCCGTTTTCGGACCTTCAGATCTCGATCCGATGGTCCGGAAGCGGAGGGGGCTAGGTGGGCTGCGGGCTGTGTAGAGGGCCTAGGATGAGATGAGAGGGAAGGTTTGCGGCCTGTGACACGAGGTTTTATAACACCAACAAACGTCCGACGAATAACCGATGACCGCACTGCTACGGAGTGACCCTTCGGGTATCAAACGAACTCGGAATGCGACGAAATTTGGCAGGCGGTCTACCTCCACTATAATAAGACCGCACGCCAGGTTTCGACCCAATCCAAGAATATTTTTCACACGCTTTAAAAACGATTTTTTTTAAATGATGCCACGGGCGCGTGCGTGTGTGGTTGGTCTTGAAACGGGCAACAGCAAGAACAGAGAGAACCCGCAACTACGAACGGATGCAAGTTTTCGAAAATAGGGTATGATGCTATGCAGATGATGCGAATGATGCGATGATGAATGCAACAACCAAACGAAACACAGACGAGAATGGAAACAAAACGGGAATCTTCTGGAGCGTCGGTCCCGGGCTGTTACAAAAACGAACCTTTTGTCCATAGCATTAGTCCCAGTTAGGTTTTGAACCGGCACTAATGAGACCATTAGTCCCGGTTCGAGACGGGCAACATTAGTCCCGGTTCGTTCCGGACCTTTAGTCCCGATTCGTGCCACGAACCGGCACTAAAGGGATTGAGGCTTTAGTCCCGGTTGGTGTCTCCAACCGGGACTAAACGTCTACCTTTAGTCCCGGTTGGAGACACCAACCCGGACTAAAGGGGTTCTAAAAGTTTCTGTTTTAAATTGCGTATATCTTTTAGGATATTTGATGTTTTTTTAGTGATTCTCTTTGCATTAAACTCAAAATTTTGTCTAGTTTTTGTTTGTGACATTAGTTTTCAAATTTTAATGGTTTAAATATGAATTTGTTCAATTTTCTTCAAATCCTAGATTGTGAATAACTTGAGTTTAAAATAGTTCGTCCAGTTTGAAGAAGATGGTCCAGTTTGTACACGAAGTGCATCCAGTTTTTTCCATAACCCTCTCAACTTTTTAGCACAAGCTATGTAGGTGAAATGATGATACCATGCTAAGTTTCAACCTTTTCAGAGTTCATTTGTAGTGCTTTTCAATTTCAGGGTCATTTAGCTCAAAAAAATAATTGAGTGCATGAAAATTAGCAAATGAAGTTAGAAAGGGTTGAATTTTGAGGATGTGGCTTTGAATGGTGCATATTGAATGCACAAAACTACTGGAGTTGAAATAAGTTAAAAAATGAAATGCCTTTGTAACAGATGGGTTTTCGTCCGAAACCTTGATACTTCGAATGAGATGGTCTAGTTTGTACATGAAGTGCATCCAGTTTTTGCCATAACCCTCTTAACTTTTTAGCACAAGCTATCTGGGTGAAATGATAATACCATGCCAAGTTTCAACCTTTTAAGAGTTCATTTGTAGGTCTTCTCAATTTCAGGGTCATGTAGCTCAAAAAAATTATTAAATGCATGAAAAATAGCAAATGCAGTTAGAAAGCCTTGAACTTTGAGGATGTGGCTTTTAATTGTGCATATTGAATGCACAAAAAGTCTGAAGTTGACATAAGTTAAAAAAATGAAATGCCTTTGCAACCGATGAGTTTTTGTCCGAAACCTTGATACTTCGAAGGAGATGGTCCAGTTTGTACACGAAGTGCATCCAGATTTTGCCGTAACCCTCCTAACTTTTTAGCACAAGCTATGTGGGTGAAATTATGATACCATGCCAAGTTTCAACATTTTCAGAGTTTATTTGTAGGGCTTTTCAATTTCAGGGTCATGTAACTCAAAAAAATCATTAAATGCATGAAAAATAGGAAATGAAGTTACAAACGCTTGAACTTTGAGGATGTGGATTTGAATGATGCATATTGAATGCACAAAACGTATGGAGTCGAAATAAGTTAAGAAAATGAAATGCCTTTGTAACAGATGGGTTTTCGTCCAAGACCTTGATACTTCGAAGGAGGTCGTCCAGTTTGTACAGGAAGTGCATCCAGTTTTTGTCGTAACCCTCTTAACTTTTTAGCACAAGCTATGTGGGTGAAATGATGATACCGTGCCAAGTTTCAACCTTTTCAGAGTTCATTTGTAGGTTTTTCAATTTCAAGGTCATGTAGCTAAAAAAACATTAAATGCATGAAAAAAAGCAAATGAAGTTAGAAAGGGTTAACTCTGGCTGGGATGGTGCTAGCATATGTAGTCGACGATATGGTTGGATGGACACCAACCCGGACTAAAAGGGTTCTGAAATTTTCGAACTCTACCCCCCCGGTGGACCGCCTTTTCTAGTTTTGTATAAAATAAACAAAAATGATAAAATCTTAAAAAAATAAAATCCTTTGAGATGTACTCCCTCCGTTCCTAAATATAAGTCTTTTTAGATGTTTCATTAGGGAACTATATACAGATGTATATAGACATACTTTAGAATGTAGATACACTTATTTTGCTCCGTATATGGTCTCCTAGTGAAATTTTTAAAACGACTTATATTTAGGAACAGAGGGAGTAGTTAGTGTATGGTCTCCTAGTGAAATCTTTAAAAAGACTTTGTTTTAGTGTCTAGTTGGTATAGAAAATTTGAAATATGAATTTTGACCGTTTTTGCAAAAAAATGAAAAAATGTAAAACGGCCATAATTTTTTGCATACGACGTCGAAAAAAAGTTTAATATATAAAAAAACTAGAGAAAAATTGGGACTCAATTTCACTTGGTTTACCTCGTGAAGTTTTCTCACATTCTCAGAATTCCGAAAGTAAAAACAGAAGTTATTTCAAAAAGAAGAATTTTTCCATAAAAATCAAAAAAAATATTTGTAATTTTTTTATCTAGAAATAATTAAATGATGTCATATTTGGATTCCTCACTTTTTTTGATAATATGGGATGTAGTATTTGTCAAATTTTTATTTACAGATTTAAAGATATTAATTATGACATATTAACTGAATAAATGTTAAAAAAATTGAATAAAATCATATTATTACTTATTTTATTTTCATTGAAATTCAATATTATTATTAGTTATTTTGTTTATTTTAATAATTGTTTGGAATTCAAAAAATTAAATTATGTGAAATCAAGACTTAAGGGTTAATAGATTTGATAGCTTACTATTGTTAGGAAAACAACAAGTGCAGACTTGGAAACCAGGGGCAATAAAACCTGAAAGTTAAGCGTGCTCGGGCTGGAGCAGTGAGAGGATTGATGACCGACCGGGAAGTTAGACGATTTGAAATAATTCAAAGATTTGAAATATATATAAAAAATGAAAAAAATGAAAAAAAATCGACAAAACCCTATAGTCTAGGTTGGTAACACCACCAACCGGGACTAAAGGTCCTCCAACCCCAGCGCGCCACGTGGAGAGCATTTAGTATCGGTCCGTGTTGAACCGGGACTAGCGAGGCTTTAGTCCCCACCCTTTAGTGTTGGTTGCAAAACCGGGACGAAAGGCCCTTACGAACTGGGACTAAAAACTCGTTTTCTACTAGTGAATGCCCTATCCACCTTTGTTAAACTCCCCTAGATCCTCGGGACACAAGTGGACGCGCCCATTATGCCATGGAGATGCCTTGGCATGCAGAGCTCACGCTCTAGAGCGGGCTACAGTGTCGACCGCGCTATAGCCGCTACCCAATGGCCACCCACGACCACCTTGGGCCTCCTCGTGTGTCCCCCGAGGAGCCCTCGGCCGCCCGACCCGGCCAACGTGCGAGCTCGCACACGCGGGCGCCAGACCCCTCCCCTGCTCCCTCTCTCCGTTTCCCTGGGCCTAGACTGCATCCACGAACTCCCTGGACTCGAGCCGGAGCCCCCCGTGGCCTGTGGCGCCAGCCTCGCCCTCGCCAGCGTACCGTAGTGCGGTGGACCGGTCCCCCCCTATAAAAAGGGCCTCCCCCGAGCTCTCTCCTCTTCTCTGGCCCCCTCTCCTCCTTCATTGACCGCCCAGCCGAGCCCCAGCTCCTCCCTCTCCCACTGCGCTCGAGATCGAGACGAGCATCGCCGTTCCGGGCCGCCGGCTTCCGCGAGGTAACCGACCCCCTCCGCCCTCGACTTTCCCCGATCTGGAGCCCCTGTCTCCCCCTGACCTGTTTCCGCTCGTCTCCACCTCCGTTTGATGCCTAGGGCGTCCTGACCATCCCCTTCCTAAAGAGCCGCCGCTGGACTTCCACAT
Organism: Hordeum marinum; assembly: GCA_022496015.1. Taxonomy (NCBI): domain Eukaryota; kingdom Viridiplantae; phylum Streptophyta; class Magnoliopsida; order Poales; family Poaceae; genus Hordeum; species Hordeum marinum. The sequence goes on from CM039677.1 coordinate 422,646,392, forward strand.
CGACCGCGATCGGGAGCCTCCCGGCGTCCCCCTCCTCCACCGCTCGACCAGGGCGAGCCCCTGAGAACGACGGTCCCCTCCATTCGCCTCCCCTTGCCCTGTAGCCGCCGGTGAGCTCCCTCTTCCCTCCCTGGCCCGAGGAAAGTGATGACAAGCGGGACCCGCTTGTCATTCTCCCCAGGTTCCCCGCCTCCCCCTCTCTCGCTGACCAGCCTGGCCTGCTGTTCAGGTTTGAACCGGCGCGCGGGCGCGCCAGGCTCGCATGGTTCGTCTCCGCTGGCTGGGCCGATCTGACCAGCCACTTTTGGCCCATTTCCCCGAGCCTTTTCCTTTTTCTTTTACCTGAAAACCCCAAAAATCACCCAGGGCACACTATTTGTCCTATTGAGATAATTCCAACTCCACAAATCTTAGAATATTCCATAGAATTTGTTAGTGCCATTTGTAAAAATGTTTGAAAACATTTTATATACTATTTTATTGTAAAACCTATAGTTAACCACCTTTTTGCCTCTGTTAATTAGTTTCCAAAATATTTTTCACAACAAATCCCTAGGAGAATATTTTTAGTATGATATTTAGTATTTATCAGTATAAGTTAGCATTTTTAATAGTGGCTTGTGTGCTCTGTTTTTGTGTGTTGCTTATTTTTATTGCTTTATTTCGCGACGATAGATTGCGCGGTTGACGAAGTAGTTGGACCCGAAGACTTTGAAGACCCCGGAGACTTTGTTGAGCCAGGCAAGCAGCCCTTTGACCATGTTAAGAAACCATTTTCATTGCATGACATATAGCACTTTACTTTTCTCATATTTGATCATGTGGAGTAGTGACCCTCCGGTGGGTTGCTTCCGGTAATTTTGCCGTTGACACTTGCATCGTGCATGACCCTACCACCTTATGAGGGTTATGCGGGTGGGAGTAGCTAGGATGCTAATAGATGCTACGCAAGTGGGTTGGGTTTTTATGCATGGTGATGGAAAGGAAAACTATGATTTCAAAGACTTTTTGAAAACCCCGTCAGGTGCCACTAATGCCCGAGGGAGATGATGATGAGTTGGGTAACCACTTGAGAAAGAAGTGGTGTGTCGGAACAAGACGAGGCTGTGTTTTCAAAAACGAAGGGTTTAAGATTTGTCGATCGTCCCAACCTTACATGCAAAACCATGATACCCCTTATGGGACGGGGCTTTGTTGATTACTATGGTTGGTGCCAGCAAGGAGCCCGCATTACTAGTGGCAAGAGTGAAGTGGTCACTCTTGAGACGGGGTTGTCCTAGAGTGGAAGGTCATGCGCTGTCTTTATAGGCACCGGGCACACCATTGTGTGCCCTCATGGATGATACGAGTGATGTATATCATGAGGGATGGCACCAACGAGTGGACTCTTTGTTTAGTATCACCATGGGAAAGGCATTGTTCGGGTGCTTACCTCGGGTATGTTATATACCGCGAGTCATGGATGACACGGAAGTTCCCCGAGTCTTGTGGGTAAAGTGTGCAACCTCTGTAGAGTGTAAAACTGTTCGAATAGTCGTGTCCACGGTCAAGGACAGTTGGGTGGTGCTGCTTATGCCACGTCTGGATGTTTTCGTGAAACTTGGTGTGAGTATGGATGTGATGGTGACACAAAGGTCACATGAGGTAAGTTCGATGACTTAGCATGGGAATTGAACTAAGTCCGATGACTTAGCATGATAAATGAACATGAGGTGTTCAACCCCTACTTATGATGATATCTGTAACTGGTTCATATGGATATCTGCCTATTGTTGATGCATTCTTACTAGTTACTTGATCATGTCACTTGCATTCAAAATTAGCTTTCCGCAAAATTACCTACATAGTGCTATATCATGCATCATTGTTACCTTGTTCCACAACTTGGTTTGCTTGCGAGTACATTCAAAGTACTCATTGGATTGCCACTGGTTATTTAATTGGCCAGGCATGGAAGAACAGGAGTATGTTGAAGAGTTCGTTGGTGACGAACATGCGAACTAGGACGCTTCCCAGTCAGAATGCCTGTAGGTTAAGGCAGATGGCATGGGTTTACACTTTCGACCAAGTTTTCCGCTGCTTGTTCTATTTAAGTATTTGGCCCTCGTGGCCCTATCTGTGTAAGACTTGACCTTCATGGTCTTTGTTCGTGTAAAACACTAAATGTGGATGTAAGACTCTTATTATTCAGCTTCTGTGTGTTCATTGAGCATTGATCTATGGGATCACTATACACGTGCATTCGGTGATCACGACTTATGAGTCGGGGTCCCCACAGCGGGTCCGGCTAAAAACAAAGAAGAAGAAGAAGAAGAAAAGAAGGCACCATCCTTCTGCCTGCTTCGCCACGCGGATGGCCAGCCACGAGCCGTCCTGTCTGGACGACCGGCCTGCTCGCCGCCTTCAACGCCTCGCCAGCTGCGGAGCTGGCCCGGCCACCCGTCCGTCTCAACGCCTGTTCGGTCGGATCCGACCGGCCGGCCCACCTTCAAGCACCCGGAGGCTCGAAAGCTATACCCAGCGGGTGTGCCGGCACGCTCCGCCAGCGCCAAGCCACGCCGGCTATCTTCAACAACAACTGTCTCGCCTGCGCAAAAATCAACGAACCTCCTCGCCCGGAGGCACGAAGGCCACTTCCGGCAGCGCCTCGCGCTCATCAGCCGGTGGACCCCCACATCCACCCTCGACAGCGTCTCGCGCACACCAGCCGGCGAACCCCGCGTCCGCCTTCGGCAACGCCTCGCGGTTATCAGCCGGCGGACCCCATATCCGCCCTCGGCAACGCCTCGTGCACACCAGCCGGCGGACCCTGCGTCCACCTTCGGCAGCGCCTTGCGCTCATCAGCCGGCGGACCCCGTGTCTGCCCTCGGCAGCGCCTCCCGCACACCAACCGGCGGACCCCGCATCCGCCTTTGGCATCGCCTTGCGCTCATCTACCGGCGGACCCCACGTCCGCCTTCGGCAGCGCCTCGTGCTCATCATCCGGCAGACCCCGCGTCCACCCTTGGCAACGCTAGGTCCATGCCCGACAGGACTCCGCGCCCATGAGCCGGCGGACTCCACGTCCGTGCCTGGCAGCGCCTTACGCTCATCAGTAGGTGGACCCCGTGTTCGCGCCCGGCAAGGCTCTGCACCCATCAGCCGGAAGACCCCAAGTCCGCGCCCGGTAGCACCTCGCGTGCATCAGTAGGACCACGTCGGCTACAAACCGTGTCGGCCGACATCGACAAAACCGGCTCGCCGGCTCCCAAAAGCAATGTGAGATATCCATGCGTATACCCCTGCACCGTACACACACAAAAATGGATACCCCGAGCGACCCTCGGGGGCCATCTCCGCATTTACTCCAGCTACTTTACTGTTCACTCCGGCGCCAGCTAGTCTCGGCCCGGGGCAGGCCGCTTGGCCCGATACGTTCATTCCCATGAGACGTTTTAGTAGCATGTACGGTACCAAAGGTCCACTCTTTGTCTCAGCTACAGATCACACCGCGACTGTCTGGCTAGCGAGAGCACATGCTGAAGGTCACCTCACGCTAAAAGCGTCCGGGAAGAAAATGGGCAACTCGGCTATTTCATTTATGAGTACCTGCTTGGTCGAGCCTACTCCCAGAGTCCGAGTACTGTACGCTCAATTTCGCGGCCCACTCTTCGTCTCAGCTACAGACCCGCTCCCGGCTGTCTATCTAGCAAGAGCAAAAGCCAAAGAGCAAAGATAACATGAAAAAGACTTAGGGGGCTCAGACGAGACCGAGCCGGCACCCTCTGCACATACTTGCACTACCAAAATCAAATATTTTCTATATCTAAGCCGACTTAACCTTGTCTTCTGCACGGTTGCCTCAATGAGGAAACTCCTCACCCGAAGGCTCGAAGGCTACTCCCGGCAGCATTCCGCGCCAATCGACCGGAGGACCCTCCGTCTGCGCCCATCAGTGCCCGCGCTCAACAGCCAGTGGACCCCGCGTCCACCCTCGGCAGGGCTCCACGCCCGTCGGTCAGCGGAACCTCCGTCCACACCCGACAGCGTGTCGCACTCGACAACCGGCAGACCCCGCGTCTGCCTTCGGTAGGGCTCCATGCCCAACAGCCGGCGCACCCCGTGCCTGCCCTCGGTAGGGCTCCACACCCAACAGCCGGCGGACCCGGCATCCGCCCTTGGCAAGGCTCCACGCTCATCACCCGGAGGACCCCGCGTAAGCCTTCGGCAAGACTCCACGCTCATCACCCGACAGACCCCACGTCCGCCTTGGTAGCTGTCGTGGGAACGAGCCTGACAGTAGAAGGTAGGGGTACGAAAGGAGAGGGCAGAGTCCTAGCTATGGCGAGGATGTAAACACGGATGTATGAGTTCATGCCCCTCTCGTGGAGGTAACAGACCTACGTCTCAGTGCTCGGGAGCTTGTCATGTTGAATGTCGAGATTACAGTGGTTGCGAACCCTTGTGCCAGAGGGGAGGGGCGGCTTATATAGAGTTCGCTGCCCTCATAATTACCCGGCATCCAAGGGTCCGATCGTGGGTTTAAAGACCAGTGTTAATAGTAACGTACATAATAAAAGCTACTAATGATAAAAGGCCTAACGATTTCCTATTGGCCTCCTGGGGGTGGCTTCTGGTCTTCTGGCGTTGACTGGAAATGAGGTCTTCCGAGTGACAGGCGACTGTCGAGTGGAGAAAGAAGACTCGGAGTGGATTGCCTCTCGAGTGACTTGAGTGTCATCGGGAATCCAGTCGGAAGCTTACTTGTGATCTTCAAGTCCTCCAATGTAGTGTCCTTAGGTAGGGTATGTAAGTCAGGCCTAGGACCCTACCCTAAGTACATATCCTCGTCATTAGCCCCCGAATGGATCAGGGTTCGAGTGGTGAATGGGGGATATCGATGTCAGTTCAGCACAAGACACCAAATCTTCCGAATGATATTCGGGGCTTCAACGAAACTTGCATCGACTGAACTCTTTATCATTCGCCCGGATCAATTCAGCCTTGAAAGTGTCCAAGTAATTCAGCCTTGAAAGTGTCCTAGTGAATGTTCAATGACAATTTTGTTCCGAGTGATCTGAAGGAATCTTTGGAGGTGATGGGTCGGTCTGTCAGACCCGGATCTTCCGGGATACAAAAATTTCGGAAGCGCGCGCGCCAGCGATGATGTCGCCACGATCGGGGCAAGTGGGGGCATGACGCCTCTATTCTCGCACCAATCATTTCGCCACTTATAGGACGTCATCAGCGGTTGGCGTGTGCGGTGATCTCGCGGGCCCACCCAGCAGTGAGGCACTAGGCGGGGTACAAATCCCGAAGCACCGCGGATTGCATAGTAATCTTCCCCAATCTTCCTCTCTTCCTCCGCCTCCTCTGTCTTCAGCGAAACACTTTGCTCTTCTCCGATGAGCGCAGCCACCGCGATGACGAAGGGTACGTCGGAAAAGTTAGAGCGTGCCAAGAAGGGGGTGGTGAAAAGCAAGGGCAAGAAGGCCTCGGTCGCTCGGTTCACCGCGCCACCAGGATGGATCCAGGGAGACTTCCTCCCCTCGGTGGTCACTCAAGCGGACATCGATGGCCTGGTTGCCGACGGGCTTGTGGCGGACGGCGCCTGGAGGTTGTCGGAAGGAGAGCACGAGCCGGAGCCGCGTGAAGGAGAGCGGTTTCTCCTTCTCTCCCACGTCAAAAGAGGTTTTTCTATGCCTCCCCACCCATTCATTAGAGGGTTTTTGAACTTCTTTGGTGCTCAGCTCCACCACTTCCCGCCAAATGCAATTTCCTACTTGTCCGCTTTCATCACTTTGTCCGAGTGCTTCCTGGGTTGCCCTCCTCATTGGCGGCTATTTAAGCACATCTTCACGGTTAGATCTCATACTGTAAAGAAAGCCCTCCCTGAGGATGGGAAAACTCATGTACTGCAGCTGGGGGGGGGGGGTCTAGGACTTCAAAAGAGAGCTTGTAGTTCTTTCCCTTCTATGACTTTTCCTGAATCAGTTAGAGGCTGGCAGTCGACATGGTTTTTATTGCAAAGATGTAGCTTCTCCCAACATGTTGACTGGTCTTTCCCCTTTCACATCCGATCGTCCAGCCGTCCCCAGGTCTCTAAAGGTGTCTGAAGAAGAACAAGTCCAAGTGGGAATCTTGGTGGATGCCTTGGTGAAACTTATTCGGGGCGAAGTGACCGGCATGGATCTCTTGGAAACGTTCCTCAGTCGACGGATCTAGCCGCTTCAGGCCAGGGATCACACCATGTGGCACTATGCAGGGCCTGAGGATTCGACCAGGACAAACCCAGAAGAGGTGCCACAAAAGATTGTCGAGCAATGGCTTCGCAGTATCACCGGGGAATGCGACAATCCCTTAGGAGCCAAGAGGATCCGACCTTACTCGACCGAAAACCCGCCGAAGAATCTGGTAAGTTGCACTTTGTCGACTAAAGTACTTGTACTATCGAGTGATCGATTCATTTATTGACTGACTTCCTTGCTTGAGTCATGTAGGAACGGATGCATATGTATTCGCCTGTACACAATGGGAACCAGCCTGAAGATGGAGGAGTGAGCGAGGGCGGCAGTGTGGACGCCGTCGGCTCTTGTGGATCTGAAGACGAAGGTGAAGACTTGGGTGAGAGTGAGGAAGAAGTCGTGTCTCCTCCTCGCGTCGAACGCTGTTCTAAGTCCCGCCAAGACCCTGCAACTGCCGAAGAGAAGGCCCTAGTCCCGAGTGAGAAGAACCCAAAACGGAGTCGACCTTCGACCGTCAAGTCGAGTGAGCGATTGGCAAAGCAACCCAAGCCGAATGTAACAAAACCTCGCAAAGCTCTGCCATGCATGAGGATTGTTGTGCCTATCGTCTCCACATGAGTATTTACTTTCGAATTTTCGCTGTTGATTGTGACTATGAACTCTTGTTGACTAAGTGTCGTTTGATCCATCAGAGCTACTACTTCAGTGACGTCGCCTCAACTTGACGGAGGGGAAGCAATGGTCGTAGACACTACCGATGCAGCCACTTATCACGGAGGTAACCGAACCTTCAGTTCTGCTTCTCGAATATGGTTTGTTGATTGCAAAAGTTAATATTGCCAATTGATAACTGCGGAAATCATCCAGCTGGAGGATGACGAAGAACATCTTGGGGGCATGGGAGGCGGAAGCGAGACCCTAGGCACCCCGCGCATACGTACTCGAAGAACTTCATCTGCACAGACGCCTCAGCGGTCGACCGCCAGATCTTCCCAGGGGATAAGCAACTCAACACGGGTCAGAGCTGACCCCATAGTGCCTATGTCGAGTGCCCCACCAGCTGCTTCGACTATCGTGACATCAACTCCAACCAAACCTGCTCGCACCACCCTGACAACTCCAGCCATTACGCCAATCCCGCCAATGACGGCTTTTCCTCTGCATCGCGTTAGGGAAGACAAGACTGGAGCTGCAAAGGAGGCCATGATCCAGGCGAAGCAGATGATGCTACGCACCAAGGAAGCGTACGAGGCCAGCAAGTTGGCCTATGACGCTAGCACAACGCTTCGCACCAATGTCCGAGTAAGTTCGATTGTAACATTTCTGATTGAATTCCTATCTTCTTTTGACTGTACACCCAATGGGTGTTTGTTTACCACTCGAGTAGGTTTTTGGTCAGTGGGGACACTCTGAGTGCACCCACTAGGTGTAGTCCCCGAGACTGTTGTTGAGTGCTTGCACCGGCAGGGGTCTTACAGTTTGTCGTATACGAGATACGTTTTCCCTTGATCACACCACTCTGAAGCTAATTCATAGGTTTCATGGATATCATTGATCAACCATGATATGACGCTACATAACGATAGACTGCACTTCACGGTTGTCAGTGCGAACCTATTCAAGGGTGCGGAGTGGGGTGGCATGTCACTCGACAGATCAAGTGATGGATGTTCCAATGATGGATACTTTCTGCTACTGGACAGGTCAAGAGTTGGCAGATCCAGTGGGAGCACGCTAAGTGCACCCATTGGGTGTAGTCCCCGAGATCACCGTCGGGTGCTCGCACCGGCGGGGGTCTGATAGAGACCGTTGAATGTTCTGACAGGGCAGACCTTGTCGACTGTTTAATAACCATTGGGGGCATGCTAAGTGCACCCATTAGGTGTAGTCCCCGAGGCTACTGTTGATTGCAGGCGATGAGCAGTAGTCTTGAAAACTTGAAATCAGAATTTTTGTCGTACACGGAGTACGGTTGTCACTCGATATGTCGAGTGTATTTTTTTTCTTAACCGTCCCGCACCGAAGCTATCTTGTAGATTTTATGGACATCATTTGATCAACCATTATATGACGCTGCTTCAAAGGTGCAGAACAGGGTCGACAGATCACTCGACAGATCGAGTGTTAACCGTTCCAGTGGGGGCACTCTGAGTGCACCCACTGGGTGTAGTCCCCGAGACCATCGTCGAGTGCTTGCACTGGCGAGGGACTGATAGAGACTGTCTTGAATTTGTTTACGGTACACGGAGTACACGAGCCACTCGACATGTTGAGTGTACTTTTGGTTGAATTCTCCTTCCCCCGGGCGCAGGTTTCATGGATATCATTGATCAACCATGATATGACGCTATTCCAGGATAATGGGTCGGCGTGGTGCGCGCCGCCCAGTCGACCGTCTTTGGTCTTCTGCACTTCCGAGTGCTAGTATTTCTTGTCGATTGAAGTTCTTTATTTGTTGGTTTCAGAGGGATTGTGAACTTGGCACGCAGTACAAGGACCTTGAAAATGAAAGGAATCGGCTGCGCATGGACTTGGAGGCCTCCAACAATGCTTTGGAGCGAGTGCGGACCGAGCTAGAAACTTTGGGAGGTAACTTCTCTCGACCCACTGCATTCTCATCCTCACTTTCCATGCTTTGAACCAAGTGCCTTCACTTGAACAGACGTACGCAATGAAAATCGTCGACTCCAAGCGCGACTCAACAATGCTCTTTCTTTAGATACCATGAAGAAAGCACTGGAGGACAAGGACAAAGCGCTTGCTGACGCCCAACTGGTGGCGAAGGAGAAAACTGAGGCTGTTGACCAGAAGCTGACTGCTGCCAAGAGGATGGAGGAAGAGAACTCGAAACTAAAGCAAGAGCGTGTGGACCTCATCAAGAAAACTGAGCAGCTAACCAAGAGGAGCAACGGCCTAGAGAAGCACTTGGGGGCGTTCTCGAGGAAGATGTACATCATGCTCGACGGTGAGTATCTCTGCCGACTGAACTTTATAAAATCTTTGACGACTGTATCTCATCAATCCTCCTCCCATTCTTTCTTTCCAACAGCATTCTGCCAATACTTTGAAAAAGAGACTAAGGATATCGAGACCAATTTGGATCCCACCAAGTCACCTGTTGGAGATGCGGTGGCCATGAACATGCTTAGACTCAACTTTAGGCTCCAGGGTGTTCAAGTGTATGTCCTCCTACTGAAAACTGCGATGGAGAGGATCGACAATGAATTATGGCCTGAAGACACTCTTCAGCTCGACCTCACATCTATGATGGCATGCCTGAATGACCTCCCCAGTCAAGTGCAGGCCTGGAAGAAATTTGCTGCACGCTGCGGCGCTGACATGGCACTCTCCCTTGTTAGGGTCCATTGCAAGGATGCGAGGGAAGACAAGTTGAAGGAGCTCCGAGTGGTTAACATGAAGAAACTTCAGTTTGAAGATTTCATGGAGACTTTCATCGACGCAGCCACCAGGATCGTAGACGGCATTGACTTTGACACGTTCGTCGAACCAGCCAGCTTGTCGGGTGCTTGAAAAACTTGATCTTTGAGGAAAACTTTATTTGCCTCGGTATGCGGAGTGGAATTTTATCAGCTTTAAAACTTCATTCGGGCCTTAAGCCTAAGCATGTTTTCTTTCTCGCGAAACATTTATTTGTGATTAAACTTTGGATTTATTCGTATTTGGCTTTCAATTGCTTGTTCGACTGAATTCATTTTCTGACTTAGGCGAAAGCTGGTTCGCGACTAAGCTCCCGAGTGTGAGGATTACCCAACACTCGAGGAAGTTTTTAAGCCTACGCGAAGACTTGCTCGCAGCTAGGACGTCGAGTTGATGGATTACTATCCACACGACAGGGATTCTAACTTAGGCAAAAGCATGTTCGCAGCTAAGCCCCCGAGTGTGAGGATTGCTCAACACTCGGAGTACCTTTGAACCTAGGTGAAGACTTATTTGCAGCTAGGGCGTCGAGTGGATGGGTTACTATCCACTAGGCAAAGATATTAATTTAGGCGAATGCGTATTCGCAGCTAAGCCCCCGAGTGTGAGGATTTCTCATCATTCGGAGAAGAATTTCGAACTTAGACGAAGGCTGGTTCGTAGCTAAGTCATCGAGTAAATGGACTGCTCCACCCAAGAGGGTTTTTAACTTAGGCGAAAGCATGTTCGCAGCTAAGCCCCCGAGTGTGAGGATTTCTTGACACTCGGAGAAGAATTTTGGACTTAGACGAAGGCTGGTTCGTAGCTAAGTCACCGAGTAAATGGACTACTATCCACCCGAAAGGGTTTTTAACTTAGGCGAAAGCATGTTCGCAGCTAAGCCCCCGAGTGTGAGGATTGCTCGACACTCGAAGAAGTCCCAAGTGTGAAACTATACGATTGGAATCGACAATAAACTATGGAAGTCTGATTTGCATAGATGAAGTATTTTTATTACATCAAACCTCTTCTGTCTCTAAGTATAAAAGTGTGGGAGCAGATCTGCATTCCAGGCCCATGGCTCGTCTATCTGTTTCTTGAGGTTGTACAGGTGATAGGCTCCGCTGTTCAACACTTTGGTGACGATGAAGGGACCTTCCCACACAGGAGCAAGCTTATGAGGTCGATGTTGATCCACTCGGAGTACCAAGTCTCCCTCATGAAACGGCCAACTCTTGACATTCTTCACATGGAAGCGCCGCAGATCCTGCTGATAAGCCGTAGTCCCAATCAGAGCCATCTCTCGCTCTTCTTCTAGGAGATCGATGCCATCTTGCCTTGCTTGTTCAGCTTCAGCTTCAGAATAAAGTTCCACTTGGGGAGAAATGTGAAACAAATCACTCGGCAGGATATCTTTGGCTCCGTAGACCAGGAAAAAAGGAGCCCGTCCAGTCGACCGATTAGGTGTCGTTCTCAGGCCCCATAAAACAGACGACAACTTAGTTACACAAGCATCACGACATGATCTAGATCGCGCATGAGATGAGGCTTTAGACCTTCCAGGATGAGGCCATTAGCTCGCTCGACTTGTCCATTGGTTTGAGGATGTGCAACAGATGCATAATCCACCTAAGTGCCTTGGGAGGTGCAAAAGTTTCTGAATTCTTTCGAGTCAAAGTTGGTGTCGTTATCCGTGATAATGCTGTGAGGAACACCATATCGAAAAAATTATTTCCCTCATGAATGTGACCGCCGTGCAGGAGTTCAACTTCTTGATGGGCTTGGCTTCTATCCATTTTGTAAAATTGTCAAGTACAACCAGCAAATGAGTGAATCTGCCTTTTCCGGTCCGGAAGGGACCAACCATGTCGAGTCCAGAAACAGCAAACGGCCAGGTGAGGGGAATCGTCTTCAAAGCAGAGAACGGCTTGTGTGACAAGTTTGCATAGAACTCGCATCCATCACAATGATCAACAATGTATTTAGCCATCTCATTGGCCCGAGGCCAAAAGAAACCAGCTCGGAATGCTTTAGAGACAATTGTCCGTGAGGACGCATGATGGCCGCAAGTTCCCGAGTGGATTTCATCCAGAATCACTCGACCTTCTTCGGGGGAGATGCAACACTGCGTCAAGCCAGTCACGCTTGCTCTGAACAGCTGAGCTCCAATCACAGTAAAGGCTTTCGACCTATGCATGAACTGTCGAGCTTCAGTCTCATCTTCAGGGAGTTCTTGTCTGAGGATATAGGCAATGTAGGGCACCGTCCAATCGGGAATGACAACCAGACTCTCCATGACCAAATCAATTATTGTAGGGACATCGACTTCAGTCGGATCAGTGGAGATCATAGCTTCTTCAGTGAAAGGATCTTCTTGCACCGAAGGAGCATGTAGGTGCTCTAAAAACACATTACTAGGAACGGGCCATCGAGTGGACCCAATCTTTGCTAGTTCGTCGGCCGCTTGATTCTTCAGTCAGGGAACATGATGATGTTCCAGGCCTTCAAATTTCTTTTCCAACTTTCTAAAAGCACTGTAGTACCCAGTCATAGCGGGGTTTTTAATGTCCCACTCTTTCATCACTTGATTTACCACCAAATCTGAGTCGCCATAAAACATCAGGCGCTTGACACCGAGTGAGATAGCCATGCGCAACCCATACAAAAGTGCTTCATACTCTGCCTCATTGTTGGTGGAATCAATGTGAATTTGCAAAACATAACTGAGCTTGTCGCCTTTTGGAGATACTAGGACAACACCAGCGCCGGACCCATTCAAAATTTTAGAGCCGTCGAAGAACATGGTCTAATGTGACGAGTGAATCTGGGTTGGCTGTTGCTGTTTAATCCACTCGACAATAAAATCTGCACGTGCCTGAGACTTGATTGCTTTCTTGGCTTCAAACTTAATGTCAAAGTATAAGAGTTCGATTGCCCACTTAGCCACTTGACCAGATGCATCTCGATTGTTGAGAATCTCAGATAACGGAGCATCACTAACGACCGAAATCGAGTGGTCTTGAAAATAATGTGCCACCTTCTTCCCTGATAGGTAAATACCATAAACCAGCTTCTGGTAGTGTGGATATCTTTGCTTCGACGGAGACAGAACTTCAGAAACATAATAAACTGGTCATTGGACTTTATAAGCTTTACCCTCTTCTTTGTGCTCGATAGTTAACACCGTACTGACAACCTGTTTAGTGGCCGCGATGTACAGGAGCAAGGGCTCTTTGCTGCGAGGAGCGGCGAGCATCGTCTGGGTGGAGAGAAGGGCCTTGAGTTCAACAAACGCTGCTTCGGCTTCAAGAGTCCACTCAAACGGGTCGGACTTCTTCATCAATCGGTACAATGGTAGTGCCTTCTCACCGAGATGAGAAATGAATCGACTCAATGCTACCAAGCAACCTATGAGTTTGTGAACATCCTGCACTCGCACGGGAGTCTTCATTCGGGTAATGGCGCTGATTTTCTCAGGGTTGACATCGTCCCCCAATCGGAAACAAGAAAACCGAGTAACTTGCCGCCAGGGACACCGAAAGTGCACTTGGCCGGATTCAGCTTTATGTCGTATCTCCTCAGATTAGCGAATGTTTCGGCCAAGTCAACCAGCAGGTCGGAACCTTTGAGGGACTTGACAACTATATCATCCATGTACGCCTCGACATTCCGAGGGATCTGGTCGAGTAAACACTTCTGAATCATACGCATGAAAGTAGCGCCGACATTTTTCAGACCGAATGGCATAGTGACGTCAATGCACATACGCAACGACTTATCCTTCTTGGGCATCATAACAATATTCGAGATCCACTCGGAGTGGTAAATCTCCCGAATGAACTTGGCTTGCATGAGATGGGCCACTTCTTCGTCGATTGCTTTACACTTCTCCGTCGCCGATTGACGCAAATGCTCCCTAATGGGTTTAACTTTTGGATCACCTCTCAGACGGTGCTCAGCCAGTCCCCTTAGAACCCCCAGCATGTCACCAGGCTTCCATGAGAAGATATCCCAGTTCTCACGGAGGAACTGAATGAGCTCGGCTTCCTATTTACTGTCGAGTGTTGATGATATATTGGTTGGGGCAGCTGTTGGATCCGTCGGGTGGATGTGCACTTTGTTCACTTCCCCTGCCAAATGAAATGCTGACTCAGAAGCGGGCTTCTTTGCGCGGACCAAATCAGCAGGGTTAGCGCTCTTTTTGTATTCCTCCAACTCGATCATAGCCATCTGATGATCAGCAATTTTGGAGCCTTGCTGGAGGCATTCTTCGGCCCGCTGTCGGTTGCCAGTGAACGTGATCACACCCTTAGGGCCCGGCATCTTCAACTTGAGATACACGTAACATGGACGGGGCATGAAACCAGCATACGCGGGTCGACCCAAAATGGCATGATAGGCACTCTAGAAATCCACGACTTCAAACGTCAACTTTTCCTTTTGAATTTTTTTATCGTTCCCGAATGTCACGTCCAATGCAATCTGGCTGAGTGACTTGGCCTTCTTCCCTGGGATGACTCCGTGAAATTGCATGTTGCTTTCACTCAGTCGGGACATCGGAATGCCCATCCCTCTTACAGTATCTACATAGAGGATGTTCAGACCGCTGCCACCGTCCATGAGGACCTTTCGGAGTCGAGTGCCCCCCACCATCGGATCAACCATCAGAGCCTGCCGACCGGGAGTGGCCACATGAGCAGGATGATATGTTTTGTCAAATGTGATGGCATACTGGGACCACTTGACACTACTAGGAAAAAAAGCCTAGTAGTAGCGCTAGTTAAACGTCTAGTAGTAGGGCGGGTGCCCGCGCTACTACTATCGCGCTACACCTAACTGGTAGTAGTAGCGCTGGTTCATCCCGCGCTACTAGTACATGTGTTAGTAGTAGCGCTGGTGGCACACGCGCTACTATTAACTATCTGTAGCGGGTGCCCTTGACCCGCGCTACTACTATCAATTTCAAAAACCAAAAAAAATCGTGACCGCCAGCCAGAGATGGGCCCTTCGAGCAGTAAGTCCTGTGCACCGTTGGCCGGAGATGGGGAGGAGATAAACCCATGGCAGATCTACAGGCGGGCGCCATGGCCGCCGCCTGACCTTCATGCGGGTCGAGGGGAGGGGAAGGTACAGGATGGGATGGGATGGGATGGGATGGGAGGAGGAGAGGGTTGGGTAGCGACGGTGGTAAAGGAGAGAGCGGGGGGGCATTGCCGCTAGCGGAGAGGTCAAGAGGAGAAGGGAAGGTGTTGGGTGGCGGCGCCAATGCATGAGGAGAAGGGAGGGGAGGAATGAATCTGAGAGAGGGGGAGAGTGATGGGAGGGAGAGAGAGAGAAAGGAGGACAAGGGAGAGGCTTACGGCGGCGGTGGTCTCGGGGAGGGGAGCGGCGGCGGCAGGGGAGAGGGCTGTGGCGGCGGCGGTGGTCTCGAGGAGGGGAGCGACGGCGACAGGGGAGAGGTTGGTGGCGGTGAGGTCGAGGAAGGCCTCGGGTGGCAGCGTTGAGGTCAACAGCGACGGTGGCGACATAGAGGAGCGGGAGAGGGGGAGAGGGGGAGTAGTGGGGGACTTAGGAAATTTTAAGGTGGCCCGCGCGGGCTTAGCTCAAAATCTTAGCAGTAGCGCTTTTTTGCGGCGAGCGCTGCTAATACCAATAGTGTAGGTGGGCTCATTGGGTCTAGCTTAGTAGTAGCGCTCTTTCTCTTTCCAGCGCTACTGCTATCAACTTAGCAGTAGCGTGGGGTTTATACCCCATGCTACTACTATGGTCTGTCCCGAGGGGCAGAGTGAAGACCATTTAGTAGTAGCATGGGTTTATAAACCAGCGCTACTACTATCAACTTAGTAGTAGTGATGGGTATAAACTAGCGCTACTAGTAACTACCAATAGCGATGCGTAAAAACCCGCGCTACTAGTAAGCGTCTATCTGTAAGCTTTTTCCTAGTAGTGTGAGGTAGGTGGGGATGGTAGGAACAGCCATGTTGACTTCCCTATTGATAACCTTCAGTCGACTCTTGCTTTCTACATCAGCGAAAATCATAAGCGTAGCGGTGACATCCGAGAATGTTTCTTTATCTTTACCTTCATCCTTCTCAGGAGTCTTATCACTTGGCGGAGTCTCTTTGAACTGTTGGATAAGCGTCCGACACTACCGAGTGGTGCGCTTGGGCAAAATCACATTGCCTTCCTCATCTTTCCTCGTGTGGATTACACATGGCTGATCCATAATATTAGTCCCTGGCTGATTCTTTCCTTTCTTGGGGGCAAATTGTCCTTTAGCTTTCCCCTTATTCTTTGCCTGGGTCGCCAGTGCGGCTACCTCTGCTTGGACCGGACCATAAGCTTTCCACTTCTATTTCCGATTGGAATTACCGCCAGCATCACTAACGACTGCTTTTACCTTGCCGCGACGGAGGTGGTCTGCTTCCTCACCATTGGCGTACCGAGTGGCGATTTCCATCATCTTGCTGAGTTATATGTCACCCGTTTGACCGAACTTCAAATAAAGCTCTCTATACTTCACACCAGCCTTTAAGGCACACACAACTTGGTGTTCAGAAACATTATCCACTGTATGATGCAGAGTGGACCAACGCTGAATGTAATCCCTCAAGGTCTCATTGGGCTTCTGGACACAATGTTGTAAGTCGACCATCACGGCAGGACGCTTGCAAGTGCCCTCGAAGGTTCCGACAAATACTCGGGTAAGATCTTCCCAGCAATATATACTGGATGGAGCCAAGCGATTCAACCAAGCACGAGCTAAACCATCCAACATCAAGGATAGGCGTTTCATTGCGACATTATCATTGCCACCACCAATCGGTACAGCCACTCGGTAATCATCTAACCAACTCTCTAGCTTTGACTCGCCAGGAAACTTCCTGATCCTAGCTACCAACCTGAAGTTGGGGGAATCTCTGCAGAACGGACGACTCTGCTAAAACACTCAGAACCAGAAATCACAGCTGAGCTGCCACTCGGAAAATCTCTGTCTTGTCCTTCTCTGTGGGCTCTGCCCCTATCGATCCGCCTCTAAGTGAGGAGATCACGAGCATCAAACTCTGCATTCCGCTCATCACCGAACGAGCGCCTTTCGTCCGGGTGCTGGGGCACGCACGGACCATCCTGCGGAGGAGTGGGCACTCGACGGTGGTCTTCGCGGTGAAACTGATCTCTGACTTGATACTCACGAAAGCCTCCACCCCTTCGGTGCAAGGGAGATCCAGGGTTGTGTGCCGACTGAAAGGTTTCTGCCGTGGGTGAGTTGCTGTGTATCCTGTTACGCGACTGTGAAATGATAGAATTCTGACACTGCGCTGCATCTAGCAAAGCTTTGATTTGCATCAACCCTCTTCCAGCCTCTGACCGTGACGGCTGAATGGAATGTGCTATCCTAGTAGCAGCTGCATCATTTAACACAGTGGTACAATATACTTCAACGTTCTTGTGAGATCCAGTCGTAAACAGTTGTCGCTGACGTCGAACAGAAACTAGTGGGTGCTGGCGAGCACGCTCGTCGAGTTCCCTTTAGAGATGTTCCAGACGAATACGCATGGCCTCCAAGTCCTGGGCCTTGGCGGTCGTACCGATGATGGGAGTATGAAGGACTTCACCATCGCGAAGCGGCTGTTCACTCAACGGGCCGCCAGCATCGCGCTTGCCGTGGCCAAAGCCCGGCGGCGGGCTTTGATGGGAGTCCGCCATTAGGACCTCCGCAATAGGATCGCAACTCTCGCACTCGGAAGGAACATCGGACAGATCGGAATCTGACTCGAACACGCCGTGAAGGGACTCGACGAGCTCGAGCGCTGCAATCTACGGAGAAGTTTTGCGTGCTGCAGCATGCTTGCAACAACGGACAGTGAGGGGCGCCGACGCATAGGGAGTCTATAGCTGACGCAGCAGCATGCCGCAGGAACTCGCGCGGAAGTGCACGGCCCCACGGACTGGGAGCGCACCAACGTCGAGAGTCTATTCTTGAAGCCATACCGAATCGTTGGCGATGAAGGTGAGCGCTCCGAAACGGATCTCGTGGCCCAGAGCGAAAGCACCGCCGGAAGACATGTAGAAGGATGAAAAATGCAACCTCGCCGGAAGTCACTTAGACGCCTACCCCACGATGGGCGCCAGCTGTCGTGGGAATGAGCCTGACAGTAGAAGGTAGGGGTATGAAAGGAGAGGGCAGAGTCCTAGATACGGCGAGGATGTACACACGGATTTATGAGTTCAGGCCCCTCTCGTGGAGGTAACAAACCAACGTCTCAGTGCTCGGGAGCTTTGTCATGTGGAATGTCAAGATTACAGTGGTTGCGAACCCTTGTGCCAGAGGGGATGGACGGATTATATAGAGTTCGCTGCCCCTCATAATTACTCGGCATCCAAGGGTCTGATCGTGGGTTTAAAGACCAGCATTACTGGTAACGTACATAATAAAAGCTACTAATGACGAAAGGCCTAACGCCTGCCAGTTGGCCTCCTGGGGGTGGCTTCTAGTCTTCTGGCGTCGACTGGAAATGAGGTCTTCCGAGTGACAGGCAACTGTCGAAGCCACCGTCTACTGCAGCAACAGTAAAGACCCTTTTCCCGACTCCTCGAGTCGCCTGGAGGCTCAGAGGCTATACCCAGCGTGTGCACTGGCGTGCCACCGCTGGAAACCGCCAGCTGGCAGACTCCGCATCCGCGCCCGGTTTCCTCGACGCCACCGTCTACTTTAGCAACAACAAAGACCCTCCGCCCAAATCTTCGATTCGCCCGGAGGGTCGGAGGCTACACCCAACGGGTGCACTGGCGTGCCCCCGCTGGAGGCAAGCCGCGTCGTCCCCGACCCACAATCAACCATCATCAACAAGTTATGCAACATCAACGACTTCTGCGAATCCAACGACAAAACCCTCCACCCGACTCTCCAAGTCGTCCGGAGGCTCGGAGGCTACTGTCGGGGGGATTACACCCGGGTACGCTCAAGGAGAGGACTCAACATTTGAAAACACCAGGGGGGTCACCCCCGGTATGCCAAGCCTGACAAATAAACAAGACAAACGAAGAAGTAAAGACAGAGGACAAAGCTGCGTCCTGGCTGGCTCCCCCTGCCCGGCAGCCACCCCCCGGCTGGCTCCTCCCGGCAGCCTCCTCCTGTCCGGCTCCTATTGTCCGGCTCCTCCTGTCTGGCTCCCCCTGTCCGGCTCCTCCTGTCCAGCTCCCCCTGTCCGTCTCCTCCTGTCCGGCTCCCCCTGTCCAGCTCCTCCTGTCCGGCTCCTCCTCTCCGGCTCCTCCTGTTCGGCACCCCCTGTCTGGCTCCTCCTATCTGGCTCCTCCTATCCGTCTCCTCCTGCCCGGCTCCTCCGGTCCGGCTCCTCCTGTCCGGCTCCCCCTGTCCGGCTCCCCCTTCTGGCTCCTCCTGTCCGGCTCTCCCTGTCCGGCTCCTCCTGTCCGGATCCTCCTGTCCGGCTCCCCCTGTCTGGCTCCTCCCGTCTATCTCCTCCAGTCCGGCTCCTCCAGTCCGGCTCCTCTTGTCCAGCTTCTCCCGTCCGGCTCCTCCAGTCCGGCTCCTCCCATCCGTCTCCTCCTGTCCGGCTACGGTATGACGAAGTGAGCTCCCGACGTCCCATCGGACACGTGTGGACTAGACGGTCATATCTCATGGCGGTGCACTATTGGCGAGCAGGAGCACACTTTACACACGTCATGTAGTACTCTCTATAGTGTAACCTACCCCCTGGACACTAATTTATAAAGTGCGTCAGGGGATAGACTTAGCTTAGTCCACAAGCTTAATGTGGCTTGACATGTAAGCTACCCATGGTAGCTTACACCTCAAGCTGCTTGGGATGTAAGCTACCCACTGTAGCTTACATCCCAAGCTACCCACTCATGCCTATATAAGGGCCTCATGCCCACCACATATGGGAGGTTCCACTCTCACGTGCTCACACATACACACACATGAGGCAAGAAGCCTCATGGCTCTCCTCTCCCATACAGCTCCAGGAGCAACCATGTACCAGATATTCCACAGATATACAGATATGCAGTAGTATGGGTATTATCTCTCCGGAGATCCCCGAACCTGGGTAAACCAGTACGTGTTATTCACATACCCATCCTAGATCATCCACGACAGCCTTGCTCTCACCTCCATAAGCCACCCCATGGCATCTGCCGTCTTGCGCGACCCCCCGTGAAAAAACAACGACAATCTGTTCGGGGTGGTGCGTAGGCCCCATAGAATGGAGTCAAGCTCCTCCATCCATGGACCCATGAAGAGATCAGACCAAACGTGGTTTAATGCCACTCATGATGAGGCCGTTTGCTCGTTCGACATGTCCATTGGTCTGCGGATGATACACCGATGCATAATCGAGCTTGATGTCCATTTTTGTGCACCAGTCTTTGACCTATTGGGCTGTGAAGTTAGATCCATTTTCTATTATTATACTGTGTGGGATATCGTAACGCTGTACCGCGCTGGAGATGAAGTCGATTACTGGTCCAGACTTGGCTGATTTGACAGGTTTTGCCTCTATCCATTGGGTGAACTTGTCAACCATCAGCAGTAGGTATTTATTCTTCTTGGTCCCCCCTTTAAGTGGTCTGACCATATCCAGCCCCCAGACCGCAAAGGGCCAGGTAATCGGAATAGTCCGAAGACCTGTTGAGGGCATGTGACTTTGTGTGCAAAATGTTGACACCCCACGCAGTGTTTGACAAGTGACTGGGCGTCCGCTCGAGCAGTGGGCCAGGAGAAACCAGCCCGTAAGGCTTTGCTAACTAAGGCTCTTTGTGCAGCGTGATGGCCGCCCATCCCTGCATGGACTTCGGTTAAGAGTTGCCGTCCTTCTTCCTCGGATATGCACCGCTGTAGTATTCTCGTGGTGCTTTTCTTGTATAACTCACCCTCATGGACTTTATAGGATTTGGATCGCCGAAATATGTGTTGCGCCTCCGTCCGATCGCCGAGGAGTTTTTTGCGAAGAAGGTAGGCAAGGACGGGCTCCATCCATGGCACGATTACTGCCATGACCTCATGGGCCGAAGGCGTTTCATCTATTATAGAGCCACCAATGATTTGGTCATCTAGTTCATTTATAGGAGGAGCAACCTCTTCCGCGCTGGCGAGACTGGCACCCATATGATCGTGATGCCAAACAACTGATGGCTTAAAGAGCCGTTCCAGGAAAGAGTTTTTGGGACAGGTTCACGTTTGGCCCCCACGCGGGCCAGTACGTCCGCGGCTTGGTTCTTGCCGTGACGACGTCCGCCTCCACTCGCGTGGCCCTAGGACAAGGTGGCAGTGGTGTCATGGGCTCGTCTTGGCATCCATCATAATTGCCACCACGATGTTCGTAGCTAGAACCGGGACTAAAGGACCCTATTTGGACCCGGATCCAGCCACGAACCGGGACCAATGATTGTGGGCCAAGAGCAAGGCACATTGGTCCCAGTTCGTGTCTGGAACCGGGACCAAAGGTTTCAGACGAACTAGGACCAATACCCCACATGGCCCGCACAGCCCCCTAGCCTCACGAACTGGGATTGTTGGCCTCATTTGTCTCGGTTCGTGACTGAACTGGGACTAATGTGCTAGCCCAGCCCGAGCCAATGCCCTGTTTTCTACTAGTGATAGTCAGGCCATGTGCCTTTTTACCCTTTCAACTGTCTGTACTCAGACAGCTTTATGCTTCCGCTTGGTTGTATGAACTTGCTTGTGTGACTTGAGTGTCGGGTCATGTGACCCCTACCTATAAGAACATATTATGCAAGGCTCGTCTGAGCCTCTTAAATAAAAGTTGTGTTGTTGTATGGTTATGTTGTGATGCCATAGTTGTATCTATGCATATCGGGCATGTCGTGCGTACGTGTCACGTGCAATGGTATGTATGGGATCTGACACCTAGTCATGTGCCTTTAGTAGTACTCTTTACGGAAACTGCCTCTTTGTGCTTCCATCGAGCCTTGGTAGCTTGCTACTGCTCCGCACACATTGATTGACCGGCATGTATCCTTCTTTGCTGCTGTGTCTATCCCTTCGGGGAAATATCTCGCAGTGTAATGGAGTCCCTGTAGCCTGCTACGACTCGTCTACGTGCAGTGATGACATTTATGTCCCACGGCATAATGGAGTCCTTGTAGCTTGCTATGACTCGTCTAAAACACGCTTGAGGCCGACACCTGCATTGCTGGGTTACGTATGCCTGTTTCCGTATGGATGTGCCACTTGTGTTCTATGACTAGTCATGTCAGCTCGGGTTCTCTGTCGTTTGATTGCCAGCGACATGTTCACATACGTGAGCCAAAAGACGCAAATGGTCCCGTCTAAGGTAAGGCTGCAGCCGTGGAGCTTACCGTGCGTGAGGCCACAAAGTGATGTGATATGTTACAGTATGGATTCATATGACTTAGGATCGGGGTCCCGACACGCGACTACGTTCGACTCGACTCGCGTCACGCTAAGACAGGGTGGCAGTGGTGTCACGAGCTCATATCGATGTCCGTCGTCGCTGCCGCGATGACGTACGCCTCGACTCACGTGACCCTAAGACAGGGTGGCAGTGGTGTCATGGGCTCGTCTCGGCGTCCGTCAGCACTACCGCAACGACGTCCGCCTTGACTCACGTGACCCTAAGACAGAGTGGTAGTGGTGGCATGGGCTCGTCTCGGTGTCCGTCGTTGCTGCTGTGATGACGTCCCGCTCGACATGCGTGACCCTAAGACAAGGCGGCAGTGGTGTCACAGGCTCATCTCGGCGGCCGTCATCGTTGCCGCGGCGGCCGTCGTCGTTGCCGCGACTACGTCCACCTCAACTCGCGTGACCCTAAGACAGGGTAGCAGTGGTGTCACGGGCTCGTCTCGGTGGTCGTCGTCGCTGCCACGATGACGTCTGCCTCGACTCACGTGAAGCTAAGACAGGCAGCATGGAAGCTATATCATCTTGTGTGCCACCGCCGAACAATGAACCAGGGTATTTTAGTCTACCTAGCCTTGCTGAAGAGATACGAGAAAGTTCCGCAAAATTTTTTTGAAGAGATAAGCCACATATATTTGTCTATCTAAGAGGGTGCACTGTAGTATTCTAAGCACAGCTTATAAACATAAGATCCTTTCAGTGTAAACCAAAAACCTCAGCGGAATAATCCGTCAACGATTTCCAGTTACCGATTTTGACTTTTTATTTGGAATTTTTTTTGTTTTGCTGATTGAATTTAAGAAAAAATCAAATGGTACACCCATCCTTATGCGTGAGCACTGCCCAGTGGGGGATAAGGCCGTGGAGTGCACCACCACGGGCATGGTAGCCAGACAACATCATGATCTATCGGCACAAACACTCGCCGTTGTTGATGGTCGAGGGCATTGACACACGAACGGAGCCCTGGCTAGTACTTTCCCATGAAGAGGGAGATGAACGTGGCGCGCCCGAACCAGCCAAGCGGTAGCTTGTAGCTGACTCTACGTGGATTTGGGTTCGTCGGCGACCAACCTGGATGTCCATGAGGGACGCCTAATCGTCTTTTTCGTCGAAACTGGTACGATGTCGTCCTCACTCATGATTACTTCACAAGAATAGTGAACTAGTATATCTAGTATAAATTGGTGAGTAAGCTATCTGGTTTTTACTTTCTAGCACTCATGATTCAATCTTTATGAAATGTCTTGGTAAATCTTACAAAGAAAATTATTGCACTCTGCTTAGGACCCTAACATTGCCGGCCCGACTCTACATGTTAATCTTCAAAGTCACCATAGAGTCCAGTGAGATATCAGGTCCATACGCAATATCTAGTTGAATTAATGTAGCTCCATTTAATCAGAATCCTCAGAATCTGGATAGTCCACAAGGCCCGCAACCGGAACCTTACTTATGTTGGAGATTTGGTCATGATGATAATTGTTCCTGAATGTGATCTCTTGTGCAGCTCTTGAATTGTATGTTTGAGCAACAACTTGATCATGAGTAGATGAATTTGAGCCATTAGCTTCGTTAGCGATGTCATCTTCTCCCATTATGTGTCCTATAACTTCACATGATTCGTCACTAGAAGGACCATTGGAATACTGGAACTCGTCAAAAACAGCCCCAAGCCGTAAGGCTCTTCGCATTGCTGCAGCAGATACATCAACGCCTTGAGGATCTCCAGACAAGCTTGGCATCTGAGATGAATTAGAATACTAATTAATCAATGATGTGTCAAGTTTATTTGCTGACTAAGATAATATGTACATAAATTTCCATTGTTAGCTCACTGCTTTTCTTTGGACTTTGTCGTTTGAATGATAGCCCAACATGTAAGGGATTGTTTGAGGAGCCTTCACGGATTTAGAACTTGAGGCAAAATTCCCGTAGCTATCCATCAACATTGCCATGTTTTGTTCCCTTTCCATGTGTTTTCGATGTTTCTTGAAAATATTAAATACACAATTATCAGTAGACAATCATTCAAAGATGGTTTTTTACTTCATAAATTAGATACTAGAAAACACTATATATAATAAGGCCTTTTGTTTTGTTGTTCAGTTCATTTTTTTGGTTTCACTCTTCATGTGTTTTGTTAACTTCCAAACAAAAGCATTTCATATTAATTTTTCAAATACAAGATAATTTAGCTTATTCCAGTCTAATTACGTGTTTGACATAGTCCATTTTAAGACTCCATACATGCTACAGAGTTCAACAAATGTATATTGGGAACACACCTGCAGATGCGCAGAAATTTGGGTCCTTGTAATAGTGTCCACATTCATGATTATCTTTATCTTGCTGGGCGATGCATCTGAAATGAATTAACAAGTGTAGTTTCATATTATTGATTTGAAATTGAGAAGGCTAATTCTGAAGTGAAAGCACTTGGGCCTAAGATGGGTAGTTACTTTCTCCAAGTATTTGAAGAGCATATAAAAACTTGCTCTCTAGGAAAGGTTTCCATTTGAGATAAGTGGTCGTTTTAGTTCCATCCTTTTGTTGTGCTATGGACTCTCCAAGTTCTTCTCCATCTTGAGCTTTATCCCCAACACCTGCGTGTGCACAACATCATACTTAGTTAATTTCTCAAGTGTCATGTTTTTTGTGCAACCCAAAGGAAGACAAGACTTATTTTACTTGACACAATTCAGGTTACTACCACATTGAGAAAATTATATAATGTTCGGGAAAGCGTCCAGTAAAATAAAAGTCTCCAACTTATACTACTATTACATATAGATAATTGTCCTTGTGTTGCAACGGAGGCATATATTCTAGTGGTTCAACACCAATTGTATCTGACATATACCTTACACCCACCATATTCTAATGCCGGAAGTGATTTGATTCGATTTGACTGAGTTAATGCAAAATATTTGATGTGATTGAATTAATGCAAAAAGATTTTCTTTTATTTTATTTTATTGTCGTGTGTGACATATAGCTAGAATGGCCGTCTTGACCTGATTGAGTCAATGCAATTACCTTATACCCAGTAAGAGGGGCACTACACAATATTTTATTTTATTTGACCGAGTTAATGCATGGCATGGGTGAGGGAAGGTTTCACCGATTCTCACGTTAACAGTAGAGATTCATTCATTTTCAAAGCAGCTGTCTTTTGAACCTCTTAAACTTTTGTCTAAATTATGGTCCTTCTACCTTTTGTTTTGGGTGGGGTGTCTAATTGATTGGTAAAGTTTGATACAAAATGTGTGCTCTTGCAAACATGGAAGGAGAGAGTAATTATTTGCCTCTGTGAAGAAAAAGAGATGGATATGCAAATAATTCAAGGGAAGCAATGATATTTTACTCGTACTCTTACTTTTTGTGCCAAATTATGAAAAGGAATCTACTTTGAAATGTATATATTGTACTCCAGAGACTATTTGGATTGGCCATGTGAAAAATTGTACGTCAATAGATTCACAATAAACCATTGATGTTAAGCTATTTTCTACAAAATATAAGAACAAGTACTTTGTCATAAGATGTTAATTATGACCTTGAAATAGATACTTCATCTTGTTCATCCTAAGAACTTTTCCATCGAGATGTTGCCACATATTGCGAACGGTATTCACATCAAGAGGCTTCTTCACCAAAAAACGAGCACCAAGTTCAATAGATCTTTTCATTGTGTACATTGTTGTTTCCGTTGACATCACTGCTTAAAAATAAAACACATATTAAAATCACATAAAAGAAGATGCACGTGGATGAAGTTAGAGACAAATTATTACATACTGATCACTTGAAGGTTTCTATGCATATCTTTGGCGGCTTCCAGGAATTGAAAGCCATTCAACTCTTCCATGTGCACTGCTGCCATGATGAAATCAATATCATGTGCTTTCTTTTCAAGAATACCGAGTGCTTCGATGGGACTTGTGTAGATTGCCACTGGAAAGACAAGATCAACTTTCACTGAATTTAACGACATCTCAGAACATAAGAAGAAATGGTTTCCATGAAACACGAAAAGGTGTATATATTCATTGGATGTAGAAATCTTGCCATAATAGTTTAGTTTGGAGAGCATGGATTTTGCAGAGTTGGCATGAAACTCATCTTCATCAATGACCATCACTCTAAGTGCATTTGAGGGCCTTCCTTTTGTTCTTTCTGCCATGGGGTTTCTCAAAACTAAAGCTCTATTTGCTTCTGTTTTTGCGTATGTGTGAATGTGGGAACTGAGCATTGGTGGCTATTTATAGATCAAAAGGTTTCCTTCGTTTCACACACACACACACACATTAATATTAATATTAATATATACATAGTACATTACAATAAAAAAGGAAGAGAGTTAATAGAATAAAGTGACAGGTGGGCCCCATGCATCCTACATGGTGACACACATGGTGGGATAGAATCCGACAGAGCAATAAATGAATCCCCCCCACCCCCAGGAAAAAGAGTTACCACCAAGTGTAGATCATCCAATAACCACAAAAGTACTAACTACAAATGTGTTTCAAATATATACAAATCAAGCACACATGTATGTACCAAAATGATCTGATGTTACACCCAAAGTAATGGAGAAACTCTATATGTAAACTTGCATTGATATTTGTGTATGGTAGACACCCAATTCAAAAACGACAAAGCATAATGACATAACACATCCTCACATGGATGCGACGACAATGTAAAACCCAAACCACATTTTTCGGAGGAGCTGAACTCAGTGGTGACTCTACATGTCAGTTTTAGGCTCAACTAACCACAAAACTTTTTTGGTATTACAAGGTTAGTTCTATTCATATTTGTGCAACATTTTTTAGGACATTTCAAAGTTTTTAGTCACTTACATCTAAAACCCTTTGTTGTTGGCACCGCTACACTAATCAAAATGACAAAGTGATGTCACATGAATGTGAACACAATGTAACAACGAGATCAAAGTTGTAATCACATTCTCCTAAATAGTGACCTTCAAATTTTAGAATTGAAGATAATTACTTCGAGTGGTGATTTCCTCAGTGAGGTCCATATGCATACACTAGAAACGAAGTTTCGAACATAATAGAGTACTCTTATTTAACTACTAGTTGATCATGGGCAAATAGTCTAACATGGTCTCCTTAATTCTCAATAGTGAAATTTGGTATGGATGGCTAGAAACTAGAATGGGTCCAAAATGGGCGGCACCCTTTCGATGGTCTGGTGTTAGTGGTCAACAGATGTCTGATATGGATGGTTAGAACGTAGAATGGATATAAAGTGGGTTGCACCCTTTGGATGATGTGATCTCACCGGTCATCAGATATCTGGTATGGAAGGTCAAATGTTAGAATGGTTACAAATTGGGATGCACCCTTTGGATGGTCTGATATCATCGGCGGTCAACATATATCTCGTATGAATGGTCAGAAGTTATAATGGATACAAAGTGGTATGTACTCTTTGGATGTATGTGTTATCACCTCCGCTGCATTAACTATACTGAATTTATTATCACACCCCTCAACCACCAATGGATCTCACATAAAGACCCTATCTCTTCTTTTTAATCAAATCAGATTGTGTGTAAATTCATGATTTCACATTACACATGGTAGTCTCTTTATGACGTGTGTCCAGTCGTATTTCTTCGTGCATGCATCCCATACAAGTGAATATTTGTCATATTGACATTTGGTGTATATGCATATCAGATCCCAGCATACATCTTCCTTTTGAATTAAAACTCAAACGCCCCTATACTACTTCAAAGATATCACATACGAATACTATTAACAGTGCAAAGGCACATGTTTACATACATGTATGAATACTCATCCCTATGAACATACACGCTCATAGCCCATTGCTATGAGCACCTACAAACGACCAAACTAGTAAATCTTAAGACTAAATTTCTTTGACAAGCCAGAAAATAGATAATTATCATAATATTTCTTTCCCGGTGAGCTCGTCTATGATTAGGCCGCACCCACCAATGGAGTTGGATTCCTCGACCCTGTGTAGCGGAGAGGATAATGAGTTATGTCGTTGGAGACCATGGACCACTTGTAGAGGAAGGAGGCTCACCTAAGCCAGTCCATCGGCACCCTAGTCTAGAGAGTCCTTCGGCATATTAATAGATAAGAATCTACCGATCACACTGTTCTAGGATCTCAAGTGGCTCGCCTAGGAGGCCACCTCCATAACCTCAAGCAACTCGCTTTGAGGATAATGTACACACCCTAAGCTCGCGAGGAGGCTTAGACAACAATGAGGAAGATGCGAAAACGACGGTGGGCCTGGTGAGAGTAGAGGGGATGCCGAATTATAGAACAGAACAATGGGGTTGGGCGATGGCCAACGAGTAGGTTGCTCGGTATAGGTGCATGTTCTCGTCTTGATATAGAAATAATGGGGTGGGAGGCGACCGATGTGGGCGATATCGATCGATCACAGATAGGAATTGAGAGATATATAGGGAGAAATGGTGGTGGCGGTGTGGGATCTGGTCAGAGGTGCGGTGTAGGTCATTCTGTGGAATATATACAATCATTGAAATGGGTCTATTCGGTAGATATATTTGCACGATGGTCTATCTATTCATCAATTTCGTAGTGAATTACCACATTGCAAATGGTGATAACATACATGTTTTATCTATCATATGCCACACATGCATTTCTAGACAACTACGTACCATGTTTCTTGAACACATTTGTGATGCCTTAGAGTGCGCCATACGGTGCTAATAGGTATGTTCTATAGTAGTAGTCGTCGTTGGCATATGCCTAGTCCTCGATGTACAACTTCGGTTGCTCGTCTTTATGTAAATATGCTAGTTAAAATTTAAGAAAAGATGTCACAATATCAATAATTATAAAATTATTAAATTATAATAATGTGGATCAAGGGGTTACGACTTTTATTGCATGGATATTTTTGGACTGATTTACAACAAGTATAGGCTAAGAGCTCAATCAATTTTATTGCCGACTTGTGTACCATATTTTAATTCAAATACTCCAAAATCATGAACCTACAAACTAATATCCAAATAAAGGTTAGTAAAAAAACCTGGACAACAACTAGAACATTGAAAAATAGAGATGGTTTATAAATGTTCCCAATTAATAAGAAACCCTTCACTCATACTATTTTCCTAAAATATTTGAAGAAGGCTAAGATCTTGCCAATAATCAAATCATACTCTAAATTCTTTTCATATCCTCTCTTGTATCTTTTGAAAAATGTACCTAGTGAAGAAGGATAAGATCTTGACAAGAGTTTATATGAATGGGACCCTAATAGACAAAACATAAAAACTTCACAGTGCTAGTTATCCATGAGGTATAAAACTAAATGGAAAAGGAAAAAGTAGAGCAATTGAAATGAATACCTCTAACTCAAAATGGAACCATCGTCATCCGATCCGGGAGACACAAATCTAGGGTTTCCCACGAAGAAGATTCTCCGGGCAGGAAGAAGGGCACGCCATCTGCAGCTGCCAATGAACCAAAACGATCCCCACTACCATAAAGCTCTCATGGTGATGCCTTCAAGAAGGACATGACGACTTGAGCGCCGTCGCCACCGACCACAATTAGGATTTTCACCCAAGAGGTAGTGAGGTGGGAAGAGGTAGGGCAGACCCGACCAATGTCTCCAAAAAGAAAACTGGCACACTCGGGCATCGTCACCATCACGAGCATCCGAAGCCGACCACAGACTTATCTCGATCTAGACCCCCCCCCCCCCCGCCATCCGTTCCGCCGAAAACCAGGTGATTGGATAGCCAGACAACACAGCCAATACCCGACGGGAGTGGAGCGCACCTATCAAGGACAATCGGCAGTGGCCAGATTTGACGCAGCACCATCAACCGTCGTCGTCCGCTAGAGGAGACCGCTAGCCCTGCCTCGCCACATGAAAGAGTGACCTAACATCCTTCACCTTCCTCCTTGTTTTAAACAACAATTATTTTCTTAAATTACAACACGATGATGTCATAAGTATGTACCAGGTGAGAAAATGAGAAAGGAAATCAAATTCTTATATACTACTCTGAGTCCTGTGTCTATCCCTAGGTCATCAATTTTACCAATGTAATTCCATTCAATTTTTTTACCAATGTAATATGAAACGTATATCACAAAACTTATACCATTAGAAAATATAAGTTAAAAGTTTCCAATGATATCTTTTATATATTATTCGTAATATGTTGGTCACATTATTGATATAGGGATACACACATTATTGATAAAGGAATACACGTAAGCCTTTTAAACTGGAAGGGAAATCATATTATCATGTTCAACTTTTATTTTGTTGTTTGTATTAAGGATCTCGGGTTGTAGTTTTCCACGGACCAACGAAATCATAAGCTCGGTCCCGATAAGGAATGTCATGTTTAGCAACATTTTCCATATAGCTTTGTCTGATGGATCGGTAGGTCGAGGTTTCTTGCTAGCTAAGCTAGGCCTAGCCAGTCTTGATGGGAAGATCCATTCATGAACTCATGAGAGGTTATTCCTTGTTTGGTCATAGATATTGTACCAGGGATTAAATTGTATTTTGTAGAACAAATCTTTGACCAGGTGTAATCAAATTTAACTGAATTTCATATTAGTAATCAAAATTAACTGAATTTCATATTACAAACAAATCTTTGACCAGGTGTCAAATAGGGAACATGTTTTCCAGGGCCAACTAGGAAATCACATTTTTATTCCTGGTCAAATAAGGAATTCTCTAAAGAAGAAAATAATGAATCCTTAATGAATTTATCACCCCAAGTCCACAACCACCATTTCGTCTCCCCAATGAGAGTTGTGGACATCTATCCTTCATTTGACTTTGCTCCTACCAGAGAGAAAGAGTGGAATGACTGGGAAGAGCATTAATGAGATGGTAGGTTTGTGATGAGCGCTTGATGGTTCTCTATCCTTGAGCAGATTTTACTTTAGAGCAAAGAGAGTACCAAAGATGGCACACACACTAACGAACATCTTAGAAGCGCACATGTGTTTTTCATGGACCTCAAGAGTGCGCAGCAAGAGGCAGCACCAATGACCTTGGGGAACATCTGCAGGGGAAAGACCCATGTACTTCTCGAGCCCAACATCCACATTTGAAAGCATAAAATTTATTCTCGAGCATGAACACACTCGACCAATATGGCAAGTTTAGAAAGAAGCATACATTCACATGTTGCATATTATTTACAACAATACAGAAATAACACTGGACAGGTGCCTGAAACATCCTACCACAATTAGATATCCGGTTCAGGCCTGGCACTAAGTTCATGAGATGAGAAAAAGTGCATGAGGACTACCACGACACTTCGAACCTCAACATGGTACGATTGATGACAGCATCCAAGCAACAAGCTACACATCATACAACAATACATAAGACTTCATATGCATAGGATGCTAGTAGAAGAAACACAACAAACATATAAGAGTTCACAACTTTATATGAATAGGACACTACTAGAAGAAACATAACAACTTCATGGCACTAGATGCGAGGGCCTCAAGTTTGAATAACGGGGATGATCTGATCATATATAGATCGAAATAGAACCCTGCATAAACAACCAAGGACACAGTGAGCACATCATACTAGAAGGAATACATGGAATATTGTGAAAATTCGATTGGTTGATCTAGCTATCAGAATGCTCGAATTCATATGAACTCTTTAGTTTTAGTTTAGCTAGCTACCAGGGCGTGAGAAATCCTTATAATGGGACAACACTCAAAAATGAAACCGAGCACAGGTTTTACCTTATATTTGGTAGGAAGCATTTTTGTTAGCGCTTACCCCAAACAACCATAGAGCAGGGTGTCAACTTGTCTCATTCCAATGTAACAATTCTGTAATTCAGATTTCCACCTCCGGTACCACCTAAACTAGTCCAGATCACCTTACCTTACCTTACCTAATCAAGCATTCAGTTGAGGCATTAGTACTTTCTGTTACTGTGCTAATTGATCGATAATTAAGCTCCGTACTGTTCCATGTAGCTACCAAGCACCTGTTGGGTCTCCATTTGTCTAGACAATGTTCCCGTTGGGTGCCATCCACACCTATGGTGATGACAAGCATCAATGCCACTATTTAACGGGCAACGTCGTGGTTGCCAGGTATAGTACGGTGTCATGGTCAGCTAGAAGGATGTAAAAAGTGGTGCATGGCCAAGATTTTTTAACCCAAGTATGTTAATGTATATGCTGGTTACTTAAAGATAATGATCATGAAGAATGATAATGGTAACTTACATGCGAACTTCTAGCTCAATTTTCTCGCAGGGCACTCCATGGGCACATAGAATCTTTAGAATATGGCGAACTATCACATCTTCCGACATGCAACATATAATTTTCACTACCTTGGGATGTGGTGATAGCAATGAATGTTCCCTTAAGTTACAACTTTCATCAGTCTGGCTCAAATGATAATCCTATAGCAAACAAATATTTTGCTTAAGTCAACAAAAGGTAAATGGTAACTTCAAAGACAAGCTATATTACTTCGAGAATATATATACCTCAGAACTTTCAAGATCAAGTTGTAGCATAAGTGTCTCTAGAATTGGTGAGTGCTGGAGAAAGTAAACCAATCCAGTAAAATCATCACCGACACATCATTCATTGAGCAAGAACGTTTTTAACTTGTTAAACATAGGACGCCATTTCAAATCCATTCTTAAAATATATAACTGGACATAAAATGAAGAAGGTTAAACCACAATTCAAGATCTAAATTCAGAAGTACAAGCTGCTTTTTGAGATACAGAAGTGCATGCTTTGAAAGCTTTCTGGTGGATTTTTTCCATAATAATTAATTGTCAGCATATACCAAGATTGGTAACCCAAGCTATACTATAATCTCAATATTACATGTATGAATAGTACACATGACTAAATTGTCAAGTAGCGGTATGCATAGTAACAAATGTGTTCAAGAAACATCAAGATCCAAGCATGTGAATTCAGGAAAACATGCACCACATGTAAGGAACATGTTTAGTAAGATTCCGCCGACAAATATCTGCATACAAACATACATGGACTCTAGCGAAAGGCAGACAACAATAGGGGTTAGCAAGAAGGGAGCATAACCGTGTCGGATCATATACTTTCAACTTCAAATTTGTAGCACTTGAAAAACTTTCCAGAGCCGCGGGATAGTCGGTTTAACCAGCTTGAGCATCACATCCCTGACATGATGGATTACCACAGTAACACAGTTCCTCCTCACACCCTTCTCCAAGCTTTACATATGTCGTTACCAGTGATGGCGTGCTATCAAGCAAAGGAGCCCAACCCCAAAGTGGAGCTAGTCTGAAGCCAATGAGATTCCGGGTGGAAATACGAGTGCGGGCATCAATACCAAAACTCCCACCATAAATTTTAAGATGTCGTACTGACTTGGACAAGATATTCGCATAGAGATCGCAACTTATCATCTCTAACACCTCTAGCACTTTACAACTCGAAAAATCGAGAGAGCATCCCTCAAAGTGCAAGAAGTCCGGATGCAACCTCTTCAAGGATGACGAGATGAGAGTCGTGTCGATCACCCGTCAGGGAAAACAAATATTAAGCACTTGAACTTGACATAAGAGAGCATACCAGAGCCATGGTTTCATATGTTGGAATGCCTTGTTGCCCCATTCGGGGTTGTATGCTGCAGTCTCCTCACAATCGGAACTGATGTCACATACATTTAGAGTAGTTGGGTTACGAAGGCAAAGCAGCTCGTTCACAAATGTACTAAAACCCCTAACGACGTCATAGCTATCAGGGTCGTCGATGCGTAGGGAGGGCACAGACTTCTAGAGCATGCTCCAACGCTTACCAAAAACGCACGTCCGCACAGAGTCACGAGAAGGCAAGAACGACATAAGATACCAGAGAAGATTGCTTGGGAGGGCCCCGATGCGGTCCTCTGCACTGGCCAGAGTCGTTTCCATGGTTTCCCTATCATTAAGACTCTTAGACATCATGTGGAACATGTTGCCTACACCGAAGCTATGGAGTTGTTGGACGTGGTGAGTCAGTGAGTGAGAACAACCACATGGACAAGATTGACACGAATCATGATCTCACCGGATTAGCTCACCTGCAGCCGCCGCTGGATGATTTGTGTGCTCGTCCACCTCCTCGTCCTCCTCCTCCTAGATGGTGCTCAGTTCTCCAAGCAACACAAGAGGGGACTCTTCTCTCACGCCTTCTCACTTATAACTTGGTGGGACAAGAAAACAGAGAATGTCAAGGGAAGGGAGAAAGAGAAAGTGATGGTTGTTTGATGGATGTGGGAGGGTCTTATAGAAAATAATTTCTATTTGATACCCGAAGGGTCTCGAAGGACCAAAAAACCGCTTTATTAATAACGTTGGCACAATATGAGAGCGGGCGAGCCGAAAGCAGCGACAAACGGTCAAAATTATCTTTTCATTCACTGTATCACGGGATATGTGTGATCTTCTCTTGTACTAAGAGCCAAATGAGAAAATACGACACTGAATACACGTCATGGTTTATAACTGACAGGTGGGTGGGACCATCACATCATGTCATAGGCATGTTAATGAATGCCGAGGTGAAGGACAAAGGCTCCATTGCTGGATGATACTTATCAATTTGACCATTTGAGCATAACACCAACACTACATAAACTTTGTTTTATCTCATGTGCCTGAGCGCATATCGGCTGGGATAGAGGAAGGTGGAGCAAGTACTCCATGAAGGCGTTACATATTTCCTCTTTCTGGAGGATGATCAAGTGGATCTACATTTGTTTGAGGAGCGCGTGTGTGTGTGTGCGCGCGTGTGTGTGTGATGGAACAACCGTGCCGCCGCAAGAGTGATGAAACATGATAGGATAAATGTCGTGTTTTGTGAGTAGAACTTCCATACATGTACACCATCACACAAACCATAGCCATCAATGGCGAGCTTGCCCGAGGAAAAATTTTGTTCTCCAAATTAGGAAAGATGAAGATAGAGTAACACATCAAGGAAGATGAAGTTTAGACCTGCATTGATTAGGTTGAGGGTGGTTAGAAGTCCGGGTTGTGTTGGTGCATGGGTTTGGAGTTTGAATATTCTATGTCTTGTGTGCATAGCTCCTTGATCCTCACACTCTTATATGATTAATACATGACCCATTGTGTCAATTTGGGTAGATACCAACAACAACCCGAAAGTTAAGAAAACTATTTGAATGATTTTTTCCTCAACTATCCGCTAATGATTACGTTTGTAAAGATTTCTAATTTCCTTAATGGTGATAATTGTCCATAGATTTCTTTGACGATTTATTTTTTTATCCTCTGACCTTTCATTCGAAGGAATTCTCTAGCGAGTATCCTAAAAGTAATTATATTTGTATTGCCTTTGTAGTTGCCTTGTATATTTACCAATGACAAACAATAACGATCGTTGCCTATGTGCTTCGCTGGCCGGATAGGGCAACCCAACGACTAGGCTGACAGAAAGTCCGAGCACACTCACATGGCTACTGACCTCAACCGTCACAACCGCGTGCCCCTTCCAACCAACCCTCTAAGTGGCAAGGTCATAGTTGTTGCGAAACATAGTAGAAAACAAAATAAATCATCCTATGAACACAATATAGGATCAGTATGAAGATGCATAAGGAATTTAGATCAGATTGTTAAAAATCCGAGTTGCAGCGGAAGAAGTGTTGATGCATATCGTTCTTGAAGTCCCTCGAACCGTCCATGACGATCCCTCGAACAAATTACCGAAATCACGACCTCTCTATAGTTTGCAAGCATAAATTCTTCATGATCTGGGAAATATAGATTCATAGACTAGAGATAATCACCATGGGGAAATTAGAGGGAGGGGATTATTCACACGGGGCATCTGATTATGAGGACTAGAGAGAAATAGATCTAGGTCTAATTGGATGAACTAGAACTGGAACTAGAGAACTAGAGGAGGCTCCAAAACTTATGTCTACAAAGTCCAAAATCCTCCAATATATATATATATATATATATATATATATATATATATATATATATATATATATATATATATAGGTTGAAGGGAGAGGGAGGGATGGTCGACTTGGGGAGGGGTTTCCCTCCCCTTGCATCGACCTAGGGACCAATGGAGTCTGACTCCACCTCCCCAATTCGACCTCCCCCTTGGTCGCCTCCACCAGTTGGCTTTAGGGCCCATTAACTCTCCCCTAACAAGCCTTTTCTTATTTTCTTCATCCCATTGACTATTAATGAATTCTAGGAGCCTCCTAATCATATTAGAGCCCTTTATAATTTATATTGAAGTCCTTGAAAACAATTTCCACCTATATATCGGTAAAGCTTGAAACTCTTCCCGTAACTCTTAAACGCTTCCGGTTTCTCTCAAAACTATTTCTAATATTAATGAAAATATTTCACAAATACTTTCTCATAAGGCTTACTCCACTAACACTTAACAGATCTTGAATCACTTAAATTTGTGACTCTGTAGGTTCCGTAAAACATAGACATGAACAGGACTCCTACGTTAAATGATCGATAGCGAAACTGTGTACATCCATATCAATCCCTATGAGTACACAAATGACATTCAAGTGAAACTTTGGTTATGTGCTATCCCCTTTGCTTTGAAATACTTTACAAAACCCATGGTCAGATATATCGACATCCTCTTAAGTCATTCTCATGCTCACTATACTGGTCTCCTCAATACTGGTTTGGTTCTTCTTTCTCATTGACATGTTCTGACATCCCTCTGACCTAGCCACATGTCTATGGCTAGACAATGACGGATGCACATTGAGTGGGTACAAAGAATATCTTTCTATCATCAAAGAGCAAATCCCACTCTTGATCTATCTAGTCCCTTGTCAAACTTTTCGATGAACCTGTAAGTTTTCATTATGATCACTATGGTACAGATAATGTTTGAGCAACCCCAATGTACATTCTGTGGTGAGTAGAAACTACGATACCCTCATGGTCTAAGAACTAATGCATACGTTAACTCTTCATGTTATAACAATTGACTTGTGACGATTGTATCTCAAAGTATAACAGACAAGTTTGGGTTGATTCAATATAATTGTTCTTCTAACGTCATATTCTCAAAGTTGTTTTAGTACTATAGTTACATTGAACCATTTCCTAATATCCAAAGACATGATCACTAACAACACTTGAACTAGTATTAGACGGAAGACTAGGAATCTAGTTTGTTGTTTATCATTCCACACATGCATATGAGTTTTCGACTGAATCACACATTCCATGATGATAATAATTATAGCATAGAACATAAACTCTTAATTATAAAGATGAAAATATAATAATATAATATTATTGCCTCTAGTGTATATTTCCAATAGTAGCATTCAAAGGACGGGCATAGATAAAAAAGAGTGTGTAGAGATCACAAAGCAATCTATGGGCGGCACGTATAGTATACGTTATTTTTATGAATACCTTTAGCTTGTGAGGACAACTTGTGCATGTCTGATTGGCGCAGAAGCCAACACCTCTGGTAGTATAACCTCCTATAGCAATATGGTGCAATCCTCGACTTATTTTACACTCTCCTTCATTTGCATTCAAATCGTTTTGGGAATCGTCTTGGTGTAATGATCGTTGCTCATGTCCTTCTTTAGCCGGCCAGGGCAACCCAACAGCCGGGTTAATAAAGAGGCGGATCACACCCGTCCAATGGTACATGAGTTGAACCATCGGAACTAGGACTCCTATTCATAGCAATCAAGGCAACTTAGAACCATTTGGGGATATCACAAAGTACAAATTAATATCGGGCAGACAACCAAAAACAAGGCATCCGACGGACGGGCCATGAGGAAAATAGGTCGTGGCACCACCTGACACCCACGTGGCAATAAACAAAACAACCCAACAGGATGCGACCAACGCACACACTGAACAGGAGCTTGCGCATTCCCGATGTGTTTTTGCTAGTGAGCTTATCTTTCTTTCACGCTTCTAACTTGAAAACAAAATTACCAAGGAGACGAGAAATTTTGGAACATATTCCCGAACTCCCAAATCCAACTTCATGAAATTATCAGTACTAACAAATCAAACATGAAATCTGCTCTTGCTCGTGCCAAACGTCGTCTTCTGCTTTGTATCAATTGTTGTGCATCCTATTTCCTTCCTTCCTACACCATTTTGCTTGATTCCTTATAAACGATATTTTCTCCATGTATGGCTTCTTTTATTGTGGAAATAAAATAAACAAAGGAGTTTCACGACATCTCTCATTGATTAGTCATTAGTGGCAATATTGCAGTGATTTTCTCAAAAAAATTATGATTATACTGATCAAACAACAGTGCGATGCACATAAAAGTATTACTCATCAACCTCCACAATCTTAAACTTTGGTCATCCTCAGGCAACACAGATAGAAACACAACCGTAAGAACTCACCTCTTTAGAGAGTTGAATAGCAATTGGTTGTTTGCATGAATTATACGTTGGTACTAAGAGACAGGTAAGATAAAAAAACTTGTATGGCCTTATACATAGCTGAATTTCATAACTAGATTCCTTGCAATTGTCCAGCTAGAGATGTACAAGAGGAATTGGTTCTTTAGTATTTGGACGTACTCTCTTTATAAGACCTTACGTATTCACCAATCTTGCATGGGCATGAAATATGCTTTGGTTGCAATTATCTTTCCACTAAACCACAACACTACATCCCCGAAAGTTAGATTGGTTGGCGATGGATACTGGGGAGGACGAGCGGGTGAGGGGCCTATAGGCTCGCCATCCAAAGAGCACATGACCGCTTGCTACTCTCTCAGGAGTCGTCGGGATTCCCCCAAGAGGAAGGGAGAAGCAGCAAGTAGGAATGTTTCCCCAGTTAAGGATCAAGGTTTATCGAACTAATAGGAGCTTCTAAGCTGCACATGACGACATCACCTGCACACAAAACACAAACAAAACTTGTCGCAAACACGACAAGAGGATTGCCAAGCCCCTTCTCATGCTAGTTACAATATAAAACACATGTCATAGAGATCGATAGTAGAAAAAAGTAAAACAACAAAATAGTGGCAATTTTGTAGAGAAATTAAGCAATGGAGAATACACCCGAGGAGCACGGGCTTACTAATGACATCTCTCACGAAAGTACCAAGTAGCATGGTAAACAAATTACAGTTGGGCAATTGAAAAGATTGTAATATTATGACTATGATCATTGGTAGTATAATCTCATATAGGAATTACATTTATGAAAAGTAGACCATTAATTCAACCATGTCAAATACTAATAATCCACCCTAAAACCTATATCCAACATGCGTCTCAGGGTATTAAGTTTGCAAGAAACGGAGTCTCGCAATAAGCAAGACGACATAGTGTAGACATGAATAAGTTAATCAATATGACTATATCCCGTCGTTTTACCTTCACTAGAAAGAATACAATACATTCCTTGGTCCTTAGTGTCATATGGCTAGATCACCGCAAGATTGAAGCCACTACAAAGCATCACTCCCTCTAAAGAAAAACCCATCGAACTTGGCCAAACAAGACAAATAGATTGGAGAGCATGCAAAGCTATTAAATTATACAACAAATAAAATATAAAGGATTCATTTTATTTCAATTTAAATCTGATCATAAAGTGACAATTCATCATGTCCTAACAAACACACCACCGATTACATCGAATTAATCCCGATCTTTTGAGAAAGATCATGGGAACATGATATTGAAAATCCATATATATATATATATATATATATATATATATATATATATATATATATATATATATATATAGACACTATTCTGATCACAGGATCAAGATATTATTCTAATCACAACCTGAACTTCCTGAGT
Organism: Hordeum marinum; assembly: GCA_022496015.1. Lineage (NCBI taxonomy): Eukaryota > Viridiplantae > Streptophyta > Magnoliopsida > Poales > Poaceae > Hordeum > Hordeum marinum. Next base: position 422,686,339 of record CM039677.1, read on the forward strand.
TACACAACCTAAACTTCCCTGTGTAAGTGTAACCAGAACTTCGGGCTATCTTCGCAACCGTGTCTCCCCGATTGAATTCTTCTGTCTAGTTGTGTTCTTAGTGATGTAAGTGTACCCAGGAAATGGTTTTTAGCAAATAAATGCACGTTTTCAACAGGAATCTCGCTCGTTGAGCGGATTTACTCTCGAGTCATGATGACCTTGCGTCTTTTGCAAGTTTAATGCTTGCTGTGGATGTTGTCGAAGCTCTGGCACGATCGGAATTAGGTGTTGGTATGATTTTGGTGCAGAAATTTTGGTTATTTGAAATGAATTTGAAATCGACCATATTCTTCATCCGCCCAAGATGCAGCCTCCGCTTCTGACGATTTCACGTTTTTCTATAAAGTTTGCTGGCTGATTTGCGTCAATTTCAATCGGGAGGGTCCATAAGGTTTGATTTGTGGTGATTTGATTTTGGTACTCCCGCGGCTATTGCACGGGATGTTCTTGCGGTTTTGAGATTTGCCCTCTGGTCATTTTTTTTGTAGAAAGGGAGTTGACAGATCATTTCCAAAGGGGTGCAGACGTGTTCTAATCTGGCGGAGAGGATTTTTTGCTTCGGACGAATTCGTTCTTCCATATTTTCTGGATCATCTAATGGTCGATGTACAAGCTGGAATTCTCTATTGTTTATACCTGAACTTGTGCTTTTCCTTCTTTTGCAAGGTATTCCAGCAAGACCTCTAAATTTTTTCCTGTCATTTTTCATTCTTACATTGGTTTTGATTTTTTTTGACTCAGTCCCATGAGCAAGCATGGAATTGGCCGATGAACACGCGTGTAGTTTTTATTTTTGTTCTAGTATGTTTTCGCACTTTTAATAGTTTTTGGACTTCACAGAATAACTATCCTGAACTTCTATATGCTAATTTTTTTAACATGTTAATTTGAGGTTTTACATAACTCCGAACTTCTATATCTTCACTATTTGAAATTCTTATTTTCATTTTGTATGTTATTTTTTTATTTAAATATATGTAGACATTGAAATTGGCATTGCGCCTATCGACCAACGCGGTAGCGCGATGCCGAGCAGGGAGGGGCCAGGCCCCCCTTCCCTCCCCCTGTGAGGCCAAGCCAGGAACGAGCCGCGTCATCGCATGCGGAGGCGAGTCCGTCACATCCGTGTCCCCACTATCTATCTTAGGGGTGTGGCTCTGGGGTGCGTGCGGGTGGGGGTGGAACTAGAATAACCGCATTGCGCTTGTCAACCTAGCGCACAATGTCGCGGTAGCGCGAGGCCGAGCAGGGGGGAGGGGGAGGGACCCCCCCCTCCCCTCCCCTTGCGAGGCCGATCCAGGAACGAGCCAGAGCAGGCTATGACACGGCGTGCCGCGTCATCGCATGCGGAGGCGAGTCCATCACATATGTGACCCCACTATCTATCTTAGAGGTGTGGCTCTAGGGTGCGTGCGCATGGGGGTGGAATCAGAATAACCGCATTGCACCTATCAACCTAGCGCGCACTACCGCGGTAGCACGAGGCCGAGCAGGGGGGAGGGGGGTCTAGACCCCCTCCCTCCCCCATGCGAGGCCGAGCCAGGAATGAGCCGGAGCAGGCGACGACGCGGCGTGCCGCTCGTCGCATGCGTAGGCGAATCCGTTGAGTTAGTTCTGGACTTCATGTCTTTTTGTATTTGAACTTCTTCTTTGTTTCTTATTGTTTATTTATTCATATGCCTTACTTGACTTGGTAGTGTACTTGAACTTCTGTTCTTTATTTTTGAAACTTATTCTTTGTTTGTAAGTGCTTATTTGTGTATATATTTTAGTTCCATCGGTAGTGTACTTGAACTTTTGTTACCCATCAAATGTTTTTTAAGGGATACCAACAGATTTTTATTTGATCTTATCTTTTTAAATTGATGCATTCAAATGGTGCATTCATTTTTCAATAGATGCAGTTACTTTTTAGTGGTCAGGGGTAAGACTATAATTAACACCAGCGCTGCAACAGCCGTTGGAGAGCCCCATTTACTGCCCATCACCTGTCATAAAACCCTTTGTCGCTCCACTCGCTTGCTCGCTCTCTTCTCGCTCTATCGCTCCGCTTCGTCCCCCCCCCCCCAACTTCCCCCAACCTCCCCAGAGTTCTCCGCCACTAACTCCTACACTTGCGAGTGGAGCAACCGGCGCACGTCCCGCTCCTTTTCATTCCCCACACCCCGCTCTCCCTCCCTCAGATCGCTCCCTTTCTCGTCCGAAGTGAAGCCGGCAACCGTCTTCGCGGTTCCAACGTGCGCGTGGCGTCATGGGGGTGGAAGAACCGTCGCAGATTCGTGCATCGGGGTCGCTTGGAGAGGTACAAATGTTATCTCTCCCAATTCTTGCTCTTAGTTTTTGCCAGATCCGTTGAGCTCTCTCTATTCCATCTGCGTGCTCTCGCTTCCGCCTCCTCCCTTTTTATTCTGATGGTTGGATGGGAGATTAGGTAAGGTTCTTTTGTGTGTGATGGGTGGATTCCATTTCCCCATGGTTAATTTAATCTGTGAGATGCTTGTGTGTGCTATTTTTTCCTTCAGACTTGTGTGGATTTCATTTCCCCTTTGGTAATTTCACCAGTGAGATTCATGTAAGAAGGGTGTGGTGTGGTGGTTGCTGCTGGATGTGATGTATTTACATCCCTTAATGTTATTGATTTCGTAGTCTAGATTGTGTCGGTCACATGTTAATTAGTTTATGAGACCTGTTTTTTTGCCATGCTTGCCTAGATGTGCTATTGTTCGTCTTGATAACTGTTGATGTGTTTTAGTTTTTTTATCCTAGGGTTTGATTTAGTTGCTTTCTGATATTGATGTTGTCGTGATTTAAATGTGTTGTTGTTTGATTTTCTACTTGCTAATTACATGTAATTTTTTCCCTGTTTTTTGTTGGTAGATCTAGGGTTTGGACTAACATTCATCAAGGAGTGGTGTTGTCATGGCTTCAAAACCTTCTTCAGGTATGTAAATGGATATGAATCTTGTGTTTTAAATAATACTTTTCTTTTATATGTCCGCCCATATATTCCCTTGGTTGTCTTGTTGGACTGCCTATGTTTAAAAGTATGAACTTCTAACGTTGATGATGTGTATGCATTTTACTCTTAGTTGAAGTTAGTAGAGTGTTGCTTAGATTTTTTTTGATGAATTGCAATTGAACTATGTCTCCGAGTGTGTTTGGACTTACCAATGTTTTATATTTAAGTGTATATCTTTGTATTTTTTCTTATCATTTTCATGGTGTTGAGAAGTAGTTTGGCTGTGAAAAAGTATTTCTGCTCATGCTTCATCTTTTTTTAGTACTGCCTTGTGTCACATAGTTGAACTTCTGGTTTAATTATTAGTTTGTAATGAAATTTGGTTGAACATTTGCTTGTGCATTGTTTTACTATTTTGTTATGTATTGTTGAACTTCTAGACATTCATCTATATGTTGTACTTCCTTTGGTGTAGATTGATTTATCTTCAACATGTAGATTGTAGATTGTGCATTGTTTTACTGCTTTGTTAGGTATTTTTGAACTTCTGGACATTGGACATTCTTGTATATGTAGTACTTCCTTTGGTGTAGATTGTGGATTAAAATTCAGTTGCCTTTTTACTTCCATTTTTGTAGTTGATGAGGAATTTAATAGTTCTGAAAAAATGCCTTTGATCAAGATGGAGCTTCAGAAGTTAATACTGATGCACCAAGATCTGTTGCGGCTAAACCACCTATTATTCCTTTGACTGTATTTGCTGAGGTTGCTTTGAGCCTTGAGAAAAATTTAAGCCTCACGGATCTTGCTTCTGTAGCTCTTGCTTCACCCCGTATGTGCAACTCCTTTTTTAAATTCTTGAGCCATGTTTTTGAACTTCATTCTTGTCATTTGTTTTGTATTTGTTCTTGACTCTTTTCCTTTTGTTATGTTTTTGTGTTCTTGCAGATGTTTCCACAAAGGAGGAAGCTGTGCACACCATCAACGATGTACTATCTAACTTGGGTGCGCCAGATAACACTGCTGCAGCCGAGCAGGGGGCTCCATCAGTTGAAGGTTGTGATTCCATTCTGGAGCCTTTGTGATCTCTTCAGATGTCAGAGATGCAGTCCCAGTCTGTTGATGGCACTGAACCTGTCACGCAAGATGAGGATGTGCCCCTTCAGGTTCTTCTAGAGGATCAACGCAAGAGGAAGAAGCAAGAAGATTTTCAAGAGAAGATGGCGGCCTGCCTTCAGAAAGGTTCTCATGTTTCTGAATCTAGTGATCTTGCTGAGCCCACAGTTAGGCATGGCTCTGTTGTTGAACAAGATGTGTCGCGTGCCATTGATGGCACGGCTGCCCCTATGAAGAAGAAATTTAAGAAGACCGTGGCTAGGAAGCATTTAGTTGGTAAAGTTACTCCTCGGAGGACCTCACGTGTTTCAAATGCTGTAGGACCAAGTGTGGTTGAACTTCCTGAAGTGGAAGGCCAAGCCCGCGGTGGTACGCCACGTCGTAGTCCTCATGTGCTTGCCACTGCGGCGCCTACACCTTCTCTGCTTGCTGCTGATGCATCTGGTAAGGGCAAGAAATGCGGCGTTAAGCGCAAGGTTGCATCGGCAAAGGTTAACAAGGGTTGCAAGAAGCATTCTCATGTTGATCGAGATGACTAGGGTGATGTTGATTTCAACGTTGATGACGAGGATGACGACGATGATGCTGCTGCTGCTAACCAGGTATGAACCTCTCATGTTTACTGTTTTTGAGAACATTGTAGAATTGTTGTTATATTTTGTGTATGTAGTACTACCTTGGTGTGCATAGCTGACCTTCTGCTTATATACGTTTAGAGGTTAGTTGAACTGCTCGGTTTATATGGTATTACTGCCTTTCTGTACATAGATGAACTTCTACTTATATAAATAAAGATATTAGCTGAACTTCTTGGTATACATGGTTTTAATGCCTTGGTGTACCTAGTTGAACTTCTGCTTTGTAATGTTCTAACATTTCGAAAGCAGCTTAACTTGTGTTCATACATGGTTGTACTGCCTATGTAGTCATAGTTGAACTTCTGAAATGTACATTGCTAACATGGAGATAGCAGTTGTACTTCTGGTCATACATGGTTGTACTGCCAATGTAGACATAGTTTAACTTCCGAAATGTACACTACTAACATGTAGAAAGCAGCTATACTTCTTGTTTTTAAAAGGTTGAACTTTTGCTATATAATTTTTTTGTCCATGCTCTATTTGCTTATGTAGTTTTTCCAATTCAGCATTAGTGAACTTTTGGTTTAGTTTGTCTGACTCATTATTCTGCCTTTTTTCCTGTCATTGCCTTTTTTGCAGTATCAGCTTGTGAAGTGGAATGTTCTGAGGAACAAAGGAGGCAAATCAGTGGAAGAAGGTGGCGAAGGAGGAGATGATGCAAAACGTTTTAACTAGATGGTTCCCTTCTCACTTATAGAGGTCAAGTTGTGCGCAAAATTGCTACAACCTAGGCAGAAGGTGAGGGTTATCAAGTCTGGTTTTGGTTCTGTGTTTGATTTAACGATTGATTCCAACATCTCTCGTCCTTTGATGGGCCACATCTACACCAAGATTGACCATTTTACTATGGTTCTGGACATGGGTGAGGCGAACAAGGTTTTGCGTATTACAACTGATGCTATTCACCATCTTTTTGGATTCCCTCAACATGATCATACCCCTCCAACGCCCTTAGAGGATGGGTTTGATGATGTTGTTATGAGGCTGAAGGCCAAACTTGGCTACAAGAGGAGTGATGATATCAAGACAAAGGATCTGTGAAAGATCCTCGAGGAACTTGTGAAGGATGAGAAAAATGATGACATGGCTCTGCAGGTCTTTTACCTGATTCTTTTCATGAAGGTTATTATTCCTGGTATGTCTACATGAGTGTCCAGGAAGGCAGCAATGGCTGAGAATCTTGTCTCTGAAGATATGGCAAATATGGACTATTTTCAATTAGTTTTTGATGATGTTCGAAGGGCTCTTACTAGGTATCAGGAAGGGACTAGCAGAGGAAAAGCTGTTACAGGCTGCGGCATCGCGCCGCTACTTATGTATCTGGACTGCCTTATCCTTGGCAAGAAGTCTTTTGTTGATTTGAGGACCCCTCGCATCAACTACATGGACCAGGCCAAGATGACTGAGCTTGCTACTGCTGACTTGGTTAGGAAGGGGGATGAGGACCCAGCCAACTGGGTGTTTGGGAAACTGCATGTGAGTGTTTCTATGCATCATTCTTTCCTGTACAGTTTAACTTGAACTTATGGTACTGTCTTCAATCTTTGTTGCATGTTCCTCCATTGTTTTTGATGCGTTGACTTTTGTTTTGTATATAGTGTAAGACACAGGCTGAGGTTGTGTTCTTTAGGGTTATCGAACGTCCTGTGCTAACTATGCCTCGTGCCACCGGCCTAGGGAGTGGAGGTGCCCCAAGATTTGAATTCTCCCGAATGTCAATACTGGTGCCCCCTATAGATCCTAGAGGTTCTTCAGCCAATGTGAGTGCTGCAGGTGGTGTTTCTTCTGAGGGTTTCTTTGATGCTGCCAATGTTTCCCTTCTTAGGATTGATGGTCTTCTGGAAACTATTTGTGGGGACATGGTTAATGTTCCCACAACTCTTGAGCGTCTGAGTCATGTCGACGGGATTCTTCCTCCCAGCCATGGTTTTGACACTGAGTCTTCAAAGGAGGTTTTGTCAATTGAATCTAGAATTCTTGCTGAGCTTCAGCAGAGCACTTCCCACCTCTGGACTAGCTTTGTGCTGTTCAAGGAAATGCAAGATGCTCGTTGCAAGCCTTTTGAAGATGAGGCTAGTGTTGTTGTCATTCGGATACAGAGGCAACATTATTCTGTTTGTTTGGGTCGTGAAGGAACGAACGAGGAGTGTACTGAAGAGGTTTGTTTATGTTGGCTTTTTGTTAGTTCTTTGAATTAATGTTCATTGTTAGCTTTACAGTTATTACTGTTTTTTGTCATAGGTGACCCTTCCTGATTTCATGTGTTCTGAACTTCCTTTTTTAGTATTTGTGTTTCATTTTTGACCTTCTCTGTTTAGAGTATCTAGACTTCCAGCCCTAGAGTAGCTGAACTTCTTTGCTTTCCATATCTGGCTTTTTTTCCTTTGTGTGATAGTAGTTTGATATCTAACCTTCTATGTTTAGTGCCTTTGGACTTCCTCCATGTGTCAGTGGTCATAGCTGTCCTTCTTTAGTTATATTATGTGGACTTCAGCTAATTAGACATCGTGTTCTATATGATTTTTGTAGGCTGTTGATGATGGTGCTAGGGTTGATGAGGATGTATTACCTGAAAGTGTAACTGTCCCTATGCATGAATCTGCTCCCGCGAGTGATTTATTTGTTGATGAGGTTCATGGCAGTAATCCTAAAGTATATTTTTCTTGTCCCTTCGTTTCCTTTTTATTTAACTTCTTGTGCATTTTTTCTATGTGCCCATTTTTATTGACTTTTTGTTCTTTGTTGCAGAATGATGATGCTAGTGTTCCTTCAGAGAAGGTTGCAGACAAGGTTGTATCAAGCACTGGCTGCTCCGATGGTTTGGATCGAACTGAACCTTTGTCATCCATCGGTGTTGGGGTTTCTGATGCTGAGGAGGGCAAGACAGCTCAAGATATCATTTCAGGGAAAGATCCCATCGAGGCTGCTGTTGACACTGGTAGTGCTCGTGCAGGCACGAAGAAGTCTCCTACAGCAGAGCCATCAGTTGTCGTTGATGCTGGTTCTCCAGCTCTTCCTACTATAGCACAATCAACAGTTGTTGCTGTTTCAGATTCTCTAGTTGCTCCAGCTGCTACTGGTGTGCTTGCGAATGACACTGCAATGTCTACTGGAGATGTTGATGAAGAGACTGAAAGTGATAGCTTGGAAAAGGAGGATGATCTTTCCAGTGTTGCAACTCGTCTAGGCAAGAATCCATAAAGAGAGGAGCATGCTTCTCTCTTCTTTCCCCATCCCCATCCCTTTTGTTATTGGTTTGAGTCTTTGATATCCCTATGTACTGTCTATGTGGTCCAAGTTGAACTTCTGGTTTGTGGTTTGTAAATAAAGTGACTTGAAGCTGTTTTTATGCGGGGGAAGGTTTGTAATGCATGGGTTGTGATGTTTTTAATCCTTTGGTTTATATTTCGATGTAGCATCTGAGATGTGCTTGTGTTGTTTTGTTTGTCCTGTCGTGATCTCTGTGTTTGTATGTTGCTCTTAATTTCTATTCCTTTGCTAAGCAGATAGTGAACTTGTTGTCGTCCGAAAGAAGGTTGATGAGCTTTATTCCAGTGTAATTAGGCTTAAGAGTGATCGTTCTAAGAGGTGAGTGCAGCTAGTCAAAATTTATATGCATCTAACTTGTGTACTGCCTGTGGTTTTATACCAGAACTTCTTTACTTTCTATTGTTGCACTTCTTTACATTCTGATGCTGAACATCTAACTTCACTTTCTGATGCCTTTTTTTATGTAGGTGAACTTCTTTGCTTTCTATGTGATGAACTTCTTGAGTGTGAAGCTATTGTTGAAGATGCCGAACTTCTTTACTTTTTATTTCTTTGTTTTTTGATGCCTTTTTTTATGTAGTTGAACTTCTTTGCTTTCTGATGCTGAACTTCTTTACTTTTTATTTGTTTGTTTTAGATCAAAATTATGTTCCAAAACAATGAGTGTGAATCTATTGTTGAAGATGTCGCAAGGTGTTTTTCTCCTCGTGGAATGCTTCGATCTAATGTAGCTAAGGTTGCACTGTATTGTCTACGTGCCAAATACCAGGACTCGGAAAAACTCATCCTGCCGTACTGGGTTTTTGTAAGTCAACCCTATAGTAATTTATTTTCTGTTGTTCTTTACCCATATTAGTTAAAACCTGTTTGTCTCATTGTATTTTCATCTGTTGTTGTTATCTGCATTATATTAGGACAAGATTTATAGAGGGGATTTTGATTTCCATGCGAGAAGTACTTCTTAGCGACTGGTCCAGATAGCATGGATGCGCATGATTCTGTAAGGAATATTTGTTTCTTTGTCTTTGTATTTGTTTCCACTATGATCCTCTCTATTTATATTTGTTTATTTTTCTGCGCTCTTGATATTAATTTTCAGTTTTAATGATTTGTGTGTTTATCTTGCGTCGGGTTATTTTCCCCACTTTTGACTCACCTGAACTTCCTGCTCACTTTGGTGGTGTTGGTCATTGGGTTTCCATATTTCTTGACATGAAGAATTCAAGGTTCCAGATTCTCGACTCCTACTATGGACCAAATGATGGCTGTGTGGTACGCCTGTATTGGCGGATGACTGATAACATCAAGAAGCGTTGGAGCGATGCCAACAATGACAGGAAGACACCCTTCAGTCCACCTTCTATTGACCATTTCCCTTTGGATTAGATTGATGTCCCCCAACAGACTAACAAGTATGAGTTCCACTTTTCTCTCTATCACTTTCTGTTTAACTGTAGTTGTACGTAAGCTGCAACGTCTTGTGATGTGTTTGGCTTTCTTTTGTTTTGACACTGTTCCCTTTGTTTGATGGCAGTATCGACTTCGGATACTTCATGCTTACGAATGTTAATTCGTATCATGATGGGGTTCTTGCAAACTATTCCCATGAGAATATCTTGGATATCGAGAAGACATGGTTGTACTCAATTGCTTCTTCTAACTTGTTTGAAATAGACTTCCATGGTCTGTTTGGCTACTATTCATGATAGTCTTGAAACTTGGACTGCTTACTTGGACTGCAGCTTTTGTTCTACATGACTTCATTGTCTTTTACTTGCTTGTGATTTTTGTTTCACTATTTTTTTCATGTCATTGCTTACTTCAACTGCAGCTTTTATTCTACATGAACTTCAGAGATGATACCTTTTTATGCTTTTGTTAGTTGTAGTTGAATGTTTTCCATTTCATCAGTTTATCTTGAACTGTGCCTTGGGTTGTGCCCGAACTTCATTAGTTTTGAAGTGCAACAAAAATTTGAGGTCATCTTTGAGTAGTAATCATGACATCTATATTTGTTGGACTGTACATTGTGTTTTATCTGAACTTCACTTATATTTAATGGTATTTTTTTACAGTTGAAAGCACAACATGCTCCCTTGGTGGTTTTGATAATTCATGACAACATACATTGTCTCTTAGGCTGATATTTTCACCTAGTGTATTTCAGATACAGTCTATAGAGAGGATTGGCAAAACGAGATTGTGGAGAAACCCTAAGATGAAAGGAAATAGGTTGGCCAAGCTTCAAGCAAGAGGAGTCTTACATTTTATATTTGTGAGAAATCACTTTAAGTCATAGGAAAGCCAATACTATTAAAAGGGGTAAGGTTTTGTTGGTGAACAATATGCTCAAACGTGCACAAGTGAAAGTCGCCAAAACATCCACAAACTCTCCCACCAAAGTCTGTTCTATACCCAACACTCAAAATCGGTGCAACCAACTTTCCCACTTCGATGCCACCGATTCCAGAACCTAGACAGACTCAAGCCAAACCCTAGCCACTTCGGTGCAACCGATTCCATACCGGTGCCACCGAGTTTAGGTTGCCAACTTTCTGTTACGCAAATTCACATTTTCGGTCCCACCGAGAATGTTGGATCGACGTCACCGAGATTGGAAATCTCACCGTTGGTCACCTTATCGGTGCAACCGAGTTTCCTATATTGGTCTCACCGAGATTCAAAAGTTGCCACCTTTTGGTCACTTCGGTACCACCGAGATTAACACATCGGTGTCACCAAGTTGGTCATTTTGTGGATAACGGTTGGATTTTTGGGGATGCCTATATATACCCCTTCACCACCACTTACTCGAGAGAGAAGCACTCAGGACTATTTCATACCTATCCTATCAGATTTTCTGAGAGAGAACCACATATCCTTGTGTTGAGGTCAAGATCTTCCACTCCAATCATATGGATCTTGATTTCTAGCCTCCCCAAGTTGTTTTCCACCGATCCCATCTCTTCTACCAAGCCAAACCTGTGAGAGAGAGATTGTGTGCTGAGGAGTCTATCATCTTGAAGCACAAGAGCTAGGAGTTCATCGTCATTCCAAGCCTATTACCTTTTGGAGGGTGGTGCCTCCTAGATTGGTTAGGTTCCGCTTGGGAGCCTCCTACTTCGTGTTGTGGAGTGAACCAAGAAGTTTGTTAGGGCAAGGAGATCGCCTACTTCGTGAAGATCTACCCATAGTGAGGCTAGTCCTTCGTGGACGGAAGCCGTTATGGAATAGTCAATGTTGCTACTTCGTGGACCCTTTTGGGTGGAGCCCTCCGTGGAATCTCGCGACCGTTACCCTCCGTGGGTTGAAGACTCCATAATCGTGGATGTACGATAGCGCCACCTATCGAAACCACGGGAAAAATCCTTGCGTCTCCAACTACATTTGATCTACCTATCTCAACTCTTTACTTCATATGCAATGTCATTACTTTCCGCTCCCAAATTTGTTAACATGCACGTGTAGGGCTTTTAGACTTGCTAGCTTTGCTAAAAACTGTTAAAATCTGCCAACCAATTAACTTGGGAAAAGGTTAGGTTTTAAATTCCTGCTAGTAGTCTATTGACGCCCCCACCCTCTGGACACTCTTCTAGTGATCCCTCAATTGGTATCATAGCATTGGTATCCATTGCTTCGGTTTAATCACCGAGGAGGAAGATGGATGTGCCTAGTATAGGGAGTTTGAGTTGTAGAGTGCCCATTCTTGATGGAGAATACTATAGTCAATGGAAGTTTTTGATGCTTGAGCTATTTAATGAATTTAAATTTAGCAAATATGTTATGCGCCCCTATGAGCCTCCTATTGATGAATTGCATCCCACACACGAAGAGGAAATCAACATGCTTGGTAACCTAAGAACTGTCAATCTTATCGTTAGAGGTTTACCAAGATTCGTGCTTTCTCCAATGAAGAACTTTGCATGTGCATATACCTTATGGACTGATTTGGAGAAACGATATCCAAATCTTTCCTTAGGGAATCTAGATGAAATTCTTCATAAAGCCATTGATTTTCACAAAATGAAGCCTAGTGATCCAAACTTTGATAAATGCCTATTTGAACTTCGTGATCTTATGCGTACTAAAGGAGATGTCACAACTATCAACAACATTATCTTTGAAGCCATTCGCACTCATAAACTTGAACATTGTCATGATCACTATTCTAACGAATCTCTTGTTCTTTATGACGAGGATTTTCCACTTGATGATGACAATGTAGAACATGGCTATTATGAAGAAGATGAGTTGTTTGACATCGAGTATGAGAAGATCATGAAGAATCTGAGTCTTATGGCAAACCTTAAGGATTACATGTCCGACGGAAAAGAGAGGATTCTCGACAGCGGATGTACGGATCATATGACTGGTGATAAAGACATGTTCCAAGAAATCGCCTAAACAAGGTCCTCGATGGTACGTGACCTTTGGAGACAACTCTAAGGGTAGGGTACTTGGCCTTGGTAAGGTGGTCATATCCCATGATAGCTCTATTCAAAATGTTATGCTTGTTGAATCCCTTGGTTACAATCTTCTTTCCATGTCTTGACTTGCTGATTTCCGTTTCAATGTTCTATTCAGGAAAGTAGATTGCCAAGTGTTTCGTCAAGATAATCATACAATTGTCTTTACCGGTATCCGTAGAGGTGATCTATACATTGTCAATTTCACTAAAAGATCCAAACCTCGCACTTGTTTAATTGCTAAATCTTCTAAAGGTTGGCTTTGGCATAGAAGATTAGGACATGTTGGTATGCGTAATTTAGACAAACTTATCAAAGGTGATCATATACTTGTTGTTAAAGATGTTATCTTTGACAGAGATAGACTTTGTAGTGCCTATCAAGCTGGAAAGCAAGTAGGTGGAAGTCATCCTGTTAAGAATATCATGACTACTAGGAGACCACTCGAGTTACTTCACATGGATCTTTTCGGTCCCAATGCTTACAAGAGTCTCGGTGGAAATTCCTATGGTCTAGTTATAGATGATGATTTTTCCAGATTTATGTGGGTATTCTTTCTTGATGATAAGTCGCAGGTTCGAAAGATCTTGAAGAACTTCGCTTGCAAAGCGCAAAATCAGTTTGAAGTGAAGATCAAGAAGGTTCGGAGCGATAACGGATCTGAGTTCAAGAACACTCATGTGGATACTTTTCTTGACGAAGAACGTGTCTCACATAAGTTCTCGGCTACATACACGCCTCAACAAAATGGAGTTGTTGAGAGGAAGAACCGGACACTCATTGAGATGGCAAGAATGATGCTTGACGAATACAAGACGCCAAAGCACTTTTGGGCAGAAGCCGTGGAAACAGCATGTCATGCCACAAACCGACTTTACTTACACAAGCTTCTCGGTAAAACGGCATACGAGCTACTCACCGGTAACAAACCCCAAGTTGGATACTTTCGGGTATTCGGCTCTAAGTGCTACATTCTTGATAAGCATCGTCGTACTAAATTTGCTCCTAAATCTCATGAAGGATTCCTACTTGGTTATGGATTGAACTCTCACACTTACCGTGTCTACAACAACTTCACTCGAAAATTTGAAGAGACAGTAGATGTGAAGTTCGATGAACCTAATGGTTCGCAAGTCGAACAATTGTTAAATGATGTAGGTGATAAGAATCCTTCGGAAGCTATCCTAGATTTACCCATCGGCAAGATTCGTCCCATGGAGGTGAAGGAAAGTACTTCATCAACTCAAGCGGAAGCCCCTACCTCACGAGAAGGTGAACCACAACATGACATGGAGGCATCCACAAGCAGTACACGGCAAGATGATGAAGAGGAGGAAGTACATCATGAAGATCCACCACAACCTCCTTCACCACCACCTCAAGGGAACGACACCTTCAACAACAAAAAATATGAAGGAGATGATGATGAAGAATAAGCTCCACAAACCAACAATCGGAAGCTGGCCCGAGTTTGAGCACAAGTGACCAAGAACCATCCCCTAAATCAAATCTTTGGTGATATACAAACAGGGAGAATCACTCGCTCTAAAACTCGTCTAGCAAACTTCTGTGAGCATTATTCTTTCATTTCTAGAATTGAGCCTTTGAAGGTAGAACAAGCTCTTAAAGACGCGGATTGGGTGAACGATATGCATGAAGAGCTTCACAACTTCGATAGGAATGAAGTGTGGTCACTCGTGGAGAAGCCCAAGGATGAACACAACATCATCAGAACCAAATGGGTTTTTCGAAACAAGAAAGACGAAGACGGTCAAGTCGTGCGCAACAAGACTTGCCTCGTAGCTCAAGGATATACGCAATTAGAAGGTATGGACTACGGTGAGACCTACGCCCCTGTCGCTACACTTGAAGCTATTCGCATTCTTCTTGCTTATGCCAATTACCATGATATCACGCTTTATCAAATGGATATTCAAAGTGCATTTTTAAATGGTGAGACTGAGGAAGAGGTTTATGTTAAGAAACCACCTAGCTTTGTTAATCCTAAGAAACCTAATCATGCTTACAAGCTTTATAAAGCTCTTTATGGTCTTAAGCAAGCCCCTCGTGCTTGGTACAAATGTTTAACGAAGTTTCTTATCGAAAAAGGTTTTGAAATTGGTAAAATTGATGTAACCTTATTCACTAAGAGAGTTAATGGTGAACTATTTGTGTGCCAAATTTATGTGGATGATATTATCTTTGGTTCCACTAACCCTCAATTTAGTGAAAGGTTTGGAAGGTTGATGTCTGAGAAGTATTAGATGTCTATGATGTGTGAGCTGAAATTCTTTCTTGGGTTGCAAATCAAACAATCGAAAGAAGGAACTTTCATCTCTCAAACTAAGTATACCAAGGACTTGATCAAAAAGTTCAACATGCAGGAACGCAAAGGTATGAAAACCCCTATGCCTACTAGTGGACATGTTGATCTTACCAGAGAGGATGAGTCGGTTGATCAGAAAGTTTATCGATCTATGATTGGTTCACTTTTATATCTATGTGCATCTCGTCCCGATATTATGCTGAGTGTTTGCATGTGTGCTAGATATCAAGCTGCACCAAAAGAATGTCATCTTTCAGCTGTTAAACGCATTGTGAAATATTTGATACAAATGTCAAATTTTGGCATTTGGTATCCCAAGGGATCTTCCTTTGGCCTTGTTGGCTATTCTGATTCGGACTATGCTGGTGACAAGGTTGACAGAAAATCCACCTCGGGTACTTGTCAATTATTGGGCAGATCTCTTGTATCTTGGTCCTCTAAGAAATAAAACTCGGTATCACTATCGACTGCCGAAGTTGAGTATATTGCTACTGGATCTTGTTGTGCGCAATTACTTTGGATGATACAAACACTTAAGGATTATGGAATTCATGTTAAAAATGTTCCATTACTTTGTGACAATGAAAGTACTATTAAAATTGGTCATAATCCTGTGCAACATTCTCAAACTAAGCATAGTCAAGTTCGACATCATTTCATTCGTGACCATGTTGCAAAAGGAGATATTAATCTTAAGCATGTTCGCACTAACAAGAAATTGGCCGATATCTTTACTAAGCCACTTGATGAGAAGACATTTTGTCACTTGAGTGAGTTGAACATCATCTATGCTTCAAACTTGAGCTAGACTCACTCGGTTGCATGCAAGGGAATGAGCTTTCTTGATATTTCCATGTATCTTAACATTTCATCTTGTGGCATGGAATTCTATAATGCCTTGTATTGCATCTAATCTTTTGTAGGTACTTGGAAAAACTTCATTACACAAGATTGCCATCAACTCCAATCATAAGCAATCTTGTCATTACCAAGTATCTAGAACCCCTCTTGATGATGGAAGGAAGAAGGCCACTCAACCATATCCTTGACATATACTTGATCAAATTGCACACTCTCATTTGGTATCATGTCAATTGGATATATTTATTGTTCTTCCTTCCATGACTAATCTTTGTAGGTAACCAGTATACTAGAACAAGAAGGATTGCTCAAAACGCAAGATGATCTTCATCAACCTCGAGCATACTCGACGAGCTCATCTACAAGCTACGTCATCAACATCACTCAAAGGTATGTACTCATGTCCTTGAAAAGGCTTTACTCCAAGAAATGAGCTAAAGCACCTCAAGTGATATGAAGACATTAAAATGCTTAATTGAAAAACGGTAACCCCATTTTGAGCTCAACATAGAGTATGACCTATGATCAAGTATTCTTGCTTGGCTCCTAAGTCAATATACTCTAATATAAGTGACCTAGTCACCGCCCATCATCTAGTTAAGAATCTGGTGTGGTTTGCTCTTAATTGCATGATTTCTCACTACTCCAATCTTATCTAGTTTATGTCCCTTGTAAAAACTTCATATTTCGCTGAAAATCTTTCTCTAGATTTTGTAAAAAAACAGAAACTTGGTTTCCCTTTCGGAGCCGCCGACTCTGATATCTCGGTTCTACCGAAATTGCGGACAAGCTACACTGCAACATCTCGGTACCACCGATTTATCTATCTCGGAGTCACCGATTTTCTTTCTGTTTCATTTGAATTTGCTTTTGTAATTCTGTGTTTTCTTAGTGATCATTCTTGTAAAACATCTGTTACTTCGATGATCCCTACTCTCTCTCTTAAAAAGACTTAGGGGGAGAAGAACTACAAGTAATCTTGCGAAGAGAATTTCTTTATTCTAGGATCCCTATCTTCAATGAAGAAAGAAGGAGAATAACAAATCATTTTCCATGATTCTCTTAGTTTTCATTACTATGAATCCTACATTTCGATGACCCTTGTTCTCAAGGATCCCTTCTCAGTCAATGATCCCTGTATCTATCCCTGTATCAAGGGGAGATACATGCTAATTCAAAGGGGGAGATGTGATCAACGGGGATATCCAACATCAATACTCATATCTTTATAAACTGGGGGAGAATATCAAAGTAGAGAGAAGAAAATTTTTGACCTTTCTCACCTTATCCAATCCTAATATCTACATGCTAAGATTCAGGGGGAGAGGATAATCCATTTTCATATCTATGGTAGAAAATTCTCAATGCTCTTGGAGACATATCAATTCTCAATAATTTTGGAAATTTTGAGTTCTATTGCCTTTTTGTTTAGTAGAATACTCTTGTGTTTCCTAACATTGTTTTCTCAAGTGTGTTTCTATTACCAGGATGCTCAAGAACTCAAGGTAAGTATATGCATCATATCCTTGGTCAAGATGATCTCTTGCTCCCTACACATATTGTTTGCAAGAGTGATGTCTTCAACAAAGATACATCTCATTCATATATATTTGATGCATATAACCAAGATACACATGACTTGTTATATCCCTTCTACCTCATGTGTGTTCATGCACTCAAAAGCAACTATCCTTTAAAGGACTGCACACATTTAGGGGGAGCAAGTCTAAGTCATGTGTCTCTCAAAGTCTTCAGTATAACCATGCATATCTTTATTTGAAGCTTTGATTGTATGTTGTCATCAATTACAAAAAAGGGGGAGATTGAAAGCACAACATGCTCCCTTGGTGGTTTTGATAATTCATGACAACATACATTGTCTCTTGGACTGATATTTTCACCTAGTGTATTTCAGATTCAGTCTACAGAGAGGATTGGCAAAACGAGATTGTGGAGAAACCCCAAGATGCAAGGAAATAGGTTGGCCAAGCTTCAAGCAAGAGGGCTCTACATTTTATATTTGTGAGAAATCACTTTGAGTCATAGGAAAGCCAATACTATTAAAAGGGGGAACAGTTTTGTTGGTGAACAATATGCTCAAACGTGCACAAGTGAAAGTCACCAAAAACATCCACAAACTCTCCCACCAAAGTTTGTTCTATACCCAACACTCAAAATCGGTGCAACCAACTTTCCCACTTCGGTGCCACAGATTCCAGAACCTAGACAGACTCAAGCCAAACCCTAGCCACTTCGGTGCAACCGATTCCATACTGGTGCCACCGAGTTTAGGTTGCCAACTTTCTATTACGCAAATTCACATTTTCGGTCCCACCAAGAATGTTGGATCGACGTCACCGAGATTGGAAATCTGACCGTTGGTCACCTTATCGGTGCAACCGAGTTCCTATATCGGTCTCACCGAGATTCAAAAGTTGCCACCTTTTGGTCACTTCGGTACCACAGAGATTAACACATTGGTGTCACCGAGTTGGTCATTTTGTGTGTAACGGTTGGATTTTTGGGGATGCCTATATATCCCCTTCACCACCACTTACTTGAGAGAGAAGCACTCAGGACTATTCCATACCTATCCTATCAGATTTCTGAGAGAGAACCACCTACCCTTGTGTTGAGGTCAAGATCTTCCACTCCAATCATATGGATCTTGATTTCTAGCCTCCCCAAGTTGCTTTCCACCTATCTCATCTCTTCTACCAAGCCAAACATGTGAGAGAGAGATTTTGTGCTGAGGAGTCTATCATCTTGAAGCACAAGAGCAAGGAGTTCATCGTCATTACCGTGCCTATTATCTTTTGGAGGGTGGTGCCTCCTAGATTGGTTAGGTGTCGCTTGGGAGCCTCCTACTTCGTGTTGTGGAGTGAACCAAGAAGTTTGTAAGGGCAAGGAGATTGCCTACTTCGTGAAGATCTACCCATAGTGAGGCTAGTCCTTCGTGGACGAAAGCCATTATGGAATAGTCAAGGTTGCTACTTCGTGGACCCTTTTGGGTGGAGCCCTCCGTGGACTCTCACGATCGTTACCCTCCGTGGGTTGAAGACTCCATAAACGTGGATGTATGATAGCGCCACCTATCGGAATATCATGAGTGTTTCTTAGTCTGAACCTCCCGTCATATTCTCTTTTTGATGTGAATTTTATTCTGCCTTCCGTTGACAAAAATTTCATCTCTGTTTGATAATGCTGCTTCAAAGTTGTGTGCCTGAACTGACTATCATTTGACGGTTGACCTTCTGGTATTATTTAGTTGGATTTTATGCAAGTGTCTCTTTTATGTACCTGAACATAGCTTTTTGTTTAAGATGTTCTTGATTTTATACTATTTGTCATGTCTGGTAGGTCAAGAGATTTGTTGGGTTGCTAGAGGAGATGTATGGCAAGGCTAAGTACAAAGCGAGCAAGCAGCCAAATTGGGTGACTATTGCAAAGAGGCCGACTTTTGTTGATGTCCCAAAGAAACTGGATAACGAGTGTGATTTCTTCGCCTTGAAGCTCTGCTCTACATATGATTGTGATGAGCTTGTTGAAGATTTTGGTGATGTGAAAGTATGTTTTGTCCTTGTTCCTTTGTCTCATCATCCTTTCATGTTTTTTTTTGTTTTTGCTGACACGCTCCTACTGTGATTTTACTTATGCATTATTGTTTTTAAATTCTTCGTTCTTTTTGTTTGCAGGCTATTGTAGATGACTGGAAGGTTGAGTTCATGCACACTCTAGTCTTCGGCGAGAAGAATGAAATTGTGCGTGGAGAGCTTCCTGTTGAGATCCACTCATTAGGCCCATGAATTCTGCGTGTAGAAACATTGGTTCTAGTGTATATTTAATTTCGTAAAGACTTGGTTTGATAATGATTGGAACGATTTCGTAAAGATTTGGTTGTAAGAATGGTTTAGTAATTTGTATATCTATAGGTGCAGCACTATTTTTTATGTTATTGAGGACAAATGTATCTGTATTGAAGAATTATCATCTTGTGAATTTAAATGTATTGCACTGATTCAGTATTCCTAAGTTTTTCTTTTTCCCCAACATGTGAACTTGAACTTCTGCTTGAGTTCTGGCTGGGCTGCTGGTTTGTGATGGAGAGAATTATTTGTTGTAGAATGTATTATTATGTTTCAACTCAATCGAGATGTAGCCTTTTGTAATTTTTGTGTTGTCCTATTTTTGTAATTTTTTAACCACAAATAGTTTTCAACTAGGACTTCGTGTAAAAATATTCTCATACACTGCTTTACGTTTCTTGATCTTGTCGGGTTTCTATGTGAACTTATCCAGGTATCCAAACAGAACTTCATATGTCCACGCGAGCGTCTTCAGATTACTAGCGGCAATACTTATTTGTCAACCATATTTTTCCTACATTAATTATTATACGAGAAATCCTTCTGTAAGCTTACTTGAACTTCATAGTTTATTCTTTATTCCTGATTGCTCTTTTATAGAATACATCACCAGCGACCCCTCTCGTAATATTCCAGAACTTCTAAGGTAAGAGTACTTGAACTTCTTAGTGCATATTCATTTATTCATGCTTGCCCTTTTATGGAATACAGAACCTGCACCTCCTCTCATAATATACCAGAACTTCTAAATTAATATATACTTGAACTTCTGTTGTATAATATACACTAACATGACATAAGTTTGCTTTTGTTTAATCGACCTAGTCTAATTGTTCATCAGCCTTGCGCTCCTCCTAGGCTTTGCTGGTAGTGGTTTTTGTTTGACATGTACCTCTTCCTCTTCATCTTCCTCTTCGTCTTCCTTTTCGTATTCCTCTTCGTCTTCCTCTTCTTCGTTGCTGTCTTCATCTTCGTCTTCCTCATCCTCCTCTTCATCTTCCACCACTTTCTTGGTGCTGGCTCTAGGTTTTGCTTTCTTTTTCTTTTCTTTCTTGGTGCTTTGGACACGTTCGTGCATTGTGTGGAGCATATTCCTTACATATGCTACAAAGTCTGCTGTTAGCTTTCTCTGGGTGTGGTCCCTTGTTTTGTTTTTGAACTTTGGGCTGTTGTTTTTGAGCTTTTTGTTGCTTGACCTCCTCGGCATCGTTTCTTTATAAGAGTGTTGGACAGGTGAGTTTGTTGTGCCTGCAACCTTTTTGCACAGACTACATTGCTTGTGTCCAAGTGGCACTCCATTGTCATCCAGCACGACGACTCATACTGCAGATGGTGCTTTTATTTGAGCTCTCTGGTCACTTTTCTTTGCCGCAGAAAGTTTCTTCCTACCCTTTGTTTCCGAGTACAGTGGTAGTTTGATCATCTCTTGCTGTTCCTTTTGCATCAATTGGCCAACATCCTCCTTGCATCGGTCGGCTTGAGCAGCGGCCTGGAGCTTTTTAGCTTCATAATAATGAAGGTCATCTTCAATTTCAGCATCCTCTTCAGCCATCCTTTCATTGGCATCTGCTTGATTTGCTGAATGTATTGCATCAAGTTCTTCCACGAGCCTCCTGAGAACATAGAAGGCTCTGTCAGATTGTTGTTCACATCTCATTGCTTTCTTGTTAACCGTCAAATTTAGCTGCAGCAGGATGTCTTGCTTTGAGAGTTTTGAGCTTCCATCTGATGCAATTGTGTTGTAGTCCCTTGTATCAAATGTTGGTTATTATTTTGCAGTCTTTGTGTACCATTTCAGGATATACTTGTCTGGAAATTTGTCAGCCCTCAGGTAGTCTAGTATGTTCATTATGTGAAGGCAGAATAGACCTGAATTTTGTGATGAATGCAGAATACATTATTTGTGAGCCAGCAATGAGTTTCATATATTGATATGATACTACTAGTTTAGCTATTTAATGCGTTTGTTTTTCCGCTCACCTATGTGTGTCCAAAGCTTGCATTTGCACTAATATATTTCATTCTCTAGGTCAGCTACAACCTGGAATTCATGCTTTGACCAGGCAAACCATTCTTCATCATCATGGCTACCCTTGTTGTGGTAGTACACAAGGTACTTAGTGGCCTCTGTTGTCTTTTTTGCGTGAAATAGCATGCTCTTTCTCATCCTATCCCTCACCTCATTGTACACGGCTCTCATGTACTTGATAGCCATGTCTACCTCATAGCCGTAATTTGTTTTTGTGACAGGATTGCTCTGCACATGTCAAAAAATAATATATTAGTCGAGCAGAGTCATGGGTTTCATTTAAATACCAAGTGCGCATGTTCAAGGAAGTCACAATACCATGCTGTCCATTGTTTGCTCATTCTCTTTCTGCAGCCAAGTTTGTATGAAAGCATTTACCCACCTAGCAAACTTGTGTAGGTTCTGTGTCTTCTTGACAAACCCTCTCTTGAGGATGTAATTCATGCTCTCGCTTCGTTGTGTAGAAGTCATTCTAGCACAGAAAAATTTCTTGTCATATGCAGGTATCCACATTGTCCTATCACTCCACAGCTGCATCATCATCGTTTTGCAAGTTGTACTTCTGCACAGTGCAGCCCAGGCAGCTTCAAACTCTGTTGGCATTAGTGTCCAGTTTAAGATTGTTGTGAACTCCTCTTTGAATGTTGGATACTTTTTGTACAACAGCGCGAGGTATTCCTTGAACTTCTTCATGATGTGCCAACGGCATAGCTTGTGGACGGTATTTGGGAATGATTGTGGTATAGATTTTTCCATTGACGGGCACTCGTCTACATGAATTAAAAAAAAGTCACATCTGCATATACTAGTGTTGTTGAACCTCACATATGAATTCTACACTATTTGTTTTTTCTATACATTAACCGAGCACTCTCCACAGACTGGACTTCTGGTTTGCAAAGGGGAAATACTGTCTATAGTTAAACATGACCTTCATCTGTTTCCATGGTTGAACTTACTAGTGCATACCAACCTGACCTTCATGTGTTTGCATGGCTGAACTTACTAGTAAACACCATCCTGAACTTCATGTGTTTTGCATGGTTTGCAAAGGGGAACTACTGTATACAGTCAAAAACCTGACCTTCATGACTTTGAATGGTTGAACTTCCTAGTACATTCCAACCTGAACTTCAATTGGTCACATGTTTGTTTTACTTTCCTTTTTTACACACACGCAGATACATACCAACCTGAACTCTAGCCCACTAACTTGTTGAAGTTCACATGGTTTTTTACATATGAATGCAGGTAGATTTTTTTAATTTTTGCAGCCTAGACTGAGGCTCACACACTACCAGAACTTCACATGGCTGAAATAAAATAGCAAGCAGCAAGAAATTCAACCATACCTTGGATAGAAGTTTGGCCGACCTTTTTCCAGCAGTAGAGAGGCCACCTTGAGAGCAATTCCTCGGAGATTTTGGAGAGATATCCCATGGCATTCCATGTCTTGCAGAGGGCGTGAAGTTCATCTGCATGAAGCAAGAAGTTTAGGTGAGGCAAGATTGAAGGAGAAGCCAAGAAAAAGGAGGAAGTTCAGGTACCTAAGAGGGAGGAAGTTCAGGTACCTATGGTGCCGCGTTCGTTGCTAGATTTGAAGGCGTCGCAGATGCGCCCTCTGCCGCTGAGATGCTCCCTTGGCCGTGTCGTTCGCCGTACCTTGCGCCTTGGCCGTCATTACTTCTGCAAAGCTGTCGGGAGGAGGTGGGAATGGAGGGAGGAGGAGGTTTTCGAAAGTCCATGGCGGGCGGCTTCGTCGCAGAAATTCCGACGGCTTCGCCGCCTCCAGACGACGCGGGCTCCCTCGCGCGCGGTGTCTGCCGTCACTCGCTCACCCATGCCGGCAGTCGGACAGGAGGTGGAGACGGAGGGGAGGCACCAGATCATGTCCGTCGGGAGCTGGAGACAGAGGGGAAGAGCTGGATCCGCGGAGGCTGGCGGCGAATCGTGGCGAAGGCCGGCGGCGAATCGAGGGGAGGAGCGGCAAGGAGGGGGCTAGGGCGACAAGATTCAAGGGAGCGGGGTTGGGCGGCCTCCATTGGGATCAATCCACGTGGATCCTATTGGGGTGGGCCGGCATTTCGGGAAGTTTAGGAGGATCTCTGTCGGTCCCTTATACGGCTGGTTGCGATCCAAATAACTATATATATAGAGAGAGAGAGAGATGGAGAGAGAGAGTCTTCTAGTTTTTTTCAAAAATTGCCGGGGGGGAGCTCCCCACCTGAATATATTTCTCAAGGATGTAACCCAATGTTAGTCAGATTACAAGGTGAACTACATAAGCACGTGTAAATATGATAAGAAATAGGATCGCCATGGGTAGGGGGCCTGTTTATTCTTTGGTTTCCTCATCCTATGTGTCCAAAGCATGAGATCATCAATGATTCGCTTGAGGGTGAATATGATGTGATGGTTTTATTGCCTGAAGGTCATAGCATTTATGGAGTCCAAAATCTTCCATAAAATAATGAGGAGGATTGAGTTCCAAATCAGCATGTCTACATGGGAAGGTAGACAGCAGCCCCAAAGGTCATCGAGGTTATCTGTAGGTGATAAGCCAAGGCGTTGCCATATTTGCTGCACGAGCGGGCAATGAATGAAGATGTGGTGAATGGTTTCACCATCGAACCCACATTGCTGACAGAGTGAGTCCAAGACTATATGCTTGTGGAGGAGGTTGCTTTTGGAGTTGAGTTCATCGCAGAACATGAGCCATGCAAAGATATTCACATGGTTGGGAACATAAGAGGACCATATGGACACGACATGCATGTCGTCGTCATCGTTAGACATGGTTAGCTCATAAGCAACCTTCATGGAGAATAGTAGGCCACCGTTTAGGTAGCACTCATCCTGTCCTGTTGATGCCTGGAAATCCCGCAAGAGAGACAACAGGGAGCACAACTTGAGGGCAGCATTAGATGTTAGGCGGTTCCGAAGGATTGATTCTAAATTTTTATTCAAAACCGTAGCCACACGAGCGAGTGGTGACGTGGTATGTGTGTAGTGTAAGGGGAAGGGGGTATCAAAGTACTTCTGGTGTAGCCAAATATCTAGCCAAAAATATGTATTAGTGCCGCAATTTGTGAGGGCAAAGGATAGGGCGTGGAGTGCTGGTAGCTGTTTGTGTATAGTTTGCCCAAGGAAGGAGTAGCAACTTTGTGGAGCAATGAAAACATTTGGGTCTTGCAAGGCGAGCCAGTCTAGCCAAGGTGTCTGAGTTGGTAGAAGTGCGTTTACAACATATGTAATTAGTAGGCAATTGTTCTGCTCATGTAGGTTTTTAAGACTAGACCACCAAACTTTTTAGGTTGGCATACATTTTTCCAGGCAACAAGCATTGTACGCCAGTACATGTTTCCTCAGCGGCCCAGAAGATCACTCGTCGGATTGAGTCTATGAGTTTAAGAACACTTTGGGGGATGAGGAAGACCGACATAAAGTAGACTAAGATGGAGTCGAGGACCGCCGACAGCAGAATTAGCATGTCCCCTTTGGAGAGGATTTTTGCGCGCTAGCCCATCAAGAATTTTCTACATTGTTAGATAATGGGTAGGAAGGTGTTAGCAGGTAGGCGTGTGGGTGCTAAGGGTAGGCCTATCTAGATCTGAGGAAATGCTGAGCTTGGGCATTGCAGTGTGTTGGCGATGGAATTTGCCATGTCGGGTTGGACGTGCAAAAGAACGAACGTGGTTTTCGCGAAGTTTATAGTGAGGCCGGTAACCATGGCGAAGTTGTGGAGAACACTTTTAAGTTGAAGGGTTGCGTCATTGGATGCCTTGGCAATGATGAGTGTGTCGTCAACATATTGTAGGATGGTTGGAGGTAGATGCGAGAACCGCGGGTGACTGAGGTGAAGGAGGTTATAGTCTTGTTGGATCATTTGTTGTAGTAGGTCAGCGATGATGATGAAGAGGTAAGGAGATACATGATTTCCCTGCCTTAGTCTATTCTTGCAATTAATCCAATTGCCGGGGATCCCGTTTAGCATGACAACAACTTTTCCGGTTGAGAGTAGGTCGTTAACCCATGCTATAAATTTTGGCAGGAACCACGGCAACGAAGAATAGCTGAGAGGGAGACCCGGGATAGTGAGTCAAAGGCTCTGCTAAAGTTGAGCATAATGACCATGGTTGGAGCTTTTCTATTATGGCAGGCTCCAACAAGGTCTACAACATAGACAAAATTTTCCACAATGCACCTTCCTGAGATGAAGCCAGTTTAGTTTCCGTGAACGAGCAAGGGAGTTAGTAAGAACCTTGGCGACGACTTTGATCGGGCAGTTTTGGAGGGAGATCAAATGGTAGGTGTCAGGTGTGTTTCCATGATGTTTTTTGGGCAGTAGAATAAGGTGTGCTCGGTTTAGGCATTGAGGTTGAGATGCGAGGTTTTGGAACTCGTTCATGAATGCGTTCATGTGGTTTTGGACGATGTGCCAAAACTTTTGATAGAACTGTGGTCCAAAGCTGTCGGGTCCAGGGCTGACAAGTGGGTTTATTTGGAAGAATGCATCTTTAATTTCTTCATTTCTAAATGGAGATTCAAGGGCGATGTTGGGGATTTGTCACGGCAGATGTCCGGATCAACAGACTTAGGATCGAGGCCATCGCTGAGGCGGTGAACTCGAAGGGGTTGATCGGAATCGAGATACAAGGGTTTTACCCAGGTTCGGCCCCTCGAAAAGAGGTAAAAGCCTACATCCTGCTTTGTGTTGTATTGATTGTGTATCGATTACAAGGTAGCGAGTTCGCTTGACCAAGCTCTCGACCAGTTGTTTCGTGCCCTAAGCTGCCCAGGTAAGCCGCCCTTATATACACGGGTCAATACCCTGGGCTTACAAGAGTCTGGGTCGGATTAAACTTAACAACCGACCTCACCTCTAACTAAACATGCCTTATCTAACAAGTCTCTCCCAGCAGCTCAAGTCCACCGGGTTACATCTGACCTTCTAGCTCTGGGCCCTTAGGCCCCAGATTGATTTGAACCAGTTCATGTCAATCTTCGAGTCTTCTAGTTGGCAAGTCTCTCATCTTTATCACCTGAAATGGGAAATTCATAACCCGCCATGACATCATCTTTAATATATTAAAAAAGATTCCATGACGTTCGTAAATCGAGGCGTCCCCTTCGGTCAGTCATCACTGCATGTCCTTGATTCTCGTTCGCACTATTTGCCATCCCATCTCATAAATAGGGACACGAAGGGACCCTTTTGTTTTCTCCGCCGCCACTATCTCCTTCTTCCTCCAGACGCTCACTCCTTCGGAGCTCCGTCACGTCGACCTGACCTCGCCGTCGTCCTCAATGTCAACCGCTACATCAACCTGAACGAGTCCAAAGTTCCGCACGCGCATACGCATCCACAAGGTACTCCTTTCAACCCTTGTTGAATCTGTAGTCACCTCGCTTAGAATCTCCCCGAGTTCATCGGGCTCCTATTAGTGTTCTTCGCTGTTCATCAAATTACTCCTCATAATGTAGGCTATCAAACATCTTTTTAAACATCATAACGTTGATTGTCCGTTGCGGCCGCTCGCTCGAATGCTAAAATCTGCACACTATAGATCTGCATATCATAAGTAGCGCACTGGCTAAGAACCTGGCCTTCCATTGTTGTTTTAGGTTTGGAATATATTTTATTTTCCCTCGCCCGTAGATCTTGTAGCCATGGTCGCAACATATGACACATGTTTATTCACACTTAGTAATATTCCTGGCATTGACTTATCCACTTAACCCGCCATCAACTTGTCGACTCCCTGATAAAATGCACTGGCGGCTTAGCACCTCACTATCACGCTAACCATAGCCATCTTAATTCTTTGGCATTTCTAATCCGCCAAACCTTGTACATTCTCACAGTTTGACCCACCACTATGTCAAGAGAACCTTCATCCTATGACTGGGTTGGCTCTGGAGTCACCAAACAACTTCTGCTTGAATTCATAGAAACTGGTTCATTGGCGCCTCAGGATGTCATTCACCGGCGGGTTCCGGGGTCAGAAATCAGACCCGCCCCTAAGTAAGGGGGAGTTGTTATATTCAATGACCACCTTCTCCGCGGCTTCAGCCCGCCCGGGTCAAAATTCTTCCGGGACATTCTTCACTTTTTTAAACTTCACCCTCAAGACATAGCCCCAAACATTGTCACCAATATGTGCTAGTTTCCAGTTATGTGTGAAGTATATCTACAAGAAGAACCAGCAGTCGACCTCTTCCGTGATATCTTCTATGTCAACCGCCAAACTGAAGTGGCAGTTGGACCAAGTTTAGAACTAGGTGGCGTCTATATCCAGAGACGGACAAATCTGCCCTATCCAGCTGCACTCTTGCCAAGCCGCCCCAAGGATTGGAATAATACTTGGTTTTACTATCAAGATACCTCTCCCAAATAAGAGAATCCACTACCGGGCTATCGCCCTACCCGGCTTTGCACTTCCACTGAACTTCTGGGCCAGATGTCCACCGTAGAATGAGTGAAGTACGCTCTAGCTTTTAAAAAATCGAGGCCCATCTAGCAAACGGCTTAACCGGAGTCGACCTAATCCGCTGCTGGGTCTCATGGAAAGTCTTGCCACTAAGTCGGCGCGACCGTCTTATGTGTGAATTTACGGGTGAAATGAATGACCCTCTCTGTTTCAATAGCACCCCCTGACAGCACAAGACGTTAATTTCGCTGTCAAGTCACTTCTTGGCGAAACCCAAGCCGTTTGCAACAAAACTGGGTTGAAACCTTTCCGCGTCAAGAACCCAGCTCCAGAAGTAAGAAAAACCTTCTTCACAAAACTGTTTGTTCTCGTCTTGACTTTCTACCTTGCTTCTTTACCCTTTTTGGCGGCTTATACACAGGCCGGCTCTATCTTTTGGAAGAAGAAGTATGTTCCTCCTTTGAAGAATAAATCTCAGGCGTGTAAAGCCCACGGCCATAAGAAGAAAAACTCCGCTTAGGAATTGCTTGAGCTTGACGATTCAGAGGTAGAGCTTGATTCTCTTGGTCGTCTCTTTGTGTAACTTATTGATGGTAATTGTACACAGGAGGAAGCGGAAACCAGTCACGCCGATGCCATCGAGGTAACTTATCTTTCCTCCGACTCAGAGGTCCTACCGCAAGAGAAAACACAGGGTCGTCCAAAAAGTTCCATTTTCATATCCTCTTGCTTACTTAGATCCCAAATTTCTCTTTAAAAATCAACAACACGACTCTCGGCATCAGACCCGGAGCACCGGCTCTGAGGATCTCATAGCCGGCTTAGCAAATTCTCCGGCTCCTTGGAAACGACTTGTTGAGGTATTCTTTCAACCAATCCCAATGTATGCATGAGCTTTTTGCCCTGTCACTTCATTCTGTTTTTGCTGACTTTTAACTTTTCAGGAATAGCGCCCTTCGTCTGGCGACTCAACTGCAACCAAGCTCCCTCCTCTGAAAATCTACCCAGAATATGTACATTTACCTTCCATAGCACATAATATCATCATTGTCCTTGCGCTGTGAAATGATTCTTTTTGCTTCCAGGGCTCAAGCCAAACGAAGGAAAGCAGGCGGGTCTACCACCAATCCAGTTGCCCAAGAGCCGGAGAAGACTAAACCGGATACTCTTGCCACTCATGTTGAACCTTCTAACGCCGAGAAAAATGCGCCTGAGAACACTCCTCAACCCTCTGAGCTGGCGGATCACAACATGCCAACTCCTGAGAGTCCTCTAGTGATGGATCCTGAGCCGCCTAGCTCTTCAACAGCCAACGACGACACGGTTCATCCAGAGGTTACCATTACTGGGACGGGTTATCAATCCCCTAATCCTCATGTGTTAACAAAACACACTAGCAAGATTGAAATGCTCTCACTAGAAAAGCTTGATTTCGAATCCCCCGTGTTAGAAAAGATGACTACGGATGACTTGCACGCTAGCTATCTGAACCGCCTTTCTGCTGGCCGAAATATGGACTCCAAACTTGTTGGATTAATGAAGAAAAAATATGAGGTATTCTTCTTCCCTTGCCTTTTCCTTATATCCTTATGTAGCCCCCAAGAGCGGGTTTAATATTGCAAATAGTATACCGGGTCTTCCAAATTCCACCATATTGTAAATAACTGCCAGTAGCCCCCAAGTAACGGGTTAATATATATATATATATATATATATATATATATATATAATAAGTCGGTACTTACTTGAAAAATGGATCCAAGTGTAGCCCCCAAGTCTGGGTCATGGTGATAATAATGAGCCAGAATTTGCAATGGTAGAGAAAATCCGATGAGTGTAGCCCCCAAGTGTCGGCTTAACTTGTAGGAAGATTTTCCGGAACTTTATTACCTCAAAATGTCATATGTAGCCCCCCAAGTGCTAGCTTAACTTGTAGGAAGATGAGTCAGAACTTTGTTGTAGACTTGGAGAGAAAACACATACATTAGCCCCCAAGTGTCAAGTATATTGCTGGCAATCTGCTTGAGACTTGTATCATAATAGCTTTACCACTTTGGTTCACTGCTATTTCATCTTGGCGGCTTAAACTGCATTAACTTTAACTGTGACACATGAAGCTTTGGACACGGCCAAGCCTGATCTGGTCAGCTTAAGGGAGAATATGTCCTCCCATCAAACCGCCCGGGCTGTAGCAGAGGAAAAATTACGGGTTTCCGTGGAAAAATTGAGAAAGTCCAAGCCGACTTTGCCAGCTTCAAAAAGACTGTTGAATTTGAACAAGCTGCCCTGACAAAACGCGCAGACGACGCTGACGAACAGCTCAAGCTTGTATCAGAAGAACAAAAGACCCTCAAGCGCCACATCTCCAAGATGACCATCGCTATCTTCGGTAAATACTTAGGACTTAAACAATTTCCTTGCCTCGTTGTAAAAAATCTCTCAGGTCGCTTATAACATCCAATTTTCTTTGCAGGCTAGAGGAGCCGCCAACTATCGTCTGACAGTTTGTTAAAGTTGAAGGCGATATATACCTTGACAGAACAACTGTATAGTGGGACCCTCTACACCATCAAAACCATGCTGACCAAGAAATGTATCCCTAAGTTCATGAAGGGAGTAATTGAGGTCTTGTCAATGCTACCCAAGCATATTGAGGAGCTAAAATGATCAGCCGCCAGGAAAGGAGCGATGGCTGCCCTAAGCCGGTCTCTGGCCTTTGCCCCTGAGTTGACCCCTAAAGAGGTGATGGATGGCTACCCGTCCAATAAGGATGACGGGTCTGATTTCACTAAGACTGACTATGCCAACTATATGAAGGCCTCCCGGGTGCTTGAATCAACTCTTGTAAACAAGATTGATTTGTCCTCCTACCAGGCGGCTTATGGCGCAGACCAGAAACGGATGCGCTGCCCAACTTTTGAAGCCAAGGACTTAATTCCTGCACGCCGTAAGCCACTCTTCGCTCCTGACGTTGACTCGTCTCCCCTATTTGATGAGGCTCAGTTTGAAGCTTTATTAAACTGCAACTGGGATGTGGACAACCTTCAGATCGAAGAAGTCGAAGACTCGGCGTAGTATGATCCGCCGGCAAGTTGAAACCCGTTGCTCCTGATTGACGGTAACCCGGCGTGCTGAGCCGCCGAGGTTGGAAGTGTATAGAAACTTTAAGTCCCCTTATATTTTGGGCTCCTGGAGAGCATTGTAATAGGCGTAGAAAACTCTTGATTGCATATTCATGCACTTTTGATGTTTATGCTTGAAAGCTCTGTTGGCGATTCGGCAAACTCAACTGTTGATGTAGTATTTTAGCTGTTTTTGACTCACCGGGCGGTTTATACTCCATGGGCCAAGCCAGAAATTTCCCAAGACTTAGAACTTTATCATTAGAGCACCTGCAAGAACAAATAATTGTATGCCTCATCCTATAAGCCGGCTTTAAAGGCACGACGGGATAAGACAACTCTTGTCCCCCTTTATTTTTTAGGAAAACATTTTTGTTTCCGAAGAAACGAGGCGGAAATCCTGAGAACTTGGCCTCACGTGACATAAATCTGTCATTTAAACCTTAGGAAGTTCAAGGTGTTTAAAAGATTGACATTGCTAAGAGTACGAATAGGCCACATAGTAGAGGGGATATGGTAACAAGACGAGTTTGTCCTCGCTCACTGTAAGCCGGCTCTCTCGTGACAAAAGCCGTCGTTTAAACCTTGACTAGTTTAGTGTCTTTGTGCGAGAATAACTTTAGAAAAAGTTCAGGGTCTCTTATCAAGATTAACTGTCAAGAGTTCGGCGGGTCACATGGTGGAGTAGCAAGTTGCAAAAAGGTAGGTATAACTCGGAGATGGCGGAAAGCCGGGTCAAGAGGAGGTAATAAGATTAACCCGTAGGGCCGAAAGCCCCCACCCCCCAAGTGACCAATTTAAAGGATCAACTCCTTTTCTAGTTTGAATCTGGGAAAGAGTGGTTTAAAAGCCCCTCCTTATAGCACCAGATTAAGGATCGACTCATGATGGCATGGAAAGCCTGGCCAAGGGGTTTAAAAAGCCCCCAAGTGACCTTATGAAGAATTAACTCCTTTGTATGACACTCAGTGTGAAGAACACGGCAGAGACCCCTAATCATGGGGATGCCCACTTTATTATATCATAAAAGATCGTTTGGACAATGACAAAGGTGTGTACATTGATGAGAGCCGGCTAGCGACTTAATTATAATATGGCCGAAGGTGAGCAATATTCCATGGCCTCTTGGTCTCCTCACCAGAAGTGCGAGACTTGTCACTCTCCCGTATGTTTATGAGATAATAAGACCCGTTGTTGAGATTCCTACTAATCACAAATGGTCCTTCCCAAGGAGGTGATAACTTGTGCATATCTGACTGGTCTTGAACCAAACAGAGTACTAAGTCGCCTTCTTGAAACTTCCAGGTCTTGACCCTATGGCTATGATCGCGGCACAGGTCTTGCTGATAAATCACCGAACGAGCGGCTGCAACATCATGTTCTTCATCCAAGGCGTCCAGAGCATCCTAACATGCCGCCTCGTTGTCAATTTCCATGTAAGCCGCCACTCTGGGCGAGTCATGACGAATATCACTAGGGAGAACCGCCTCTGCGCCATAGACAATGAAGAAAGGTGTAAAGCCTATAGACCTATTGGGGGTGGTTCTTATGCTCCAAAGAACAGACAGCAACTCTTCCACCCAACAACCCGGCGTGCGCTCCAAAGGAACCATAAGCCGGGGTTTGATACCTCTCAAAATTTCCTGCTTAGCACGCTTAGATTTACCATTAGATTATGGGTGAGCCACTGAAGATACGTCAAGTCAAGTATGCTCCTCGTCACAGAAATCCTTCATATCCCCCTTGGATAGATTGGTGCCCTTATCAGTGATGATACTATGTGGATATCCAAAGCGAAAGATCAGCTTTTTGACGAACTGAACTGACGTGGCAACATCACACTTGTTAACCAGTTCCGCCTCAATCCACTTAGTGAACTTGGCAACCGCCACCAAGAGGTAGGTCTTCTTATCCTTAGACCTTTTGAAAGGTACTACCATATCGAGCCCTAGACCACAAACGGCCAGGTGATCGGAATCATCCGTATCTCTTGAGTCGGTACATGAGAACGGCGTCCAAACTTTTCACACCCATCACATTTACTGACCAGTAAAAAACATGGAGGAAAGCCTTGGCCACCAAAGATTTTGACCCAGCGTGATGCCCACAGTCGCCTGCATGAATCTCTTGCAAATTTTCATGGCACTCATCAGGAGAGACACATCACTGAAATACGCCAGTCACACTGCGCCGGTGCAACTCGCCGTCCTTGATAATCATAGACTTGGACCGCCTGGAGATCTGACGCGCCAGGGTCTCATCCTGGGGCAACTCTCCACGGGTTAAGTATGCTAGGTAAAGTGGTGTCCAATCAGGAATCGCGCGGAGAGCCACCACCAATTCCCCCTCCGGGTCAGGTATAGCTAAATCCTCCTCCTACAGCAACTTGACTAGCGGGTGATGCAATACGTCCAAGAACACATTAGGCGGTACCGGCTTACGCTAGGACCCCATCCTGGATAGCGCATCAGCCGCCTCATTCTTGCGCTGATCAATGTGATCCACTTGATAGTCCTTGAAATGGCCAGCAACAATATCAACCGCCTGACGGTAAGACGCCATACGCGGGTCCTTTGAGTTCCATGTTCCAGAGACTTGCTGAGCCACTAGGTTTGAGTGGCCAAGATAACTGACCCAGCTCAAGTTCATCTCCTATTTTGCTGCATTGTTAGTACAAGGAAACATTAGCCTCAAAACATAACAGAACTTGTCACCTCGTGGGGAAGTTAGAACAACTCCATCCCCTGAGCCTTCCAATTGCCTAGATCCATCAAAGTGAATTGTCTAGTATGTGTTGTCCGGCTTCTCCTCAGGCCACTGACTTTCTGTCCAATCATTTATGAAGTCCACCAAGGCTTGAAATTTGATAGCCATATGAGGCGCATATTTCAAATTGAGGGGCCCAAGCTCAAGTGCCCACTTAGCAATCCTGCCAGCGGCCTCTCTATTTTGGATAATATCTCCCAAGGATGCGGAGCTAACCATCGTCATCTGATGCCTAAGGAAGTAATGCTTCAGCTTGCGATTTGCCATGAACACCCCATAAATCAGCTTCTGCCAATGCGGATAACTTTGCTTGGATTCTATCAACACCTCGCTAACATAATAAAGCGGCCTCTAGACGGGATACTATTTCCCTGCCTCCTTACGCTCCATAACAATTGCGGCATTGACTGCCCTATTGTTAGCCGCCACATACAAGAGTAAAGGCTCCTTCTCAGTCGGAGCAGCCAAAACCGGCGGCTTAGCCAACTGCTTTTTAAGCACCTCATCCGCAGCCTTACTCCAGACGAAGTCATCTGTCTTTTTCATCATCTGTTATAGAGGAATGGCTTTCTCGCCGAGGAGGCATATGAACTAGCTTAGCATAGCAATACAACCCGCCAGGCGCTGAACGTCATTGATGCATGCCGGCTTAGACAAGGAAGTAATAGCCTTTATTTTATTCGAGTTAGCTTCAATGCCACACTCCAAAACTAAGAACCCCAAGAGTTTGCCTGCAAGTCCACCGAAAACACACTTTGTCGGGTTAAGCATCATCTTGTAGACCCTCAAATTGTCAAAAGTTTCTTTTAGATCATCCAACAGAGTCTCCTTCTTCCTTGACTTAACCACAATATCATCCACGTAAGCGTGAACATTGCACCCAATCTGACCATGAAGACAGTTCTGCACACAAGGTTGTTAAGTCGCCTAGGCACTCTTAAGCCCAACAGGCATAGACACATAGCAAAAAGCACCAAAAGGCATAATAAAAGCCATCTTCTCTTGGTATTTAACTGCCATCTTGATCTGGTGATAACCTGAATAAGCATCCAGAAAACACAGACTCTCTCAACCTGCCATTGCGTCAATGATTTGATCAGTATGAGGGAGAGCAAATGGGTCAACTCGACAAACTTTGTTAAGGTCCATCTAATCCACGCACATATGCCACGTCTCGTTCTTCTTAAGCACCAGCACCGGGTTAGTGAGCCATTCCGGGTGAAAAACTTCAATGATGAACCCTTCTGCCAAGAGTCCGGCCACCTCTTCGCCAATTCCTTTCCTCCTCTCATCATTGAATCGGCGCAGAAATAGCTTAACTGGTTTAAACTTAGGATCCACATTAAGGTGGTGCTTAGTGAGTTCTCTCGGCACACACAGCATGTCAGAAGGCTTCCATGCAAAGATGTCTCGATTCTTCATGGATGAACTCAATGAGCGCGCTTTCCTATTTGGGATCCATATTAGCCCCAATAGTGAACTGCTGCGATGAGTCGCCGGACGCGAAGTGCACCAACTTGGACAAACTTAAGCGGCGGCTCAAACTCTGTGTTAGGCTTTTTCAACGGGGTCATATCCGCCGGGTCGACATTCTCTTTATAAAACTTGAGCTCTACTTCCGCGCAACTTGATTCCACATAAGTTGCATCCCCTTCCTCACACTCAGCAGCCGTCTTCCGGTCTCCATGTACTGTGATCGTCCCGTTTAACCTGAGCATCTTGAGCTGCAAATAAACATAGCAAGGCCTAGCCATGAATTTGGCATCAGCCGGTTGTCCAAACAGAGCATGATACGGGCTCTTAATCTTGACCACTTCAAACCACAGAGACTCCACCCTATAATTGAATTCATCACCAAAGGCAACCTCCAATGAAATCTTTCCCACTGGATAAGCCGACTTCCCAGGTACCACGCCATGAGAAACCGTTGAAGAAGGCTTAAGATCTTTGTCAAGTAAATTCATCCGGCGGAAAGTGTCATAATACAGAATGTTGATGATGCTACCTCCATCCATAAGAACTTTCGTGAACACATATCCTCCCACTTGGGGGGAGACCACCAGGGCCAATTGCCTCGGGTTATCCACACGTGGCGGGTGATCCTCCCTGGTCTAGGTTATGTCATCCTCAGACCCCTTCAAATACTGTGGGAGAGTCGGCATAGCTGCGTTAACCGCCCGCTTGTGTAACTTCCGGTCTCGCTTATCAAGACTAGTTGTGAAGACGTGGTACTGGCCACAGTTAAGCTACTTGGGATTATACCGAAACCCGGACTGGTTATTTTGCTACTGACTCCCACTGCAAGACTGCTGATTATTCCCTCCATTGTTTCCTTGGCCCTGATGGCCTGAGCCTGAGCCGCCCGGACCGAAACCAGACCCAGAATGCCCTGACCAACCGGACGGTCTACCGCCATCACCTTGGTGCTGGTTACTGCGTAGTTTTGATACTCTCGCTAGATCCTATCATGAGTCGACGTCTGATCCAAACGGATGTGCTTTGGGCAAGGATCATCCAACATGGTCTCCAAATTAGGAGTCTTGCGCTTAAACGGTGGCTTGCCATTACCCTTGCCGCGTTTATTCCCAGTGTTGGCGTTGGCCACTAACTCTGACCCGCCATCCTAGTTCTTTCGCTTTCCGCCATTGCCATTGCCATTATTATTGTTTCCTCCCCCGTTCTGCGACTGGTGCTTGCCATTGTTAATCTTCTTGCCCTTGGCCGATTTCTCATCATCGGAGCCAGGGTCCTTCGTGTTGTCAGAGTCTGCATACTTGTGAGAGCCGTCATGAGTTCTCCCATGTCTTGAAATGTGCGCTTGAGCCGACCAAGCTTCTACTTCAAAGGCGTGAAGTGGCAATTTTTCTCCAAGATTAGAACTGCTTGAGACATCGTGATATTATTGGAAGAGTGGATGATGGTCTAGACCCGCCAGACCCAATGATGAGCCGACTCATCCTCACATTGAATGCAATGATCAAAATCCACAATCGGCATGGGCTGCTTGCACGTTCCCTGGAAATTTTTGATGAACCTTGCCTTTAACTCGTCCCATGTGTTAATGGTATTGGGTGGCAACCCCTTCAACCACGTACGAGCCGGCCCTTCCAGCATCATGATAAAATACTTGGCACAGACTGCATCACTAACATCCAACATCTCCATGGACAATTCATAACTCTCAATCCAACCCTCTAGAGGTAGGTCAACAGTATAATTGGGTATTGAAAGAACAACATGCTCCCTTGGTGGTTTTGATAATTCATGACAACATACATTGTCTCTTGCACTAATACTTTTATCTAGTGTATTTCAGATAATAGTCCATGTAGAGTTGGGTTGGCAAAAGGAGATTGTGGAACACCCCAAGATGCAAGGAAATGGATTGGCTAAGCTTCAAGCAAGAGGACTCTACATTTTATATTTGTGAGAAATCACTTTGAGTCCATAGGAAAGCCAATACTATTAAAAGGGTGTAAAGTTTTGTTGGTGAACAAAAGCTCATACATGCACAACTGATACTCACCAAAGACGCCCACAAACTCTCCCACCAAAGTCTGTTCTAAGCCAAACACTCAAATCGGTGCAACCGACATTCCCATCCTGGTGCCACCGATTCCAAATCCTAGACAAACCCAGCCAAACCCTAGCCACTTTGGCGCAGCCGACACTGCTTTCGGTGCCACCAAGTTGGGCTGCCAAGTTTCTGTTACGCAAGTTCACATTATCGGTCCGTACAAGTATGTTGAATCGGCGTCACCGAGTTTGGCAATTCTGACCGTTGGTCACCTTGTCGGTGCAACCGAGATTCCTATATCAGTCTCACCGAGATTCCAAAGTTGCCACTTTTTGGTCACTTTGGTACCACCAAGATTGGCACATCGGTGTCACCTAGTTGGTCATTTTGTGCATAAAGTTGGATTTTTGGGGATGCCTATATATACCCCTTCACCACCACCTACTCGACAGAGAAGCACTCAGGACTATTCCATACTTATCCTATCAGATTTTCTGAGAGAGAACCACCCTTGTGTTGAGGTCAAGATCTTCCACTCCAACCATATGGATCTTGATTTCTAGCCTCCCCAAGTTGCTTTCCACCAATCCCATCTCTTCTACCAAGAAAAATGTGTGAGAGAGAGATTGTGTGTTGAGGAGTCTATCATCTTGAAGCACAAGAGCAAGGAGTTCATCGACATTACCGAGCCTATTACCTTTTGGAGGGTGGTGCCTCCTAGATTGGTTAGGTGTCGCTTGGGAGCCTCCTACTTCGTGTTGTGGAGTTGAACCAAGAAGTTTGTAAGGACAAGGACATCGCCTACTTCATGAAGATCTACCCATAGTGAGGCTAGTCCTTCGTGGACAGAAGCCGTCATGGTAAAGTCAAGGTTGCTTCTTCGTGGAACCCTCCATGGGTAGATCCCTCCATGGACTCTCGCCACCGTTACCCTCCGTGGGTTGAAGAATCCATACATGTGGACGTACGATAGCACCACATATCAAAACCACGGGAAAAATCCTTGCGTCTCCAATTGCGTTTGATCTCCACATCTCATCTCTCTACTTCATGTGCAATGTCTTTACTTTCCTATGCCATACTTGTCGACATGCATGTGTAGGGTATGTAGACTTGTTAGCCTTGCTAAAACAGTTAAAATTTGCCAACCAATTAACGTGGGAAAGGTTAGGTTTTAATTTACTGCTAGTAGTATGATACGTCCATTTTGTATCCTGCTTTTATATTGATATTTATTGCATTATGGGCTATTATTACACATTTTGGTACAATACTTATGCCTTTTCTCTCTTATTTTACATGGTTTACATGAAGAGGGAGAATGCTGGTAGCTAGAGTTCTGGACTGGAAAAGGAGCAAATCTGAGATACCTATTCTGCACAACTCCAAAAGTCCTAAAAATCTACGAAGAATTACTTTGGAATATATAAAAAAATATTGGGCAAAAGAAATACATCAGGGGGGCCACCAGGCAGCCACTAGCCTGGGGGCGCGCCCTACCCCCCTGGGCGCGCCCATGTGGCTTGTGGACCACCTGGCAGCCCTTCGATGCCCATCCTCTACTATATGGAGCGTTTTGACCTGGAAAAAAATCATAACAGAGCTTTCGAGGCAAAGCGCCGCCGTCTCGAGGCGGAACTTGGGTAGAACCAATCTAGGGCTCCGGTGGAGCTGTTCTGCCGGGGAAACTTCCCTATCGGAGGGGGAAATCAAAGCCATTGTCATCACCAACGATCCTCTCATCGAGAGGGGGTCAATATCCATCAACATCTTCATAAGCATCATCTCCTCTCCAAACCCTATTTCATCTCTTGTATCTGATCTTTGTCTCAAAACCTCAGATTGGTACCTGTGGGTTCCTAGTAATGTTGATTACTCCTTGTAGTTGATGCTAGTTGGTTTACCTGGTGGAAGATCATATGTTCAGATCCTTGATCATCATTAATACACCTCTGATTATGAACATGAATATGCTTTGTGAGTAGTTAAGTTTGTTCCTGAGGACATGGGATAAGTCTTGTTATAAGTAATCATGTGAATTTGGTATTCGTTCGATATTTTGATGAGATGTATGTTGTCTCTCCTCTAGTGGTGTTATGTGAATGTCGACTACATGACACTTCACCATTGTTTGGGCCGAGAGGAAGGCATTGGGATGTAATAAGTAGAAGATGGATTGCTAGAGTGATAGAAGCTTAAACCCTAGTTTATGCGTTGCTTCGTAAG
Source organism: Hordeum marinum (assembly GCA_022496015.1). Lineage (NCBI taxonomy): Eukaryota > Viridiplantae > Streptophyta > Magnoliopsida > Poales > Poaceae > Hordeum > Hordeum marinum. The sequence goes on from CM039677.1 coordinate 422,725,977, forward strand.
GGGGTGATTTGGATCCACATGTTTCATGCTATCGTTAGATTTATCTTATTTCTTCTTTCATAGGTGTGGATGCTTGCGAGAGAGGTTAATCATAAGTGGGAGGCTTGTCCAAGTAAGGGCAGCACCCAAGCACCGGTCCACCCACATACCAAATGATCAAAGTAATGAACGTGAATCATATGAGCATGATGAAAACTAGCTTGACAGAAATTCTCATGTGTCCTCGGGAGTGCCTTGCTTTATATAAGAGTTGGCCCAGGCTTGTCCTTTGCTATAAAAAGGATTCGGCCAACTTTCTGCACCCTTTTTATAATTGTTACTTGCTACCCGTTACGAATTATCTTATTACAAAACTATCTATTATCGATAATTTCAGTGCTTGCAGAGAATACCTTACTGAGAACTACTTGTCATTTCCTTCTGCTCCTCGTTGGGTTCGATACTCTTACTTATCAAAAGGACTACGATAGATCCCCTGTACTTGTGGGTCATAAAGACTCTTTTCTGGCGCTGTTACCGGGGAGTGAAGCGCCTTTGGTGAGTGGAACTTGGTAAGGAAAAATTTATATAGTGTGTTGAAATTTACTGTCACTTGTTACTATGGAAAATAAACCTGTGAGGGGCTTGTTCAGGGTATCTTCACCTTGAACGGAAGCACAAAGAGTCGCTCCTCAACCTGCTGCACCTATTGAAAATATTTATTATCAAATTCCTTCGGGTATGATAGAGAAACTACTAGCTAATCCTTATGCAGGAGATGGAACACTACATCCTGATTTGCATGTAATCTATGTGGAGTTTGTGAATTGTTTAAGCTTGCAGGTTTGCCCAAGGATATTGTCAAGAATAAGGTATTTCCTTTATCTTTGAAGGAGAAGGCATTGGCATGTCATAGGCTATGTGATGATATTGGATCATGGAACTACAACCGATTGAAATTGGAATTTCATCAGAAGTTTTATCCTATGCATCTGGTTCATCGTGATCTGAATTATATTTACAATTTTTGGCCTCGTGAAGGAGAAAGAATCGCTCAAGCTTGGGGGAGGCCTAAGTCAATGTTATATTCATGCCCCAACCATGAGCTCTCAAGAGAAATTATTATTCAGAATTTTTATGCTCGGCTTTCTCATAATGATCGATCCATGCACGATACATCTTTCTCTGGTTCTTTTATGAAGAAAGATATTGAATTCCAATGGGACTTATTGGAAAGAATTAAACGCGACTATGAAGATTGGGAACTTGACGAATGTAAGGAGTCAGGTATAAACCTTAAGTTTGATTGTGTCAAATCCTTTATAGACACCGATGCTTTTCGTGAATTTAGCACTAAATATAGACTTGACTCTGAGATAGTAGCGTCTTTCTGTGAATCTTTTGCTACTCGTGTTGATCTCCCTAAGGAGAAGTGGTTTAAATATCATCCACCCATTTAAGTGAAAGTAGTTGAACCTATTAAAGTTGAAGAGGAAACTATTACTTATATTGTTGATCCTGTTATTCCTACTGCTTACATTGAGAAACCACCCTTCCCTGTTAGGATAAAGGAACATGCTAAAGCTTCAACTGTTGTTCATAAGGCTTGTATTAGAACACCTACACCTCCTGAACAAATTAAAGTTGAATCTAGTATTGCGATGGTTAAAGTTCTCTTGCTTGATAATATTGATGGGCATGTTATTCATTTTTGTGATGAAGCGGCTAGAATTGCTAGACCTGATACTAAGAGTAAACATAGACCAGTTGTTGGTGTGCCTGTTGTTTCTATTAAAATAGGAGATCATTGTTATCATGGCTTGTGTGATATGGGTGCTAGCATAAGTGGAATTCCTTTTTCCTTATACAACAAAATCATGCATGATATTGCACCAGTTGAACTATAGGAAATTGATGTTACTATTAAGCTTTCTAATAGAGACACTATTGCACCGATGGGGATTGTTAGAGATGTTGAAGTCTTGTGTGGGAAAATAAAATATCCTACTGATTTTCTTGTTCTTGGTTCCCCACAAGATGATTTTTGTCCCATTATATTTGGCAGACCCTTCTTGAATACTATTAATGCTAGGATTGATTGTGAGAAAGAAACAGTTACTATGAATTTTGGGGATGTGTCTCATGAGTTCAATTTCTCTAAATTTCGTAGGCAACCCCATGACAAAGAATTGCCTAGTAAAGATGAAATTATTGGTCTTGCTTCCATTGTTGTGCCTCCTACTGATCCTTTAGAACAATATTTGCTAGACCATGAAAACAATATGCATATGAATGAGAGGAATGAAATAGATAAAAATTTCTTTGATCAGCAGCCTATCTTGAAACACAACTTACGTGTTGAAATACTTGGGGATCCTCCTCCACCCAAGGGTGATCCAGTGTTTGAGCTCAAACAATTACTCGATACGTTAAAACATGCTTATCTTGATGAAAAGGAGATATATCCTATTATTATTAGTGATAACCTTTCAGAGCATGAAGAAAAGAGATTATTGAAAACTCTGAGGAAGCCCCGTGCTGCTATTGGTTATACTCTTGATGATCTTAAGGGCATTAGTCCCACTCTATGTCAGCATAAAATTAATATGGAGCTTGATGCCAAACCAGTTATTGATCACCAACGACGATTGAACCCTAAGATGAAAGAAGTGGTAAGAAAAGAAATACTAAAGCTTCTGGAGGCAGGTATAATTTATCCTATTGCTGATAGTAGATGGGTTAGTCCCGTCCATTGTGTCCCTAAGAAGGGAGGTATTACCGTTGTTCCTAATGATAAAAATTAATTGATCCCGCAAAGAATTGTTACAGGTTATAGAATGGTAATTGATTTTAGGAAATTAATAAAGCTACTAAGAAAGATCATTAACCTTTACCTTTTATTGATCAAATTCTAGAAAGACTATCCAAACATACTCATTTTTGCTTTATGGATGGTTACTCTGGTTTCTCTCAAATACCTGTATCAAGAGAGGATCAAGAAAAAACCACTTTTACTTGCCCTTTCGGTACCTTTGCTTATAAACGTATGCCTTTTGGTTTATGCAATGCACCTGCTACCTTTCAAAGATGTATGATGGTTATATTCTCTGACTTTTGTGAAAAGATTTCTGAGGTTTTCATGGATGTTTTTTCCGTTTACGGAACTTCATTTGATGATTGTTTGAGCAACCTTAACCTAGTTTTGCAGAGATGTGAAGAAACTAATCTTGTCTTGAATTGGGAAAAGTGCCACTTTATGGTTAGTGAAGGTATTGTCTTGGGGCACAAGATCTTCAAAAGAGATATTGAAGTTGATAAAGCTAAAGTTGATGCTATTGAAAAAATTCCGTGCCCTACGGATATCAAAGGTATAAGAAGTTTCCTTGGTCATGTTGGTTTCTATAGGAGGTTTATCAAATATTCCTGGGCCTCTCGCAAATCTTTTGCAAAAAGATATTCCATTTGTTTTTGATGATGATTGTGTAGAAGCATTTGAAATTCTTAAGAATGCCTTGATCACCGCACCTGTTGTTCAACCACCCGACTGGAACCTACCCTTTGAAATTACGTGTGATGCTAGTGATTATGTTGTTGGTGTTGTTCTTGGACAAAGAGTCGATAAGAAGTTAAATGTTATCCATTATGCTAGTAAAACTCTATACAGTGCTCAAAGAAAACTATGCTACTACTGAAAAGGAATTTTTAGCAGTCATGTTTGCTTGTGATAAGTTTAGACCTTATATTGTTGATTCCAAAGTAACTGTTCACACCGATCATGCTACTATTAAGTACCTTATGGAAAAGAAAGATGCTAAACCTAGACTTATTAGGTGGGTCCTTATGCTACAAGAATTTGATTTGCATATTATTGATAGAAAGGGTGATGATAACCCTGTGGAAGATAACTTGTCTCGGTTTGAAAATGTTCTTGATGACCCACTACCTATTGATGATAGCTTTTCTGATGAACAATTAGCTGTCGTAAATGCTTCACAAAATGCTCCATGGTATGTTGATTATGCCAATTACATTGTTGCTAAATTTATACTGCCTACTTTCACATACCAACAAAAGAAAAAGTTCTTCTATGATTTAAGGCATTACTTTTGGGATGATCCACACCTTTATAAAAAAGGAGTAGATGGTATTATTAGACGTTGTGTATCTGAGCATGAACAGGAACAGATCTTATGCAAGTGTCACTTCGAAGCCTACGGAGGACACCACGCTAGAGATAGAACTGCACATAAGGTACTACAATCTGGGTTTTATTGGCCTAATCTCTTCAAGGACGCTCGTAAGTTTGTCTTGTCTTGTGATGAATGTCAAAGAATTGGTAATATTAGTAGACGTCAGAAAATGCCTATGAATTACTCTCTTGTTATTGAACCATTTGATGTTTGGGGTTTTGATTATATGGGGCCTTTTCCACAATCTAACGGTATACTCATATTCTAGTTGTTGTTGATTATGTTACTAAGTGGGTAGAAGCTATTCCAACTAGTAGTGCTGATCATAACACTTCTATTAAAATGCTTAAAGAAGTTATTTTCCCTAGATTTGGAGTCCCTAGATATTTAATGACTAATGGTGGTTCACACTTTATCCATGGTGCTTTCCATAAATTGCTTTCTAAGTATGATGCTAATCATCGAATTGCATCTCCTTATCATCCTCAGTGTAGTGTTCAAGTAGAACTAAGCAATAGGGAAATTAAATTGATTTTGCAGAAGACTGTTACTAGATCTAGGAAGAATTGGTCTAAGAAACTTGATGATGCACTGTGGGCTTATAGAACTGCTTACAAGAACCCTATGGGTATGTCTCCGTATAAAATGGTTTATGTAAAGCATGTCACTTACCTCTTGAGCTAGAACATAAAGCTTATTGGGCAATTAAAGAGCTCAATTGTGATTTCAAACTTGTTAGTGAGAAGATGTTATTCGACATTAGCTCACTTGATGAATGGAGAACCCAGGCCTATGAGAATGCCAAGTTGTTTAAAGAAAAGGTTAAGAGATGGCATGATAGAAGGATACAAAAGCGTGAATTTAATGTAAGTGATCATGTCTTGCTATACAATTCTCGTTTAAGATTTTTTGCAGGAAAACTTCTCTCTAAATGGGAAGGGCCTTACATAATCGAGGAAGTATATCGTTCTGGTGCCATCAAGATCAACAACGCTGAAGGCACAAACCCATGCTTTGAAAACAGAGATCTAGTGGTCCTTATTTTTCACAGTAATTAAGTGTGACCAGATATATACCAAGGTTTATAACCGAAGCAATCTCAATCCTACATGTTTGAATAGTAAACATGACAAAAGTATCAGGTAGTGGTATGCATAATAGCAGACACGTTCAAAAACATTAAGATTCAAGCATGCGAATTAGTGGACACATGCAACACACATAAGGGGCTTGTTCCATGAGCTTCTTCTATTGACACTTTTTTTTTCTTTTTGCGGAAAAGCTTCTACTGACACATAATTGAATACAAACATACATGGAATCTAGCGGATGGCAAGCAACAATAGGATTTAGCAAAAGTGGAAGAATACCCTTGTCGAATCAGCTATTGTCAACTTCAAATTTGTAGCGCTTGACAAACCTTCAAGGACCACAGGGTAGCCGCTGAAACCGTCTCGAGCATCGCATCCCTCACATGATAGATTATGACAGTAACACACTTCCCTGCACACTTCTTCAAGCTTAACAGCTGCCGTTACCAGTGATGGCATGCTATCAAGGAAAGGAGTCAAACCCAAGATGGCGCTAGTCTCAAGCTAACGAGATTTGGTGTAGAAATACGAACGCGGCCATCAGGGACATCAATAACAAAATTCCCACTGCGGATGTCGAGATGCTGTAATGACTGGGACAAGATAACATCGACACATATCTCACAATCTACCATCTGCAACACCTCTAGCACCTTGCAGCTCGAAAAATCCAAAGAGCATTCCTGAAAGGTCACACGGTAGGGCTCTAACCTCTTCAAGTGCGAGGACGAGGAGATGAGAGTCAGGTCTCTCACATACCAGGGTAAGGAAACTCGAAGCACCTGAACTTGACACGATAGAGCATACCGGAGCCACGGTTCCATGTATCGAAAAGCGTCGTAGGTCCAGGTGTGGTATGCCTCATGCCCATAGTACCCTTTGAATTCGTCATCCATCTCGACATCATCAGGACAACATATGTGAGAAGCGTCTGGTCTCGCAGGCGAAGCAACTCGTTGACAAACGTGTCGGAGCCGACGCCGTTGTAGCTGTGAGGGCCGTCGAGGCGCAGGGCGGGCACGGACTTCCAGAGCGTGCGCCAGCGCTGGGCGAGCACGCACGTCTGCACGGCGTCGCGCGAAGGCAGGAAAGACATGAGGTGCTGGAGGAGCTCGTCCGGGAGCGCGCCGATGCGGTCCTCGCCGCTGGCCATGGTCTTTTCCGTGTTTGCCCCGTCGTTCACCCTCCTAGGCATTCCGTCGAACAGTTTGCCTGCGCCGTAGCTGCAAAGACCGCCGGAGAGATGTGAGCGGAGCAAGAGCATCCAGACGGATGGAGTCATGGAGACGGAAGGTAGACTGAGTGCTCGAGGTCGACCGTAGACAAGAATCCAAGATCATCACCTGTGTTTCATAACATTTTACTTTCACACGTGGCTTAAAAAAGACAAATATGTATTTTAAAAATAGGCCGGCCTTTTTTGTTGGGCCAGAATTTTATCTCTTTTGAACAGTATACAAATCATAATTTTTTCAATGATTTGTTTGTTTTTTCTGAAATTTTTAAATTTAATATTGTTTTTGGAAAAACAGGCTCCATGGAGCTTGGTCTCCAAAAATTTGCACTCTATACCACTACCAGCACTATTGCTGCTACTACTACTGTTGCTGTCATAATGCTATCTCACTGTCAGATCTCAATCTCTATATTTCATAACCTATGTTTCACTAAATTCATTGCAAAATAAAAAAACATATTCAATAATTTCAGTAATGAATCGATGTTACAATCCAAAATTATAGGATCCCAATATACATCTGACGACAAGTCAGGGTTGTAGCCCAAGCGAAGAATCGCTCCCCCGGGCAAGAAGGAACAAGCGGCCATTTTCATTTGCACAACATAACCACTCCCAGCGAATGTTTCGGAATTGCCATATGAAAACAGATAAAATTAGCATGCTATTGTAAAGGATTTGCCATGTTCTAAAGTAAAATTTGTCATGTTATATAGAAAGATTGTCAGAAAATTGATATACTGTAGTATTGTACTTGCCATGCATTCTTCGGGATTTACCATGATTGTAGCATGGAAAGTTGCAAGCCTAAAAAGGAAATGACGAGAACTACCATGGTCAGGATTTGCCATTTTGTCAGAAGGGATTTTCAAGCTACATCAATGTAAAAAGGTGAAAATTGTCATGCTCTACAAACATAAGTTACTATCACAAATGTGTTCACTTAGACCGCCATCCGGAGCAAACCATTTAATATTGTCAACTCCTTTTTTTGATGAGAGTGGGTGCGTGGAAGCCCACACTTTAGCATTTGCACAAGGGATCCAACATACGAAAGGATGCTCGTGCAAAAACCTAAAAATCTAACCCAGTTCTTTATCGTTCCTAAAATTACAAAAAGAAAGAGAAAAATGAGGAAAAGAGCGAGCACCTAACGGGATAAAATGGCGAATAAAGCCATCTGTCTAAAATTGTAAACGAAATAGAAAATGAGGAAAGGAGTGAGCACCTAACGGGATAAAATGGCGAATAAAGCCAACTATTGTCGGTCGGCCAATCCTGATGACCCTAAATTCCGTATGGAGTGCCGTGAGGCGTTCCTGTGCAGCCTGCCGCTTGCTTGCATCCGTCATCAGGTGCGCACCCTATCCTAGCCCTCATGTGATGCAGTCATTGCTAGTCACAAGCCAACTGGCCCTAAGCCATCACATATACTCTGTAGTTGCTACGAGGAATGGGCAAATGAAATGGACGTAATGTTTTGCACCCGAGCTCAGTTTGGGTTAACAGTAAATTTGAAAAATATTTTTAAAATGCATAAAAATGATTTTTTATGGCAAACTTTGACAATTGTTTTAAGATCTTTTAAAGTTCCATCATGAAATCACATTCGTAGAAGTCATGGTAAAAGAAAAATCGAAACTCTAAAAATGCTACATTCTACTGCATTTTGGAGTTTTTTTTGCCACGACTTTCACAAATGAGATTTCATACTGAAATTTTGCAAGTCTTAAATATTTTCTCAAAATTTGCTGTAAAAAATTCAGATTTGTTTAAGCATTTGTTTAAACATTTTTTCAGATTTACTGTTCACCCGAGCTCTGGTGTAGAAGGCCACTTTCCCGATGAAATGAATGATTGGTACGTAACTTTTTTTGCGGGGCTGATTGGATTGATAACTTTCTACGTTTTTTCTTTGAGATCCCTAGAAGGATAACTTTCTACGTATGAGCATCAAGCCTAGAGATGCCGGAGACACATGCTGGAAGTGTCGAGCCTATATACCTCGCCTAAAGCGAGCCCTATGGAAGCGTCGTCCGCAGAGCTCTTTCATGGGCCCAACTCGGCTGGTCTGCTCTATATATTTCTGAAATACTTTCTCTCTCTCTCTCTCTCTCTCTCTATATATATATATATATATATATATATATATATATATATATATCAAAGTTTACTTCACTTCAATTTTCAAAACTTTGACTGTGGATTTTAAAAATGTTCATGCAGTGTATTAAAATTGTTCACACAACTTCTAAAATATGTTGATTGCATTTAAAAGTGTTCATGAAATTGAAAAAATGTGTCACACATTTCAAGAAAGTGTTTGTGGCATTTAAATTACATTTATACAATATACAAAATGTATGTCAAAAAGTATGTTGTAACATCCAAAAAAAGTTCCTGGCATATTTAGAAAATATTCACCATTTCTAAAATATGTTTTTTGCATTTTTGAAAAAATGTTTGCGCGGTTAAAAAATGTTTCGTACCATTTTAAAAGAATGTTCAAATGTATTTAGTTTTTTTATCATGTACTCAGCAAAATGTTCAAGACTTATATTTGTAAAAAATGTCTATCATTTATTTGGAAACAAATCAACGTGTATTAGGAAAATGTCCCACGTTTATACAAAAAATGTATGACATATATTGAAAATATTAAACATGTACTCCCTCCGGTCCTTTTTACTCCGCGTATTAGATTTGGTCCAAGTCAAACTTTGCAAAGTTTGACCAAATTTATATTCAAAATTATCAACATCTACAAAATCAAATATATACACTATGAAACTACATTTCATAAAAAATCTAACAATATTGATTTGACATTGTAAATATTAATAATTTTCTCTGTAAGTTTGGTCAAAGTAGAGATACTTTGACTTTGGAAAAAAGTTATATGCAGACTAAAAAGAATCGGAAGAAGTATTGAATAAAAAAAGCAGCTAAGAAACATAGAAAAACATGAAAAATAAAAAAATAAAAAAATAAACGAAAGGTTTTAAAAACGCTTTGTACCAATCTATAGAACCATCCGAAAACCAGTTTAATGGGCCTGCCCATTGAAAACGTGAGTGCCCCGACGCTAGATATGAGTTGAGGCTACATCTTGCAACAAGCGAGATATAGCGCTGGCGGCAGGCGGATCAAATTCTTACAGTATATATTGAATTTGCTTTTGGCTTCTTCCTCTGCTCCGACAACTTGATGTCAAGAACTTAAGTTTCACATCATGCATCTATAGCCTCTTCACAAGCACATTTGTCAAAGAAAGAACATTTCCTGTCAGTGCAAGGAAATCACCAAAAAGAGATCCCTGTGTTTCTCTAGCTGCATACCGATCAGTTGGACCCCCCCCCCTCCCTATCGCCCACACATGCAAGGTGACGGTTTAAAACTCTATCATGGAAAGGGGGTAAAACCGTTTGTATAGGACATCGTTGCACAAGTGAATACATTCACACATAACAATCTGAACAATCTTATTTTTCTGTTTCTTTTTTTGCGTAAAATATGTTACAAGTTTGATATAGAACTTAAAGACACCATCAAAGTTTGTAAAAATAACCTATACATGTATCTCAAACACGTGAAGGGATGATGAAAAGAAAACATTTGTTGTCTTTAGGACCAAGAACTTCTCCCCAGCAAGAACTCGTCCCCTGTTTCTATCATCTTTTTCTAGAGATTCAGTTGCGTTGCTTCGGCATTTTTGCATCATTTGCCATCAAGGGTCCCAAATACACACAAGTTGGTACTACATGTCCCACCTCAAAGCAAAACTGGCATTTAGGGGGTGCTGTCGCTGCTTCTGTCATAGCTTCTAGGGGTCCACATATTTGAACATTGTGCTCTTCTTCATCACAGTACTTGCAGCGAACAATCCTCTTTCCAACTCTTGGTTTTCCTGTTTCAATTGTCTTCTTCTCTTGTTGTTGTGCCTTCTTCTTTTGCTCATTGTTGTGTTGCTCTCCTAGTGTCTTCTTTCTCTTTTCTCTTTCCGTTTGTCGCCCTTTCTTAGGCACATAAGCTGAGTTTTGTAGCACCTTTGAGTGTTGAGGTTGTGGCAGGTCATGATGCATTGTTCCTGTTGCGGCAGTGGGTGGTGTTGGTGGTTGAATCTGTTGTGTTGCTTGTTATTTTGGCAGTGCTCCCCTATTTGCCGCTGCTATGGAAGGTTCAAGAACCTTTATTGCTTCATCTAAAATTTTGTAGGCATCATCATTGTAACATGCATTGGAGGCGAGCCATGTTAATCTTCGACACATGGAGTTGTATTTCAGCGTGTTTGTTGAGGGGTGCCTGAAGTCCAACAATCGCCCAGTTTTGCCCATGCTTGTTGTTGCTACTTCAGACCACCTCTCCAACAAGTATCACTACGGAATAACCTGCACATTGAGATGCACCATCACCCTTATTATGTGTGCACAAATTACGCCATTCATATCAAAGTAGTGGCAACTACATTCAAACACCGGTTCATCTCAAAGTAGTGTGATGATGTCAGCTGACTCAGGCTTAACCAAGTCTTGGTCGACTGCGTCCTAGCTAGATCCATTTCATAAATATGTAGCGCACATACATGTGTGTGGGGATTATTATTTTCAAAATTCTCTATTCTGAATAATTCCGGGCTCCATGAATCCCGTGTGCCAAAGGAACGAACTCCATGAAGTTCATTATTTAGGGAACGGCCTGCACCAAAATTAACTGCAATACAGAAGGTTCAATTCAAAAGAAAATACTGAAATACAAAAGGTGATAAAACTGAAATGAAATAAAAAAACGATGTTCAATCCAAGGCTCTGAATATTGAGTGCTAATTTTATACTCACCCAACTTGACCATGGCTCGATCTTTTAAAGGTTGTATACATAGGTGCCTGCCTGTAGTGTCTTTATGAAATAAATTTTTCAGAGGGAATTATATAGTTAAGGAAGCGCTCAACCTGCATGGCAATAGGAAGGAAACACTAGACAGGCACTGAACATCATAACAAAACCCAGGCCTTCGGAGGAGAAACAGTCCAGGCCTGACAATAAGTTCAGGAAATGGGCAAAAGTGACAATTTAAACATGGTATGACTGCATCTGAGCAAGCCATGCAGAAAATTACATACGAGATCGTATGATTTGGACACTGCTAGATATAAATGGTACCAGATCCAGAAAAATAAAGTTCGGATAACTGTAGATGAAGTAGAAGAGCTGAGCTATATGCCCCAGCTCGAAAGGTAAGCCTGCGTATAACACCAAAGGACACGGTGAGCACATGAAACTTTCAGACCAGAAGAAATGCAACGCATACTTTGAGAAATTCACTCGGTTTGATGGACAGAAATGCAACTTGATCTGGCTGTCAGAAAGCTAGAAGGGTGTGTTATTAACATGAAACTGAGTGCAGCTTTCAATTCACACTGAAGTGATTTGACACTGCCTTTTGGGTAGCATTTAAACCTTTTAGTTGATAGAGAAACTCGCTAAACTGTCCCACTACGACGAAATTTTTACCCTTACGTAAGTCTTTTCTACCTTCCGTACTGCCTACATACATTAGCAGTGACTAGCTAGCTTTGCAAATCCAACATAAAGTTCAGGAACTTATGCTTTCTATTGCAGTGCATGGGCATGTTGGTGTCAGGACCCAACTGAAGAATTGCATTCCCCTCAGCAAGTTCAGTCTTTTGAACACCTAGCCATTGGCACGAATCAGCAGCAGCATCTATCTTCTATCCAACACCTCCCCTTCGCCCATACCACTTCGCTGAGTAAAGTGGCTCTGGATCGCGTTCATCTTCGATCGGACGGCTACACCGGACGCGCGAGTCGCTGTTGGCTTTCGGGCACCAGCTACAGGAACGCTGGCCTCCATTTTTACTTTTACTTTTCATTCAGTTGTAAGGCTATAAAGCCAGGAATCCATCTCCTTGGAGAGCATCGATTATTTCTACGGTTTCCCCCTTCCGCCGCCAGTGTACCTGGCCGTCTTAGGTTCCTCTGCACTGTAACCAAACCCCGTGGAATTCCTCCTTAATTCGAGCTAGTTGTAGACTTAAATTCAGTTCTAGTCCTGAATGTTGAACTTCAAAATCCTCTGGGTCTGACAAGTGGTAATCAGAGCAAGGTTCTTCTCCTCGGTGGCGCAAGATCTGGTGCCGAGGTGGAGTTGGAGGAGCCGTAAAATTCTCCATCTCTCTCCGGTGACTGTTGGCGGAGGTGAACTTCCGGCGGCGAGTGGCGGCGGTGAGAAATTCGGTATAGGTTTGGAGCGGGAAGTGATTACAAAAACACACCGTCTCTGTGGTAAAATCCCACCCTCCCTCCCAGATCCGGTGTACTCCCGGCGGCGTGGCGTTGGCGGCGGTGCAGGCGGCGGCAGGATCGGCGGCCAAGGTCTGGTTGCAGCTCTTGCTGTGGTTAAGTTCCCACCTTGTTCCAACCGATCACCGGTAGCGGGGTCACTTGGCTCTCTGCCAATTGGTAAACCCTCTCGTTTTCGTTTTTCCTCATGGGGGGCCCGGATGATTCCATTTCCTCGGAGCTCTTGGAGGTGCAGTCCTTCCAGCTCGATGTCAAAACACTCCAGCAGTATCGGGAAAGCGACAGGCAAGATTTCGAGGATTTCAAAGAGCAGGTGACACAAAACTTCCAGTCTCTTCAGAAAACCCTTGGCGAACTACAAGGCACCCTCAACAACTTCTGCTCCGGGTTTCCAAAACCCCGTGACCTGCCACAAGATCTTGTTGTTACAGGACAAGGTAGTGGCTAGCACAATACACCACATGGTCCAACCAACTGGCCACAAGAAGTTCCTCAAACTCCTCCAACAGTGGGCTCTGCAACATTGGTGGACAGTCATACTCGCAAAGAGCTCAACTTGGATGGCAGCAATAAACTGCCTTATCGTCACCCACACTTTGCCGCACCCAAGAACCCACACCCTGAAACAAGAGCTCCAACTGCTAGTACCCAAGCTGGCAATGTACATCAGATTATCATACCTGACCAGGGACCGATTACTCAAGCACCACAACAAGATTTGGGAACAGGAACTGGCCAAAGAGACCCAGGACCTGACAACAGAAGACCCCTGGCTATTGTGAAACCAGCAAAGTACAACATCCCTGAATTTGATGGCATAGGAACTGATTCTTGGATACAAATTATAGAACTCTATTTTGAAGCTGCAAGAACACCATTGGAGCAGAAAACTGAGATTGCAGTAACTTACCTTAAAGGCCCTGCAACAGAGTGGTGGAGAGGAACTGGAATTACTGCTAACACACTCCCATGGTACAGATTTTGCAGAATGCTTGGTGATAGATTTTCTTAGACATCAGTGTGTGATAATGTGAGATTATTCCATGCTCTCACACAAACAGGGTCAGTGAATGAGTATGTCCTAAAATTTGAACAAGCTATGAACCTCATGAGGAGAGACAATCCTGCTCTTCCACAGGATTATTACAAATCCAGTTTCATTTCTGGCCTGATGGATAACATACAACACCATGTCCAGTGCCATGAACCTGTTGATCCGCAAAAAGCTATATGGCTGTCAAGAAGAATTGAACAAGCTCAGCCACAAAGAAAAATGGCCCAGCAAACACTCAATTTTCCATAGGTCAGAAATCAATTATAGTTTGACCCAGGAAAACCTAGCCCCAGCAACACAGCTACAATAATTCAACAAGCCAGAGTAAAAGGAATTTGCTACAAATGTAAGGAGCCTTGGTTCCCTGGACATAAAAAGGTGTGTAAACTAGCAAACTAAGCTCAAATTCAGGCCTTGCAAGATGCTTGCCCAGATGATGCAGAATTAGTTTATTACACTGAAATGACTGATGAAGCTGATGTTCCCCCTCTAGTGGATAATGATGATACCCCACTGCTCATATCCATGCATGCTCTCATGGGAATGAAATCAACAAGAAAACTCAGTTTCACAGTTACAGTGATGTTGGGCAACATTCCTGCTACTGCACTAATTGATAGTGGCAGCACTGCTACCTTCATCACTCTCAGGGGCTAAACTGGCTCAATGTAGCCTCACCCCAACAAAAAGAAAACGGGTGATAGTAGCAAATGGAGACACCCTTTGGTCCGAGTTTATTGCTTTGCAATGCCCCTTTTCCATACAAGACACCAAATTCTCCACAGACTTTAGAGTCCTCCAACTACAAGGCTATGATGTGATATTAGGGGCCGATTGGATGGCCTCCTTTAGCCCAGTGGAATTGGACTTTGATGAGATGCATGTCAAAATCACTTTGAAAAATGGGGAAAAGAAAATCTTCAAGGATGAAAGTTTACCTACTGTTACTATCCATGAAAAGGAAGCTTTCCCTGATGAACCTGTTTGTGGAGCTGTTCTCCTCCTCAACAGAATTGTTGTCCAGGAACCAATGGATAATGTGGTCCCAGAACCAGTCCAGCAGCTTTTGGACAAATACCCCACAGTTTTCAGCACCCCAACTGAACTACCTCCAACAAGAACTGTGGATCATGCCATCCCCTTCACCCCTGATGCAAAAATCATTAACCAGAGGCCCTAAAGACTGCCACATCATCAAAAGGATGCTATGGAAAACATCATCAAGGATATGATACAATCTAAAGTCATAAGATACAACACTAGCCCCTACTCCTCCCCTGCTCTCCTAGTAAAGAAAAAGGACATGACCTGGAGATTGGTTAATGATTTCAGAAAGATCAACCAACAAAATGTCAAAAATAAATATCCAATTCCTGTCATAGAAGACCTCTTGGATGAATTAAAAGGAGCTACTGTGTTTACTAAGCTAGATCTGAGAAGTGGTTACCACCAAATAAGAATGCAAGCAGAGAATATTGGAAAAACTGCTTTCAGCACTCACTGTGGCCACTATGAATACTTAGTAATGCCTTTTGGGTTGACAAATGCTCCAGCTACTTTCAAACAAACTCATGAATACTATTCTAGCCCCATATCTTAGAAAGTTTGTGTTGGTTTTCTTTGATGACATACTGATTTACAGCAGAAACTTGAAAGAGCACCTGCACCATCTCCAACAGGTCCTAGAAGTCTTGCACTCCAACCAACTTAATGCTAAACTCAGCAAGCGCACCTTTGCACAACCTCAAGTGGAGTACTTGGGACATGTCATCAGAGGAGATGGAGTAGCAACTGACCCTACCAAAATTGAGGCAACAGTCCAGTGGCCAACCCCTGAAAATGTCACTCAACTGTGAAGCTTCTTGGGTCTTACTAGTTACTACAGACGGTTCATCCAAAACTATGGGTTCATTTGCAAACCCCTGTTTCAATCTTTGAAGAAAGACAAGTTCAAGTGGGAAAATGACCAAATGGAAGCTTTCAACATATTGAAATATAAAATGATACAAGCTCCTGTCCTTGCCCTCCCTGATTTTCCCAACCCTTCATCCTAGAAACTGATGCATGTGCTTATGGGATTGGTGTTGTGCTTATGCAAGAAGGCAAACCCCTCTTCTACTTCAGCAAAACAATTGGACCCAAAGATGCTGCTATATCAACATATGTGACAAGGAGGCCATGGCCATTATTGAAGCTCTGAAGCATTGGAAACACTATTTTGCTGCATCCTCACTGATTATTAGAACTGATCAGTAGAGTTTGAAGTATATACAAGAACAAAAACTCACAGAAGGGATTCAACACAAATTACTCATAAGACTGTTGGGTTACAACTTCAAGATTGAATATAAGCAGGGCAAGAACAACAAGGTGGCTGATGCACTATCTAGAGTCAAGTACAGACTTCAAGCTCTGGTTGCAAGTCAAGCTAAAACACTCTGGATATCTGAAGTGATAACAAGCTAGCTCAAGACCAGAGATGCAAAGATCTTCTCTCCCAACTAGCAACCTCTGCAAATGTTGTTCCAAACTATGCACTCCAACAAGGCATCATCTGATATAAAAATAGAATTGTCATTGGTTCAGACATTAATCTCAGGACTAAACTGGTGTTAGCCTTGCACAACTCTGAATTGGGTGGCCACTCTGGACACATGGCTACTTACTAGACTCAAGCTCCTCTTCCATTGGCCTGGCATGAAACAATTCACTGTGGACTTCATAAAATAGTGCCCCAAATGTAAAATCAACAAACCTAAACATTGCAAATACCCTGGACTCCTGCAGCCTCTCCCTGTTCCTGACTTTGCTTGGTGTCACATTAGCATGGATTTTATTGAAGGACTACCCACATCACACCAAAAGGACATGATTCTTGTTGTGGTGGATAGATTTACCAAGTATGGGCACTTCATTGCACTAAAACATCCAATCACTGTCAGCACTGTGGCAACAACCTTTACTGACAATGTCTTTAAGTTACATGGCCTGCCTTCAGTTATTGTTACTGACAGAGATAAAATCTTCACCAGCCATCTCTGGCAAGAGCCTTTCAAGAAATTGGGCATCAAATTACACAAGAGTACTTCTTACCACCCTCAGACTGATGGCCAGACAGAAAGAGTTAATCAGTGTTTGGAAAATTATCTCTGATGTATGGCTTTCCTCCAACCCAAGAAATGGATGAACTGGCTTTCTCTAGCTGAATGGTGGTACAACACTAGCTACCATACCTCTCTGAATATCACTCCGTTCCAAGCATTGTACAATAGATCTCCCAACATGCTTTCTGAAGATGCCCTTTATCCAGCTGATCAAGCTCAAGAATTTTCTTCTATCCTCACTGCTGAGCAGATTGCAGCATAGATCAAAGAAAATCTGTTGAAGGCACAAGAAAGAATGAAACACTATGTTGATAAAAAGAGATCTAAAAGAACTCTAGAGGTGGGAGATATGGTCTATCTTAAGCTACAACCATACATGCATACCACACTGAGTATCCACAGATGTCTGAAACTACACTCCAAGTATTATGGCCCATTCCGGATTATTCAGAAGATTGGTCCAGCGGCCTACAAATTGCTCTTGCCTGACTATTGCAAACTACACCCCACCTTCCATGTAAGCCAGCTGAAGAAACACTTGGGACCTCAAGCAGTCCCAAATCCCAACTTACCACTCCTCATTGAAGATGGTACTGTTCTCATTGAACCTGAGAAGTTGTTAAAACGCAAACTCGTTCACAGGACTCAAGGAGACATCCAGATTCCTGTCGTCCGCTGGCTCATCAAATGGAGTAACCTGGAGGAGAAGGACGCCACCTGGGAGGATGCTGCTTTCATCCAGAAAGTGTTTCCAGCATTTCATCCGTGAGGACACGCCTGATGTCAATCGGGGGGGAGTTGTTAGGACCCAACTGAAGAATTGCATTCCCCTCAGCAAGTTCAGTCTTTTGAACACCCAGCCATTGGCGCGAATCAGTAGCAGCCGTCTATCTTCTATCCAACGCCTCCCCTTCGCCCATACCGCTTCGCTGAGTAAAGTTGCTCTGGATCGCGTTCATCCTCGATCGGACGACTACACCATACGCGTGAGTCGCTGTTGGCTTTCCAGCACCAGCTACAGGAACGCCGACCTTCATTTTTACTTTTACTTTTCATTCAGTTGTAAGGCTATAAAGCCAGGGATCCAGCTCCTTGGAGAGCATCGATTATTTCTAGGGTTTCCCCCTTCCAACGCGAGTGTTCCTGGCCGGCTTAGGTTCCTCTGCACTATAACCAAACCCTGTGGAATTCCTCCTTATTTCGAGCTAGTTGCAGACTTAAATTCAGTTCTAGTCCTGAATGTTGAACTTCAGACTCCTCTAGGTCTGACAGTTGGATGTTGATGTAGCTACAAGCACCTATAGCAGATCTAGTTGGCTATTTATTTCCCGAGTGTTGATGTTGGGTATCATGTGCACCTAACGCTGACGATGATGAAAAGCAACATCAATGGCTCTACTTTGGTTAGATTTTTATCTAAGTATGTTATGTATAGGCTGACCACCGAAAGATAATAATTATGAAAGATGAGAATGGTTACTTACCTGAGAACAGAAGATTTATTCGATGTCAATTTGCTCATAAGGTACTCCATGGGTACAAAGGATCTTTAAAATACGGTCAACTATTACATCTTTATCCGTGCCACATATAATTTTGACTACCTTGAGATGTTGCGATGGTGATGATTGCCCTGTCGATTTATAGCTTTGTTCCCTTGAGCTACAACTTTCATCTGTTTTTATAAAATGATATTTCTATAGCAAACAAAATGTTCTTTATAAGTCAACAAAAGGTAACTTCAAAGACAAAGGCTATGATACTCAGAGAATGTATATACCTCAGAAGTTCGAAGATCGAGCTGAAGCAGAAGTGTCTCTAAAATTGGTGAGTGCCGAAGAAAGTAAACCAATCCAGTGAAGTCATCATCCACACACCATTTATTGAGCAACAGTGTTTTTAGATTGCCAAATGTAGGGCCCCATTTCAAATCCACTCTGACAATAGATACCTGCACAAAATGAAGAGGGTTAAACAACAATTTAAGATCCAACTCCAGAAGTACATGATGCTTTATGAGATACATAGGTATGTGCTCTGAAAGCTTTCTGCTGGTTCCCATTTTTCATAGTAATCAAGTGTTACAAGATACCAAGATTTACATCCCAATTGGGACGCTGCAAGTTTCTGTTCTACTCAGAAAGATGACTCACAAATTAATTTCAGTCACACATGTTTGAATAGTATATACATGACTAAAATATCAAGTAGCGGTATGCATAATAGTAGACATGTCCGTAGAAACATCAAGATTTAAGCATGTGAAATGGTGAAAACATGCAATGCATATAATGAGGTTGTTGAATGTGCGTGTACTCATAGATAACGGACCTACCTGGTAATTGTTAGATGTGTATAGTCCCTTTTCGGTTCATCCCCATTGTATACCACACATGTATATGTATTGACCTTTGGCCCTCCTGTGAATGTAGTTGCTCATTCCTAACATGGTATGAGATGCTTAGGTTAGCCTCTCTCTCTCGCTCCCGCACGATGCAACTCCGTGCGCCCGCTCGTCGTCGTCCGGCCGACTCTAACGCTCTCCGCCTGTCGCTGGTCGGCCTCGCCTGTTGTTGATGCCCCCGACGCCCTCGTTTCTGCCCGCAGCCGGCTGCCCCCTCCTGCTCCTCGTCTGGCAGCTGCCGCCGTTGCCGCCTGCTTTGCCCGGTCATCGCTGCCGCTACCTGCCTCGACCGGTCGCCGCGCCTACCCATCCGGCCACTGCTTCCCCCTCCTCGTCCGGCAGTAGCCGCCGCTGCGGCCCGCCTCGACCGGCCGCCGCCGCCGCCCTCGGCAGCAGCGTGGCCTCACCCGCTCGACTGCTGCGTGCAAGGTGCCTCCTACCAGAGCCCGATCTAGATCGGGTTTTACTGTTACAGTTGACCCAAAAAAACAAATCGAGAGCTCCTCATGTCCTCTTTGGGCTATGTGGCTGTTCCTCGGTGCTCAGTGATCTTCGATGGAACCAACTATGCTGAGTTTGTGGGTTTCATGCGCATCCACATGCGCGGTCTTCTCCTGTGGGGCGTTCTCTCGGGGCGAGGTCCCGTGTCCGCTTGCCCTGTTGCTCCTGTGGCTCCTACCCCGTCGGCCCCGCCTGTTCTTGCTGCTGATGCTTCTCAGGCTGATCGGGATACAACCAAAGCCCGTGATGATGCTGCGGTTGATGCTTATGATCAGCAGGTATCCGCTTACTCAGATGCTCTTTCTGTTTACCAGGGTGATCTGTGTGCTTATACTCAATGGAGCAATGATGATGCTCGAGCTCTTGTTGTCCTCACTGCGAGTGTGTTACCTCAGTTTGCTTCTGAGTTCATGGGCCTCGACACTGTTGCTGCGATGTGGTCTTATCTTTATCAGCAATATCAGCCCTCTGGTGATGCTCTCTACTTGTTGGTGGTGTGCCAGGAGCATGCTCTTCAGCAGGATGACTCTTCTGTTGATGAGTTCTACTCACAGAGCTCTACCATCTGGCGTCAACTTAACCCTCTCAGGACAGTTGTGTGTGGTACTTGCCATTGTTGCCATCCTACGCGGTCTGACTTGGAGTTTCATCGTCTCCATGAGTTCTTGTATCGCCTCCGTCCAGAGTTTGAGCCTCGGCGTGCTCACTTGCTTGCTCGTGGTCGTGTTTCTATTTCGGAGGTGCTTGCAGAGCTTCGTGCTGAGGAGACCCGACTTCATTCTGCTGGTCTGCTTGTGGTTCCAACGGTTCTTGTTGCCAGAGTTGCTGTGTCGTCCGCTCGCCTCACCCCTCCATCGCTCCTGCCCACACCTCCAGGGGGGCTGGTCGCCCTCTGACGGGGATATACCCCATGGTATGACCCGGCCTGGCGACTCACAGGAGACCCGACTAAAGACATGACATTCTTATTAAAGACCCGGCAGGCGAGTCACAGGATGACCAAGCCCAAGACCCGGCGGGTGAGCCGGCGCCAGGCGGCTCACAAGAGAAAGCCCACAAGAGAAGGCCTGAAGAGAGAAAGATTCCATTAAAGGAAATAACACCCGGAGTAGGATTCATGAGAGACAAGTTCTAATCCTACTCCTAGTAGGACTCTATTTGTAAACCTACCCTCTACTTATATAACGAGGGGTAGAGCAATCCTAGAGGGACAAGTTCTCAAGAGACACAAGTTCACAAGTTTAGACAAGTTCTCAAGAGACACAAGTCCACAAGTTTAGACAAGACAAGAGATTAGAGATAGACAGATTAGAGGCTCTCGTGATTAGAGGTAGCGATTAGCACCCTTGTAACCGAGAGATCTTCATCATCATCAATACCAAACAAGCAGGACGTAGGCTTTTACCTCCATCGGAGGGGCCGAACCTGGGTAAAACTCTGTGTCTTCTCGATTCCGATCAACCCCTTCAAGCCGCCACGTAGTTGTGTCTTGCCCTAAACCTAAGTTTGTTGACCTGGACATCTTCCATGACAAATCCACGACAGTTGGCGCCCACCGTGGGGCCACGCATGGTGGTGTTGTGTTCTTGAAGGAAGCTCTTCATGGATTGAGAAGCTCACGATGCGTCAGATGAAACAAGAGTCGGCGCGAAAGGATCTATGTCGTCGACGACCAGTTGGTACAACATATACAAGTTTGAGATCTAACAGAAGCTAGGGTTACGTCATTGCCGACGCGGCCTACCGGTCGGGTGATCTGGTGAGTCCGAGACGACATCTCTTACACCAGCGATTTATTTGGGCGTCTCTACACTGAGACCATCAGAACTTTTGACAAGGGAATTTGTGATCTGCTATGTCATCCTTGCGTGTCGTACGCTCGTTGCATGTGCGTGATCTGCATCTGTTGCAGCTTCATAGACGACGTACGCGGGATCGACTGTTGTGATCAGGCTACGATGCTGTTGTGACTTCATGTCAACCATACCTAATGCCAACGATGCAAAGAGCTTAAGATCAAAACAACATTAAATTAAGATGACTTTGGATTTCTACGGTGGGATTCTTCGGGTCAAGACCGTCAAGTTTTCTGCTATTGTTTTCCTATATGCATAGTTCTCGTATCCGACTATACTACGTATTTTCTCGTCCACGAGAAATACAAGGGAATCAACCGAATCATTGTTGCCTGCCGTTGCTTGTGTTAACTCCCAAGGAAAATTTCTGTCGATGAGCATCAAACCTGCAAACCAGCAAATATCACCTTGAATGGATTGTACGGAAGGCTACCAAGAAAAGGACAAAGAGTTAATTGTTAGCTGTAATGTTTTGTGGTCTTGCCCATGAATAAAAAAGGGAGAAGCTTATTTACACTCATCGCTTATGGAACAATTATCAAGGAACACCAATTTAACAAAGGTGCGGCTGTTCATGAAGGTCAATGCCCTGGGGTCCGAGTTGAACTCGACCTCGCCTCTGCTACCGCCTGGCCGCGCATCTCTGCCGCTGCGCCTCCACACCACCTTGCCTATGGGCCAGCTGCCTTGCAGCTGCAGCTGTCGCTCACCTCGCTGAGCCAGTCCTTGGTCGCGGCCTTGCCTGCCTCGCTTCACTCCACCACCGATTCGCCGAGCCGCTCCACCTCCGCTATGGCTTGCCTTTGGACTGAGCTTGCCCCACCTCCGCCGCTGTGGCATCGCCACTCCACGAGCCGGTTCAGCTCTAGCAGGCTCCGCCTCATCCCTCCGTGCATGCGTCCTCTACCGTGACTCGCCGTGCCATGAGCTAGATCACCTCTGGCCAGTTCTGCTGCACCTACGCGTTCTGCGTCGCCATGCTGCTCCGTCTGCAGCTGCTGCTGCTGCTGCCCGCGCTTGCGCACCGGCTCGCATCTTCAGCTTTGTACGCATTGGTCGGTGCGCATGCCAGCTCCACTTCTGCGACCCGCCTCGCGGCAATTCCTCCGCGCTGCATCGCCTCTGGAAGCCGCCCTCGCCGCGCGCCTCTGCATCGGCCTCGAACCGGCTCTGCCCCGCCGCCTTCCGCCGTCTTCGCCGCCACGCGCCCCCAGCGTGCCGAGTCGCCGTTCCCGTCGGCCACATCCGTTCCCCGCTTGCTGACTCTGTCGGCTCCGCTCGTGCCATGGCCGATTCGGGCTTTGTCCCGCTCACCCGGGCCAACCGCTCGCCCCAGCCAGCTCGTCTGATGGTTGGGGATAGATATCTCACGCGGAAAAGCTATAAGAGCCGGAGAAGAAAATAAATAAATATTGGGGACGTTTGGACTCAGTAAAAAAAATGTCGTGTTCCTTCACTGCCTCGAGTAGCCCTGCTGTACTTCTTTGACGCAAACACAGTCACCGTCGAGCCGCCCTGGTCTAGCGCCGTCTCGGAGCCGCCGTGGCCAAATGGTCACCTCCGCTACGACCTCGAGAGAGCGCCTCAATCGCTGTTGAAATTACGGGAGGTGATCCACGGACGATGTATATGACTCAGCTGGTCGTCGAGACAAAACAATTGTTATCGATCCAATTTATTTTATCTATACATTTTTTATTCCTTCGGAGAACAATTACTTCGTCTTGGTAATATTTTTTACACATGACAAATTATTCATTGCCAAAGTGGCATCATATCGCGGAGATGGAGGCGCACCAGCATCGTTTGGCACTGACATCCGTACCGGATTACAGCGCCACAGCCGTCTCTCGCGGCCGCACCGGCTCGCAACGTCCGCGGCTGATTCACATATCCGTGCCGGATTACAACTCTATGGCCGTCTCTCGCCACCGCGCCGGCTTACAATGCCATGGCCGACTCTCGCCACCGCACCGACTTACAATGCCTTGACCATCTCTCGCCATCCGCGCCGGCTTACAATGCCCGCGGCCGAGTCACCCATTCGCGCCGGCTTACAATGCCGTGACCATCCCTCGCCACCGCACCGGCTTACAATGCCGTGACCATCCCTCGCCACCGCACCGGCTTACAATGCCGTGACCGTCTCTCGTCTCTACGCCGGCTACCAATGTCGTGGCCGTCCCTCGCCATCGCGCCGGCTTACAATGCCATGGCCGTCTCTCGCCATCCGCGACTGTTTACAATGCTGTGGCCGTCTCTCGCCGTCCGCGCCGTCTCTCACCATCCGCGACGGCTTATAACGCTGTGGCGTCTTTCACAACAGCACCGGCTTACAATGTCGTGTCCGTCTTTCGCGACAGCACCGACTTACAATGCCGCGGACGTCTCTCGCCATCAGCGACCGGCTTACAATGTCGTGGCCGACTCTCACCATCCGCACTAGCTTACAACGCCGCGACTGATTTCTATGTCTATATCAACACGCCGGGGGCCACATACAGTTGGAAGAGCCACCCAATGGATATTCTCAAGTTGCTGCCCCTGTGGTCCAGTCTACATCAACATATCGGTGCAGTGCTCGCCTGTACGAGCTGCCCAATGGATGCGTGCAAGACGCCACCCACAGTTTGATCTACATCAATATATCGGTGCATTGCTCATCGATATGAGCTGCCCGACGGACAGGCACATAAGTCGCCACCATTACAATTTGGTTCACTTCAACAAACAGCCGGAACGAATCATCGACCAGATCATTGAAGCAATCCATACGGGATCATTTATAACCCGCCACGGCCAACTTCAACTTTCAGTGGAGATTCCCAAACCGCCTCTTCAAGTCAACTTAAGACTCGGGGGCTACAGACATGGCGAGACACATTTGGTCGTTTTCAACAAGAACCCCGGGTCTTTGCAAGAGAAAACCCAATCCTGAGGGCCACTTGGCGGATGATTAAAAGTTGCCCAAGAGGACGGACCGCCGTGATGCACCATTCAAACATGGGTACCCGAATTTATTGGATCATCATAAAATCGCTTGGAGCTTCTGCCGTTTCTTCATACAAGACGATATTTTACAAGATGGCGGCTTACAAGTTAATGCTGATCCACTATGTGACCCGCCAAGTTCTTACTGGTTAATCTTGCCTAGAGACCTTGAGCCGGTTCAAAAGAATTGACGGCCAATCTCGATAGAGACCCTGTACCGGTTAAGGTTAAATCGGCGGTTCTTGTTACGTGAAAAATAGTTTATGGGCTACTAGGGATACTCATGCCCTACTGTGTCTCTAGCTGGGACGCTGTGCTCATCAATTCTCGCCTGGAAAACGAGTGTTGCTCTGAGTTTGAAGCGAGCGAGTCCTCTCGGCGTAACCAGTGTCCGTGTCTCTTTCTGGTTCGTTGCGCTCATCAATTCTCGCCTGGAAACCGAGTGTTGCTCTGAGTTTCAAGCAGCGAGTCCACCCAGAAGAACCGGTGGATGTGTCTCTTTCTGGTTCGTTGCGCTCTTATCATTTAATCTCGCCTAGAGACCCTAAACCGCTCAAAGGAGTTGACGGTCAATCTCGTTAGAGACCCTGCACTGGTGTGAGTTCAAGCATCGAGTCCACCCAGAAGAACCATCATATGAGTTTTTTGAGGAAAAGCAAGATCATCATGCATTACATCACATATTGCATCATACATTACATTGCATCATATTCACATGGCATGCCGGTTTATCAAGACGGGTCAGAGCAACATTATGAAAGAAGGAGCAATGTTATGAAAGATCTAAACATCTCCGGGTTGTGGTTTTTCAAAGCCGCCCTTACAACAATGCAGAATATATTCTGTCTTGTTTATTTTTGCAGGTTTTATCTCTGAAGATGAGCCACTGTTAAGTATTCTGCAAAAGCAAATGGATCTTTAGTAGCCAACCTGGCTGGATCTTCATGGTTTATCATAACCAGTACTAAATTAGGGTTTTTCAAGCCAGCTCGGAGAATTCATTATTTTTCAAGAGCCGTCCTATCTGATTGACTGGTTCTCGGATTTCTTAAATTGTGCTCTGTAGTAATCTACAACACTCATGGATTTCTCCAATAGATATTTGCCGGGTTGCATCGCAACTATGACCAGGGATTTCATGTCAAAGACAAAGGAATTATTTCAGGATATTCATTCCGGGTTATATTACAACCACGGTCAAAGATTCATTCAAACAAATCATGGTGAGTCATATTATTCTCACATAGTACCGAGTCGCCGCTGGCAGACAACCCGGCACTTGGGGGCTACATTATTCAAGTCCAAGTTCATATCAATTATGCAAGTCCCAAGTCGCTGCAAGCATGCACCACGGCACTTGGGGGCTAATGCAAGCCAGTTTTCAAACCATTACATTGTCAGCAAGACCATATTATCTCAAGGAGATGAGCCGGCCCTTCTATATTTTTCTAAAAAGTCCCATCCCAGTAATTCTTACTGACTCGACACTTGGGGGCTACACCGCTCAGATCAAATTTTCTAAAGTCCCAAGTCGCCGCGGGCGTGCGACCCGACACTTGGGGGCTACAGTATTTAGCTGTTTAAACAGATTATGAGGTTCAAATTGAAGACCCGGCACATCACATTCTGATGAGCCGGCCCTTGGGGGCTACACCCGCCGAAGCTTTCTGATGAGCCGACCCTTGGGGGCTACACCCGCCAAAGCATTATAAGATATAAAGCAATTATAAGTCCCAGGTTGCTACAGGCAGGACAACCCGGCACTTAGGGGCTACACAGTCCAAAGTGTTATTTGTAAAGCACCAAGTTATCATGGATAATCTCGGAGCTTGGGGGCTACAGGTAATATGGACATATCAAAAACTTTGAGGAGAATTTTCAAGATGTTAAATATGGAGTTCGGTTGTTAGACCTGGCGTCACCAACACTTATGACCCGGTGTTATCAAAAGATCATAACCCGCCAAATTTTATATAAGCCGCCCTGCTTCACAACAATGGAAGTCCGGTTTTGCATCAGATGGATTTTCATCCCAATATTTTTATCAAGTCAGCTGGATTCTAGTTATTTGACCCGGAGTCACCAACAATAATGACCCGACATCATCAATGATTATGACCCGATGGCGATGACCCGCCAAGAGTATTGGAAGCCGACTCAATGGCATATGGGTGTTCTATTCTCAATATTTTTCAAAAGGACATTGACAAGCAAGATGATTATCAAGACGACTCATTCATATGCAGAAAAGACCCGGATTTCTGAGGAGCCATTTTATAAGCCGGCCAAAGGAGCAAGCCGGCCACTTAACATATTTGTTACTCTTATTTCAGGAGCTTACCATGAATAAATTCAAGCTAACCTGGGGGCTAATGACGGGGATATACCCCATGGTATGACCCGGCCTGGCGACTCACAGGAGACCCGGCTAAAGACATGACATTCTTATTAAAGACCCGGCAGGCGAGTCATAGGATGACCAAGCCCAAGACCCGGCGGGTGAGCCGGCGCCAGGCGGCTCACAAGAGAAAGCCCACAAGAGAAGGCCCGAAGAGAGAAGGATTCCATTAAAGGAAATAAGACCCGGAGTAGGATTCATGAGAGACAAGTCCTAATCCTACTCCTAGTAGGACTCTATTTGTAAACCTACCCTCTCTACTTATATAAGGAGGGGTAGAGCACCCCTAGAGGGACAAGTTCTCAAGAGATAGAAGTCCACAAGTTTAGACAAGTTCTCAAGAGACACAAGTCCACAAGTTTAGACAAGACAAGAGATTAGAGATAGACAGATTAGAGGCTCTCGTGATTAGAGGTAGCGATTAGCACCCTTGTAACCGAGAGATCTTCATCATCATCAATACCAGACAAGCAAGACGTAGGCTTTTACCTCCATCAGAGGGACCGAACCTGGATAAAACTCCGTGTCTTCTCGATTCCGATCAACCCCTTCAAGCCGCCACGTAGTTGCGTCTTGCCCCGAACCTAAGTCCGTTGACCCGGACATCTGCCGTGACAAATCCACAACACCCTCCTTCTTCAGGAGAGGGTCATCCGCGCTTGCACACCTTCTGTTGCTACTGCAATAGGCGAGGTCACCCAGAGTCTGATTGTTATAAGAAGTAGAGAGACCTGAAGTGCTCCTCTTCTAGTGGGATTCGTGCGTCTTCCTCAACTCCCTCACTGACTGACCAGGATATTATGCGACTCAAGCGCATGTTGGCTTCCTCTGGTTCTTCCTCGATGAGTTCTGTTGCCGCTATGACTGCCACCACCACTCCGCCCCCGCTGGAGCCTACTTAGTCAGGTACATCCTCGTGGGTTCTGGATTCTGGAGCTTCTTTTCATATGTCTTCTGATTCTTGTGATTTATCTTCTCTTCGACCTCTTGATTTTCCTCTTGATGTTCTCACTGCCGATGGCACACCTCTTCCTGTTGCTAGTCGTGGCATCCTTTCTACTCCGTCTTTTTCGGTCCCTATTGTTTCTCATGTTCCTCGTCTTACCATGAATCTCTTTTCCGCTGCCCAACTTACTGATTCTGGTTGTCGCGTCATTCTTGATGTCGACTCTTGTTGTATTCAGGACCGTCGCACTCAGGCTCTGGTTGGCGCTGGCCCTCGGCGTCGTGAGACTGAGGGCCTTTGGGAGGTTGACTGGCTTCGTGTTACTTCCGCTGCTACCACATAGGCCGGCTCACATGCTCTTGCTACCTCCTCTTCTGCGTCCTTCCAGCAATGGCATAATCGCCTTGGTCACATCTGTGGCTCTCGCTTGTCCTCATTAGTACACCAAGGTGTCTTAGGGTCTGTCTCTGGTGATGTTTCGTTGTATTGTGATGGTTGTGGGCTTGGCAAACAGACTCAGTTACCTTATCCTACCAGTGAGTCTGTATCTCAACGTCCTTTTGACTTAGTTCATTCTGATGTATGGGGTCCTGCTCCTTTCGACTCGAAAGAGGGTCATCACTACTATGTTCTATTTATTGATGATTTCTCTCGCTACACTTGGCTTTATTGTATGAAATCTCACAGCGAGGTTCTCCCCATATACAAGCGATTTGCTGCCATGTTTTGCACTCAATTTTCCACGCCTGTCCGTATCTTTTGTGCTGACTCAGCTGGAGAGTATATCTCTCACATGTTGCGTGGTTTTCTTGCGGAGAAGGGTACTCTTGCCCAATTCTCTTGCCTCGGTGCCCATGCTCAGAATGGCATTGCTCAACACAACATCACCATTTGCTTGAGACGGCTCGGGCGATGATGATCGCCGCCTCTCTTCCACCTCATTTTTTGGCTGAGGCCGTTTCTGCCTCCACCCACCTCATCAACATTCAGCCATCGGCTACCTTGCAGGGTGGTATTCCTATGGAGCGTCTCTCTGGTTGCTCTCCTGACTATTCCACTCTTCGTATGTTTGGATGTGTGTGCTATGTTCTTCTTGCTCCGCGCGAACGAACCAAGTTGACTGCTCAGTCCGTTGAGTGTGTTTTCCTTGGCTACAGTGATGAGCACAAGGGCTATCGTTGTTGGGATCCTGTTGGTCGCCGGCTGCGCATTTCGCGTGATGTGACTTTTGATGAGTCCCGTTCTTACTATCCGCGTCCCTCCTCGAGCTTTTCCGTGGAAGATATTTCCTTCCTTCTCCTTCCTGACACATCTCCCTCGGTGCCTCCTGTTCTTCCCTCTCCCCCGGTGAGTATCCCTCCACCTCCTACACCACCGATACCACCATCTTCTCCCTCATCCTCCTCTTCCTCCTCCTCTCCCTCGTCATCTCCCTCTCCACCCTCCTCCCAGTTTTTCGACCTCACTCCCATTTTCCTCTCCACTACACTCGTCGTCCTCATGCTGAGGATGATCCTACTGATGTGCCCTCTACTTCCGGTGCACCTCCTCTCATGCCTACACCGATTCATAACCTCCGTGTTAGGCCTTGTCCCCCACCTGATCGCTATTCTCCTGACCGGTATGGTCTTTCTGCCATTGCTGATCCCACCACCTATCGGGCTGCCATGACTCAGCCTGAATGGCAGCTTGCGATGGCCGAGGAGCTTGCGGCACTTGAGCGCAATGGCACGTGGGATCTGGTTTCTCCTCCTTCTGGTGTTCGTCCCATCACGTGCAAGTGGGTCTATAATATTAAGACTCGCTCTGATGATTCTCTTGAGTGTTACAAAGCTCGTCTTGTGGCTCGTGGATTTCAGCAGGAACAGGGGCGCGATTATGATGAGACTTTCGCTCCTGTGGCCCACATGACCACTGTCCGCACTCTCCTTGCTGTGGCTTCTATTCGTCATTGGCCTGTGTCTCGGCTTGATGTTCAGAACGCATTTCTCAACGGTGAGTTGCGTGAGGAGGTCTACATGCAGCCCCCTCCGGGGTACTCTGTTCCTGATGGTATGGTCTGCCGCCTTCGGCGCTCCCTCTATGGCCTTAAACAAGCCCCTCGCGCATGGTTCTCGCGGTTCGCCTCTGTGGTGACTGTCGCTGACTTCTTGCATAGTGATCATGATCTAGCATTGTTTGTCCACACCTCTCCTGGTGGTCGGACTCTTCTTCTTCTTTATGTAGATGACATGATCATCACTGACGACGATTCTGAGTATATTGCCTTTGTTAAGGCCCGCCTCCGGGACCAGTTCCTCATGTCTGATCTTGGTCCTCTTCGCTAATTTCTTGGGATTTAGATTTCTTCGACCTCTGAAGGCTTCTTCATCTCTCAAGAAAAGTATATTCAGGATCTTCTCTCCCGGGCCGCCCTTGGTGATGATCGCACCTTGTGACTCTTATGGAGCTCAACGTTCAGCTTTGTGCTTGACGAGTATATGTACCTAGGGTAGGGTCCTAAGCAGGGCCCACATACCCTTCCCAAGGACACTACCATAGAGGAGTTGAAGATCAAGCATGAACTTCCGAGTGTGTACTTGGAGGCGCCTAAAGGTCACTCGACAGTACGACACTCGGAGGCCCTCTTCCCACTCGGCGGTCGCATGACACTCGACATGCTTCGTTGCACTCGACGCCAGGAGACTGGAAGACGTTACTAAGAGCCCAACGGGCAGACGACGGTTTAATGGTCATTATGAGCCTTTATAGCAGACGTTACCTATAACGACCATCTTTATACCCCACGATCAGCCCTTAACTGCAGGACAATTATGAGGGGTAGCGGACTCTATATAAGCCGCCCCTCCCCCTCCTGTACAAGGGTTAACGACACTGTTGTAATCTCAATATTTCACACGACATAAGCTTCCGAGCGCTGAGACGTAGGGCTTTTACCTCCACGAGAGGGGCCTGAACTCATACATCTGTGTGTACACCCTCGCCGTAGCTAGGACTCTGCCCTCTCCATTCGTACCCATACCTTCTACTGTCAGACTTGTTCCCACGACAGTGCTACTGATGGTGATCCTCTAGCTGATACCACACGGTATTGCCACCTCGTTGGGAGCCTTTTCTATCTCGTTGTCACTCGTCCTGATATATCCTATCCTATTCACATTCTCAGTCAGTTCGTTTCAGCTCCCACCTCTGTCCACTATGGTCACCTCCTACGTGTTCTACGCTACCTTCGTGGCACGATTTCACACCGTCTTTTCTTTCCTCGCTCCAGCTCTCTCTAGCTCCAGGCCTACTTTGATGCTACATGGGCTAGTGATCCTACTGATCGCCGCTCGTTGTCTGCTTACTGTGTCTTTCTTGGTGGCTCTCTCATTGCCTGGAAGACGAAGAAACAGACAGCCGTTTCTCGCTCGAGTACGGAGGCTGAGTTGCGAGCGATGGCTATGTTGACGGCCGAGGTGATCTGGTTACGATGGTTATTCGAGGACTTTGGTGTTTCTGTTGCTGCACCGACTCCACTCTTGTCCGATAGTACATGTGCTATCAACATTGCACGTGACTTGGTGAAGCATGAGCTCACCAAGCACATCGATGTGAATGCCTCCTTTGTCCGTGCGGCTGTGCAAGATCAAGTTCTTGCTCTTCACTATGTGCCTTCTGAGTCACAGTTGGCGGACTTCTTCACGAAGGCATAGACTCGAGCGTAGCATGAGTTCTTTCTCTCCAAACTCAGTGCGGTTGATCTACCATGAGTTTGAGGGGGGATGTTAGATGTGTACATTCCCTTTTCGGTTTATCCCCATTGTATACCACACATGTATATGTATTGGCCTTTGACCCTCTTGTGAATGTAGTTGCTCATTCCTAACAGTAATGAGCTGCTGTTAACAACAATAGGAGTTACCAAAAATGGGAGCATGCCTGATAATGAGCTGCTGTTAACTTCAAATTGGTAGCACGGGACAAGCCTTCCAGAACCACACAAGAGCATCCTTCACATGACTTATCGTTTAGAGACTCGAACGATGCTGTTTGCAGTGATGGCATGCTATCAAGCAAAGGAGCCAGACCCCGATATGACTCTAGTTTCAAGCTAATGAGATTTGGTGCAGAAATACGGAGGCGGGTACCCGTGTCAAAAAACCATCCTTTGACGCTAAGATGTCGCAATGATGGGCACAAGATACTTGCATAGATGCTACAACTTGTCATCACTAACACGTCTAGGACCTGACAACCCGAAAAATCTAGAGGGCCTCCAAACTGCATGAAACGAAGCTCTACCCACTTCAGGTGTGAAGAGATGAGAGCCATGTTGGTTGTCAACGAGGAGGCAACGACTCGTAGCACCCGAACTTGATGCGACAAAGCATACTGGATCCACTGCTCGATGCTTCTGAAATTGAACGCCTCGTCGTGTCGACAAGTATCCAGATCATGGAAAACGGAACGTATGTCACATATGTTCAATGGCGTCGGGTCGCGGAGGCAGAGCAGGTCGTCAACGAAACGTGTTTAGGCGGGCCGTTCTCCGACATGGTGAAATTCATCCATGCCATCGTGGTCCGTTTCATCCATGCACTCGCAGACACGGTAGCCGTCCGGTTCGTCCTTGATGCGCAGCGCTGGCACACACTTCCAGAGCGTGCGCCAGCGCTTGGCAAGCACGCACGTGCGCACGGTCGCGCGACGGAAGAAACGACATCAGGTACACCAGGACGTCGTCCTGGAGCGCGCCGATGCGGTCCACGCCGTCGTTAAACTTCCTGTGCGTTGTGTCGAACAGGTTGGCCGCGCCGGATCTGCAAGGTTGTCGCGCATGGTGAGCAGAGCCAAGAGCATCCGGGAAGAAGAGGATAGACAAGAATCCAAGATTACCGCCTCACCTCCTGCCGCCGCCGGAAGACCTAGGTGGTTAGTTCTCCTAGCGAAGCAAGACGGGGACAAGCCCTGAAGCCATCTAACTTCTCAGTGTTGCCGGAGAAGAAACGAGATCAGGCAGGAAGATTGACAGATCGAAGGAGTTTAATAGAGCAGTAATTACAGAGTTAAATTACGGGTGCACGTAATTCTGTGCGTCAATGCTGTCTACACCGGCATGCAATATTTTGCTGAGTCAATAGGCAATTTTTCAATTAAATTGATGTATGTGCAATAACTAGCATGACATTAAAAACAAAGACATGCTGATATTTAATCACGCAAATACATAGTACGCTAATAATAGATACATCTACGTATAACGATAGCATGGCTAAAACATAAATCAATAGGAGTGAGATAAACGAGTTATACCCTTCAATCGGCCATGCAGAGGCCACGGCGGCGACGGTGGCAGCAACGTTCTTGGTGGCCTTCTTCTCGGCTTCGAGCTTCTTGGCGGCGACATGGTCAACATCGGTGGGCATGTTGATGATGAGGGTGATGCAGACGTAGAGGAAGCATACGAACGACGGGGAGCAGTCACGTAGGAGACGCTCTCCAAAATCCTAATCACCCCTCTGCCGTACAGGATTTGAAGAGGCTGGGTTTCGAAAGCCTGCTCTCCCGCCAACCGCAAAAGGAACGACAGGGGTAGTGCGCGTGTAGCAGATGTGATTTCTTTCGACCCGTGGCGTGTCGTGTCGTGTCATGGCAAGGGGTGGCGTGGCGTGGCAAGCAAGGCGGACGACGGAGGAGTGTGTGGGGTCCACTTGTCTTCTCAAGCCCTGTCGTGGTTTTGTCAAGGCAGATGTTCGGATGAACGGACTTGGATTCGAGGCCATCACTAAGGTGATGGACTCAAAGGGATTGATTGGGATGAAGGACACGGGTTTACCCAGGTTCGGCCCCTCAAGTAGAGATAATAGCCTACGTCCTGCTTGTGTTTGTATTGCTTGGTGTATTGATTACAAGGGAGCTGATTACTTGACCTAGTTCTCGATAGTTTATCTCTCTCCCTATGTCGCCCCGGGTCTCGCCTTTATATAGGAGGTCAAGACCACGGGTCATACAAGTCGTAACCGACTCTCACAATGTGACTGAGTCTATCTCTACATTGTCTTGCCTTCCTGAGCAAGTTGTCTCCGGGCGGCTCACCCGCCTGGGTCTTCATACCTTCTCCATCCGGGCCACGTCCCGGCCCATCTTGTCAAGCCGCCCAACGTCTTGGGCTGGTGTATGAGCCGCCAGGTGTGACCCGGAGCCTTAGGGGCGAGTCTCACCGTGGGGTTACATCCCCAACACTAGGCCCTAGGTTGATTTGAGCTTGCTCACTTCAGCCTCCTTATTAACTAGCGGTGAGTCTCACTTATGTCACATGAAAGTAAACAATAACCCGCCGTGACGTCATGTCAAATATGTCAGAAAGATCCTCTGACGTCCACAACGAATCTTCCCTTATTAAATGGACGGTCCGAGAATCGAGGCGTCCGCCTGGGTCAATCAATATCTGTCGCCTGGATTTTCGCGCCTGTTTCCACCTTTGCCTATTAAATATGACCGCGAAGGGTGGCATTTGTTTCCTCCCCGCTCGCTCTTCTTCTTCTTCCTTCCGACGCCGCTCTAGTGCACCTCGTCCGGTGACATCTTCACGCCGTCATCGTTGAGGCTGCTGCATCAACCTGTTTGCTCCCGAGCTCTGCCCACGTTTGCTGCTCCATCTATGGTAAGTTTTTCCTCCCCTAGATCCATAGTTTCGGTAGGGTTTTCACAGAGTTCCTCTGCCGCTTAGAACACGAGCTTCTCTCCAATGCCAGCCATGCCTAGTCCATAAAACTCGATGATATCCTTCTCCCCATTGCGGTGTACTGTAGGAAACTGATAGCAGCACCGCGCAGATCTATAATTGCTCTGCGTGCCATTTTCAAAATTTCGTCGTTTCGACGGTTCGTCGCTAGGTTTGAAATAAAACCACTTTTCTCTGTTTTGTAGATCCGTAACCACAGAGATATGTTGTGAAACCTATTTTCCACTCTTAGCCAAATTTTGCTTCGTCTTTCTATAAGCTTGACCCGCCATGAAATTTCGGCTCTCACTAACCGGCTCTTGGCGGCTTAATCTTATAAAATCTTAGGCTTTTAGCCGCCCTTAGTCGCCTGCCGTCCCGTGACTCACCGTGCATTGTTACCTTGCGCAGTTTTGAACCGCCGCCATGTCTCGTGCATACAACTCATGCAACTAGGTCGACTCTGCTGTTACGGTATATTATTTGACAGACTTTGTAAACGCGGGGACCCTTCCAGCCAAAAGTGTTATTCATTGGCAGATTCCGAGCAATGAATTGAAGCTCCGTCCTCAGGAGGGTGAGGTAGTCGTATTTACAGATCACCTCTCATGCGGGTTTAGCCCACCCGGCTCAAAATTCTTCCGGGATGTCCTTCGCTTTTTCAAACTGCACCCTCAAGACCTTCCTCCCAATATTGTCTCCAACATATGCAACTTCCAAATACTCAGTGAGGTCTATTTGCAAGAAGAGCCGTCCATGGATTTATTCCGTGAGTTCTTTTATGCAAATCTCGAGACGGAGGTGAAGGCCGACCCGAGCTTAGAGCTTGGTGGAATTTCCATTCAAAGGCGGCGGGATATAACCTTCCCGGCTCTTCAATTGCCAAGTCACCCTAAAGATTAGAACAAAACTTGGTTTTACTACAAAGGTACCTCTCCTGCTGGAGAGCATCCCCTGTCGGGTTATCGTCCATCCTGGCTCAAAACAACATCTGAGCTCCCTGGCCGGCTGTCAGATTCCAAGCGTGTAAAATACGCTCCGGCTCACGTGAAGATCAAAGCTCTTATGGCCAACGGACTGACAGGCCTAGACTTAACTCGTTGCTGGATTTCTTGGAGGGTCATTCCTCTGAGCCGACGAAACCGTCTCATGCATGAATACACAGGCCAACCTGACGCCCCCCTCTGCTTTAACTCGGCAACGTTGTCAGAGGATAACATCATGGCTGGAACCCAGAGCCTCGTTCATGAGTCTTTAGAAGCTTGCAGTGTCATCGGGTTAGCACCTTCCTGTGCCACGAACCCGGCTCCAGATGTAAGGGCGGCTCTTTGTATTCTCTTCTCTGTATTAGCTATATTTTGGCAATCTCTTCACCTTTTGCCGGCTTATATTTTCAGGTCAATTCCGACATCTGGAAGAAGAAATATGTTCCTCCTCTGAAGAAATCAAAGAAGAAGACCACGGTCCGGAAGAAGAAGACCACTCCTTAGGAAGAGCCGGAGGAGGAGCCGGAATTTGACGACTCAGAGGTATAACTTGACTATCCTTGCTGCCTATTTATTCACCTTATTGACAACAATTATTCACAGGACGAGACAGAGACAAGCCACACCAACGCTCTTGAGGTAACTTATGTTTCATCCGACTCAGACTATTTTGTACCCCAGAAGATACGGCGGGTCATTTGAAAAGTCCCACTTTCTCATCCTCTTGTTTACTTATACCCCCAATTTTTTTTTAAAAAGCAACAACAAACCGCCCGATGCCAGACCCGAAGCGCTGGCTCTACCGTTCTCATGCCCGGGTTATCAAGCTCTTCGTCTCAGAAGAAGCGTCCGGCTGAGGTATCTATTCCCTCTCTGCTTGATTTTACTAATCTTTCCTTTGTAATTCCAAAATTGCCTTATATTGCCTAGACTGCTTTTCAGGGATCACCTCCTTCGTCTGGCGACTCTACGGCAACTGCTCTGCCGCCTCCAAAGATTAACCCGCTGCATGTGTTTTTTCAGGCATTGCATCCGAGTCTTTGGTGTTTGTAAACTTTGGGCTCTAACCTTTGTGCTCTTCAGGGCTTAAGCCAAGCGAAGGAAAACCAACAAGTCCTCCCCTGCCCCGAATGCTCAAGAACCGGAACCTGCCAAGCCGGATGCTCACATGCCGGATGTTGATCCCTCGACAGCTTCCAAAGAGGCACCTGAAGAGGCTTGTCCTTCTACAGAGCC
Source organism: Hordeum marinum (assembly GCA_022496015.1). Classification (NCBI taxonomy): domain Eukaryota; kingdom Viridiplantae; phylum Streptophyta; class Magnoliopsida; order Poales; family Poaceae; genus Hordeum; species Hordeum marinum. The sequence continues at coordinate 422,762,976 of CM039677.1, forward strand.
GGCTGCCGATGATATAATTCTTGAGAGTCCTCCGAAGGACCGTTCCAAGCCGCCAAGCCCTACAAAGGTTGCTGATGAAACAACCAGTCCAGACGTCCTTATTACTGGCGCCGGCTTCCACTCTCCTCAACCTCATGTGCTAACAAAGCATAGTTAGACAACTGAAACTTCCAAGAAGCTGGAGTTTGAGCTCCCTGCGCTAGAGAAGCTGACAACTGATGAACTTCATGCTAGTTATTTGAACCGCCTATCTACAAGCCGGGACCTGGAGCTCAATCTTGTCAACTTGATGAAGAAGAAATACGAGGTATTTTCACTCTCCTTATACCCTTACGTAGCCCCCATGGGTCGGGTTAATATTAGCTGATGATAATCCGGGTCTTCAAAACTTGTTAGAAGTAGAAATGCTTAGCCTGTAGGCCTCAACTTATTTAGAAGTAATCGCAAATCATTATTCTTAGGCCCCAAGGGCCGGCTCAAAGTTGAGAATATTGAGCCGGATCTTTATTGAAGGTAGCTAATAGAACCAATTGTAGCCCCCAAGGGACGCCTCAATCTTGCTAAAGTTGAGTCGGAGCTTTCATTGCAAACAACTTGAAAAGCCAGCCTGTAGCCCCCAAGTTCCGGGTTAAATTGATGATTCGGAACTGCATTTTAATCTTTGAGATCAAATAGACATTAGCCCCCAAGTGTCAAACATATTGCTTGAGACTTGCTTAATCTTCATTATCTGAAAAATTCCCTCCTGACGACTCATTCCGTATTTTTATATGTCACAGGAAGCTTTAAACGAAGCCGGGTCAGAGGTGGACGGCTTAAAAAATAATTTAGCCATGCAGCAAGCTGCCCGAAGCAAGGCTAATGAAAATTGTTGGCTCCTTGCCGAGGAATTGACCAAGATCAAAGCCGAGTTTGCTGCTTTCAAAGAGTCTGCTAAAACTGAACAAGCCGCCCTGACTCAACGAGAGGATGATGCTGACCAGCGGCTGATGATTGTGTCAAATGAGCTGCAATCTTTGAAGCGCCATATCAGAAAGATGTTAGCCGCCATATTTGGTAAGTATTTGACAGCTTAACCCAAATTGTGTATGTGTACTTGTACTGGCGACTTATGACGAAGAGTCCATCTTATGTATGTCCAAGGAGCCGCCAACTCACTTCCGACAGCTTGCTGCCCCTGAAGGCTATTTATACTCAGACGGAACAACTTTACTGTGGAGTTGTTTGCACAATCAAGGCTGTGCTCTACAAGGATACCACCCCTTCAACTATCAAAGGGGTCATAGAACTGCTTTCCACGCTGCCGAAACAGATCGTAGAGCTGAAGAGATCAGCCGCCCGATAGGGAGCTATCGCAGCCATAAGCTGGGCGTTGGCCTTTGCTCCGGAATTAACCCCTGCGTACATGATGGATGGGTTTCCCTTCAAGAAAGATGATGGCTCCGAGTTTACAGAAGCTGACTATGCATGGTGTGTGAAGGCTTCCAAAGTCCTTGCCTCCGTGTTGACAGAAGAAGTAAACTTGGCAACATACCAGGCGGCTTACAACGCCGATCAGAAGAGAATCCGCAGCCCCCTCTTTGAGTCCAAGGACCTGATGCCTGCCTGTAGTAAGCACCTTTTTGCTTCTGAACTTGACTCATCCCCCTTCTTTGAAGAAAGAAACTTTGCAGCTTTAACCCACTGCAACTGGGACTTGGACAATCTTCATCTTTGTCGACTCTTTGCAGCTTAATTGACCTGCAAGAATAGATGTATCCTGACGTTGTTAGGAGGGCGACTTAAAAGCATAACCCAAAGATGTTGTATCTTCCTAACATGTTTTTTTCAAAAACAGCTCATGTGCCAGTCCTACTGGGCTGACTCGCCACTTAAAACTCCTTAACAGTACAGGGTCTGTGTGGAGATTGGCCGTTAGGTTTTTGAACCGGCTCAGTGTCTCTAAGCGGGATTAACTGAAAGGAAGTGTGACATCCCAGAAGAGACACGGCAGGGCATGAGTACCCTGATAGCCCAAAAATTACCTCTCACGTGACATAAATCCGTCGTTTTAACCTTAAACAGTATAGGGTCCTCAAGGATTAACTGTCTAAGAGTACGAGCAGGCCACATAGTGGAGAGTCAGCAATAAATGGGAGAGTTTATCGAAGCTTTCCGTAAGCCGGCCCTCAAGTGACAAGAGCCGTCGTTTGAACCTTAACCATTATAGGGTCTCTATGGAGATTGGCCGTCGATTGACTTGAACCGGCTCAGGGTCTCTAGGCGAGATTAACTGGTAAGAGCTCGGCGGGTCACCTAGCAGAGTAGCATCAGCTTACAGGCAGGTTTAACCGTGTTTGGCTTAAGAGCCGATCAAGAGGGTGTGTAAGCTGAACCCGGCGGGTGGGAAGCCCCCAAGTGACCTTTGTTAACGGAATCAACTTTTTGTCTTGAGAGCCAACCGATAGGGTTTGATAAGCTACACCCGGAGGGTGGGAAGCCCCCTGGACGATCATGTTGACGGAGTCAACTTTTTGGCTTGAGAGCCGACCGATAGGGTTTGATAAGCTACACCCGTAGGGTGGGAAGCCCCCTGGACGATCCTGTTGACGGAGTTAAATTTTTGTCTTGGGAGCCGACTGATAGGGTTTGATAAGCTACACCCGGAGGGTGGGAAGCCCCCTGGACGATCATTTTGACGGCACATATTGAGATATGCGAAACGACAGAGGCCTCGGCTTGAAGGGATGCTAACTTTTATTCATATATAAATATGATATGTACAATGATAGTGTACAATGCTGAGTCTCAACAACTTAGGTATAGTAAGGCCGCAGATGCGCTATGTTCCACGACCGGCGGGTCTCTTGCCCCGAGGTATCTGAATTGTCTGGGATGTCAATGAGGTAATATGACCCGTTGTTGTGATTTCTGCTGACCACGAAAGGTCCTTCCTGTTGGAAATATGCCCTAGAGGCAATGATAAAATGGTTATTATTGTATTTCCTAGTTCATGATAATTGTCTATTATTCATGCTACAATTGTGTTAACCGGAAGCCCTAATACATGTGTGAATACATAGACCACAACATGTCCCTAGTGAGCCTCTAGTTGGCTAGCTCGTTGATCAATAGATGGTCACGGTTTCATGACCATGGACATTTGATGTCGTTGATAATGGTATCACATTATTAGGAGAATGATGTGATGGACAAGACCCAATCCTAAGCATAGCACAAGATCGTGTAGTTCGTTTGCTAAAGATTTTCAATGTCAAGTATCGTTTCCTTAGACCATGAGATTGTGTAACTCCCGGATACCTTAGGAATGCTTTGGGTGTGCCAAACGTCACAACGTAACTGGGTGGCTATAAAGGTACACTACGGGTATCTCCAAAAGTGTCTGTTGGGTTGACATGAATCGAGACTGGGATTTGTCACTCCGTGTGACGGAGAGGTATCTTTGGGCCCACTCGGTAAGACATCATCATAATGATCTCAATGTGACTAAGGAGTTAGCCACGAGATGATGTATTACGGAACGAGTAAAGAGACTTGCCGGTAACGAGATTGAACAAGGTATAGGGATACCGACAATCGAATCTCGGGCAAGTACCATACCGATAGACAAAGGGAATTGTATATGGGATTGATTGAATCCCTGACATCATGGTTCATCCGATGAGATCATCGTGGAGTACGTGGGAGCCAACATGGGTATCCAGATCCCGCTGTTGGTTATTGACCGGAGAGGTGTCTCGGTCATGTCTACGTGTCTCCCGAACCCGTAGGGTCTACACACTTAAGGTTCGATGACGCTAGGGTTATAGGGAAATAGTGTACGTGGTTACCGAAGGTTGTTCAGAGTCCCGGATGAGATCCCTGTTGGGAAACGTCGCATGGGAAACAAAAATTTTCCTACGCACACGCAAACCTATCCATGGTGATGAGCATCTACGAGAGGGAGAGTGGATCTACGTACCCTTGTAGATCGCTAAGCGGGAAGCGTTAAGAAACGCGGTTGGTGTAGTCGAACTTCTTCGCGATCCAAATCGCCGAGCGTCCCGCGATCCAATCACGAACCGTCCCGCGAACACATCATGATCCGTCCCGCGAACTCATCACGATCCGTCTCACGATCTTGATCACGATCTGTCCCGCGAACTCATCACGTTCCATTCCGTGATCACATCACGAACCGTCTCGCGATCTCGATCACGGTCCTTCCGATCTAGCGCCGAACGGACGGCACCTCCGCGTTCAGCACACGTGCAGCTTGATGACGATCTCCACCGTCTCGATCCAGCAAGAGGAGGTGGAGAGGAGAGAGAGTTCATCGGCAGCGTGACGGCACTCCGGTGATGGTGGTGGAGCAATTCCGGCAGGGCTTCGCCTAAGCGCTGCAGAAAACCGATCTAGAGGAGAAACTATGCACCGATGTAACGGGTAGCACGTGGCCGGAAATTCTGTCCAAAACCACCCAATCCACTAGTATATATAGGCGGAGAGGAGAGGAGAGGCAGCCAAGGCCTTTGGGTCGGCCGAAATAGGAGGTGGGAGCAATCCTACTTCACCTCCAATCCTAGTTGGAGTAGGATTGCCTCCTATTGGCTGATTTTCCACTTTTTGCTTTAGGACTTTCTCTCCTGCGCCATGGGCCTTTGTGGCTGTTTTCCCAGCCCACTAAGGGCTGGTTATTATTCTTCCACAGCCCATGGACCTCTTGGGGTCGAAATACCCCTCCCGGAGGTCCCCCGGTACACTACCGGCACTCCCGGTACACTACCGATACTCCCGGTACACTACCGATGAGCCCGAAACTTTTCCGGCGACCAAACTGGGACATCCTATATATGAATCTTTACCTCCGGACCATTCCGGAGCTCCTCGTGACGTCCGGGATCTCATCCGGGACTCCGAACAACCTTCGGTCACCACCATACATAACTCTACACTACCGAAACGTCACCGAACCTTAAGTGTGCAGACCCTGCGGGTTCGAGAACTATGTAGACATGACCGAGACACCTCTACGGTCAATAACCAATGGCGGGACCTGGACGTCCACATTGGTTCCTACATATTCTACGAAGATCTTTATCGGTCGAACCTCTATGTCAAGGATTCAGTTAATCCCGTATAACGTTCCCTTTGTTCTTCGGTATGTTACTTGCCCGAGATTCGATCGTCGGTATCTCCATACCTAGTTCAACCTCGTTACTGGCAAGTCTCTTTACTCGTTCCGTAACACAAGATCCCATGACTAACACTTAGCCACATTGTTTGCAAGGCTTGTTGTGATGTTGTATTACCGAGTGGGCCCTGAGATACCTCTCCGTCACACGGAGTAACAAATCCCAGTCTCGATCCATGCCAACTCAACAAACACCATCGGAGATACCTGTAGAGCAACTTTATAGTCACCCAGTTACGTTGCGATGTTTGATACACACAAGGCACTCCTCCGATATCCGTGAGTTGCATGATCTCATGGTCATAGGAACATATACTTGACATGCAGAAAACAGTAGCAATAAACTGACACGATCATATGCTATGTTTGTAGTTTGGGTCTTATCCATCACATCATTCTCCTAATGATGTGATCCCGTTATCAAATGACATCTCATGTCCATGGCTAGGAAACCTTAACCATCCTTTGATCAACGAGCTAGTCCATTAGAGGCATACCAGGGACATGGTTTTGTCTATGTATCCACACATGCATTTAAGTCTCCGATCAATACAATTATAGCATGGATAATAAACGATTATCATGAACAAGGAAATATGATAATAACTAATTTATTATTGCCTCTAGGGCATATTTCCAATAGTCTCCCACTTGCACTAGAGTCAATAATCTAGTTCACATCACCATGTGATTCGCATTGTTATGAATCTAACACCCAACGAGTTTTGGGGCTCGATCATGCTTTTCATGTGAGAGAGGTCTTATAGTTAACGGGTCTGCGATATTCAGACCCGTGTGTACTTTGCAAATCTCTATGTCAAACCGTAAACACTGCTACCACACTCCACTTGGTACTATTTCCAAATGGCTGCTCCACTATACGTATCCAGATTGCTACTACTAGTCATCCGAATAGGTGTTAAAGCTTGCATCGACGTAACTCTTCACGACGAACTCTTTATCACCTCCATAATCAAGAAACATTTCCTTAGTCCTCTGGTTACTAAGGATAATTCCGACCGTTGTCCAGTGATCCACTCCTGGACCACTCTTGTACCCCTTGACAGACTCATGGCAAGGCACACATAGGTGCGGTACACTGCATGGCATAATATAGAGCCTATGGCTAAGGCATAGGGGACGACGTTCGTCCTTTCTCTTTCTTCTACCGTTGTCAAGCTTTGAGTCTCACTCAACTTCACACCTTACAAATCAGACGAGAACTATTTCTCTGGCTGATCCATTTTGAACTCTTTCAAAATCTTGTCAAGGTATGCACTCATTGAAAGTCTCATCAAGCATCTTGATCTATCTCTATAGATTTTGATGCTCAACAATTAGGTAGCTTTATCCAGGTCTTCCTTTGAAAAACACTTTTCAAACAACCTTTTATGCCTTCCAGAAATTCTACATTATTTCCGATCAACAATATGTCAACCACATATACTTATCAGAAACTCTACAGTGCTCCCACTCACTTTATTGCAAATACAAGTTTCTCGTAAACTTTGTATAAACTACAGAAACTTTGATCACCTCATCAAAGTGTATATTCCAACTCCGAGATGCTTGCTTCAGTCCATAGAAGGATCACTGAAGCTTGCTCATCTTTTAGCATCCTTAGGACTGACAAAACCTTCTGGTTGTATCACATACAACCTTTCCTTAAGTAAACCGTTAAGGAAACGATGTTTTGACATCCATCTGCCAGATTTCATAATTGAAAATGCAGCAACTGCTAACATAATTCCAACAGACTTTTAGCATCGCTACGAGTGAGAAAGCCTCATCGCAGTCAACTCCTTGAACTTGTCACAAACAACTTTGCAACAAGTCGAGCTTTACAAATGGTGACATTCACCATCAGTGTCTGTCTTCATTCTAAAGGTCCATTTGTACTCAACGACCTGCCGTCTAACGAGCAAGTCTACCAAAGTCTATACTTGGTTTTCATACATGGATCCTATCTCGGATTTCATGGCCTCTAACCATTCGTCGGAATCCGGGCCCATCATCGCTTCTCCATAGCTCGTAGGTTCATCGTTGTCCAACAACATGATCTCCAAGACAGAGTTGTCGTACCACTTAGGAGCAGTACAGATCCTTGTCGACCCACGAAGTTCGATAGTAACTTGATCCTGAAGCTTCATGATCATCATCATTAACTTCCTCTTCAACTAACGTAGGCTTCATAGAAACATCTTTCTGCGCTGCGCTACTCTCTGGTTGAACAAAGGTTTAACAACCTCATCAAGTTCTATCTTCCTCCCACTCAATTCTTTCGAGAGAAACATTTCCTCGAGAAAGGATCCGTTTAAGCAACAAACACTTTGCACTAGGATCTGAGATTGAAGGTTCACCCAACTGATCTTAGGGTATTCTATGAAGATGCATTTGTCCGCCTTGGGTTCGACCTCATTAGGTGAAAACATTTTCCACACAAGTGTCACAGCCCCAAATATTAAGAAATGACAGCTTAGGTTTCTATCAAACCATAATTCACACGGTGTCATCTCAACGGATTTAGATGATGCCCTATTTAAAGTGAATGTAGTTGTCTCTAATGCATAACCCCAAAAATTATAGTAGTAAAACGATAAGAGACATCACAGTATGCACTATATCAATAGAGCATGACTATGATGTTCGTACACACCATCACACCATGGTGTTCCAGGTAGCGTTAGTTGTGAAACAAATTTCACATTGTCTTAAGTTGTATGCCAAACTCGTAACTCAGATATTCACCTTCATGATCATATCGTGGTCATTTTTATCTTCTTGTCACGATGATCTTTAACCTTCACTCTGAATTTGCTTGAACCTTTCAAACGATTCAGACTTGTGTTTCATTAAGTAAATATACACTATATCTACTCAAATCACCAGTGAAGGTAAGAAAATAACGATATCCACTGCACGCTACAAGACTCACTAGATTGCATACATCAACATGTATCATTTCCAATGAGTCACTTGCCCGCTCCATCCAACGGGGTCCTTTAGTCATCTTGCCCAAGAGGCATGGTTCGCATGTCTCAACCGATTCGAAATCGAATGAGTCCAAATATCCATCAACATGGAGTTTCTACATGCGCTTTATACCAATATGACATTTAGCGGCAGTGCCACAAGTATGTGGTACTATCATTATTAACTTTGTATCTTTTGACATCAATGTTATGAACATGTGTACTACTACGATCAAGATTTCAACAAACCATTCTCACTGGGTGCATGACCATTGAAGGTATTATTCATGTAAACAGAATAACCATTATTCTCTAACTTAAATGAATAACCGTATTGCAATAAACATGATCTAATCATGTTCAAGCTCAACGCAAAACACCAAATAACATTTATTTAGGTTCGTCACTAATCCTGAAGGTAGAGAGAGTGTGCGATGTTGATCACATCAACCTTGGAAACACTTCCAACACATATCGTCACCTCACCCTTAGCTAGTTCTCCGTTTATTCCGTAGCTTTTATTTCGAGTTACTAACATTTAGCAACCGAACCGGTATCCAATACCCAGGTGCTACTAAGAGTACTAGCAAGGTACACATTAGTAACTCGTATATCAAATATACTTCTATCAATGTTGCCAGCCTTCTTATCTACCAAGTATCAACACTTGACGCTCCTTCTTGATTTCTACCTTCGTGGTGTCAAACATCGCGAACAGCTCAGGGATCAACATTTCTTTCCCTGGCATTTTATAGTTAATCACCAAGTTCTAGTAGCTCAGTGACAGTGACTTGGAGAACTACATCAATCACTATCTTATCTGGAAGATCAACTCCCACTCGATTCAAGCGATTGTAGTACCCAGACAGTCTGAGCACATGCTCAACGATTGAGCTATTCTCTTTCATCTTGCAGGCAAAGAATCTCGTTGGAGATCCTATATCTCGCAACTCGGGCACGAGCCTGAGATCACAATCTCAGCTCTTAGAACATCTCATATGTTCCGTGACGTTCAAAATGTTTCGGAGCCTCAATTCTAAGCCATAATGCATGACGCACTAAACTATCAAGTAGTCATCGCAACGTGCCTGTCAGATGTTCACAACATCTACAGACGACGCTAGATGGGGTGGCGCACCGAGCGGTGCATTAAGGACATAAGCCTTCTGTGCAGCAATGAGGACAATCCTCAGATCACGGACCCAGTCCGCAATTTTGCTACCAACATCTTTCAATTCTATTTCTCTAGGAACATATAAAAATACAAGGGAGCTACAGCGTGAGCTAGTAATCTACAACATAATTTGCAAAGACACTTTGACTATGTTCATGATAATGAGTTCAATTAATCATATTACTTAAGAACTCCCACTCAAATTGACATCCCTCCGATCATTCGAGTGATACATGATCCAAATTTACCAACTCAAGTCCGATCATCACGTGAGTTGAGGTGGCTGCAATGGTGAACATCATCATGTTGATCATATCTACTATATGACTCATGTTCGACCTTTTGGTCTCTTGTGTTCCGAGGCCATGTCTGTACATGCTAGGCTCGTCAAGTTTAACCTGAGTGTTCTGCATGTGCAACACTGGCTTGCACCCGTTGTATGTGAACGTAGAGTCTATCACACCCGATCATCACGTGGTGTCTCAACACGACGAACTTTCGCAACGGTGCACACTCGGGGAGAACACAATTTAGCTTGAAATTAAGTGAGGGATCACCTTATAACGCTACCGTCGTCCTAAGAAAAATAAGGTGTATAAAAAGGATTAACATCACATGCAAATCATAAGTGACATGATATGGCCATGAACTTGTGCTTTTGATCTCCATCTAGAAAGCACCGGCTTGATCTCCATCGTCACCGGCACGACACCATGATCTCCATCATCTTGATCTCCATCAACATGTCGCCATCGGGGTTGTCACGCCGTACATGCTTCTACTACTATTTCTACCGTAGCGATAAAGTAAAGCATTACATAACGCTTAATGATTGACACGCAGGTCATACAATAATTAAAGAAAACCCTATGGCTCCTGCCGGTTGCCCTATTCAACGACATGCAAGTCGTGAAATTCTATACATCACATGATCATCTCATACATCACATATATCTCATCATGTAATTGGCCATATCACATCACAAGATACCCTGCAAAAACAAGTTAGACGTCCTCTAATTGTTGTTGCATGTTTTACGTGGCTGCTACGGGTATCTAGCAAGAACGATTCTCACCTACGCATAAACCACAACGGTGATACATAGATTGATTTTCAACCTTCTCAAGGACCGCCTTTGTCGAATCCGATCCAACTAAAGTGAGAGAAACTGTCACCCGCAAGCCATCTAGGCAACAAGTTGCGTCGAGGGAACCGGTCTCTCGTAAGCGTACGAGTAATGTTGGTCCGGGCCGCTTCATCTCACAATCCCGCTGAACCAAAATACGACCAAGGGAGGAAGCAATCTAAGCATCAACGCCCACAAACCTTTTGTGTTCTACTCGAGATCTCATCGAACCATCAACCTAGCTCATGATGCCACTGTTGGGAAACGTCGCATGGGAAACAAAATTTTTCCTACGCACACGCAAACCTATCCATGGTGATGAGCATCTACGAGAGGGAGAGTGGATCTACGTACCCTTGTAGATCGCTAAGCGGGAAGCGTTAAGAAACGCGGTTGGTGTAGTCGAACTTCTTCGCGATCCAAATCGCCAAGCGTCCCGCGATCCAATCACGAACCGTCCCGCGAACACATCATGATCCGTCCCGCAAACTCATCATGATCCGTCTCACGATCTTGATCACGATCTGTCCCGCGAACTCATCACGTTCCGTTCCGTGATCACATCACGAACCGTCTCGCGATCTCGATCACGGTCCTTTCGATCTAGCGCCGAACGGACGGCACCTCCGCGTTCAGCACACATGCAGCTTGATGACGATCTCCACCGTCTCGATCCAGCGAGAGGAGGTGGAGAGGAGAGAGAGTTCACCGGCAGCGTGACGGTGCTCCGGTGATGGTGCTGGAGGAATTCCGGCAGGGCTTCGCCTAAGCGCTGCAGAAAACCAATCTAGAGGAGAAACTATGCACCGATGTAACGGGTAGCACATGGCCGGAAATTCTGTCCAAAAACCACCCAATCCACTAGTATATATAGGAGGAGAGGAGAGGAGAGGCAGCCAAGGCCTTTGGGTCGGCCGAAATAGGAGGTGGGAGCAATCCTACTTCACCTCCAATCCTAGTTGGAGTAGGATTGCCTCCTATTGGCTGATTTTCCACTTTTTGCTTTAGGACTTTCTCTCCTGCGCCATGGGCCTTTGTGGCTGTTTTCCCAGCCCACTAAGGGCTGGTTATTATTCTCCCACATCCCATGGACCTCTTGGGGTCGAAATACCCCTCCCGGAGGTCCCCCGGTACACTACCGGCACTCCCGGTACACTACCGATGAGCCCGAAACTTCTCCGGCGACCAAACTGGGACATCCTATATATGAATCTTTACCTCCGGACCATTCCGGAGCTCCTCGTGACGTCCGGGATCTCATCCGAGACTCCGAACAACCTTCGGTCACCACCATACATAACTCTACACTACCGAAACGTCACCGAACCTTAAGTGTGCAGACCCTGCGGGTTCGAGAACTATGTAGACATGACCGAGACACCTCTATGGTCAATAACCAATGGCGGGACCTGGACGTCCACATTGGTTCCTACATATTCTATGAAGATCTTTATCGGTCGAACCTCTATGTCAAGGATTCAGTTAATCCCGTATAACGTTCCCTTTGTTCTTCGATATGTTACTTGCCCGAGATTCGATCGTCGGTATCTCCATACCTAGTTCAACCTCATTACTGGCAAGTCTCTTTACTCGTTCCGTAACACAATATCCCATGACTAACACTTAGCCACATTGCTTGCAAGGCTTGTTGTGATGTTGTATTACCGAGTGGGCCCTGAGATACCTCTCCGTCACACGGAGTAACAAATCCCAGTCTCGATCCATGCCAACTCAACAAACACCATCGGAGATACCTGTAGAGCAACTTTATAGTCACCCAGTTACGTTGCGATGTTTGATACACACAAGGCACTCCTCCGATATCCGTGAGTTGCATGATCTCATGGTCATAGGAACATATACTTGACATGCAGAAAACAGTAGCAATAAACTGACACGATCATATGCTATGTTTGTAGTTTGGGTCTTATCCATCACATCATTCTCCTAATGATGTGATCCCGTTATCAAATGACATCTCATGTCCATGGCTAGGAAACCTTAACCATCCTTTGATCAACGAGCTAGTCCATTAGAGGCATACTAGGGGCATGGTTTTGTCTATGTATCCACACATGGATTTAAGTCTCGGATCAATACAATTATAGCATGGATAATAAACGATTATCATGAACAAGGAAATATGATAATAACTAATTTATTATTGCCTCTAGGGCATATTTCCAATAATCCCGTACGTCACGAGGAGATCTGGAATGGTCCGGAGACGAAGATTGATATATAGGAGGTGAGGATTTGGTTACCGGAAGTGTTCCGGGTGTCACCGGGACCACCGGAAGGGTTCCGGGGGTCCACCAAGTGGGGCCACCAACCCCGGAGGGCTCCATGGGCCTGAGGTTGAGGGAACCAGCCCCTAGGTGGGCTGGTGCGCCTCCACAAGAGGCCCAAGGCGCAGGAGATAGAGGAGGGAGGGGAAACCCTAGACCTAGATGGGCCTAAGGCCCACTAGGGCTGCGCCCCCTCCTCTCCTCCCTCTGGCCGGCGGCCAGATCCCATCTTGGGGCTGCCGCCACCCCTAGTGTGGGAACACTAGGGGCTGTGCCCTCTCCTCCCCTCCCCCTATATATAGTGGAGGTATTTGGGGCTACAGAAGACACGGTTCTCCCTCTCTCTCTGGCACAACCCTACCTCTTCCTCTCCTCGTTCTCCATAGTGCTTAGCGAAGCTCTGCCGGAGTACCACGCAGCTCCACCGCCACCACACCGTCGTGCTGCAGGAGCTCTTCCCCAACCCCTCCTTCCTCCTTGCTAGATCAAGGCATAGGAGACGTCACCGGGCTGCATGTGTGTTGAACGTGGAGGCACCGTTGTTCGGTGCTAAGATCGGAGTCCACCGCGATCTGAATCGCTGCGAGTACGACTCCACCAACCGCATTCTTGTAACGCTTCCACTTAGCGATCTTCAAAGGTATGAAGATGCAATCTCTCCCCTCTCGTTGCTGGTTTCTCCATAGATAGATCTTGGTGACACGTAGGAAAATTTTGATTTACTACTACGTCTCCCAACACTTCCCATGGAGGAGACAGCTTATGCATATTTTTCTGGTCTTGAATCAGCCGCAATACTAAGTCGCCTTCTTGAAACGTCCGGGTCTTGACTCTGCGGCTATGATAGCGGCGCAGGTCTTGCTAATAAATCGCCGAACGAGCTGCCGTCAGATCACGTTCCTCCTCCAAGGCATCCAATGTGTCTTGACGCGCCGTCTCATTGTCCGTCTCAACGTAAGCCGCCACTCGTGGCGAGTCATGACAGATGTCACTTGGTAACACGGCCCGTGCACCGTAAACCATGAAGAAAGGTGTATAACCCGTTGATCTGTTGGGGGTAGTCCTGATGCTCCATAAGACGGAGGGCAATTCCTCCACCCAATAACCCGGTGTTCGCTGTAAAGGAACCATAAGTCGGGGCTTGATACCTCTTAGGATTTCTTGGTTAGCACGCTCCGCCTGACCGTTGGACTATGGATGAGCAACCGCAGAAACATCAAGCCGGACGTGTTCAATGTCGCAGAATGTTTTCATAGCCCCCTTGGACAGGTTTGTGCCATTGTCCGTGATGATACTGTGAGGGTAACCAAAACGTTAGATCAGCTTTTTGATAAACTGAACCGCCGTAGCCGCATCACACTTGCTGATTGACTCAGCCTCTACCCACTTGGTAAACTTGTCAACCGCCACCAAGAGGTGTGTCTTCTTGTCCTAGGATCTCTTGAAAGGCCCGACCATATCGAGCCCCAAGACTACAAACGACCAAGTGATTGGAATCATGCGCAATTCTTGAGCCGGAACATGACCATGTCGGCCAAACTTTTGACAGCCGTCACATTTGCGTACCAGATCCTCTGCATCATTGTGAACTGTCAACCAGAAGAAACCATGCCGGAAAGCCTTGGCCACCAGAGATTTTGAGCCGGCGTGATGTCCGCAATCACCAGCATAAATTTCATTCAAGATTTCCTTACCCTCCTCCAGTGAGACACAATGCAGAAACACGCCGGTGACGCTACACTTGTGTAACTCGCCATTGACTATCGTCATGGACTTAGACCGTCGGGTGATCTGTTTGGCCATATTTTCATCATCAGGTAACTCGCCCCGAGTCAAGTACACCAAGTAAGGCACAGTCCAATCCGGAATAGCATGTAGAGCCGCCACCAATTGCCCCTTTGGGTAAGGAACAGCCAAATCTTCCTCTGAGTGTAATTTGACGGATGGGTGATTTAAGACGTCCAGAAAGATATTAGGCGACACCGGCTTTCGTTGAGAGCCTAACCTTGACAAGGCGTCAACCGCCTTGTTCTTGCGACGATCAATATGATCCACCTGATAACCCTTGAAGTTACCAGCAATGACATCCACCGTCTGACGATAAGCCGCCATCCGCGGATCCTTGGAATCCCAAGTGCCTAAAACTTGCTGAGCCACAAGATCTGAGTCGCCGAAGCACCTTACCCGGCTTAAGTTCATCTCCTTAGCTACCCTGAGGCCATGAAGCAGGGCTTCGTATTCAGCTGCATTATTAGTGCAAGGGAACATCAGTCAGAGCACATAACAGAACTTGTCACCTTTAGGGGACATTAAGACAACCCCTGCCCCTGATCCTTCCAGCTGCCTGGATCCATCAAAGTGTATTTTCCAGTATGTATTATCCGGATTTTCTTTGGGCACCTGACACTCTGTCCAGTCATTTATGAAATCCACAAGGGCTTGAGACTTGACAGCCGTACGAGGTACGTATTTCAGATTGAGAGGTCCTAGCTCCAATGCCCACTTAGCAATACTACCAGTGGCTTCTCTGTTTTGAATTATATCCCCCAACGGGGCAGAGCTGACCACGGTGATCTTGTGCCCTAAGAAGTAGTGCTTTAGTTTGCGGTTGGTCATGAACACCCCATACACTAGCTTCTGCATATGTGGATACCTCTGCTTGGACTCTGTCAGGACCTCACTAATACAATAAACCGGCCTCTGAACCGGATATTCTTTCCCTGCCTCCTTGTGCTTGACCACAATTGCAGCACTGACGACCCTATTGTTAGCCGCCACGTACAAGAGCAAGGATTCTTTCTCAGCCGGAACGGCTAAGACCAGCGGCTTAGTGAGCTGCTTCTTGAGCGCCTCGAACGCTTCACCCGCCGCCGCACTCCAGACAAAATTGTCTGCCTTTTTCATCATTTGATATAAAGGGATGGCTTTCTCACCAAGGCAGCTTATAAACTGGCTCAATGCGGTGATCCGCCCTGCCAGGTGTTGAACATCATTGATACATGCCGGCTCAGCCAAGGAGGTTATAGCCTTGATCTTATCCGAGTTAGCTTCAATGCCCCCGCTCAGAGACCAGAAATCCCAAGATCTTGCCAGCCGGAACACCAAAGACACACTTTGTCGGATTAAGCATCATCTTATAGACCTGTAGATTGTCAAAGGTTTCCTTCAAGTCGTCAAGCAGAGTTTCCTTCTTCCTTTATTTGATCACAATGTCATCCACATAGGCATGAACGTTGCGCCCAATTTGGTTGTGAAGACAATTCTGCACACAACGATGATAAGTCGCCTCGGCACTCTTGAGCCCAAAAGGCATAGACACATAGCAGAAGGCCCCAAAAGGTGTGATGAAAGCCGTCTTTTCTTGGTCCTTAACCGCCATCTTGATCTGATGATATCCCGAATAAGCATCCAGGAAGCATAAACTTTCGCAACCCGTCGTAGCATCAATGATTTGATCCATACGAGGGAGAGCAAAAGGATCAGTTGGACAGGCCTTGTTAAGATCCATATAGTCCACACACACATACGTCACGTGTCGTTCTTCTTGAGCACAAGCACTGGGTTAGCAAGCCACTCCGGGTGAAAGACCTCGACAATGAAACCCGCCGCTAAGAGCCGGGCGACCTCTTCCCCGATGGCCTTGCGTCTCTCCTCGTTGAACCGCCGTAGAAATTGCTTGACAGGTTTAAACTTAGGATCCACATTAAGGTTGTGCTCAGCGAAATCTCTCGGTACACCCGTCATGTCAGAGGGCTTCCATGCAAAGATGTCCCGATTCTCACAGATGAATTCGATGAGCGCGCTTTCCTATTTGGGATCCATATTGGCCCCAATAGTGAACTGTTTAGATGAGTAGCCCGGAGTGAAATCCACCGCCTTGGTATCATCCGTCGAAAATTTGAGGGGCGGCTCAACCTCTGTGGTAGGCTTCTTCAGCGGAGTCATGTCCTCCGGGTCAACATTTTCCTTATAGAACTTGAGCTCTGCCTCAGCACAACTGGATTCCGCTAGGCCGCGTCTCCTTCCTCACACTCAATGGCCGTATTCCGATCACCATGAACAGTAATCGTCCCCTTTAACCTGGACATCTTGAGCTGCAAATAGACATAGCAGGGCCTAGCCATGAACTTGGCGCAAGACGGTCGCCCAAACAAGGCATGATAGGGGCTCTTGATTTTGACTACTTCAAACCACAAGGACTCTACCCTGTAGTTGTATTCATCACCAAAGGCAACTTCCAAGGAGATCCTACCCACGGGGTAAGCTGACTTGCCAGGCACCACACCATGAAAGACTGTCGAAGAGGGCTGAAGGTCTTTATCAAGCAGCTTCATCTGCCAAAAGGTGTCATAGTATAGGATATTGATGCTACTGCCACCATCCATAAGTACTTTATTCAACATATATCCTCCCACTTGGGGGCGACCACAAGGGCCAGGCGTCCCGGGTCATCAACATGCGGCGGGTGATCCTCCCGGCTCCACGTGATGTCATACTCAGACCACTTCAAGTATCTTGGTAGAGCCGGCACGGCCGCATTAACTGCCCATTTGCGCACCTTCTGATCCCGCTTGTCAAGGCCAGTTGTAAAAACATGATACTGGCCCGAATTGAGCTGCTTCGGATTACTCTAATATCCAGACTGATTACCCTATTGCTGATGATGCCCACCAGAGTGCTGATGATGTCCTCCTTGATTGCCCTGGCCATGATGACCGGAGCCTGAGCTGCCGGATCCAAACCCGGCTCCTGACCCGCCTGGTCCTGAACCGTCGGGCGGGCCACCACCATCATTGTTATGCTATTGCATGTTGTAGTTCTTGAACTTCTGCATGATGTGGCGATTGCCCCATGTGTGACCTGCAGGTCTATCGGGCCGGCTATGCTCTGGGCAAGGCTTGTTGTGCATCTCCTCTAAGTTGAAAGGAGTTTTACCCTTGTTAAAAGGTGGTCTAAACTTCCCATTGCCCTTAGGCTGATTGTGGCCGGTGTTCGCGTTGACTACCAATTCTGACCCGCCATCCGGGTTCTTCCTCTTACTTTGGTTACCGTTGCCTGCCGCACCCTTGCCATGGTTATTCCTTTTACCCTGACCAGTTTTCTCCTCATTAGAGCCCGGATCCTTCATGTTATCAGAGTCAACATACTTTGTGAGAGCCACCATGAGTTCTCCCATGTCCTTGCACGTACGCTTGAGCCGACCGAGCTTCTGCTTCAGCAAGACGAAGTGATAGTTCTTCTCTAGGATCAGCACCGCTTGAGCCATTGTGATCTATTCATATGAGTGGATGATGGTCGACACCCGCTGGACCCAATGATGAGCCGACTCATTCTCCTATTGAACACAGTGGTCCAGATCGACAATCGTCATAGGCTGTTTGCAAGTCCCTTGAAAGTTTTTGATGAACCTTGCTTTCAGCTCAGCCCATGAGTTGATGGTATTAGGTGGCAAACCCTTCAACCACATGTGAGCTGTTCCTTCAAGCATCATGATGAAATACTTTGCACACACCGCATCATTGACATCCAACATCTCCATAGCTAGCTCATAGCTTCCGATCCAGGCCTCCGGAGGTAAGTCGGCAGTGTAATTTGGCACCTTGCGAGGTCCTTTGAAATCCTTTGGCAACCACTCGTTCCGTAGAGCCGACACTAAACACGGTACTCCCACGGCCCTGGTGGTTACCCCAGCTCCCACTGAGACGGAGGGGGCAGGCTCCTGGTAAACCACCGCTGCCAAAGCCCCCGCCTCTCGCTAGATTCTTGCCCGGTCTACAAGGGAGCTGATTGCTTGACCTAGTTCTCAATAGTTTATCTCTCTCTCTCTCTCTCTAAGTCTCCTTGGGTCTCGCCTTTATATAGGAGGTCAAGATCACGGGTCATACAAGTCGTAACCGACTATCACAAGGTGTCTGAGTCTATCTCTATATTGTCTTGCCTTCCTGAGCAAGTTTTCTCCGGGCGGCTCACCCGCCCGGGTCTTCATACCTTCTCCATCCGGGCCACGTCCCGGCCCATCTTGTCAAGCCACCCAATGTCTTGGGCTTAAGTCTTCACAACCCATCCTTGGGCTGGTGTATGAGCCGCCAGGTGTGACCCGGAGCCTCAGGGGCGGGTCTCACCATGGGGTTATATCCCCAACAAGCTCCAATAGCATGTGAAAGAGAATCCCTTATAAGAAGGTCCAACTCCTCTCCAACTAGCAGGGTGTGACTAAACTTTTCACCATACCCTTATCATGGCACCTACATGGTCCCTTAAAGATTTTTAGAAATTATTGGATGGTCCTAAAACCCACCCCATATTTCAGCAACCCACACCACATCTCGAGGACCCATTATATCCTCTATTTCAATCACTGTTTTGATATACCAACATTGTAGTGAAGACATGTTAAGGTCAAATTTGATCTAGAGCACATAGCTACACTCATTCACAACTAAATAATGGACTATGTCTTGAATTGTTAGTTTGGCATAAAGAATTGTCACCACATGTCTTACTAGTACTAGGTTGTCGAAGGCTGACCCCTTGGGTAGAGCATATTAGTCACACTCCTGGCCTATTCATGAACTCACTAGAGATCACCTCAATCTCATAAAATGTGACCACTAACGGTTTGACACATTAGACTAACCTAACACAACTCCTGGCTACATTCAGTCCTATCGAGATACAAGCTATTACCAACCTGATACAATGCAAGTCACAAGCTCAGGCTCTGTCAAACAGAGTCGTCAAGAACGAAAAGCTAAAAGAATGATGTGCCAGGCTTGGCTCATATAGCTGTGCTCCTCCAAAGATCGCTTTGTAGGATACATCTTGCTTATATAAGCTTTGGAACACATTAAGACAGTAGTCATCCTACCATACAACATCCAAGAGTATCACATCTCTAACGGGGCGGGTTAGTTATGTTACTCTCCTCGGTTCACCACTGACTTGTTTTTCCCATGTCCTACTTCACGGGGTCTCCAATCACATAGATTGGGTTACCAACCCACCAGCAATTCATGTGGATCTCATAACCATCTCCCTCGATGCATTATCTATCACAACACATGATAGCCCTTTAGTAAAGGGATCTGCCAGATTCTTAGCTGTTTGGATATAATTCACACTATCGCTCCAGAGTTTCTTAAACGTCTGACGACTTTCAATCACATTCTTATATGTTTCTTGGACTTTATGTTGTCCTTTGAACTCTTTACTTTGACTATAACTGTGTGATTATCGCAGTTCATAAGGATAGCCGGCACCGGCTTGTCAACCACTAGCAAGTCCGTCAAAAGATCTCAAAGCCATTCTGCTTCGACACCAGATGTGTCTAATGTTGGTAATTCTGCATCCATTATCGATCTCGTTATGATCGTTTGCTTGCAAGACTTACAACAACACCTCCATGAGTAAACATATACCCAGTAGTTGCCTTTATCTCATTAGCATCAGAGATCCAATTCGCATCACTATAACATTCAAGTACTGACGGGTATCCGGTATAGTGAAGTACATGGTGCATAGTACCTTTCAAATAGCGCATATTTCAACAACATGCCAATGTACATCACCCGGATTGGCAACAAATCGGTTTAGTTTGCTCACAGCAAACGCGATGTCAGGTCTCATTGCGCTCGCTAGATACATTAATGAATCAATAATTTGAGAGTATCTCAATTGATCTTTAGTCGTGCCTTTAAACTTTTGAATCAGCACACTAAGATCATATGACGTTTGAGAAATTTTGTAGTCTGAATATCCAAAATGACTCAAATCTTTTCAGTATAATGGGACTACAGAAGTGTAATATCACCCTCATCACTTCAAAATAACATCAGTCATCCCAAGGTCCTTCATCTCAAATTTCCGAGGTAAAATAGACTTAACCTCCTCAATCACTTTGAGGTTGATTCCAAATATCACAGTATAACTCCTTCGCCTCATCATGGAGATAGTATACACATTTATCAGCTTTATTAATAACGAAGCCAACAGATGTCAGAGTTGTATTAAACTTCTCATCCCATTGCTTAGGTGCTTGTACTAAATATCGATGTGCATATTTTTCGTATACAACTTATCATTCTAAGCCTGGGCATATCTACACCCGATAAACAGTAAAGCCAAAAAATACTAGAAAAATTCAAAAAAATCCGAATATTTTTGCATGGAAGATGTTTGAGTGCGTGAGGCCTCTGTCAATTTTCAGGGCATTTCATCTTAGTAGCTCTCATAAAAAAAGTTTAAACAATAAACTTTTCACAAACTCCAAATTTGTCTTTTTCGTTGAGACCCACTCAAATGTTCAAAGGCATTGAAAGTTGATACGGACATCACACACTCAAGAATCTTTCACCAAAAAAAGGAACTTTTGAATTCCTTTTACTAGTTTTAACAAATTTACTGTTTACTGAGCCCGGGAGCCAAAAAGCCTTGTCGTTTGCTTATAACCTTATAAAAAATAAGAAAAACTTTTTGCTCATGGAAATTCTTTTACTAAGAAAAGACGGTCCTTTGACCCCGATCGTACGTGCAGGGAATGTATAGGTTGATGATTCCTCTCTTTCACAATGTTTGGAGATTTGGAGTCCAACAGCATCCAGTGATCGAGCTTCCACAAGCAAAGCAAAACAATCATTCAATGCAATTAATCATTTTTCCATTTTATACGCCAAGCGAACAAAAAATTGCTGCTGTGGAGCTGCATGCTCTTTCTTACAGGGGAACCTGGAACAAGCTGCCTCTTATGGACACGCAGAGAAGACCGAGAAGGGATGATGGAGGTCGCTGCCGTCATTAAAGGTTTATTAGCGGACGCAAGAAGGCAGGGTGAAGCCGTGACACATGTAGGCCAGCACGATGTAGACTATCGCCACCAGTATGAGTATCACCGCCGCTCTGCATGCAACAAACAAGCCAACAACAAGAGTAAGTTTTTACTGGTGAAGGTAAGATTGTTGCTCATTGCTGAGAGAAGTATCCAAGAAGAAATTCTTTGAGCACACACGTTCTCTCTGCCACATATTCGACGCCTCTAGTAACTAGATTCACACAAGAAAGTTACTAGATTGTTTTTTTCCGGATAAAAGTTACTAGATTGTTATTAACAAATGGTTTCTCGATACAACGATCTTCCTTTTTATTTTTTTGCTAACATTGAAAGGCTCTAGCCGATGTTGCACGTCGAGAGTCGAAAATACAATGTACTACCACAGCTATGTTAATTCTTCGGGTCGACCGCTTCTAACTAATCTCAATAGGCGCAAGATTGAAGATGTGGGACAATTGGGGTTGACCGCTTAATTAATCTCAAGTGGCGCAAACTTGAAGCTGTGCTACAATTCATGTCCATTTAATTATTATTAGTATACGAAAACTGACAAAACGTTTGAGAATGAAAGAGAGATTTTGAAAATTCAAGTTTATAGTCGAAGCGTGCGACCAAAAATTAGTTCAGAGGACATTTGCTTACGTGAGCTTCACATTTCTCCACCACACGGTGTTCCTGAAACGACGAGCTTGCCGCTTGAACCGCATCGTGTTTCCTTGCATAGTTGTTGTCTTGTCGACCAACATCTCTAGACGATCGCCTCTCTCGAGCACCTTGTCGATGTTATCGATCATAATACTCCGCACCTGGAAGGAAACAATAACTCAACAAACAACCGCTGAATTACGAGAGAAAAATCTGTGGCTAGCAAAATCCAGAGCAAGAGAAAGGAATGTAACAGGGTCCACATTAGTTCAAGTGAGAATGGGTTCCCTTGTCACATAAAGCAGATGAGGACCACACACTTAAATTGCGCTAAGATTGTATTTGCTGGAAGGGAAGGATATACAAGAGAAACAACATAAGGTGATACCTGATCCATTTCACCCTTCATGCGGGTTATGCAATCGGCGTTGGGATCGTTCGAGTAATAGTCCATTTGCTTGCTCAAAACTCTCGAGAACTCGTCATTCATCGCATAAGCAAGAGCTGTGAGAGCTGCACGACCATACGTCTTGACAAACTTTCCATGAATGTCTTCGAGAAACGCGAAGGGAATCCGTCCTGCAACATAGATGATGGTAGAGTTATCAACATAAAGTTCTTGCAAATAACAATAGATTATTATGCGATATAGCATTGCGAGCGATGTTAGCATCATGTAATGAGAATATATTTATCACCCAGACCAAGAGGACCAGGAACTAATATTTTTGCATCATCCGTTGAAATTTTAGTTACAAATAAGAAGTGATACCACATCATCTTTTGGTCAACTGATAAATTAAGTATTTATTAGTCCCAATGCTCGACATCAAATGCAATGTAAAACCGGTTGGAATCTGGCAATTAATAATTAGCATGGTCAAACAAGTTGCAAACATTATGGATCTATCTCCGCATTAGGCTCTCATACTGGTAATATCATAACTTATCATGTCTGCCAACTAGACCATTTTAATTAGTTGACATAGAATTAAGTGAAGAAAGAGTGTGTTAACTATCATATCATGTAACCATATCATAATAACTATTGCGCGTTTTTTGCATCTGTCCCCTTCGTATACATTTTTGGCCCATGTCGCCGTTCATGGCTGCGGCGGTGCCGCGTCGTGGGTTTTGCCCTGTTTTTTCACGACGCACATGCACTTTCGTGCCCGGCGATCACCGAGCACACTTTCTGCCCGTGACAATAAGTAAGGTCATTTAAAATACAAATCTATGATAATACTTTCATTACAGATGTAATATCATACGTTACTATCATAGTAACCATTGCGGACAGCCTTGGCACTCCACCCACACATGTGTCCACATGGCTTGTCGGTCTGTTGTTGTTGCAATCACATACATAAAACCCGCCCCAGATCCGGCCGCGAGAGTTAATTGTCGAAGAAGGTGAGGTGCCTCGCCAACACGGGAATTATTCCGGGAGGCTCAGCCACTCTTGATGCCTTGATCGCACGAATTCGATTCACCGTAGGTAGACGGCGATGCGTTGAATGTTAATGGGCCGAGGAAGAGGACGGTGATTGATGAATTCCATCAATCAATATATGCCTGGCGATGATGGTTGTAATGTACTAGTAGTACGATGACTTACGTCCTGACGCGGCGGTGGCGTCGTCGTCGGTCATGCAGAGCGCGGTGATGCCGTCGGCGCGCATGACGTGGAAGACGTAGAGGCCCTGTGTGTAGGAGACGCGGCAGTCGGCGGCGGCGCCTCCGCCGGCGGCGTGGAGGCGCTCGAGGATCTGCTGCGCGACGGCCCCCGCGTTGGTCGTGGTGCCTCCTGCGCCGTGCTCCGCCAGCACCGCCGCGCCCCGCGCCACCACCGCGTACTGGATCTTCTTTCCCATGGCCGCGATTACCCAACGAGGGACGGGAATATCGATCCCTCCTCCGTCCGCCCCCTTTCCGCCTCCCGAACGAGGAGGAGAAACCCGAGAAGAGGAGAGGAGAGGAGAGGAGAGGCGCGGCTGTTTGACACGGGCACGATCGCCTCCGCGATACGTCGTAGGAGTACTATACTCTACTCGAGTAGTAGTAATGGTGGTACGCCATGATGCACATGCATGCGCGCGTCGGTGGTTTACTTTTTCGATACCCTTTTAGTTCGGGGCTGCTACGCGTCACCAGGCAGATTTTTTCAAAAGATCTGCGGCCATGCAAGCCGTCGGATTTGACACAGATTTAATGAAATTAACCCATGTTTTTTTACTTTGCAACAAAGATCTTGTTACGAAAAACATTTGTAACAGAGATTATGTTACGAAATTTTTATGCAACAAAAGTTATATTGCGTTTTTTCAACCGAGGTTGTGTTACGCAATATTTGTTTACAACAAATGTCTTGTTGTGATTTTTTCTTTACAACAAAGATCTTGTTGCGGATTTTTTTTCCGACAAAGGTCTTGTTGCACATTTGTTTTTTGCAACTGCAATGATGTTGCAGAAGTGGACGATGCCTTGCTGTCGTCGATGTCGAGCAAAGGTCGTCTTTTTCATCACCCGGTAGTAGCAGGAGCGGGCGACGTCGATCTAGAAGAGGGAGAAGGAGAGGGTGGGTGGTGGTGAGGCGGCCGACGACCGCAACAGCGGAATGTGTGCTCGTCGGTGTCAGTAGCAATGAAGCGGAGGTGCTCGACGGCGGCGCGGCTTCCAATGCCTCGTCCGGATGAAAGAGAGAAGAGGGAAGAGCATGAGGCCATAGCGGCATAGCTGGGCGGCGGCGGCAGAAGAAGAGCTCCAGCATGCATGCTCGAGCAGCCATGGCCATTGGTCTCGAGCGGACATGTGGAGACGGGAAGAGGTGACCTCATCGGGGCATGGAGACATCAGCTTGACGGAAAGCACGGGAGAGCATGAGAGGATTCAGATGCAGATCCCGTAACACAATCACATGTCATTACGAGGGAATAGCAATAACGGTTCGGTTGCGAAAACTAATTTAGGTAATATGTTATTCCCGAGTCATTATTAAAACCTGATCCGACGGCCACAGAACCAGCTAACGCAGACGTTATTATCTGTCAGATGATTAAAATCATTTCCTACCATTCGAATCGGATTTGACAACCACAGAGCTGATGGGCGCAAGACGTTATTACCAGTCGGATGATTAGAATCATTTCCTATTTAGTTTCGGACCCGTTTCGTGCGTGCGTTCTAGCGATTGACTAGTTGGTTTTCTTAACGAATCTCTCAGTTTCCGGGCTGAGTTTCCTCCGTGCACGACACAAGTACGAGCTGAGCCCGAGACGCTTATGCCATCGTAGTATTTCATTTGCGGTTTTTGCTGACAAGGGCACATGTTCAAACAAATTTTGTCTAAACAAAAACATGTTCAAAAATATTACTCTAGTGCATGTTCTTTTAGAAAACTTAAAAAAAATACGAAAACAACTTCTAATCTATTCATCATCTGTCAAGGTAGTACAAAAAACATCGAAAGTAAAAAATACATACATGTCCGTAGACTATCTAGCGACGATTACAAACACTCGAGCGAGCGGAAAGCACGCCGCCGTCATCATCGCTTCCTCATCGGAGCCAAACAAACCTTGTTGTAGTACACAGTCCGAAAGCCGTTGTGCTAAGGCTTCATAGGACCAGCGTATCAGGACAACAAACGTTGTTGATGAAGAAATGCGTAGATCACAAGGACCAACTTGTAGACACATAAACGCAGACGAACGAAGATCGGATCCAGATGAATCCATCAAATACAAATGTCGACCGAATCCTGCGAGATCCATCGGAGACAAATCTCCACGCCCTTTGACGATGCTAGAAACACCACCAGGATGTGAGCTAGGCAGGAAGGGCCTTATTCCATCTTCAGAGAGCCGTTGCCGCCACGCCTCTCTAAGTAGGACACAAATCATAACAAAAGTCAAAAAAACACCTGAAAACAGAGCCCTCCCGCCAGCAAGGGCTAGGATTCACCGCACTTCCATAGCCCTAAGACAATTGAAGACGAGATAGACCGACAACATCGCCGATGGGAGGCATAAGAAACCCTAGCATTTAGGGTGCCCTCACATACGAGAGTGAATGGGAAGGAGTTGTGTGTTGTTAACTTTCAATTTATTCATCTTCAATTGTAACCGTACGACGAATACTATAAATAATAAAAATTACTTACATATCTAGATCTATAGAGCACCTAGCAACGACTAGAAGCACTTAAGCAAGTTGAAGGCATGCAACCGTCATCGCCCCTTCCTCGTCAGAGCCGAGCAAATCTTATTATAATAGACAGTCAGGAAGTCGTCGTGCTAAAGCCTCATAGGACCAGCACACCAGAACAGTGGCCGCCACCGATGAAGAGACACACAGATGGGAAGGATTCAACCTGAAGATACACGAATATAAACGAACAAAATCAGGATCCGAGTAGATCCACCAAAGACAACCACCGTCTGAATCCCACAAGATATGCTGGAGACACAAATGCACATGCTCTCTAACGACGCTTTCTGCACCACTGGGACAAGGGCTAGGCGGGGAGAACTTTATTCCATCTTCAGAGAGCAGTCATCGTCTCACCTTCCTGAGGTGGATACAAACCCTAACAAAATTCAGAAAAATCTAAAAATGGAACCCTCCCATCGACAAGGGCCAGAATACACCATGCCTCCATGGCCTTAGGCCATCGAAGATGTGACGGGCCAGCGACAGCACTAACAGGAGGCAGAAGAATGGTAGCCTTTTTTGGAGAGGTAGCGACGGCTGGGTGTCTACTCTACTCCATGTTTATTATGGTATGCCATTGGACAACTCATTAACCCATCGACATGCTCTTTATTGTTTGGTGATACATGCCCACAGGACACGATAAGTTCAGTCAAGAATGTTCTCCAGGTTACCTCTTTTGGATTGGAAGAGAAATACTAGGGTCTATCAACCGCTGACGAAAGTATGACAAAATGGAAATTTCAAAATCTCAAGTCAAATTAAAAAAATTGTTTACTTTTGATGACCATCCCACTCAGGCTGGGAAAGAAGTTTTGATCAACTCGGTGGCACAATCCGTTCCCACTTATTTTATGAGTGTGTTTAAACTTCACTTGGAGGCGTGTGATGATCTCAATTGAATGGTGTGTAACCATTATTGAGGGCTGAAAATGGTAAACGGAAAACACATTGACATGCTTGGGACAAATGACAAGGCCAGAGTCTTTCTTATAGTCTTTTGAAGGAAAAAATATTATCCAAATGGCCACTGTTTTCACATGCAACCCATTTTCAACATGGCAAGCTATCAGTTATGGTTTGGACCTTCTGAAGAAGGTACTTGTTTGGAGGATTGCTAATGGCCAGAATGTCTGCATTTCGTGAGATAGATGGGTGATGCATGAACCTACGTGTGACGTGGCTTGATATTGCGTCAGTTTCCCCAAAGAAGAAGGGATGATGCAACACAGCTACGGTAAGTATTTCCCTCAGTTATGAAACCAAGGTATCGATCCAACGAGGAAGACCACACAAGACTATGTAAACGGTACCTACACACAAAGAACAAATACTTGCAACCCGACGTGTAATAGAGGTTATCAATCTCTTAACAGTAAAAATATAGATTAGATTGTGCGGGTAAATAGATCTGACAAGAACACAAAATAAAAGAGGCAAAAAAAATTGCAGGAAGGTTTTTTTTGGGTTTTTGGAATAATAGATCTGAAAATAGAAGCAACAAAAGATAGATCGTAAAGAAACATGTTGGGAAAGTAAACCCTCGGGCCGTAGGTTTCACTAGTGGCTTCTCTCGTGAGTACAACACACGGTGGGTAAACAAATGCTGTTGGGCAATTGATAGAAGATCAAATAATCCTGACGGTATCCAAGGCAATGATCATTATATAGGCATCACGTCCAAGATAAGTAGACCGAAACGATTCAACATCTACTACTATTACTCCACACATCGACCGCTATCCAGCATGCATCTAGTGTATTAAGTTCATGGAGAAACGAAGTAATGCAATAAGAATGATGACATGATGTAGACAAGAACTATTCATGTAGGAATAGACCCCATCTTGTTATTTAAGAGCAACGATACATGCGTGCCTCAATGCCCCTTCTGTCACTAAGAGATGACACCGCAAGATCGAACCCATCACAAAGCATCTCTTCCCATGGCAAGAAAAATCAATCCAATTGGACTAACTAAACCAAAGATTTGAAGAAGAAATATGAGGCTATAAGTAATCATGCATATAATAGATCAAAGAAGACTCAAATAATATTCATGTATAGAAACTGATCGTGAACTCAAAATTCATCGGATCCCAACAAACACACCGCAAAAACTCATTACATCAAATAGATCTCCAAGAGACCATTGTATTGAGAATCAAAATAGAGAGAGGAAGCCATCTAGCTACTGCCTATGGACCCATAGGTCTATGGTGGACTATTCACGCATCATCGGAGAGGCACCCATATGAAGATGATGCACCCCTCCGTAATGGCGTTAGATGGGATCTCGCGGTTCTAGAACTTGCGATGGCTGGAATAGTGTTTCGTCGACTCTCCTAGGGTTTTTGGAATATTTGAGTATTTATAGAGCTCATAGGCGGTGGAGAGACGTCCCGAGGAGGGCACAATACACCTGGCCGCGCCAGGGGCCTCTGGCGTGCCCTAGTGTCTTGTGTCCTCCTCGGCCCTCCTCTCTGGCACTTCTTTGGTCCACTGGTTGTCTCCTGGCTCAAAACAAATCTCCAAAAAGTTTCACGGTGTTTGGGCTTCGTTTGTTACTGATATTCTGCGAAGTAAAAAACAAGCAAAAAACAGCAACTGCCACTTGGCATTATGTCAATAGGTTAGTCCCAAAAAATGATATAAAGTTGATATAAAATGATTGTAAAACATCCAAGGTTGATAATATAACAGCATGGAACAATAAAAAATTATAGATATGTTGGAGACGTATCAACGTGTTTTATAATATTATGCAAGGAATGTTGCAGGTTCAAATGGGTGTCAGAGCTTATGGACCGTAATGGATTTTGGGACACATAAAAGTACATCAATTCCTCTTGCCCATGGAAATCCATGAAATTCTGAAAATTCCTCCACCCCTTGACTAGGTGATGACTTTATTGCATGGGCGCCAGAGTAGTAAGGTGTTATCTCTGTTTGAAGTGCATGTCGGCTTGCTGAAGATGAATTGCATAACATCGCGGTTGTAACCTCCAATAGACAACCTGATGGGACTTGTGATGGATGGAACGCCATATGGTCTACACTGGCTCCTCTTGAAGTCCTCAGTTTTGCATGGAGACTTGCAACTGATTCACTTGCAACATGGACATATAAACAAAAACATAATCTTGAGACTATCACTAGATGTATGATTTGTGCTTCTGTAAAATTCTTTCCATACCTTTTGTACTGCACCAATGGAAAATGGTTGTGGTAAGCAATGGCCGCTGAATAGAAACTCCTAGATGTTACTAAGATAGGTAGAGAGTGGTCTGTTCAACTTGTCTCTGATCTAAATGAACCAGTACGTCCACCACAAACCGGTGCCACCAGTCAATGTGTCCTCTAGATTTTTAACTATCTATGTTGCCTCTCTAAATTTTATTGCTACTCATCTAACGATAGACCTGTCCAAATCCAAGTACCTCGGTCAGGTGCTTCCGATAGATTTCAGCTACATGCAACATAAAACGCTCAGAACCCAACCCATGGTCTCCCCTGGTAGTTGGTTGTGTGAAGATAAACACTGTGAGATCTATTAAAAATGGTGTTTCTAGCACATGTATGATCTTAAGAGATCATGATGGTAGCATCATTTTAAGTTCTTATATGTATTTATTTACTTGCGAACATGTGCTTGAGACTGAGATTATTTGTATATGGGGAGGGGGCTCATGCTTTCCCTATAGTGGAGCAACCTATCATTCGATACCGAATCTAATAGCCTCGAGGGTGCAAAGTGGAGATACCAATAGATCAAAGTATGCCTTTTTGATAAAGGAGATCAATGATAGTTTGATGGAGCATAATTCTTGGATTACTCATGTTAGCCCACAAAAACAATGCTAGTCATTTCTTGGAAAAATTTGGAAGACCACAATTCCAAACTGTTGTGTGGCTTGGGTCTGGTCCAAATGAACTTCTACACATTCTTGTTGTCACAGTAATCTTTGGTTTTGAGTAATACAAGTATTATGTCATGAATTTTTTTTGTAATTTGCTTTCATTAGATCTTTTGTCCATCTAATCTTTGCTTTGTGATTTGTGCTAAGAATAGTTGAGAAGTTATCATTATCGACTTTGGGTCTGCACTTTTGTTAGCGGGCTCATTTCCACTCATTACCTTTTTTGCCTGATTTTGATTATTTTTTCTAGCTTATCCTTCGCAAATTATTAGGCGGTAGTTCGCTCTTTGAGCAGGGAGAGTAGGGTAGAGAGGGGGCGGGGGGAGGAAGAGGGAAGAGAACAACTTACATGGCGATTTCTACAATGAACTCCATGCCGGCTATGAGCTCTCGATCTTTCCCTTCTTGAATTATTTTCTCCCGACCGTCGATTTGCGTTACTCTAAGTGATTTGATTTTGTTGCCAGAGTTTCCCTTTTATTTTAGCTGACTGACTATTTATGGATCCAATTATTTGATTCCCCACTTCTCTATTCATGTAGTTGTGTGATTTTGCACCCGATTATAATGTGGGTGTGTGATTTTAACCTAATTTTAGTTATGTAGCTTGATTAGTTACAGAATTCAGGGATAATCGTGAGCTTGCGGTTGTTGATGATTTTGCGAGCCTACATTGCTCTCTGAAAATCACGAACCGATGATTCATCTCCAACGTAACGATAATTTATGAAGTATTCATACCATATTTGCCTATGTTTACAATACTTTTATATTGTGTTGAAGCACTTTATATGATTTATCTAGAACAACCCCAGACTCACATTGTTTTCCGCAGAATTACCGTGGTGATGTTTTTTGTGCATAAAATGAAAGTTCTCGGAATAGTCCGAAACTTTTTGATGATTTTTTCGGGACCATATGAGCAATATTGGAGCGAAGAACCACCGGAGGGGAGCCACCTATGGTCCACAAGCCAACAAGGCACGACCACCCTCGACCACGCCCTAATGGATTGTGGGGCCCACATGGCTCCGTTTAGCGTGATTGCAACACCAAAAATCCTATATATACCAAAACCCTCATAAATTAGGACAGACTCTTCGCTCCGCCGCCTCAACTCTCTGTATCGATGAAAAACCCATCTACAGCCTTTCAAGTACCCTGTCGAAGGGGGGAAATCATCTTCGGTGGCCATCTTCATCATCCCGTTGGAGGCCATGAAGAGGAGGAAGTAGTTCACCCTTGGGGCTGAGGGTATGTACATGTAGCTATGTGTTTAATCTCTCTCTCTCTCTCTCGTACTTGAAATTACGTGATCTTGATGTACCACATGCTTTGTTAATATAGTTGTATCATATGGTGTTTGTACCTTTCTATCTGGTTATGATGAATTGAATCCTTTCCTTTGAGGTTTTGTTATATGGGATGGAATATTGGGTTTGAGAACATTCGATGTATGTCTTGCATGTGGATACCCATGGTGATAGATACGTCTCCAACGTATCTATAATTTATGAAGTATTCATGCCATGTTTACAACAATTCTGTATGATTTTGGTATGATTTTTTTAGAACTTACCCGGACTGACGTTGTTTCAACCAGAACTACCATGGTGTCGTTTTTTGTGCAGAAATAAAAGTTCTCGGAATGGGCTGAAAATATAGTATGATTTTTTATGGACCAAAAGAGACCCCCGAAGCATTGGATTTGGGCCAGAAGAGCCACGAGGAGGTCACAAGCCTGCCAGGTGCGGCCACACCCCCTGGCCGCGCCTTGCAGGCTTGTCACCGCCCCGTGACACCGCTTGACGTGAGATTGACGCCAAAAGCCCTATAAATATAGAAACCTCTGAAAAGAAACCTAGATCGGGAGTTTCGCCGCTGCAAGCCTCTAGAGCCATGAAAAACCAATTGGGAGCCTGTTCCGGCACCCTGCCGGAGGGGGAAACCATCACCGGAGGCCATCTTCATCATCCCAGCGGTCTCCATGACGAGGAGGGAGTAGTTCACCCTAGGGGCTGAGGGTATGTACCGGTAGCTATGTGTTGTATGTTTCTCTCCCTCTCTCTCTCGTGTTGTTGAGATGGCACGATCTTGATGTACCGCGAGCTTTATTGATATATATGCATCATATGGAGCTTTCCCCTCTCTATCTTGTTGTGATGAATTGAATTTTCGCTTTGAAGTTTTCTTATCGGATTGAGTCTTCAAGGATTTGAGAACACTTTATGTATGTCTTATGAGGGGATATCCGTGGTGACAATGGGATGTTCTATTGATCCACTTGATGCATGTTTTGGTGATCAACTTGTGGGTTCCGTGACCTTGGGAATCTATGCATATGGGTTGGCACACGTTTTTTTCTTGACACTCCGGTAGAAACTTTGGGGTACTCTTTGAAGTTCTTTGTGTTGGATTGAACATGGCGAATCTAAAATTGTGTGATGCATATCGTATAATCAAGCCCATGGGTACTTGTGGTGACATTGGAGTATCTAGGTGACATTAGGGTTTTGGTTGATGTGTGTCTTAAGGTGTTATTTTATGATGAAATCTAGGGCTGTTCGTCACACTTATAGGGATAGCTCATAAGATTGATCGGAGAAGATATCTTTGAGGTGGTTTCGTACCCTACAATAATTTCTTCGTTAGTTCTCCGCTATACAATGTTTCCAAGCATTTATACAATGTTTTGCTCGCTGTTTACTATTTTTTACCTTGCTGTTTTTATATTTTCAGATTAAAAAAAGCTATATCTACCATCCATATTACACTTGTATCACCATCTCTTCGTCGAACTAGTGCACTTATACAATTTGCCATTGTATTGGGTGTGTTGGGGACACAAGAGACTCTTTGTATTTGGTTGTAGGGTTGTTTGAGAGAGACCATCTTCATCCTACACCTCCCACGGATTGATAAACCTTAGGTCATCCACTTTAGGGCAAATTACCACTGTCCTACAAAACTCTGCGCTTGGAGGCCTAACACGAGTCTACACGAATAAGGTTGTGTAGTAGGCATCAGTGATAATGAGGTGTTCTATTTATTCACTCTATATATGTTATGGCATCAACTTGCTGATTCCACTAACCTTGGGGATCTATGCATAGGGGTTGATTGGATGTTTTCATACTACTTTCTATGATAGAAATCTTGGGGGGCTCCTTGAAGTTCTTTGTGTTGGTTAGAATATGATAGATTTGAATTTTTTTGATGCATGTCGCATAATTTACCCACAGATACTTGAGGTGACATTGGAATATCTAGGTGACATTAGGGTTGATTGATATGTATCATTGGTGTTATTTTAGTACAAACTCTAGGGCTATTTGTGACACTTTTAGGAATAGCTCAAAAGATTGATTGGAAAGAATAACTTTGAGGTGGTTCTACTACCTACACCAATTTCATCTTATGTTCTCTCCTAGATAGGAACTTTGGAGGGATTCTTTGTTGCACGTTGAGGGATGATCATATGATTCAACTATGTTAGCATCATTGGGAGATTGCACTAGTGAACGTATGAACCCTAGGCCTTATTTTCAAGCATTTTTACAACATTTTCTCATTGTTTACCAGTTGGTACCTTGCTTTTTATATATTTCAGATTACAAAAACCTATTTCTATCATCCATATTGCACTTGTATCACCATCTCTTTGCCGAACTAGTGCACCTATACAATTTTCCATTGTATTTAGGTGTGTTGGGGACACAAGAGATTTTTTGTATTTGACTACAGGGTTGTTTGAGAGAGACCATCTTCATCGTACGCCTCCTATGGATTGATAAACCTTAGGTCATACACTTGAGGGAAAATTGCTACTGTCCTACAAAACTCTGCACTTAGAGTCCCAACATAGTCTACAAGAACAAAGTTATGTAGTAGGCATCAAGCTATTTTCTGGCGCCGTTGCCGGGGAGGTGAGTGCTTGAAGGTATATCTTTAGAACTTGCAAATAAATAGTTTAGTTTCTTGTTTTCACTAGTTTGGTTTTATAAAAGAAAACTAAAAAATGGAATTTAGGTTGTCTCAACTGATTTGCCTTTATAATGTGCTTCGTGAAAATGATGATTTGGAAAATTGTGCTCAATTGTTAGCGGAGGAATTTATAAAAATGCTTAATGTGAAATCCTTGAATGATGACCATGATAGTAATAGTGTTAGTGTGAATTCTATGATATGCAAAGCCACAAGCTTGGGGATTCTATGTTTGATGAAGGTGATATTTTTAGTCCCCCAAGTTTTGATGAGCAAATTTATTATGATGAAAGCATGCCTCCTATATATGATGATTATATTGATGAAAGTGGGTTTGGAAGAGTGTCAACTCTAGGTACTAATTATCCCCCTATTATGGAGGGTGTTGAATCTTATTTTCATAATGATGAAAGCGGATTTGGAGAGGTTATGACTTTATTTAGTGATGAGTCCACTATTTTCGAAGAGGTTTCAATTGACTATGAAAACAAAGTTCCTCTCTATGATGATTATGGTGATGACATGTATGCTATAAAGAGTGATATTAACCAGGAAACTTTTCATCGTGATTTTAATATTCAATGTGGTTATGTCAATCAAGTGTCTCATGATAGTTACTTTGTTGAGTTAGGAGTGTACCGATTGGCGAGAGGCTCTTCATAGGAGGGGACCTTAATGGCCATGTGGGCACATCTAACACAGGTTTTGAAGGGGTGCATGGGGGATTTGGCTATGGCATCAGGAATCAAGAAGGAGAAGATGTCTTAAGCTTTGCGCTAGCTTACGACATGATCATAGCTAACACCCTCTTTAAGAAGAGAGAATCACATCTAGTGACTTATAGTAGTGGGAAACACTCTAGCCAGATTGATTTCATCCTCTAGAGAAGAGAATATACGTGTGCATGCCTAGACTGTAAGATGATACCCGGAGAGAGCGTTGTCCCTCAGCATAAGCTTGTGGTTGCTGACTTCCGCTTTCGGATTCATGTACAGCGGGATAAGCGTGCCAAAGTCGCTAGAATGAAGTGGTGGAAGCTCAAGGGGGAGGTAGCTCAGGCGTTCAAGGAGAGAGTCATTAAGGAGGGCCCTTGGGAGGAAGGAGGTGATGTAGACACCATGTGGATGAAGATGGCAACCTCCATTCGTAAGGTGGCGTCAGAGGAGTTTGGAGTGTCCAGGGGAAGTAGAAGAGAAGCTAAAGATACCTGGTGGTGGAACGATGATATCCATAAGGCAATTAAGGAGAAGAAAGAATGTTTCAGACGCCTATATCTGAATAGGAGTGCAGACAACATAGAGAAGTACAAGATGGCAAAGAAGTCCGCAAAGCGAGCTGTGAGTGAAGCAAGGGGTCGGGTGTATGAGGACCTCTACCAATGGTTAGGCATGAAGGAAGGCAAAATGGACATCTATAAGATGGCCAAGATCTCAGAGAGGAAGACAAGGGATGTTGACCAAATCAAGTGCATCAAGGACGAAGCAGATCAACTCCTGGTGAAGAACGAGGAGATTAAGCATAGATGGCGGGAGTACTTTTACAAGCTGTTTATTGGGGAGAGTGAGAGCTCTACCATTGATCTGGACGACTCCTTTGATGATACTAGCAGGTGTTTTGTGCGGCGAATCCCGGAGTTGGAGGTCAAGGAGGCATTAAAATGGATGAAAGGAGGCAAGGCGATGGGCCCTGATTGTATCCCCATTGATGTATGGAGAGGCCTCGGGACATAGCGATGGTATGGCTAACCAAACTTTTCAACCTCATTTTCGGGCAAACAAGATGCCAGAAGAATGGAGAAAAAGTATATTAGTACCAATCTTCAAGAACAAGGGGGCTGTTCAAAGTTGTACTAATTACCATGGAATTAAATTGATGATCCATACAATGGAGACCTTAATGACCCGGCTGATATGAGCCCCCTTAGGAAGACCAACACCGAGTCAGAACCACCGCTCAAGTTCAAGCAATCTGAAGACACCAAGCTCGTAAACTTCACACCGGGCAACTCATCGAAGCAATTCATTACTATGACCAGTTTGGATCTCGCATAGGAAAGCAGGCTCATCAAGTTCATCCATGAGAACCAAGACGTCTTTGCATGGAAGCCTCCTGACATGCCTGGAGTCCTAAGAGAACTTCCGGAGGACCACCTTAACATAGATCCTAAGACAAAACCAGTGCGCCAGTAACTCTGCAGTTTTAACGTGGAGAGGCGTAAGGCCATTGGAGAGGAAGTGGCCTAGCTCCTAGCTGCCGGGTTCATAGTGGAAGTTTTTCATCCCGAGTGATTCACTTACGCGGTGCTTGTGTTAAAGAAAAATGGTACTTGGCGCATGTGTGTCAACTACACCGAACTCAACAAGGCTTGTCCCAAGGATCCTTTCGCCCTTCCGCGTATCGATCAGATTATTGATTCTATGGTGGGTTGCGAGTGATTATGCTTCTTGGACGCATATTACGACTATCACCAAATCAAGATGGCAGTTGAGGACCAAGAAAAGACGGCCTCCTTCACCCCCTCGGAGCTTTCTGCTATGTTTCCATGCCTTTTGGGGTCAAGAGCGCTGGGGCAACTTATCAGCACTGCGTCCAAAACTGCCTAAGTGCACAGATCGGGCACAACATTCACGCTTATGTTGATGACATCATGGTGAAATCTCAGAATCAAGAAACACTTTTAGATGAAATCAAGGAAAGCTTTGACAATCTTCAGATACACCAGATGAAACTCAACCCGACAAAGTGTGTCTTTGGTGTTCCCGCGGGAATATTACTAGGCTTCCTGGTCTCTTAGCGGGGCATCGAGGCCAATCCGGACAAGATCAAAGCGGTGACGTCTTTGTCTGAGCCAGCCAATATAAACCAAGTCCAGTGACTCGCCGGACGCATTGTGGCCTTAAGCTGGTTTATAAGCCATTTGGGAGAAAAGGTGATCCCTTTCTACCAGCTATGGAGAAAATCAGGCGACTTCAAGTGGATGGACAAAGCTGGCAAGGCTTTTGAAGCCCTGAAGCAACATCTCATTAACCCGCATGTCTTGGTTGCTCCCAAGAAGAAAGAACCTATGCTTCTATACATCGCTGCCAACTCCAAGGTGGTGACCGTTGTAGTTGTGGTTGAGAAGAAAGAGGAAGGAAAGGAATATCCAGTTCAGCACCCGGTCTATTTTGTCATCGAAGTCTTAACCCTGGCCAAACAACGATATCCACATTGGTAGAAGTTGGTCTTCCGAAGCACTACTTCCAAGAGCACCCGATCACCGTGGTCAGTTCAGCACCCCTCGGTGACATCATACAAAATGGGAGGCCACGAGTAGGATTGCCAAGTGGGCTATCAAGCTTGGCGACCACGATCTGAAATACATGCCCCGAGTTGCTATTAAGTCCTAGGCGTTGGTAGATTTCATCAATGATTGGACAAAAATACAGATTCCATAAGATAGGCCACATACCATGTACTAGACCATGCACTTTGACGGATCAAGGCAGCTGCAAGGCTTGAGGGCTCGGTCATGTTATCTTCCCCAAAAGGTGACAAATTTTGTTATGTCTTATGGCTCATGTTTCCGTACACTAACAATGCAGCCGAGTATGAGGCCCTCCTACGTGGGCTTCAGACATCCAAAGAAATGAACCTTAGCTGGTCAGATGTCTGGGCGACTTAGATTTGGTGGCACAACAAGTTTCAGGGACTTGGGATTCTCAAGACCCCCTGATGGCGGCTTATCGATGAGCGGTCTCTAATGTGGCGGGTCATTTTCAAGGTTACCAGGTTGATCATATAGATACCGTCTCAACGAGGTAGGTGATTTCTTATCTAGACTTGGCTAACAAAGAAAGCTGGTACCACCTAATGTTTTTCTAGATGATACGTCTCCAACGTATCTACTTTTCCGAACTCTTTTGCCCTTGTTTTGGACTCTAATTTGCATGATTTGAATGAAACTAACCCGGACTGGCGTTTAGCAGAACTATCATGGTGTTGTTTTTGTGCAGAAATAAAAGTTCTCGTAATGACCTGAAAATGGACGAGGAATTTTTGTGGAATATATAAAAAATATTGGTGAAAGAATCAACCAGAGGGGAGGAGCCAGTGGGCCACGAGCCTAGGAGCCACGACCCCCCGTAGGCCACGCCTGGTGGGCTCGTGGGGCCCACGTGGCCCCTCTGACCTCCCCTCTAGTTCCATATAACCCTATTTGTCCCAGAAAAATCAGAGAGAAGAAATAATCGCGTTTTATGATACGGAGTCGCGACCAC
This sequence comes from Hordeum marinum, assembly GCA_022496015.1. Taxonomy (NCBI): domain Eukaryota; kingdom Viridiplantae; phylum Streptophyta; class Magnoliopsida; order Poales; family Poaceae; genus Hordeum; species Hordeum marinum. Next base: position 422,801,557 of record CM039677.1, read on the forward strand.
CGCCTGTTCTTCCTCGGGAGGGAAAATCTGGAGTCCGTTTTGGGCTCCGGAGAGGGGAAATCGAAGCCATCGTCATCGTCAACCATCCTCCATCGCCAATTTCATGATGCTTCCCATCGTTCGTGAGTAATCTCATCGTAGGCTTGCTGGACCGTGAGGGTTTGGATGAGATCTATCATCTAATAAAGTTAAGTTTGATAGGGTTTGATCCCTAGTATTCACTATGTTCTAAGATTGATGTTGCTACTACTTTGCTATGCTTAATGCTTGTCACTAGGGCCCGAGTGCCATGATTTCAGATCTGAACCTATTATTTTTTCATCAATATATGTGTGTTCTTGATCCTATTTTGCAAGTTGTAGTCACCTACTATGCGTTATGACCCGGCAACTCCGGAGTGACAATAGCCGGAACCACTCCCGGAGATGACCATAGTATGAGGATTCCATGTATTCACCATGTGTTAATGCTTTGTTCTGCTACTCTATTAAAAGGAGACCTTAATATCCCTAAGTTTCCAGTAGGACCCCGTTGCCACGGGAGGGATGGACAAAAGATGTCATGCAAGTTCTTTTTCATAAGCACGCATGACTATATATGGAATACATGCCTACATTACATTGACGAACTGGAGCTAGTTACATATCACCTTATGTTATAAATGTTACATGATAAATGCTATCCAACATAATTATCCATCACTGATTCCAATTCCTACGGGCTTTTCCTATACTGGTCTTTGCTACGTTACTTTACCGCTACTGCTGTTACACTTACTACACAAATCATTACTGCTACTGCTGCTATTGTTACTGGTACTATCATATTACTTTGCTACTAAAAACTTTGCTGCAGATATTAAATCTTTCAGGTGTGGTTGAATTGAAAACTCAACTTCTAATACTCGAAGATATTCTTTGGCTCCCCTTGTGTCGAATCAATAAATTTGGGTTGAATACTCTACCCTCGAAAACTGTTGTGGTCCCCTATACTTGTGGGTTATCAAGACCTTTTTCTAGCGCTGTTGCCGGGGAGCATAGCTCTATTTTCTGAGTTACTTGGGATTTATATCTGTTGATCACTATGAAGAAACTGCGAGATCCAAAAACTAAAGTTCTGCCCTCAACTACGAGGATAGGTAAGGAACTACCATCTAGCTCCGCACTTGATTCACCTTCTGTTATGAGTAAATTTGCGACACCGCCACCTGCTATTAATCCTGATATGTCCCCTATGCTTGATGATGCTACTTCTGCTATACATGATAATTATGCTGCTGCTTTGCTTTACAATGAGATGCCACTTGGTGAATTTCTGGATGCACACATTGCTAGACTTACTACTGAATCAAATGATACTTCTGAAACTGATGAAACTATTGAAATTGTACCTGCTGTTACACCTGTTAGACCTAGCCCTCCTAGATATGGATTTCCTAATATACCTAAGGGTTATGTTATGGAAGGAGAGGTAGCTGAAGACTTTCTTGCTTGTAAGGATAGCTATGATCTTGAGAAATTATTATGCAAGTGGAAAGAAAAATTTCTGAATGGTAGAATGAAATATGATCCTAAGTTTGCTACTTCACCTATTTTTGTTACTGATAAAGATTATGAGTTCTCTGTTGATCCTGAGGTAATCACTTTGGTTGAATCTGATCCTTTTCATGGTTATGAATCTGAAACTATTGTGGCACATCTTACTAAACTGAATGATATTGCCACCCTATTCACTAATGAGGAAAAAATTCGCTATTACTATATCCTTAAGTTGTTTCCTTTCTCACTAAAGGGTGATGCTAAAACTTGGTTTACCTCTCGCTCCTAGTTGTGTGCGTAGTCCCCAGGATATGGTATACTACTTCTCTGAGAAATATTTTCCTGCCCATAAGAAACAAGCTGCCTTGCAGGATATATATAACTTTGTGCAAATTGAAGAAGAAAGTCTCCCACAAGCTTGGGGGAGGCTTGTCCAGTTACTTAATGATTTGCCTGATCATCCTCTTAAGAAAAATGAAATACTTGATATCTTTTATAATGGACTAACCAATGCTTCTAGGGACCACCTAGATAGTTGTGCTGGTTGTGTTCTCAGGGAACGAACTATGGAACAAGCTGAAATTATATTAAATAATATCTTGAGAAATGATAATGCTTGGACTATTCCCGAACCATCTCTGAAGCCAACTCCGAAGAAAGGAGGTATTCTATTCCTCAGTCGTGAAGATATGCAAGAAGCAAGGAAATCTATGCGAGAGAAAGGTATTAAATCTGAAGATGTTAAGAATCTACCACGTATTGAAGAGATACATGGTCTTGATAACCCGACACAGGTGGTAGAGGTAAATTCTCTCCGTAGATTCAATGAGAGTGATATTCCTTATGATAAACCTGCTAGCTTACATTTAGATTATTGGGGAACGTTGCATGGGAAACAAAAAATTTCCTACGCACACGCACATCTATCCATGGTGATGAGCATCTATGAGAGGGAGAGTGGATCTACATACCCTATTGTAGTTGTTCCACCATCCCACTAACGGCTGGTTATTACTTTACCACAGCCCATGAGGCCTCTTGGGTCGAAATACCCCTCCCGGAGGTCTCCCGGTACACTACCGATAAGCCCGAAACTTTTCCAGCGACCAAAACAGGACTTCCTATATATGAATCTTTACCTCCGGACCATTCCGGAGCTCCTCGTGATGTCCGTGATCTCATATGGGACTCCTAACAACCTTCGGTCACCACCATACATAAATCTATACTACCAAAACATCACCAAACCTTAAGTGTGCAGACCCTGCGGGTTCGAGAACTATGTAGACATGACCGAGACACCTCTACGGTCAATAACTAATGGCGGGGCCTGGATGTCCACATTGGTTCCTACATTTTCTACGAAGATGTTTATCGGTCGAACCTCTATGTCAAGGATTCAGTTAATCCCGTATGATGTTCCCTTTGTTCTTCGGTATGTTACTTGCCCGAGATTCGATCGTCGGTATCTCCATACCTAGTTCAACCTTGTTATCGGCAAGACTCTTTACTCATTCCGTAATACAAGATCCCGTGACTAACACTTAGTCACATTGGTTACAAGGCTTGTTGTGATGTTGTATTACCGAGTGGGCCCTGGGATACCTCTCCGTCACACGGAGTAACAAATCCCAGTCTTGATCCATGCCAACTCAATAGACACCCTCGGAGATTCCTGTAGAGCACCTTTATAGTCACCCAGTTACGTTGCGACGTTTGATACACACAAGGCACTCCTCCGATGTCCATGAGTTGCATGATCTCATGGTCATAGGAACACATACTTGACATGCAGAAAATAGTAGCAATAAACTGACACGATCATATGCTACGTTTGTAGTTTGGGTCTTGTCCATCACATCATTCTCCTAATGATGTGATCCCGTTATCAAATGACATCACATGCTAATGGCTAGGAAACCGTGACCATCTTTGATCAACAAGCTAGTTCACTAGAGGCATACTAGGGACATAGTGTTGTCTATTTATCCACACATGCAATGTGTTTCCAATCAATACAATCAAAGCATGGATAATAAACGATTATCATGAACAAGGAAATACAATAATAAACACTTTATTTATTGCCTCTAGGCCATATTTCCAACAGTCTCCCACTTGCACTAGAGTCAATAATCTAGTTCACATCACTATGTGATTTACATTGTAATGAATCAAACACCCATGCAGTTCTGGTGTTGATCATGTTTAGCCCTTGGAAGAGGTTTAGTCAACAGGTCTGCAACATTCAGATCCGTGTGCACTTTGCAAATATTTATGTCCTTCTCCTCGAGGTAATACCGGATGGAGTTGAAGCGTCACTTTATGTGTCTGGTCCTCTTGTGAAACCTTGGTTCCTTGGCTAGAGCAATGGCACCAGTGTTGTCACAGAACAGGTTCATTGGATTCAGTGCACTAGGCACTACTCCAAGATCTGTCATGAACTGCTTCATCCAGACACCTTCCTTCGCCGCCTCCGAGGCTGCGATGTACTCCGCTTCGCACGTAGAATCAGCTACCACACTTTGCTTGGAAATGCAACAGCTTACCGCTCCCCCGTTAAGAATAAATACGTATCCGGTTTGCGACTTAGAGTTGTCTGGATCAGTGTGAAAGCTTGCATCGACGTAACCATTTACGACGAGCTCTTCGTCACCTCCATAAACGAGAAACATTTCCTTAGTCCTTTTCAGGTACTTAAGGATATTCTTGACCGCTTGCCAGTGCTCCATTCCAGGATCACTTTGAAGCCTTCCGGCCATACTTATGGCAAGGCTGACATCGGGTCTTGTGCATAGCATTGCATACATGATAGAGCCTATGGCTGAAGCATAGGGGATGACACTCATCTTTTCTCTATCTTCTGTTGTCACTAGGCATTGAGTCTTACTCAACTTCACACCTTGTAACATAGGCAAGAACCCCTTCTTGGACTGATCCATTTTGAACTTCTTCAAAACTTTATCAAGGTATGTGCTCTATGATAGTGCTATTAAGCGTTTTGATCTATCTCTATAGATCTTAATGCCTAATATGTAAGCAGCTTCATCTTGGTCCTTCATTGAAAAACTCTTGTTCAAATATTCCTTCATGCTTTCCAGCATTTCTATATTGTTTCAAATCAGCAATATGTCATCCACATATAATATTAGAAATGCTATAGAGCTCCCACTCACTTTCTTGTAAATACAAGCTTCTCCATCAACTTGTATAAACTCAAACGCTTTGATCACCTCATCAAAGCGCTTATTCCAACTCCGAGATGCTTGCACCAGTCCATAAATGGATCGCTGGAGTTTGCAAACTTTGTCAGCATTCTCTGGATCGACAAAACCTTCGGGTTGCATCATATACAACTCTTCCTCAAGGAAACCGTTGAGGAACGCCGTTTTGACATCCATCTACCAAATTTCATAGTCGAAATAAGCAACTATTGCCAACATGATTCTGACAAACTTAAGCATCGCTACGGGTGAGAATGTCTCATCATAGTCAACTCCTTGAACTTGTGAAAAACCCTTTGCCACAAGTCGAGCTTTATAGACAGTGATATTACCGTCCGCGTCTGTCTTCTTCTTAAAGATCCATTTGTTCTCAATGGCCTTTAGCCCTTCAGGTAATACTTCCAAAGTCCATACTTTGTTTTCATACATGGATTCCATCTCGCATTTCATGGCCTCTAACCATTTCTCGGAATCCGGGCCCATCACTGCTCCTCCATAGCTTGTAGGTTCATTGTTGTCCAACAACATGACCTCTAAGACAGGGTTGCCATACCACTCAGGAGTAGTACGCGCCCTTGTCGACCTACGAGGTTCAATAGTAGCTTGATGCAAAGCTTCATGATCATCATCATTAATTTCCTCTTCTACTGTCGTAGGTTCCACAGAAACAACTTTCTGCGCTGCGCTACTTTCTGGTTGAAGTAAAGGTTCAATAACCTCATCAAGCTCTATCTTCCTCCCACTCAATTCTTTCGAGAGAAACTCTTTCTCAAGAAATGTTCCGTTCTTAGCGACAAACACTTTGCCTTCGGATCTGAGATAGAAGGTATACCCGACTGTCTCTTTCGGGTATCCTATGAAGATGCATTTCTTCGCTTTGGGTTCCAGCTTTTCAGGATGATGCTTTTTGACATAAGCATCACATCCCCAAACTTTAAGAAATGACAACTTTGGCCTTTTGCCAAACCATAGTTCATATGGCATTGTCTCAACGGATTTCGATGGTTCCCTATTTAAAGTGAATGCAGTTGTCTCTAACGCATAACCCCAAAACGATAGTGGCAAATCAGCAAGAGACATCATAGAACGCACCATATCTAATAAGGTTCAATTACGACGTTTGGACACACCATTACACTGTGGTGTTCCGGGCGGTGTCAACTGTGAAACAATTCCACAATTTCTTAAGTGACTGCCAAACTCATAACTCAGATATTCACCTCCTCGATCGGATCGCAGGAACTTAATCTTCTTGTTACGATGATTCTCAACTTCACTCTGAAATTGCTTGAACTTTTCAAACGTTTCAGACTTGTGTTTCATTAAGTAAATATACCCATATATACTTAAGTCATCAGTGAAGGTGAGAAAATAACGATATCCACCCCGCGCTGCAACATTCATTGGACCACACACATCAGTATGTATGATTTCCAATAAGTCACTTGCCCGTTCCATTGTTCCAGAGAACGAAATTTTAGTCATCTTGCCCATGAGGCATGGTTCACATGTGTCAAGTGATTCAAAATCAAGTGACTCCAAAAGTCCATCAGCATGGAGCTTCCTCATGCGTTTTACACCAATATGACCTAAATGGCAGTGCTACAAGAAAGTGGTACTATCATTATCAACTCTACATCTTTTGGCATCAATGTTATGAACATGTGTGTCATCACTATCAAGATTCAATATGAATAAACCCCTAACATTGGGTGCATGACCATAAAATATATTACTCATATAAATAGAACAACATTTATTCTCTGATTTAAATGAGTAACCGTCTCGCAATAAACAAGATCCAGATATAATGTTCATGCTTAACGCAGGCACTAAATAACAATTATTTAGGATCATCACTAATCCCGATGGTAATCGAAGAGAGAGCATGCTGACGGCGATCACATCAACCTTGGAACCATTTCCCACGCGCATCATCACTTCGTCCTTCGCGAGCCTTCGTTTATTCCGTAGTTCCTGTTTTGAGTTGCAAATGTGAGCAACCGAACCGGTATCAAATACCCAGGCACTACTACAAGAGCTAGTAAGGTACACATCAATAACATGTATATCATATATACCTTGTTTGTCGTTGGCCGCCTTCTTGTCAGCCAGGTACTTGGGGCAGTTCCGCTTCCAGTGACCAGTTCCTTTGCAATGAAAGCACTCAGTTTCTGGCTTAGGTCCCTGCTTAGGCTCCTTTGTAGGAGTAGCAACTGATTTTCCATCCTTCTTGGTTTTACCCTTCTTGCCTTTGCCCTTGCCATTTTTCTTGAAACTAGTGGTTTTATTGACCATCAACACTTGATGTTCTTTCTGGATTTCAGACTCAACGACTTTCAGCATCGCAAACAGCTCGGCGACTGACTTGTTCATCCCGTGCATGTTATAGTTCATTACAAAGCTCTTGTAACTAGGTGGCAGTGATTGAAGAACTCTGTCACTGATTGCCTCTAGCGGGACGGTAATTCCCAACTCCGCTAGACGATTTGAATACCCAGACATTCTGAGTATGTGCTCACTGATAGACCCGTTCTCCTCCATCTTGCAAGCATCGAATTTATCGGAGGTCTCATACCTCTCGATCCGGGCATTCTTCCGAAAGATCAACTTCAACTCCTGGAACATCTCATATGCTCCATGACGTTCAAAACATCTTTGAAGTCCTGGTTCTAAGCCATACAATATTGCACACTGAACTATTGAGTAGTCTCCAGCACGAGCCTCCCAAGCGTTCTTAACGTTTCCGGAGGTCATGTCTTCTGGTTGGTTACCAAGCGGTGCATCAAGAACGTATTGTTTCTGGGAAGCCGTGAGGATAACCCTCAGATTACGGGCCCAGTCCACAACGTTACTTCCATCATCTTTCAACTTAGCTTTCTCTAGGAATGCATTAAAATTCAGGGGTGCTACTGCGCGAGCCATTGATCTACAACATAAATATGCAAAGGTTACTTAGACTATTGTTCAAGATAATGAGTTTAGTTAATCAAATTACTAAAGCTCCAACTCAAATTGACATCCCTCAGGTCATCTGAGTGTCACATGATCCAAATTCACCAACTCAAGTCCAATCATCATGTGAGTTAAGGTGGCTTCAATGGTGAACATCATTATGTTGATCATATCTACTATATGACTCATGTTTGACCTTTCGGTCTCTTGTGTTCCGAGGCCATGTCTGTACATGCTAGGCTCGTCAAGTTTAACCCGAGTGTTTTGCACATGCAAAACTGACTTGCACCCGTTGTATGTGAACGTAGAGTCTATCACACCCGATCATCACGTGGTGTCTCGACATGATGAACTTTCGCAATGGTGCACACTCGGGGAGAACACAATTTATCTTGAAATTAAGTGAGGGATCACCTTATAATGCTACCGTTGTTCTAAGCAAAACAAGGTGCATAAAAGGATTAACATCACATGCAAATCATAAGTGACATGATATGGCCATGATCTTGTGCTTTTGATCTCCATCATTAAAGCACCGGCATGATCTCCATCGTCACCGACACGACACCATGATCTCCATCATCTTGGTCTCCATCAATGTGTCGCCATCGAGGTTGTCGAGCCCAACATGCTTCTACTACTATTTCTATAATAGCGATAAAGTAAAGCATTACATAGCGCTTAATGATTGACACGCAGGTCATACAATAATTAAAGACAAACCTATGGCTCCTGCCGGTTGCCATACTCATCGACATGCAAGTTGTGACAATCTATACATCACATGATCATTCATACATCACATATATCACATCATGTAATTGGCCATATCGTATCACAACATACCCTGCAAAAACAAGTTAGGCATCCTCCAATTTTTGTTGCATGTTTTACGTGGCTGCTACGGGTATCTAGCAAGAACAATTCTCACCTACGCAAAAACCACAACGGTGATACACTAGTTGCTTTTCAACCTTCTCAAGGACCGCCTTTGTCGAATCTGATCCAACTAAAGCAAGAGAAACTGGCACCCGCAAGCCATCTAAGCAACAAGTTGTGATCGAGGGAACCGGTCTCTCGTAAGCGTACGAGTAATGTTGGTCCGGGCCGCTTCATCTCACAATACCGCTGAACCAAAATCCGACCAAGGGAGGAAGCAATCTAAGCATCAACGCCCACAAACCTTTTGTGTTCTACTCGAGATCTCATCTACACATAGACCTAGCTCTGATACCACTGTTGGGGAACGTTGCATGGGAAACAAAATTTTTCCTACGCACACGCAGATCTATCCATGGTGATGAGCATCTACGAGAGGGAGAGTGGATCTACATTCCCTTGTAGATCGCTAAGCGGGAAGCGTTAAGAAACGCAGTTGGTGTAGTTGAATGTCTTCGCGATCCAAATTGCCGAGCGTCCCGCGATCCAATCATGAACCGTCCCACGATCTCGTCACAATCCGTCCCGTGACCCAATCACGAACGTCTCAGGGCCTTGATCACGGTCCTTCCGATCTAGCACCAAACGGACGGCACCTCCGCGTTCTACACACGTGCAGCTTGATGACGATATCCACCGTCTTGATCCAGCAAGAGGGAGCGGAGAGGTAGAAGAGTTCGCCGGCAGCGTGACGGCGCTCTGGCGATGGTGGTGGAGGAATTCCGGCAGGGCTTCGCCTAAGTGCTGCAGAAAAACCGATCTAGAGGAGACTGGAGGAACGGGTTGCATGTGGCTGTGAAATCAAGTGCAAAACAACCAATACCTCCAGTATATATAGGAGGAGAGGAGAGGAGGCCTTGCGCAAGGGCGGGCCCTCTTAGGAGTCGGCCGAAGTGGGAGGTGGAGGAGGACACTCCTCCAATCCTAGTAGGACTAGGATTCATCCTTTTTGCCTTTTTTCACCTTTTTCCTTTGGGTTTCTTTCTTCCAGCCACATGGGCCTATTGTGGTTGTTCCACCAGCCCACTAAGGGCTGTTTATTACTTTCCCAGAGCACATGAGGCCTCTTGGGTCGAAATACCCCTCCCGGAGGTCTCCCGGTACACTACCGTCACTCCCGGTACACTACTGATAAGCCCGAAACTTTTCCGGCGACCAAAACGGGATTTCCTATATATGAATATTTACCTCCGGACCATTCCGGAGCTCCTCGTGGTGTTCGGGATCTCATCCGGGACTCCAAACAACCTTCGGTCACCACCATACATAACTCTATACTACCGAAACGTCACCAAACCTTAAGTGTGGAGACCCCGCGGGTTCGAGAACTAAGTAGACATGACCGAGACACCTCTACGGTCAATAACCAATGGCGGGGCCTGGATGTCCACATTGGTTCCTACATATTCTACGAAGATGTTTATCGGTCGAACCTCTATGTCAAGGATTCAGTTAATCCCGTATGATGTTTCCTTTGTTCTTTGGTATGTTACTTGCCCGAGATTCGATCGTCGGTATCTCCATACCTAGTTCAACCTCGTTACCGGCAAGTCTCTTTACTCATTCTGTAATACAAGATCCCATGACTAACACTTAGTCACATTGCTTGCAAGGCTTGTTGTGGTGTTGTATTACCGAGTGGGCCCTGAGATACCTCTCCGTCACACGGAGTAACAAATCCCAATCTTGGTCCATGCCAACTCAATAGACACCCTCGAAGACATGTGTAGAGCACCTTTATAGTCATCCAGTTACGTTATAATGTTTGATACGCACAAGGCACTCCTCCGATGTCCGTGAGTTGCATGATCTCATGGTCATAGGAACACATACTTGACATGTCAAAAACAGTAGCAATAAACTGACACGATCATATGCTACGTTTGTAGCTTGGGTCTTGTCCATCACATCATTCTCCTAATGATGTGATCCCGTTATCAAATGACATCACATGCCAATGGCTAGGAAACCTTGACCATCTTTGATCAACGAGCTAGTTCACTAGAGGCATACTAGGGACATAGTGTTGTCTATTTATCCACACATGCAATGTGTTTCCAATCAATACAATTAAAGCATGGATAATAAACGATTATCATGAACAAGGAAATACAATAATAAACACTTTATTTATTGCCTCTAGGGCATATTTCCAACATAGATGAATTTTATAACTTTGTTGTCAAACAACAAAGTTTTAATAATTATGTTAGCAGACAACTTGAACAAAATGCTCGCATGATTAATCATATAAGTGCTTGTGCGGATAGAAATGTCAATGATCTTAAGCTTATTAGTAAACATGCTTCTATGGTCACTACTCAAGTAGAGCAAGTACTTAAGGCTCAAAATGACTTGCCTAATGAATTGAATGATAATTCTGTTAAAGTTGTTACTAGAGGTGGTAGAATGACTCAGGAACCTTTGTATCCTGAGGGCCATCCTAAAAGAATTGAGCAAGATTCTCAAGGAATTAATACTGATGCACCTAGTCATCCTGCTAATAAGAAAAAGAAAGATGATAGGAAATTGCATGCCAGTAAACCTGTTTCTGTTACACCTGAGAATCAAAATGATATATCTATTTCTGATGCTGAGACACAATCTGGTGATGAACATGAGCCTAGTGATAATATTGATTATGATGTTCATATTGATGCTTAACCTAGTAATGATAATGATGTGGAAATTGAACCTGCTATTGATCCTGATAACCCACAACCTAAGAATAAAATATATGATAAGAGTGATTTTATTGCTAAAAGCACGGTAAAGAAAGAAAACCATGGGGTCAGAAACCCATGCCCTTTCCTCCCAAACCATCCAAGAAAAAGGATGATGAGGATTTTGAGCGCTTTGTTGAAATGATTAGACCTATCTTCTTGCAAATGCGTTTGACTGATATGCTTAAAATGTGTCCTTATGCTAAATACATGAAAGATATTGTGACAAATAAAAGAAAGATACCTGATATTGAGATTTCCACCATGCTTGCTAATTACACTTTTAAGGGTGGGACTCCTAAGAAACTAGGTGATCCCGGAGTACCCACTATAGCTTGCTCCATTAAAGGAAATTATGTTAGAACTGCGTTATGTGATCTTGGAGCCGGTGTTAGTGTTATGCCTCTTTCTTTATATCGTAGACTTGAATTAGATAAGTTGACACCTACTGAAATTTCTTTGCAAATGGCCGACAAATCAAGTGCTTTACCTATCGGCATTTGCGAGGATGTGCCTGTTGTGGTTGCAAACGTTACTATCTTAACAGACTTTGTTATCCTTGATATTCTCGAGGATGATGCCATGTCAATCATCCTTGGAAGACCCTTTTTAAACACTGTAGGAGCTGTTATTGATTGCAACAAAGGCAATGTCACTTTCCATGTCAATGGTAATGAGCATACAATGCACTTTCCGAAGAAACAATATCGGATTCATTGCATAAATCCTATTTAAAGATCTTCATCCATTATTGTTGGAAGCTTTGAAATTCCTTTAACTACTATCAAGATGAGATATGATATACTTATTGTTGGGGATATGCATATCCCCATTGAGGTAACCTAGTGATTTTTCGAAGATTCTCCGGTTTCATTTGATTCGAAAAAAGTTTGTCTAGGAGACTTGATCAACCTCATTGATGGATTTCTTTTGATGACCATGAGATGGATGAATCTAGAAGTCACAACCTTCTGTTCTCAACTTTTACTTTCTTTTATTTAGTAGAAAAATAATAAATATGGCATTATTTTCCCATTTTCTCCATTATCCGTCCAATAAAAAATGACCTGAAAATAAAAGTTCTTCAAATGCCCTGAAATTTTAGTATGATTTTTTCTAGATTTTTTTTTGAAACAAATAACTAGTCAGGGGGATGCACCAGTGGGCCACGAGCCCAGGAGGCGCGGCCACCCCCCTGGCCGCGCCTGGCAGGCTCATGGGGCCCACGTGCCCCCTCCACTTATTCCTACCCCCATCTCCTTCTTCTTCCTCCAGAAAAAATCATTCTCCAGCTCAAACCCGTGTTCTTGCTCATTTTAATGCATTTTTCGATCTCCTTCTGTAAAGCTCCATTCACCGAACTATTTTAGGGAACTGTTCCTTGGTATGTGACTCCTCCATTGGTCCAATTAGTTTTTGTTCTAGTGCTTTATTCATTGCATATTATTGCTGCCTTGGTGACCCTGTTCTTGAGCTTTGCATGTTAATTTTATTTGGTCCCAAGTAGTTTTGATGCAAGATATGGCCTCTAGGCACTTCTAGGAGTAGTTGCTATGAGTTTTGTTAAGTTTTATTCACTTTTATTTTGAGTCACTAAAAATTTCAGAATTATTTCAGAAAAAGAAAAAGAATTATGAGGAGGTTTCTAAGGGGCTCTTTGATCCATAACCCCAAGGAAGATGAAAATGTGAAGAAGAAACCCAAGTATCCAGTTCCTCGAGTTGCAGAAGTTCGAGCATGCGAGTGGCCAAGCAATACATTCTTGCATGCTGCCGAACTTCATAAGGATTTTTATTACTTGGTGGAGAACGCCGGCCTTACTACGTTTGTTGAAGATAAGTGTCCACAATACCTCCTCCTCACTCATACTTTCGTGCAAAGCTTTAATTTCCCTCCGAGGAAGAGTCCCCCTATGGTTGAGTTCAAGTTATATGATATCCCCCAGAGCATGTCACTTCAGGATTTTTGCAATGTTTGCAAGTTACCCTATGATGGGGATATTCATGAACCTCGCCCACGGGACTTGGAGGCTTTCATTGATACTATTGCCGTAGGAGAAGAGAGAGGGGTGTCTGGCGCCAGAATTGCCAGTGTGCTATTTTTCTATATTCATAGGAAAATGTTTGATTGGCCATGGAAAGGCCGGGGCCCTTAGTTCCCCAGATCTTGCAGTCTTACGCTCAAATTTACATAATGATAGAACTTATAGTTTGGGTGCTATTGTTGCCCGACGGTTGGACACGAACCGTTCCAAGGGCACGGTGTATGGAGGTATCTATGCTACTCGTCTAGCTAGACATTTTGGGATACCTGCTAGGTGTAGCGACCCGACCTGAAAGGTCGAATCACCGGTTTTTCCGTACCATCCCGAGATCATGCTGGTACACACCCGGTACATCAATGTATATATCAAAGGGAAATCACACATCATTAATTAATCAAAATCTCATATCGAGTACTTTATTACAATAAGAATTACAATAAAGTGGCTGAAGGCCAACTCATGAGATAAACTAAACCAAAGTCTTGCGGAAGCACCAAGGTAGTTGAGTCCATCTGACTCCAAGGGCATCTCACCAAGCGTAGAGCGTATCCTCATTCCTGATCGGAAAAGCACTCTGCAACATGATACGTTGCAGCCGTGTAGGTCAACATATTGAATATGCCGGCAATGTCACAAAATAGAGGGTGAAGAGTAATCATCTATTCTATATGCAAATATGGCAGGTGGGGTAGTAAGTTTTGCATAAAGCCAATTTTTCCTACAACAAGAGAGGGGCTAAGCAAAAGTTATTACTACTATGTTGGTTGATTAATGAGATGGTTCCACCAACCAAATCTCATAACCAAGTTGTCATTATTACCCTCATCAATATAATACTTTGTGTTGAGAATTTCAGATAGTTTCAGTTCCTTTGGCTCAAGTTGTCCATGACCGTGGACACGGCTAATCGATTAGGTTTGGGCACTCTGCAGAGTTTTGCACACGTTCCCCATAAGATTTGATCGCCTCCGTTTGATTTCTCGTGCTTCAGGGTGTTTGAGAAATGGATGACCAAAACATGGTCTTCTAAAGGGTTTCCCTGAGACTCTGTCGGTGCCCATCCTTTCCTACCGTTCTTCTACATCTCGTAGCACCGCCTATCCAGGGTCACCACAGTATCCAACCAAGCCAGAGCCCATAATGGCTTGTGGCTGTGCAGGTAAGCCTTGGGTCTTGAAGCATCCATCCATCTCTTGTGCGTGGGTGGACCTTTCCTCGTGAATACTCGCACTTCTCCAACAACACCAAGGCTAACCACTGGTTTCTCCAGGGCGCCATTCAACCATCATCCACCCAGAGGTATGTTGATAACTCGGAGTCTTGAAGTCTTGATCATATAGCAGGTCTTGAAATTATTATCTCACAACTCTCATCAATCACACAACCAACCCCGTCTACTAATAGCATAGCAAAATTGAATCAACGTTTCCCGGGGCCAATGTGTCAAAGGGGTGAGGGGATCCTACCACATGATACTACAACAAGTAACCAAGTTTCCAATTACCTACTTGCATGCAATTGGGGAGATGGTAGAGCTAATGCAATAAAAACATGGGTAAATATGATCAAAGTGACTTGCCTTGCTGACGATCCTCGTACTCAAGTGACTCTAGATAACATGCTTCGCACTCCAAATGATCTAACGAATCAAACAAGAGCACACCATAAGCATAAACACAATACAATTCACATAATTCAGCAAGGTTAAACAAACAATACTAAAACCATTCAATAGTAACAATCAAGAGAAAGAAATCAAAACAAAATTTGACTCACAATTTTTTAGTGTCAAAACTACTACTACTTTAAGACAAACAACTATTTTAGTTAACCAAGCAATAGTTAGTGGAAAAGAAATAGTAAAATTAATTTTAGTAAACAGAATTAAATTCACTTAAACTTTTGTGTAAAGAGAAACTACTAAAAATTATAATTTATAAAACATCACTAAATGAAAATAACTAGAATTTCCTATAACATTAGAGTAGGAAACAAAACAACATTATTATTATCATAGCAAGTAATTTTCCCTAAAGGTTTGAAACAACAAAATCTAATGAAAACTACTAACAAAAGTTAAACTAATTCAGGTTCAAATTAAATTCAAATTAAAATAACTAAACTACATTAAGAACTAAATAGATTCTGTTTTTGTTAAAAACCCTAACCAAATTTATCCTAAAAATTCTCAAACTATGCAGGATGATAGTTCTAACTAATACGAATCAGTGGCAAAAAGATTCAGTCAAAAATAAATTGTTAAACTCATGTTATACAGATTTTAGTAATTTAAACAAATTTTGTTAGATTCAAATTTTAAAGTTCAAATTTGAAATCTAAGCATACAGACATAGACTACAACAAATTTGAGAACTAATGCAAAAAGAATTAACTAAAAACACCAAATATTTCAAAAGATATGATAAAAACAAAAACAAAATACATTCTGTTTTCTAAAACAGAAAAGAAAAAGAAAAACATTCTATCAATCGGACAGGGTGTACGTGGCTTGCTGTGATTGGCCGAGGCTGTGTGCGTGCGGGAGCTAACGAGCGGACGACCGAAACTTAACGCGTACCGGTTCGGGGTTTTAAGTGATCTAATCTGACGCATTGGTTTGGAATCGGACGGCTACGGAGCGGGGCGACGGCTTACAGAGAGGGGGTCGAGGTTTCTGGCGAGGTCGACGACGGCCGGAGGTCGGAGGTGCTCGGGGACGATGGTACGGTGGTCGAGGGCGGCGTCCAAAAGCTTCAAACGGCAGCGGTGAGTCTCCAGCGTCGATTGGTGGCGTCGGAGGGGGCTGGGCGTGAGTGTGGCGACGGGCAGGAGCTCGGGGAGGTCCGGTTGGAGTTAGAACTCCAGCGAGGTGTGGGGGCAGAGTTCCGGCGAGGGAAGAGGGGTTTCGGGTGTGGAACGAAGAGCGGAGAGGGCCGGGGTTTATATAGGCCAGGTGCGGTGGTCGGGGACGGAGAGAGGGGCGAGATCCGCGGAGAGGGATCTCCGGCGAGGTCGTCGGGCGCGGGGAAGGGGACGGGCGCGTTGATGCCGCGGTCGGACGGTGGGTCCTGCATGTTAGTGAGGGTGGGACGCGGGATCTACACGTCGGTGGCCGCCCCGGAGTGATTTCGGGTCTTAAAGGCGGTGGGCCGGCCCGGTTCGGTTTAATATATTTCCTTTTCCATATCTAGAGTATTTAAAACTCCTTTAATGCATTCAAAATATTTCCAAATATAGGAAATATATATATCGAATTGATCAGGGGAATAAATGCTATTTAATGAACATTTTTCCTCTGTCAAAATGAATACTTAAAAAAAATATTTTCAGAAAATGCCTAATTGATTTTAAATCCGTTTGCAATAATAATTTTTTTAAATAACCCCCCTTGTTTTATTGTTCAAATATTTCACCAAGATTCCCCTGGTGTGGAGTGTCATGTTACTCCCCTCTTTGTTTGAACGTTTCCAGAGGTTTTCGAATAGGTGAAACAAGAAAAATGAAAAAGTGAAAGTGGCCTTTCAGAATTTCAATAGATGAACTTCAACCATTCTATTCATTCAAACAATGTGATGATGATGCATATCTATATTTCATAACATTCCAAAATGAAATATTGGGATGTTACAAACCTACCCACCTTAAGATGAATCTCGCCCTCGAGATTCGGGTTGGCTAGAAAATAGGTGCGGGTGGTCTCGACGAAGATCTTCTTCGCGTTCCCAGGTGGCTTCTTCCTCGGTGTGGTGACTCCACAGAACTTTACAAAACTTGATGATCCTGCTATGGGTAACTCTGTTGGCAGTCTCGAGGATCTTGACGGGCTTCTCCTCGTAAGTCTGATCACTGTCAAGTTGTATGGCTTCTAAGGGCACTGTGTCTCTGAAAGGAATATCAGCCATCTCAGCATGGCATTTCTTCAGCTGGGAAACATGGAAAACATCATGAACCCCGGACAATCCTTCCGGCAATTCCAGCTTGTATGCAACTTCACCTCTATGTTCAAGAATTTTGTAGGGGCCTATAAATCTGGGTGCGAACTTTCCTTTAACACGAAACCTCTTGATTCCTCGAAGTGGGGACACACAAAGGTATGCTCGGTCTCCTACTTCATACGTCACTTCCTTGCGTTTGTTGTCAGCATAGCTCTTCTGCTGGAATTGAGCTATCTTGAGTCTGTCACGAATCAACTTGACCTTCTCTTCAGAATCTCGGATAAGATCGGGACCAAAAAGTTTTCGGTCGCCAACACCATCCCACATCAATGGTGTTCTGCATCTCCTTCCGTATAGAGCTTCGAAAGGGGCCATCTTCAGACTGGTCTGATAACTATTATTGTACGAGAACTCTGCGTATGGTAAGTTGTCATCCCAACTAGACCCATAGTCTAGCGCACAAGCTCTCATCATGTCCTCCAGAATCTGGTTGACTCTCTCAGTCTGTCCATCGGTCTGTGGATGAAAGGCTGTACTGAACTCTAGCCTCGTACCCAAAGTCTCATGTAGCTGATGCCAAAACTTTGAGTTAAATTGTGTTCCTCTGTCTGACACGATACTCCTCGAAACTCCATGCAGACACACGATCCTGGTCATTTATATCTTGGCTAACTTAGCACTGGTATAGGTGGTCTTTACTGGGATGAAATGAGCCACCTTGGTCAAGCGATCGACCACTACCCAGATGGAATCATAACCGGAACGAGTCCTGGGTAATCCTGTGATGAAGTCCATACCAAGCTTATCCCAATTCCATTCGGGTATCGGAAAAGGTTGGAGTAACCCTGCTTGTTTCTGATGTTCCGCCTTTACTCGCTGGCAAACATCGCAAACAACAACATGTTTGGCAATATCCTTCTTCGTGCCTCTCCACCAGTAACTTTCCTTCAAATCTAGATACATCTTGGTGTTGCCTGGGTGTATCGAGTAAGGTGAATCGTGGGCTTCCTGAAGTATCAACTTCTTGAGCTCTGGGTCATTGGGCACATAGATTCGGTTCTCGAACCAGAGAGTTCCTTGTTCATCCTCACGAAAACCTTTAGCTTTTCCACCCTTCATTCTCTGTTTTATCTCAACTATCTCCTTGTCCGTCTTCTGGGCTTCACGAATTCTTTCGGTCAAGGTGGACTGGATCTCTAGTGTGGCAACATATCCTCTTGGAACTATCTCTAGCCGGAGCTCTCTAAGATCATCAGCTAACTCCTTGGGTAATCCTCCCGCTATGAGTGTGTTCACATAACTCTTCCGGCTCATGGCATCTGCTACAACATTTGCCTTTCCTGGATGGTAGTGTAATCTCATGTCATAGTCCTTGATTAACTCTAGCCATCTCCTCTGTATGAGGTTCAATTCCTTCTGCGTGAAGATATACTTCAGTCTCTTATGATCAGTGTAAACATCACAACTGTATCCGACGAGGAAATGTCTCCAAGTCTTGAGTGCATGCACTACGGCTGCTAAATCCAAATCATGGGTGGCATAGTTCAACTCATGAGGTCATAGTTGTCTGGATCCATATGCTACAACTTTTCCCTCCTGCATGAGTACTCCTCCGAGTCCTTGACGTGATGCATCACAATAAACTTGGAAATCCTTCCGAATATTTGGCAGGATCAACACTGGGGCTGTGACCAAACATTTCTTCAACTCCTGGAAACTGGCTTCATATTCCTTAGTCCAAATATACTTAGACTCTTTCTTCAATAGCTCCGTCATGGGCTTGGCAATCTTTGAGAAATTCTCAATAAACCTTCGGTAGTATCCGGCAAGTCCAAGGAAACTGCGCATCTTCTTAACTGAGGTGGGTGACTTCCACTCGGTGACTGCCTCAACCTTAGCGGGGTCCACTGCTATTCTGTCTCCGGAAATAATGTGTCCAAGGAATCCGACTTCCGTCAGCCAAAATCCACATTTGCTGAACTTGGCATATAATTGATGCTCTCTAAGCTTCTCGAGAACTAAACGCAAGTGTTCCTTGTGTTCTTCCTCGCTCTTGGAGAATATCAAAATATCATCGATGAACACCATGACAAACTTGTCCAGATATTCCATAAACACTTTGTTCATCAAACTCATGAAATAGGCAGGTGCATTAGTTAAACCAAAGGACATGACGATATACTCATACAAGCCATACCTTGTGGTGAAAGCTGTTTTGGGTATATCCTGTTCACGAATTTTCAACTGGTGATACCCTGATCGAAGATCAATCTTGGAGAACACTTTGGCTCCTACTAGCTGATCAAACAAGTCATTAATCATCGGCAGAGTGTACTTGTTCTTGATAGTCACCTCGTTCAATGCACGATAATCGACTACCATCCTCAAGGTTTTATCCTTCTTCTCCACCAAAAGAACTAGGGCTCCCCAAGGTGAGGAACTTGGGCGAATATACCCCTTGTCCAATAACTCCTTAATTTTCTTCTTGATTTCTACTAGATCATTTGCGGGCATCCGATAGGGTCTCTTGGAAATTGGGGCTGTTCCTAGAAGTAACTCTATCAGGAACTCAATCTCTCTATCTGGTGGCATGCCTGGTAATTCTTCCGGGAATACGTCTGGAAAGTCTTGTACCACTGGTACTTCCTCCTGCACAACTCCTGTGAGAGAATTTAACCGAGCACTCATCCATGTACGTCGGGATACATACTTAATCCTCTTGTTCTCTGGGGTGGTGAGCAAGATAGACTTGCTGGGGCAATCTTGGTTTCCTTCATTCTTGGTCATCCAATCCATGCCTAGGATTACATCCAATCCTTGTGACTCTAAGACGATGAGGTCGGTGGAAAAAACGTGTTTTCCTATATTGAGTTTCAATGCGTGGCATCCTATTCCTGCCATCATCATGCCTCCCGGTGAACTAACCTTAATGGGCTGACTAAGGGTTCTGGCAGGTAAACCATACTTTTCCACAACTACCCTTGATATGAATGAATGAGTTGCACCGGAATCAAAAAGTACCGTAACTGAACGTGAATTCAATAGAAACTTACCAACCACAGTCTCGGGCTGATCGTAGACCTCCTCCACATCAATTTGGTACACCTGAGCACGGGTAATGGGTTGGGCTTCTTAGTGTTGGGGAACGTCGCATGGGAAACAAAATTTTTCCTACGCACATGCAAACCTATCCATGGTGATGAGCATCTACGAGACGGAGAGTGGATCTATGTACCCTTGTAGATCGCTAAGCGGGAAGCGTTGAGAAACGTGGTTGGTGTAGTCGTACTTCTTCGCGATCCAAATCGCCGAGCGTCCCGCAATCTAATCACGAACCGTCCCGCGAACCAATCACGAACCGTCCCGCGATCCAATCACGATCCGTCCCGCGAACCAATCACGAACCGTCCCGCGATCCAATCACGAACCGTCCCGCGATCCAATCACGAACCGTCTCGCGATCTCTTCACGATCCGTCCTGCGATCCAATCATGAACCATCTCGCAATCTCTTCACGATCCGTCCCGCGATCCAATCACGAACGTCCCGTGGTCTTGATCACGATCCTTCCGGTCTAGTGCCGAACGGACGACACCTCCGCGTTCAGCACACGTGCAGCTTGATGACGATCTCCACCGTCTTGATCCAGCAAGAGGAGGTGGAGAGGAGAGAGAGTTCACCGGCAGCGTGACGACGCTCCGGTGATGGTGGTGGTGGAGCAATTCCGGCAGGGCTTCGCCTAAGCGCTACAGAAATCCGATCTAGAGGAGCACTGGTGAAACGGGTAGCACGTGGCCATAAACTGTGTCCAAAAGCCACCCAATCCACTAGTATATATAGGAGGGAGGGAGAGGCAACCCTTGGCGCAAGGCCAAGGGGCTCTAGAAGTCGGCCGGCTAGGAGGGGGGAATCCTATTCCACCTCCAATCCTAGTTGGACTAGGATTGCTCCCTATTGGCTGATTTTCCACTTTTCCCTTTAGCACTTTGTCTCCCTGCGCCATGGGCCTTTGTGGCTGATTTCCCAGCCCACTAAGGGCTGGTAATTAGTCTCCCACAGCCCATGGACCTCTTGGGTTCGAAATACCCCTCCCGGAGGCCTCCCGGTACACTACCGGCACTCCCGGTACACTACCGATGAGCCCGAAACTTTTCCGGCGACCAAACTGTGACTTCCTACATATGAATCTTTACCTCCGGACCATTCCGGAGCTCCTCGTGACATCCGGGATCTCATCCGGGACTCCTAACAACCTTCGGTCACCACCATACATAACTCTACACTACCGAAACGTCATCGAACCTTAAGTGTGCAGACCCTGCGGGTTTGAGAACTATGTAGACATGACCGAGACACCTCTACGTCCAATAACCAATGGCGGATCCTGGATGTCTACATTGGTTCCTACATATTCTACAAAGATCTATCGGTCGAACCTCTATGTCAAGGATTCAGTTAATCCCGCATAACGTTCCCTTTGTTCTTCGGTATGTTACTTGCCCGAGATTCGATCGTCGGTATCTCCATACCTAGTTCAATCTCGTTACTGGAAAGTCTCTTTACTCGTTCCGTAATACAAGATCCCGCAACTAACAATTAGTCACATTGCTTGCAAGGCTTATTGTGATGTTGCATTACCGAGTGGGCCCCGAGATACCTCTCCGTCACACGGAGTAACAAATCCCAGTCTCGATCCATGCCAACTCAACAGACATCATCGGAAATTCCTGTAGAGGACCTTTATAGTCACCCAGTTACGTTGCGACGTTTGATACACAGAAGGCACTCCTCCGATATCCGTGAGTTGCATGATCTCATGGTCATAGGAACATATACATTGACATGCAGAAAACAGTAGCAATAAACTGACACGATCATATGCTATGTTTGTAGTCTGGATCTTGTCCATCACATCATTCTCCTAATGATGTGATCCCATTATCATATGACATCACATGTCAATGGCTAGGAAACCCTGACGATCTTTGATCAACGAGCTAGTTCACTAGAGGCATACTAGGGACATAGTGTTGTCTATTTACCCACACATGCAATGTGTTTCCAATCAATGCAATTATAGCATGGATAATAAACAATTATCATGAACAAGGAAATATAATAATAAACACTTTATATATTGCCTCTAGGGCATATTTCCAACACTTAGTTGCTGAGTTGCCGTTGTTGTTGCAGTTTCCATTTCCCGTCTTGTTCTGAGGACAATCAGTGGCATAGTGCCCAGTCTTCTAGCACTTGAAGCAGGTGATATGGTTCAGATCCTTCTGAGCTGGGGCGGGACGGTGCTGGTTGCCATTCCCATTTCCATTCCCATTCTTGGGGTTGCCATTGTTGGGACGATTATTCCCATTGCCTCCATGGTTGTGGCTTCCATGGTTGTGCACGGCTTGAGTGTGTCCTCCATACTTACCGGTCCCTGATCTGGTATTTCCTGGGTACGGGGAGTAACAGGGCTTCTGATGAGATCCAGAGTTAGACTT
The DNA here is from genome assembly GCA_022496015.1 of Hordeum marinum. Taxonomy (NCBI): domain Eukaryota; kingdom Viridiplantae; phylum Streptophyta; class Magnoliopsida; order Poales; family Poaceae; genus Hordeum; species Hordeum marinum. The sequence goes on from CM039677.1 coordinate 422,824,413, forward strand.
CCCCTGTCCATACTTCCTCTTGTGGTTCTCGATTTGCTGCCGCTTCCCCTCCAAGATGAGGGCCTTGTCTACCAGCTCCTGGTAGTTGTTGAAATCTGCTACCATCAATTGCACGCTCAACTCATCGTTGAGTCCTTCCAGGAACTTCTCCTGCTTGGCTGCATCATTGGCCACGTCTCCTGGTGCATAACGTGCCAACGTGCTGAATTCATCCACATACTGGGCCACGGAGCGACTTCCCTGGCGTAAGTTGTGAAACTCACACTTCTTCAAACTCATGGCTCTAGCTGAGACATGAGCGGGGCGGAAAGCTAGCTTGAACTGCTCCCAAGTCACATCAGCAATGGGGTATGTGGTGGTGTAGTTCTCCCACCATGCAGCTGCGGGTCCCTCAAGTTGATGTGCGGCAAAGCGCACCTTTTCAGCATCAGTGCATCCAGCGGTGGTGAGCTCCCTCTCCATCTTGCGAAGCCAGTCATCTGCCACAATGGGATCAGTGCTGCTAGAGAAGGTTGGTGGTCTCAGCCGTAGAAAACGGGTGGGGTTGTCTCCCTAAGGTGGAGGGTTGTTGTTCTGGTTACTGTTCTGATTGTTGTTCTGATTCTGGATCAACAGTTGCATCAGGGCATTCTGCTGCTGGAGAAGTTGTGTGAATTTCGGAGGAAAGGTGAATTCGAGTTCACGTCGTGGAGGCATCTTGCTGTTTTCAGAGGGATGAGAATTAGAATAGAACAAGGGCCTAGAAGAGAATTTCACTAACCATATGCAATGCAACAAACATATCACATCAAACACTCATTCATTTATTCATCTCAAGGTTCAAACATCGAGATACAAGTCTCAATTCAAACTAAGCATCGACCTACGTTTTAACGTTGAAAATGAAAGATACATGGGGGGGCATGACTAAAGTTCTCCTCAGAAGTACATAGTAGTGGGTCCTCCGGTGGTGCTCTCCTCATAGTCATCATCATTGCTGATCAAAGGAGCCACATCTCCTTCTGGGTGGAGATTTTCTCCCATGTCTAGCTGTTCCTCCAGAGTTGCAATGCGAGTGTTCAGCTTCTCGATCCTCTCCAAGAAGTCCTTCGCTTCATGCTCATGCTCGTACTTGGCTTCCCGTAGGTCAGCCTCGAGGTCAAGCTCGCGGTTCATCAGCTTCTTGATCGTCTTCATGTCAGCACGTACCCGAAGCTCCAGAGTCCTGATGTGAGTCTCCAAAGTATGGATATAGGAAATGTTGGAGTCTTCAGTGGGGGTGTTTATGATATTTCCATTGACATCCCTGCGGCAAACGATGCTGACTCCTTGTGAAATGGGACCACCCCTGTATTCCTCCTGAATACGTCCGAGGGCATGGTGAATCTCCATGTCCCTACCAAGAATCCAGCTGGGTGCCACAAACTTGAAGTCGAGTGGCTCTGTGCGATAACCAAAAGTCCTTCCGGGAATGTGCACTTCGATCCTATAGCGATCGTCTTGTGGGTAAGACAAGATCGCAGTCTCGGTGATGGTTGGCAGAGCAATCCTTACATCATTGACGATCCATGTCAGCTCTTTGCCAAAAGGCATGGTAGCGTCAGGCTGGGAAAACTCCGTGAAGCGAACTGGGGCGAAGGTGGCCATCTAGAAAATTGAAATAAAATCGGAGAGAAGTCAGAAGTGAGTAGATGAGATTTTAAGACTTTGAAAAGAAAGAATATTATCCTAAGGCTTTTCCAATCCTAGGGGTTACGTCCTACGGTCAACGTGTGCTTTGATACCATCTCTGTAGCGACCCGACCTGAAAGGTCGAATCTCCGGTGTTTCCGTACCATCCCAAGATCATGCTGGTACACACCTGGTACATCAATGTATATATCAAAGGGAAATCACATAGAATTAATTAATTGACATCTCATATCGAGTCCTTTATTACAATAATAATTACAATAAAGTGGATGAAGGCCAACTCATGAGATAAACTAAACCAAAGTCTTGCGGAAGCATCAAGGTAGTTGAGTCCATCTGACTCCAAGGGCATCTCACCGAGCGTAGAGCGTATCCTCACTCATGGTCATAAAAGCACTCTACAACATGATACGTTGCAGCCGTGTAGGTCAACATATTGAATATGCCGGAAATGTCACAAAAGAGAGGGTGAAGAGTAATCATCTATTCTATATGCAAATATGGCAGGTGGGGTAGTAAGTTTTGCATAAAGCCAATTTTTCCTACAACAAGAGAGGGGCTAAGGAAAAGTTATTACTACTATGTTGGTTGATTAATGAGATGGTTCCACCAACCAAATCTCATACCCAAGTTGTCATTAATACCCTCATCAATATAATACTTTGTGTTGAGAATTCCAGATAGTTTCAGCTCCTTTGGCTCAAGTTGTCCATGATCGTGGACACGGCTAATGGATTAGGTTTGGGTACTCTGTAGAGTTTTGCACATGTTCCCCACAATATTTGATCGCCTCCATTTGATTTCTCGCACTTCAGGGTGTTTGAGAAACGGATGACCAAAACATGGTCTTCTAAAGGGTTTCCCTGAGACTCTGTCGGCGCCCATCCTTTCCTACCATTCTTCTACATCTCGTAGCACCGCCTGTCCAGGGTCACCATAGTATCCAACCAAGCCAGAGCCCATAATGGCTTGTGGCTGTGCAGGTAAGCCTTGGGTCTTGAAGCATCCATCCATCTCTTTGTGCCTGGGTGGACCTTTTCGCGTGAATACTAGCACTTCTACAGCAACACCAAGCCTAACCACTGGTTTCTCTAGGGCGCCGTTCAACCATCATCCACCCAGAGGTATGTTGAAAACTCGGAGTCTTGAAGTCTTGATCATATAGCAGGTCTTGAAATTATTATCTCACAACTCTCATGAATCACACAACCAACCCCGTCTACTAATAGCATAGCAAAATTGAATCAACGTTTCCCGAGGCCAAAGTGTCAAAGGGGTGAGGGGATCCTACCACATGATACTACAACAAGTAACCAAGTTTCCAATTACCTACTTGCATGAAATTGGGGAGATGGTAGAACTAATGCAATAAAAACATGGGTAAATATGATCAAAGTGACTTGCCTTGCTGACGATCCTCGTACTCAAGTGACTCTAGATAACAAGTTTCGCACTCCGAATGATCTAACGAATCAAACAAGAGCACACCATAAGCATAAACACAATACAATTCACATAATTCAGCAAGGTTAAACAAACAATACTAAAACCATTCAATAGTAACAATCAAGAGAAAGAAATCAAAACAAAATTTGACTCACAAATTTTTAGTGTCAAAACTACTACTACTTTAAGACAAACAACTATTTTAGTTAACCAAGCAATAGTTAGTGGAAAAGAAATAGTAAAATTAATTTTAGTAAACATAATTAAATTCACTAAAACTTTTGTGTAAAGAGAAACTACTAAAAATTATAATTTATAAAACACCACTAAATGAAAATAACTAAAATTTCCTATAACATTAGAGTAGGAGACAAAACAACATTATTATTATCATTATTATTATCATAGCAAGCAATTTTCCCTAAAGGTTTGAAACAACATAACCTAATGAAAACTACTAACAAAAGTTAAACTAAAGAGGTTCAAATTAAATTATAATTAAAATAACTAAACTACATTAAGAACTAAACATATTCGGTTTTTGTTTAAAACCCTAACCAAATTTATCCTAAAAATTCTCAAACTATGTAGGATGATAGTTCTAACTAATACAAATCAGTGGCAAAAATATTCACTCAAAAATGAAATTTTAAACTCATGTTATGCAGATTTTAGTAATATAAACAAATTTGGTTAGATTCAAATTTTAAATTCAAATTTGAAATCTAAGCATACAGACATAAACTACAACAAATTTGTGACCTAATGCAAAAAGAATCAACTAAAAACACCAAATATTTTAAAAGATATGATAAAAACAAAAACAAAATACATTCTGTTTTCAAAAACAGAAAAGAAAAAGAAAAACATTCTATCGATCGGACATGGTCTACGTGGCATGCTGTGATTGGCCGAGGCCGTGTGCGTGCTGGAGCTAGTGAGCGGACGACCGAAACTTAACGCGTACCGGTTCGGGGTTTTAAGTGATCTAATCTGACGCGTTGGAGTGGAATCGGATGGCTACGGAGCGGGGCGGCGGCTTACAGAGAGGGGGTCGAGGTTTTCGGCGAGGTCAACAGCGGCCGGAGGTGGGAGGTGCTCGGGGACGATGGTATGGTGGTCGGGGGTGGCGTCCAAAAGCTTCAAACAACGGCGGTGGGTCTCCGGCGTCGATTGGTGGCGTCGGAGGGGGCTGGGGGTGAGTGTGGCGACGGGCAGGAGCTCGGGGAGGTCCGGTTGGAGTTAGAACTCCGACGAGGTGTGGGGCAGCATTTGTTGGAAATATGCCCTAGAGGCAATAAATAAAGTGTTTATTATTATATTTCCTTGCTCATGATAATCGTTTATTATCCATGCTATAATTGTATTGATTGGAAACACATTGCATGTGTGGGTAAATAGACAACACTGTGTCCCTAGTATGCCTCTAGTGAACTAGCTCGTTGATCAAAGATGGTCAGGGTTTCCTAGCCATTGACATGTGATGTCATTTGATAACGGGATGACATCATTAGGAGAATGATGTGATGGACAAGACCCAAACTACAAACATAGCATATGATCGTGTCAGTTTATTGCTATTGTTTTCTGCATGTCAAGTATATGTTCCTATGACCATGAGATCATGCAACTCACGGATATCGGAGGAGTGCCTTGTGTGTATCAAACATCACAACGTAATTGGGTGACTATAAAGGTGCTCTACAGGTATCTCCGATGGTGTCTGTTGAGTTGGCATGGATCGAGACTGGGATTTGTAACTCCGTGTGACGGAGAGGTATCTTGGGGCCCACTCGGTAATACAACATCACAATGAGCCTTGCAAGCAATGTGACTAATTGTTAGTGGCGGGATCTTGTATTAAATAACGAGTTAAGAGACTTGCCAGTAAACGAGGTTGAACTAGGTATGGAGATACCGACGATCGAATCTCGGGCAAGTAACATACCGAAGAACAGAGGGAACGTTATATGGGATTAACTGAATCCTTGACATAGAGGTTCGAATGACAAAGATCTTCGTAGAATATGTAGGAGCCAATGTGGGCGTCCAGGTCCCACCATTGGTTATTGACCGGAGAGGTGTCTCGGTCATGTCTACATAGTTCTCGAACCCGCAGGGTCAGCACACTTAAGGTTCGGTGACGTTTCGGTAGTGTAGATTTATGTATGGTGGTGACTGAAGGTTGTTCGGAGTCCTGGATGAGATCCCGGACGTCACGAGGAGCTACGGAATGGTCCGGAGGTAAAGATTCATATATAGGAAGTCCCAGTTTGGTCGCCGAAAAAGTTTTGAGCTCATCGGTAGTGTACCGGGAGTGCCGGTAGTGTACCGGGAGACCTCCGGGAGGGGTATTTTGACGCTGGAGGGTCCATGGGCTGTGGGAGAATAATAACCAGCCCTTAGTGGGCTGGTGGAACAGCCACAAAGGCCGATGGCGCCAGGAGGAAAAAGGCCTAAGGAAAAAGGTGGAAAAAAGGAAAAAAGAAAAAAAAAAGTGAATCCTAATCCTACTAGGAGTGGAGGAAGTCGACTCCTCCTCTCCTAGCCGGCCGAACCAAGCTAGCCTTGGAGGCCAAGGCTGCCTCCTCTCCTCCTCTCCTCCTATATATACTAGTGGATTTCTAGAGTTTTCCACTTGATTTTCAGCCACGTGCAAACCCTAATCTCTAGTGCATAGTTTCTCCTCTAGATCGGATTTCTGCAGTGCTTAGGCGAAGCCCTGCCGGAATTGCTCCACCACCATCGCCAGAGCGCCGTCACGCTACCGGCGAAGTCTTCTACCTCTCCGCTCTCTCTTGCTGGATCAAGACGGCGAAGATCGTCATCAAGCTGTACGTGTGCTGAACGCGGAGGTGTCGTCCGTTCGGTACTAGATCGGAAGGATCGTGATCAAGGCCACGAGACATTCGTGATTGGATCGCGGGACGGATCGTGACGAGATCGCGGGACGGTTCATGATTGGTTTGCAGGACGGTTCGTGAATAGATCGCGGGACACTCGGCGATTTGGATCGCGAAGAAGTTCGACTACACCAACCGCGTTTCTTAACGCTTCCCGCTTAGCGATCTACAAGGGTACGTAGATCCACTCTCCCTCTCGTAGATGCTCATCACCATGGATAGGTCTGCATGTGCATAGGATTTTTTTGTTTCCCATGCGACGTTCCCCAACAGCATTCCGGCGAGGGAAGAGGGGGTTTCGGGTGTGGAACGAAGAGTGGAGAGGGCCGGGGTTTATATAGGCTAGGTGCGGTGGTCGGGGACGGAGAGAGGGGCGAGATCCACGGAGAGGGATCTCCGGCGAGGTCATCGGGTGCGGGGAAGGGGACGAGCGCGTTGATGTCGCGGTCGGACGGTGGGTCCCGCGCATCAGTGAGGGTGGGACGCGGGATCTACGCGTCGGTGGCCGCCCCGGAGTGATTTCGGGTCTTAAAGGCGGTGGGCCGGCCCGGTTTGGTTTAATTTATTTCCTTTTCCATTTCCAGGGTATTTAAAACTCTTTTAATGCGTTCAAAATATTTCCAAATATAGGAAATATATATATCAAAATGATCAGGGGAATAAATGCTATTTAATGAGCATTTTTCCTCTGTCAAAATGAATACTTTAAAAAAATATTTTTAGAAAATGCCTAATTGATTTTAAATCCTTTTGCAATAATAATTTTTTAAAATAACCCCCCTTGTTTTATTGTTCAAATATTTCACCAAGATTCCCCTGGTGTGGAGAGTCATGTTACTCCCCTCTTTCTTTGAACTTTTCGAGAGGTTTTCAAATAGGTGAAACAAGAAAAATGAAAAAGTGAAAGTGGCCTTTTAGAATTTCAATAGATGAACTTCAGCCATTCTATTCATTCAAACAATGTGATGATGATGCATAGCTATATTTAATAACATTCCAAAATGAACCGGAGGGCAGGAGCTACTGGGCCACGAGCCCAGGAGCCGCACCCCCTAGGCCGCGCCTGGCGGGCTCATGGGGCCCACGTGGTCCCTCCGACCTCCTCTCCAGTTCCATATAACCCTCTTCGTCCTAGAAAAAATCAGAGAGAAGAAATAATCGCGTTTTACGATACAGAGTCGAGGCCACCGCCTGTTCTTCCTTGGGAGGGCAGATCTGGAGTCCGTTGTGGGTTCCAGAGAGGGGAAATCAAAGCTATCGTCATCATCAACCATCCTCCATCGCCAATTTTATGATGCTTCCCATCGTTCGTGAGTAATCTCATCGTAGGCTTGCTGGACAGTGAGGGTTTGGACTATGTTCTAAGATTGATGTTGCTACTACTTTGCTATGCTTAATGCTTGTCACTAGGGCCCGAGTGCCATGATTTCAGATCTGAACCTATTATGTTTTCATCAATATATGTGTGTTCTTGATCCTATTTTGCAAGTTGTAGTCACCTACTATGCGTTATGACCTGGCAACCCTGGAGTGACAATAGCCAGAACCACTCCCGAAGATGACCATAGTATGAGGATTCCATGTATTCACCATGTGTTAATGCTTTGTTCCGGTACTCTATTAAAAGGAGACCTTAATATCCCTAAGTTTCCATTAGGACCCCAGGGATGGACAAAATATGTCATGCAAGTTCTTTTTCATCAGCATGTATGACTAAATAAGGAATACATGCCTACATTACATTGACGAACTGGAGCTAGTTACATATCACCTTATGTTATAAGTGTTACATGATAAATGTTATCCAACATAATTATCCATCACCGATCCAATGCCTACGAGCTTTTCCTATACTGGTCTTTGCTACGTTACTTTACCGCTACTGCTATTACACTTGATACACAAATCACTACTGCTACTCCTGCTACTGTTACTGCTACTATCATATTACTTTGCTACTAAAAACTTTCCTGCAGATATTAAATCTTTAAGGTGTGGTTGAATTGACGACTCAACTGCTAATACTCGAGGATATTCTTTGGCTCCCCTTGTGCCAAATCAATAAATTTGGGTTGAATACTCTACCCTCGAAAACTGTTGCGATCCCCTATAATTGTGGGTTATCTCTAGACATCCTTCACAATCTGTCAGTCAAGTTACCCCCGGAAGAAGATATAGCTATCCGTGACCTAGAGGCACACGTGGTGGCAACTCTACACGTCACCCCTGATCGGACTGTGTCATATTTGGCTTATCTGACCCAAGGGGAGCTCCGAGAAGAGGAAGTTGATGCTTGTCAAATCATCCGGCGGTTGAAGTCCATGACAATCGTTAAACGCAAGTTACATCGTCAAAGCAACACTGGCATGTTTCAACGGTGTGTTTCGCCAGAGGAAGGCCAGGAAATTCTTAACGAAATTCATCCTAGCGATTGCGAATATCTTGCTGGCTCACGATCATTGGTCGCCAAAGCTTTCTGCCATGGATTTTACTGGCTCACGGCTCATGCCGACGCGGAGGAGATTGTGCGCAAGTGTGATGGGTGCTAGAAGTTTGGCCGACAAGCTCATGTACCGGCTTAGGAATTGCATATGATACCAATTACTTGGCCATTCGCAGTTTGGGGACTAGATATGGTTGGTCCATTCAAACCGTCTTTTGATAAAAAGACCCACTTGTTAGTGGCAGTTGATAGGTTTACCAAGTGGGTTAAGGCGGAACCGATCAACAATTGCGATGCGGAGACCACATTCAAATTTTTAAATAAGCCGATCTTCCATTTTGGATACCCTCACATCATCATTACTGATAATGGTACCCATTTGTCTAAGGGGGCCATGGAACAATTCTGCCGACATGAACACATCCGGCTTGATTTAGTAGTCGTAGCACATCCCCAGTCCAATGGGCAAGATGAAAGAGCCAACCAGGAGATTTTGAGAGGAATCAATCCCCAGCTCATGGTACCTCTCAAGCGAACGCCAGGTTGTGGGGTTGAAGAACTCCCTTCAGTGCTTTGGAGTATTTGAACAACACCAAACCGTTCCATAGGATACACTCCTTTATTCTTGGTGTACGGAGCTGGGGCGGTCCTCCCAAACGATATCCATCATGACTCGCCTCAGGTGACTGCCTATTTCGAGGTGGATAATGAGAAAGCACGCCAAGATTCCCTGGAGGTCTTGGAAGAGGAGCGTGACTTAGCAGTAGCCAGATCTGCGATATACCAGCAAGACTTGCGTCGCTATCATAGCAATAGAGTCTGAAGCCATACTTTTCAAGAAGGTGACTTAGTTCTTCGTCTGATTCAAGATCAAACAAGGATGCACAAACTCTCCGCGCCTTGGGAAGGTTCTTTCGTCATTAGCCGACACCTCAACAATGGTTCGTACTACCTGGTCGACTTACGAGAGGGATCATATACTTCTGAGGAAGAAACAACCCGGCCCTGGAATATCATACACCCGCGGCCTTCTTACACTTAGGAGCCACCGGATCACCTTTTGTAAACCCCCCCCCTGCAAAATTATGTAGATACTTCATTATGTTCAAATATAATAAAGTCGGCATCCCCGAAACTCAGGGCCTCTGTCGTTTCAGCCTATAGATTGAGCATGAGTCTTTATTGTTTGAAACATAGGTCACTTGGGGGCTTCCCACTAATCGAGTTTAGCTTTCTCACCCTCTTGACCCGGCGAAAAAACGCCATCAAAATATGGTTAAACCTGCCTGTATGTCTGATGCAACTCCAATAAGATGACCCCATGTACTCTTAGAAGGTTAATCCTTTTTGGACCCTGAACTTTTAAGGTTAAATCATTGGCTTGAGTCATGTGAGGGCAGGCATATAGGAAGCTAGAAAAAACCATGGGTTATTATACCTGATTCATGGAAGCAAGAATCGAGCCTCGAAAGCCAGTCTCCCTTTTTTCCGAGTCTCATTGAGACGGTTTAATATAAAGATATACACACACACGCACACACACACACACACACATATATATATATGTATATATATATTCACATTTTTCAGGTACATTATTACCCGTACTACCGGTTTATATTTGGACGATTGGGTTACCCAACTGAGTCCGTATCATGACCATTCTCCGGATCATTCGTTTTCAATAAAATCGGTTGACTTCGGTTTTGAAAGGCCAAGCTATATTGCCGGCATACTCCAGATTTGCTTTCTAGACAAAGGTTGTGAGGCATTAAGCAAGGAAGATATGGGAAGGAGCAATAAGAGTGTCGTGAGTATGCTAACAGAAGCTTGTCAAATCAGAGTTTAGCACTGGCAAAAGACGCCAACATGCACGATGGCACGACAAAGCAAAATCGATGTTATCGAGAACACTACTCCTATTACAAGTTCATAAGTGGAGGCCACATAATCATTCACGAAACATTTCTTGCACCATGGAGGCTTGTTCTGAAGGGGAGATTCATCTAGCTTCCAAGGTACCATCAGGCTCTATCATCAGCTGCCTATGAGTCTGACCCCGCCGGCTCGTCATCATCCACCTCCTTTCCTTTCTGTTGCCAACGAATTGAGAGAAAAGATTTAAAATTTGTGGTCCCTTCGACAAGAGATGACACATCAATGCCAGGAGCAAAGGTTGTCTTACGGCGAGGATGCATTAGATCAGACGACTCATCCTTAGGCGCGTCAACACGCTTATTATCGACAGTGTGCGCTGGATGATAGTTTGAAAGGTCTACCTCCTTAGCTATCAAAGAAGCCAATGGTTAGGTCTCTGAAAGGCACTTTTCATAATATTCATGGGTAAATGCTGACCCATCGAGATTAAACTCTGGGAAGCCGCCTTTTAGAAGTTCCACATCCAACTCTGGTAGATACTCCTTTGCCCGAGCAAGTGCCATGTTCGTTCCTACTTGAGATGCCAATCTCCGGGTTTCAATCACCCATTGTTGCACGGTGGAGAGTTGCTTCAACATGTCTTTGATGCTTCTTGGTGGATACTTTAGGTTTTTCACGGCCATAATGGAATATACACGGCCTATGAACAACTACTCAACGAACGTGAAAATAGTCTTCAAATTTACAATGGGCGGCTCTACAAGGTTGTAGTTCTTTGGCCCTGCAAACAAAATAACACACGATAAGCCGCCACAAGGTTCCTAAGCCGGCCCATTGACAAAGGGGACACGAAACACATACCAAAGATTGCTGCCACCATCTCATTGATCTGTTTCACGAGAGTAGCATATTTTTCCCGCACATTTCGTCAGGATGGCTTTTCCACCTCGAACAGTTTTATGGCATGTTCCAGAAGTTCATTCACCTGATGTGCAGAATCTTCAAAGTGAGCCTCCATGGACTCGACTTCAGTCCTCAATCTTTTTTCTTCTTTAAGCCGTTTCTGCAGTCTCACAGCAACAGACTCAGCGTTTTCACAATATCCTTGATGGACGAACAACTAGCATCAGCAATATTTTACAAGTCCCAAGAAGATGGCAAGCAAAATCCTTAACACTTGGAGGCTAATGTATAATAGTTTTTTTGAAACTATGATATGGAGAAGACCCGACTCATCTCAAGAAGATGAGTCGGCCCTTGGGCGCTGCAGGTCAAACTTCTTCAGTCTTAAAAGGCCCGACTCATCTCAAGATGATGAGTCGGACCTTGGGGGCTACAGGTCAATTTTCTTAAGTCTTAAAAGACCCGACTCATCTCAAGAAGATGAGTCAGTCCTTGGGGGCTACAGGTCGAACTTCTTCAGTCTTAAAATACCCGACTCATCTCAAGAAGATGAGTCGGCCCTTGGGAGCTACAGGTCAAATTTCTTCAGTTTTAAAAGACCCGACTAATCTCAAGAAGATGAGTCGGCCTTTGGGGCCTACAGGCCTAACTTCTTCAATCTTAAAAGACCCGACCCACCTGAACAAGATGAGTCGGCCCTCGGGGGCTACACAATTACTACATGCTTTAGCTATTTTATAAAGCCAGCTTATTATAACATGCAGTCCTTTGGAAGCTAATGATAGTGCACAGGATAATGGTAAAGTGAGAAGATTACCTCATATTTTATCTTCATAGCATTTATCATGCTCTTTTCAATTTTCCGGCTTTCAGACAGCTGGGTCAAGTACTCTTGATACATATCTTCAACGCGCAGTACGGATAATTCCAGGAATTCCATTTTGGCTTTTCCCTTATCCAAAATCACTGATTCATCCTTGCTCACAATTTAGCTAAGGAAGTGGAAGCAGTAGGGTCTTCTAAATTTTCTTTAACAAACACAACATCTAGAACATTGTGGTCAAATGACGCCATAACTTCATCTACACAAGATGACTTCAAAGGAAAGACGGATAACTCAACTTCAAGAGGAGCCCCCATAAAAAACCGTCTCATTTGTAACAGGCATCTCAGTAGCAGATTGCGGCTCTACTCTCGCATCAAGTCCTTTTCAATAGAAGAGTAAACCATTGGAGTCATTTTCAGAAGAATTGGCATCTCTTAGCTTGTTCTCCTAGAGGATGACCCGCCTGCCCGTTGGACACAACAACTTTGGCTCTGGATTATCAGTAGAACAAATTTTATTATAAATTGGGATCAAAGCAATGAAAGATGTAGGACAAACATTGCAAAAATAAAAGCTTACCCGCGATTGACATTGAAAGGGGGAAGCTGAGATGCGCTTGAGTCGCCTGACGATGGAGAATCCTAATAAAGGGCATTTGAAGGACTAAGAGGTTGTTTAAACAAGCCGGCTCTAGGACGAGAAACAGTTGGACTATGTGGCACCTCAAGGCGTGGTTTGCGAGCCGGCGGTGCATGAGCTAAACTAGGGTCTTCATAACCCCCGAGCGTTGCGTTTGGAAGAACTAGGAAATTGTGTCTTCTTCAATGGAAAATCAGGAGCCAAATGAGCTTTGGGGCATGATAATTTAACCTTCCGAACGGTTTGTATTGGTCTCCGAGGAACAAGCATTTCCAAAGGACTGGGGGAAATTGGAGTTACCTCAGTTTCACCGGTTTAGCTAAATTCCGAGTCGTCCTGGTAAGAAGGCGCATCAACAAGCTCGTTAAACGGGTAGCTGAGAGAGTCAAGTTCTACCTCAGATTCATCTTCTGAAGACAACACGAAGACTAGGGCTTTCTTGCTGCCCGAAGAGGGAACATCGACTTGAGGTACGACTTTCCAAAAGTTGGAATCCGCCTGAAAATACATGGAGCGCATGATAAATTAGAGGGCGAGTTACAAATAAACACCGACAAAAGAAAATGAAATTGATCAGTACCTGAGGTGGACGATTGCAAAAATAGAATGGACCCAACCTAGTGAGACTACATAGTTCTTTGGAGTCACAGAAAAACTTGTTTGTTTCCTTGGTAAGAGTGTCGTCAGTAAGGTTTTCACAAGAGAACCACTGAGGATCATTTGAGGCACCTGAATAGTCACACATCAAGTCGTCCCTCAAACTGACGGGTTGGATCCATCATTTTAACCAGCAGCGAATCAGATCTATTTCGGTTGGACCATGTGCACCCAGGGTCCTCAGTTTTGCATGACGAGGTGCCAAGGGGGCTCTCTCTTGATCAGTTGGCCAGCCCGGGAATTCTTCCTTACCACTAAGTCCACCCTAAAACTCGTCAAAGGATTTCCCCGTTTAGGTGAAGTATCTCTGCAGTAGATCCAGGTTTTGTTCCATCCTTTTGGGTGACTCGCCAGCTTGGATTCTAGGAAGGCGCTTTTCTTCCTTTTCTGGATGGAAACACCACCAAGATCGCAGGAAGCATCGTTCTTTCTTTCCGTTTGGTGGTTAAGATAAAAGAACTCTCTAAACAGAGTCACAGACGGTTTAACCTGAAGGTATACTTCACACAACACTTGAAATTGACAAATATTCATCATGTAATTTGGACTAATATCTTGAGGCCTAAGTTTGAAGAAGTATAAGAGATCCCTAAAGAATGTTGAGCCGGGAGGGCAGAAGCCTCTATGCAAATGATCAGTAAAAACCACAACCTCTCCTAGTTGTGGTTGTGGGAGTGGCTCTTCTTTGGGAGCTCGCCATTTTATAAATTTTCAAGCAGACAGGAAGCCTTGATCCATGACATTCCCTAGGGTAAGCTTGGACACTTAAGATTTTTCCCAGCTACAAACTCTTGACTTCTTCAGAGCCATGACGGATTACGCAGGAGCTACAAGAGTAATGGGAAAAATAAGCTGGAGCAGAGTATAAGTCGCCTATGCTAAAAGTATTGTTATGAGCCGGGGAATTTTAAGAAGGCCAAGGTGATATCCCCAACACTTAGCAGAAACGTTGGGTCTCAAACAAGTTTCTATGGAAATTTCTCTCCAGGAGGATCGAATTAAACGAAGAAAATAGCAAGAATGTGTTCTAGCTGACGGAACAACCAAAACTACTTCGTTCCAAAGGATAACCCCGGGTGGCTCATTTCAGATCTACTTCAAAGGAGAATGAGGTGGAGATCGTTCTAAGAATATACAACAATGAGTGGATAATATGCGGATCTACTAACGAAGTTTCAAATGGATACTATGAAGATATTAAGAACACCAAAAATGCTGAAACCTTAAATGGCGGAGATTCTTACCAGATGGTCTCAGAATTGAGATGAAGGTGATTGAGTTCACTTCAGCGGTTGAGCGAAGCCTCGATGACACGTTGGTAATGAAGTCAAAAAAACCTCGGAAACTCTTTGGAGCCGTGTTGGTGTTCGGTCAATGGAGAAGAAGGAAGAGGAATACAATGAGGAAAGTTACTCTGGAGCCCAGTGGGGCTTATTTATAAGGGGAAGAAAGTGAAACGGCACTGAGAAAAAATGAAGCGACTGTAGTAAATTTGTGGCTACAAGTGTGCCTTGATTTTTGCACCCACCTAGATTTGGCGCAGTTTTCGAAGGGATATGTTATGGCGACTTTGAAGAACAATGGTTAGCAATCATGACGTCATAGTGAATGAATAGCTACAGGAATGACAAGTCAGAAAGTATGATAAGCCGACATTATGAAATTCATGTGAAAACACAAGCCCAATGGTGAGCCGCCAAATGAGGAAAAGGTAAATCGACATGAACGAATTCAAATCAATCTGGGGCCTAATGTCGGGGATATAACTCCACGGTGTAACCCGTCATACTAGGACGGGTTAAATATAATAACGGCTTTGGGGCCAAGAATAGGATGGGTCGGGTCATGAAGATGAAGACAAGTGAGGCGGTAGCTGGCGAGAGTCGCTGGACGACCCAACACTTGAAGACGATGACTCAAGGCCCATGAAGCCGACGATGTCGTCTGAATTTCTCTAAGGCAGAAGACATGTAGAAATATTGTAGGTCATGGGTTGCGTGGTAACTCGACCTCTATTGTAAACCCTAGGGCTTGACCTGTATATAAAGGCAGACCCCTTGGGCCGAAAGACTCAAGTTACAACCTCTCGATAGCTAGGTTAACAATCTGCACCCTTGTAATCAAGATCTACCCATCGAATACACAAAAAGCAGGACGTAGGCTATTACCTCCATAGGAGGGGCCGGAGCTGGGTAAACCCGACTCTCTCTCTCTCTCCCGTTGATTCCCTTCAAGTCACCACCTAACAGTGATGGCCTCACACCTAAGTCCTGTTATGAGAACATCTGATGGGTTGACAAAACCATGACACTATGGGAGAGAGTCATTGAGCACCGCTTGAGAAGAATGAAAATCGTGACAAAAAATCTGTTTGGTTTCATGCCTGGGAGGTCAACCATGGAAGCCATTTTCTTGGTGCGACAACTAATGGAGAGATATAGGGAGCAAAAGAAGGACTTGGATATGGTGTTCACTGACTTGGAGAAGGCTTATCATAAGATAATGTGGAATTTTATGTGGTGGGCCTTGGAGAAACACAAAGTCCCAGCAAAGTACATTACCCTCATCAAGGACATGTACGATAATATGGTGACAAGTGTTCGAACAAGTAATGGTGACACTGTTGACTTCCCGATTAAGATAGAACTGCATCAGGGGTCAGCTTTGAGCCCTTATGTTTTTACCTTGGTGATGGGTGAGGTCACAAGGGATATACAAGGAGATATCCCATGGTGTATGATCTTTGCAGACGATGTGGTGCTAGTTGACGATAGTCGAACGAGGGTCAACAGGACGTTGGAGTTATGGAGGCAAACCTTGGAATCGAAAGGTTTTTGACTTAGTAGGACTAAAACCGAGTACATGAGGTGTGCTTTCAGTACTACTAGGCACGAGGAGGAGGAGGATGTTAGCCTTGATGGGCAGATGGTGCCTCAGAAGGACACCTTTCCATATTTGGGGCCAATCTTGTAAAAGGATGGGGATATTGATGAAGATGTGAACCATCGAATTAAAGTCGGATGGATGAAGTGGCACCAAGCTTCTGGCATTCTCTGTGACAAGCGGGTGCCACAAAAGCAAAAAGGAAAGTTTTATAGGTCAGCGGTTCGACATGTTGTATGGCGCTGAGTGTTGACCGACTAAAAGGCGACATGTGCAACAATTAGGTATGGCGGAGATGCGCATGTTGAGATGGGCTTGTGGCCACACAAGGAAGGACCTAATCCAGAATGATGACATACGAGATAGAGTTGGGGTAGCGCCAATTGAAGAGAATCTTGTCCAACATCATCTGAGATGGTTTGGGCATATTCAGCGTAGGCCTCCAGAAGCCCCAATGCATAGAGGATGGCTAAAGCATGCTGATAATGTCAAAAGAGGCCAGGGTAGACCAAACTTGACATGGGAAGAGACTGTTAAGAGAGATCTGAAGAATTGGAGCATCACGAAAGAAGTAGCCATGGACAGGGGGTGCGTGGAAGCTTGCTATCCATGTGCCAGAACCATGAGTTGGTTGCAAGATCTTATGGGTTTCACCTCTAGCCTACCCCAACTTGTTTGTGACTAAAGTCTTTGTTGTTTTTGCTGTTGTTGTTGTTGCTCCCTCTATTTTGTATGAGAAGTTTGCTTGTGGGGGACTAATAAATTTTATATGCTTGTGGATCGCGAAAATAATGCTTTCTCTGATAGTTATATTGTTGAATTCCTTCATGATGCTACTGAAAATTATTATGAGGGAGTACGATATGCTTGTAGGAATTGCAATAATATCAAATTTCCTCCCTATGTGTTCAAAGTTTTGAAGTTATGCTTGCTTTGCCTTCCTATGCAAGTTGATTCTTGTTCCCATAAATTGTTTGCTTGCAAAATACTATGCATAGGAAGTGGGTTAGACTTAAATGTGCTTGTCATGTGATCCATGATGTTCTTTTGCATGTTTCAAATAATATTCCTATATGTAGCGACCCGATCTCAAGGGATCGAAGTCTCTATGCTTAACTGTCATCCCTGGATCGGTATGCTGACACACACAGTACTTGAGGATTTACAACAGAGTTCAATCACACATTTATTACATCGAGAATCCTCAAAGAGTATTTATTACAATAATGGGGCCTAAGGCCAAGTAAAACAAAACATGCGGAAGCAATAAAGGTAATGAGTCCATCAACTCCACGAGCAAGCTGAGTGCAGAACAACGACCTATCGCACCTCATTCGTCGTCGGATAAATTTGCAACATGATAGGTTGCAGCCGTGTAGGTCAGTACATGGAATGTACTGGGAAGTCACATCATAAAGTGCAATGAACCTACATATTACATGCAATTTGGCTGGTGGAAAGCTCTGAGTTTAGTTTTGCATAAAGCTAGTTTTTCCCTACCAGAAATGATTGCTCTACTTCTACAATTATCATAAGTCTGAGATGATGCCCATCTTAGCCATTCCAAAAGTTTATACCCAATTTATTAATTAAGAGTGATGAGATCTCCCTACGTTTCCACTACTAAAAGCTCAAGTCGTCCATGACCGGGGACACGGCTAATCGATTAGGTTTTAACTCTGCAGAGATTGTGCACTTTTCCCCCACAAGACTCGACCACCTCCTTGATCGGAAGATCGAGACATAGTCTTTCGATAGCATTTCCCCTAACCCACGGATAGGCCGGTACACCTACATCATCTACATCTACTAGCCTATCCCGGAAGAGATCACACCATCTAATCAACTAAGCAAGAGCCCATATTGGCTTGCGGCTGCACACGGAAGCTTGTAGACATGAAAATACGGTTGATCCATTTGAGCCTGGGTGGACGGACCACTAGTGTGCACTCCCATTGATTCCCATGAATGCTCCCACTGTACTTCGCCACCATACAAACCAATTTCCACCTAGGTATTTCATTAAGGTTGGTCCTAGTTACTACTTTTTCACTCACATCTCAAGGTGATAACACTCCCCAATCCACGTCTACTTTGGCGAAGCACTGTAACCTAACACGATGGCGACAAAGTGGTACGGTTCAGACCTACCTCAACAGAACTACTGGGTGATAGTAGAACCAACAAGTATAAACTCCTATCATGCACTCCTACATCAAAGGACTATGTGCAAAAGTAAAACATAGGTTAAAACTGAGATGATCAAAATGCAACTTGCCTTCGTGCTGGGAGTGAAGTTCTAGCGAATGGTAGTACTCTGCTTCGCACTCCGGACAATCTATCGCAAAATAAATAAAAACACACATAAACATGCATTCATACAATTCAAAGACATGCAACAAAAATATTTGCAAAAGCCCAATAAAAACCCAACACAAGTCATTGGCATGAAGATTTTCAAAGTATGAATAGTGTTGAAAATTTGTGATGTGCACTAGTGTCCCTACAAGGCATTCTAGTAAAATTATGGTGAACAGAAAATACTAGTGTAGAATATACTGTGGAAAAATTTCATGTCAAAGGATTTGGTTCGTGTGACATGGTGCAAAAAGAATCACTTCGAACGGGTATACCGTTTGAAAGATATAGCCTAATGAAATTTAAATACAAATCTGAATTAAATTCAAATTTGAACTTGCAAAAATCTGCAACTATGGGTTTTCTGGTTAGGACTATTCGAGACGGAAATTTAGCCGCTTGTTTCATCTCGTTCCGACCTACGGTTAAAAAGTTATGGGTGTTTGAAGTTTTGAATAAAATGTGAAAAAAACTGCTACAGAACATTTTTTTGAAAACGCTAAAGTGTGGACGTTCGCGGCTAGAGCACGGCGCGGACAGCCCTGGTTGGTTGACCACGCGCGCCGCGGCGGCTATGCGGTGAACATTCGCAAACTAAGCAAGATCTCCGGTTAGCTAGAATAAAAAGAAAAACCGACGTTCGGTTTAAAATAAACCGCACGGTTTCTATTAAGACGCGGTTAACTGCGTACCCGTTCGGTCTAAAAATAAGAAAACTCTAAAATAAAAAAACCTAAACTAATCTACGTACAGGTGCTTACAGAGACGAACACGTCGTCGGGTAGCAACGGAGCGACGGCGGGGTGGCGGCTTCGGCGGGCTCCGGCGTGGGCGAGGTGGTTGGGTGGGGGCAGCTCGGCGAGGGCTTCCTGGCGGTGGTGACGGCGGTCGGCGGCGACGACCGGAGGGAAGTGAGCGAGAGCGGAGCTCCGGTGAACTTCGGCAACTTCGGCGAACCTAGGGACACAAGAATATGTCAAGGAAGTGCGAATGGACTAGGGGATCCGATTTCCGAAGCAAGAAGGGTCATGGCGGCTCACCGGCGTGGGAATCTTCGTCGGAAAGCTCTGGCTCCGGCGAGATGCAAATGGACGGGGCAGTGGCTACGAGCGGCGAGAGGAGGTGCGAATCGTCTGAATGGAGAGAGGACGTCGAGGGCCTTTTATAGGCGCAACTAGGAGTGCTACGGAGCTACGGATAGGCTCTAGCCCGAGAGCCTCGCGCGGCCGGTGCGGACGCAGCTAGCGCTGGGTTATCCAGTGGGTGGAGCGGGAGGTTAGAGATGACCTGGGGTCGGCTGGGCCCCACTTGCCAGGTGCGGGTGAGAGAGAGAGAGAGAGGGCTCGGATGAGTGTGCGTTGACTGGGGCAACGATGCCCTGGCTGAGTCGGCCTCGCTGGCTAGGAGTCGGGCTAGCTGGGCCGTGTGGTGTGCGTGCGTGCATATGTTGTCTTTCTTTTTTTTTGAAAACTTTTTTTTAGATCTGAGAAAAAAAATATATATAGGGTATTATATACCAAAATGATCGGAAAGATAAATCCTACAACGTGAAAATTTCTTTAGAGTCTAAATAAAAACTTTATAAAAACATTATTTCAAGACATCCAAAATGAAACCAAATCAAAATCAGAAATATATATATCAGAAATTTTCTAAAATCCGTATTGATAAAATAGAGCATAAGGAATATTAACTCCTGCTCATATAATTTTAGAAAAACAAATTCTCTATATATATCTAATGCAATAATCTAACTTTTGGCTAACAAAATAATTTTCCAAATGCAAATTTTAAAACATCAAATGCAAAGAAAATATTTTTCCCACTCGAATATATATAATGTTGAGGAAGTCATATTATCCCCTCTCTATGATTTTATGTGAGTGGAAAACTTGAACATCATAAACTGCAAATGCAATAAAATTATGACATGCAACATGATGATTCTATTAACATCCTAATTTAATAAAATTAGGATGTTACACTATATGAGCATCATTGAAATCATCATGCCTAGCTAAAGGGCTTTAAAGAAAAGCGCTTGTTCGGAGATAACACAATATTTATACTTTCTGTTTTGGTGTGATAACATGATTAAGCTACTCTAGTAATCATGTTTTGTGTCTTTTATTTTAATAAAAGTGCCAACTAAAGCTTTTGGGATAGTGTGGATACTTGTTAGTTTGATTCTGTGCAAAAACAGAAACTTTCATATCCAGTGAAGAATTTCTCTTATTTTACCGGATAGTGAAAAAATTCTGAAATTTTTACAAAGTCTTTCTATGGAAATTCACTCTGTTTTCCGAATTTTTCATAATTATTAGAGAAAAAACATATGAATATACTATAGATCTTCACAAACTGCTCTATTTTTGACCGATTCTGTTTTGCATGCATAGTTTGCTTGTTTTGGTGTTTCCATAGCTTATATTTAGTGGTATAAATTATGGGAATGATAAATACGGTGGTTATTATGTGAAAACAATTATGAATCTTGTCTTGACAATACCTTAGTGAATGATCTATCTTTATTACACTAACCCATCTCATGAAGTTCCGTTAAGTTTTGTGTGATTGAAGTTTTCAAGTTTTGGGTGAGATACCAATATGAGAAGAAGAATAAGCGACAAGAATATAAGCTTCGAGATGCCCAAGGCACCCCCGAGGTAATATGCAAGGAAGACTCAAGTGTCTAAGCTTGGGAATTCCCCTGTTTCGTCTTCAACACTATTGGTATGTCTTACTTAGAGCTATATTTTTATTCGTCACATATTATGAGTTTTGCTTGGAGCGTCATTTTATTTTGTTAAAATTTGCTTGATGTTATTTATAATCTTGTTTTCGAATAAAAAATTCCAAGAATTGCGTTCTAGGATGCTTGAATTGCATGTTTGATGTGTGTTGCGCAAAAACAGAAACTTTTGTTGTAGTGTTTGAATTTACATATGTTACTCCAATGTGGAAACTTCCAGAAACTTTTACACAGTATTTTCATACTCCCCCAGTTCTAGAATATAAGGTGCATTATTTTTCGTCAATGTCAATCGATTGAATGTTTGACCAAGGTTATAGAATAAACTAAAAACATCTCCAATACGAAATAGATAAAATATGAAACTAGTTTTCATGATGGATCAAATGATATAAATTTTGCATTATGGATATTGATAAAAAATTTCTAAAAACTCGGTCAAACATGGCCTCGTTTGACTTATGAAAAAAAAATACACCTTATCTAAAGGAATAGAGTGAGTATAATTTTTTATCATTTCCTAAATGTTTAGATTTTTTAGATTTATAGAAGTGCACTTTTAAATTAATTTGTACAGACTCTCATGCTTAGACATATTGCTATCATAGTTTTGTTATCTACTTATCCTATAGTTTTCATGACTTATATTGGTAGATATAAAATTTGGAAATGATACTATACAATAGATAATGTTTGAGAATTATTGTGCAACTTGTTTTTTCAGTACATAAAGAGTTGATTTATTCTTATGTGCACTAACCAATCTCACGAGTTCTTTTCAAGTTTTGTGTGGATGAAGTTTTTGAGACCTAGGTGAAACTATGATATGAGAGGAATTAACAAGACACCAATCTCAAGCTTGGGGATGCCCAAGGCACCCCAGGACAATATTACAAGAATTATCAAGCATCTAAGCTTGGGGATACTACTCATCCCACCTCTCTTCATCAAACAAATATCGGTTAGCCTATGTTGAGACTAATTTTTTTCCACATGATATGTGCTATTATTGGAGTATATTTTTGTTTTGTTTGCTGTTTGAATAAAATCTCAAATTTGTAAATCTTTACTTAAAGAGAGTCCTCACATAGCTACTTAATTGTTTGACTAGTCATTGATCTTCACTTATATCTTTGGAGAGTAGTTTCATGATCTACACTTTTATCCTAAGAGTAAATGTTGAATGAATTGAATATCATCAATTTGAAATTATCCATGTGATTTACGCTTAGTATTAGTTTCACATCTGGTTTAGAAAGTAAAATTTATTGAAGTTTGACAATCGCAATATTAGTCATACAAGCAATTCATGAAAGACTACTATAAGAAAGAAAGCATTTACATATAAATATATTATCTCGGACAACTTTTATGATTGTGAAAACCCATCAATTATTTTCAAACCTGATCAAATTGTTGAAATTGGAAAAGGAAGACAACGTAATGGTTATGTTTGGGTATATTTGCATAGAAGTTATATTGTTATGGATCCTCCAACATCTGGTGCTTGATTAGAACCCCTTTCTATCCAAAACTTCGTACTAAGTAGAAATACTACTCGTGCATCCAAACCCTTGAGCCAAGTTTGTTCCATGAGAGTCCACCATACCTACCTATATATGGTATTTCACTGCCATTCCAAATAAATTTACATGTGCCACCTCTAAAAACTTTGAATAAATATCCGTTTTGGTGCATGTACCGCTCATCGAGCGATGGGGCAGTCATTATCTTCCATGCTAAGCGAGTTATTCTCAAGATGAGTGTTTATTCACTTGTCATTGCACGAGAGAGGCTGGTAAAAAGGATGCCCAGTCCTGCATAATACAAAAACAAATATTCAAAAACTCCCCCTAGAAAGTTGATTGTTTGGAGGGCAATCGTGGATTCGTCCAGCCATGGAATTTGTTTGAATGGTGGAGGGGGAGTAAAATTTAAATTCTGTTTGGGAACTGACAATAATTTGATTAGCATGGAAGATGTTGAAAACTCTTGTCATAACATTGACATGAAAGGCACACCACTCAAAATTACATAGTCATATGTGTTTTAAAACAATGAGCTTTCGCACCTCTACAAATCCTTGTTTCCCTGTACAATGGGAAAATCTATTTATTTTCATGTTATTTAGTTCTCATGTTAAGTCAATTTATTATTCCAACCTCAATCTATTAGTTGGCAAGCATCATGTGGCAAGGAAAGATCCAAACACATATATACAATCAAATATATCTTATCGTGATTCGTTATTGTTGACAATTATCTTCATGATAAGTATGTTGGGAGGCGAAACATTAAGCCATATGATAAGTATGTGTTTGATGGATGTTGTTTGTTCTAAAAATATGATTTGATTATTAGCAATCATAGAAGACTATATGATAATTGAGTATGTGGAGCTCTTACTTAGACTTGATCATGCATTGAAATTGTTTGATGACTAATAACATATGTTGTTAAGTTTCAAGCGAATGCAATGCGTGAACCATGACATGTTAATTGATTTCTACTCTATCATGATGATTTTTATGAGAAAAAGTTGTTGGTTATGATGCTAGAAAAGTGACTGAAATTATCAATGATCAAACCTATTAACTATGCTAGCATTCACAAGTCATAAATTACTTCTTTTATCATTTACCTACTCGAGGACGAGTAGGAATTAAGCTTGGGGATGCCGATATGTATCCAAC
Organism: Hordeum marinum; assembly: GCA_022496015.1. Lineage (NCBI taxonomy): Eukaryota > Viridiplantae > Streptophyta > Magnoliopsida > Poales > Poaceae > Hordeum > Hordeum marinum. The sequence continues at coordinate 422,848,465 of CM039677.1, forward strand.
GTATCGATAATTTATGAAGTATTCATGCCATATTTGTCTATGTTTACAATACTTTTATATGGTGTTGATGCACTTTATATGACTTATTTAGAACTACCCTGGGCTGACGTTGTATTCAGCAGAATTACCGTGGTGTTGTTGTTTTTGCATAAAATGAAAGTTCTCCGAAATGCCTGAAACTTTTTGAGGATTTTTTATGGAACATATGAGCAATATTGGAGCGAAGAACCACCAAAGGGGATCCACGTGTGGACCACAAGTTGTGACCCCCTGGACGCTCCCTGATGGCTTGTGGGGCCCATGTGGCTCCGTTTAGCGTGATTCCAACGCCAAATATCCTATATATACCAAAACCCTCATAAATTAGGAGAGACTCTCCGCTTTGCGACAACTTTCTATGTTGACGAAAACCCCATCTGGAGCCTTTCCAGTACCCTCCCGGAGGGGGGAAATTGTCTTCGTTGGCCATCTTCATCATCCCAGTTGAGGGCATGACAAGGAGGGAGTAGTTCACCCTCGCGGTTGTGGATATGTACCTGCCTCTATGTGTTTAATCTCTCTCTCTCTTTCTCTCTCTGTCTCTCTCTCGTGTTCTAGAGACGGCACGATCTTGATGTATCACGAGCATTGTTAATATAGTTGAATCATATGATGTTTATCCCTTGCTATCTTGTTGTGATGACTTGAATCTTTTCCTTTGACGTTTTATTATGTCCCATTGAATATTGGCTTTGAGAACACTTAATGTATGTCTTGCATGCGGATACCTATGGTGACAATCGGGTTTTCCATTCATTTACTTGATATATGTTATGGCATCAACTTGCGGATTCCGGTGACCTTTGGGATCTATGCATAGGGGTTGATTGCATGTTTTCATACTACTTTCTCCGATAGAAATCTTGGGGTCCTCCTTGAAGTTCATTGTGTTGGATTGAATATGATAGATCTAAAATTGTTTGATGCATGTCGAATAATTTACCCACTAATACTTGAGGTGACATTAGAGTATCTAGGTGACAATAGGATTGATTGATACGTATCATTGGTGTTATTTTAGTACAAAATCTAGGGCTGTTTGTGACACTTATAGGAATAGCTCAAAAGATTGACCGGAAAGAATAACTTTGAGGTGGTTCTACTACCCACACCAATTTCATCTTACACTACAGGAATCAGGGAATTTGTCGTCTGCCATGGCTGACGACGAAGGGCAGGACCCCGGATGGCAAAGGCCTTTGCCGTCCCTCAGTAGACGACAAACATTACGGCAAAGAAAAATCCGGTAAAGAGGTCCTTTGTCGTCCACCTTGGGACCATGGACAACAAAGAATCTTTGCCATGGGGGAGTGATACGTCTCCGACATATCTATAATTTTTGATTGTTCCATGCTATTATCTTACCAACTTTGGATGTTTTATATGCATGAATATGCTATTTTATATGATTTTTGGGACTAACTTATTAACTCAGTGCCCAGTGCCAGTTCCTGTTTGTTCCGTGTTTTTGACATTTTTCAGATAGGAATATCAAACGGAGTCCAAATGTTATAAAAGTTTCGCCGTGATTCTTTTATGAAACATATCAAAAATACCTGAAGGAAGAAATACCAGAGAAGTGGGCCGAGGGAGCCACGAGCCTCGGAGGCGCGGCCCCCCTAGGCCGCGACTAGGGGGTTCGTGGCCTCCTCGAGGCCCACCTCCACTCGTTTCCATCACCATACGGTCTTATAAATACCCAAACTCGTAGAAATAGACCTAGATCGCTAGTTCCGCCGCCGCAAACCTCCAGAACCATCAAAAACCAATCGGGAGACCGTTCCGCCATCCTGCCGGAGGGGAATCCATCTCCGGTGGCCATCTTCATCAACATCCTTGCCTCTCCGATGATGCGTGAGTAGTTCACATCAGACCTACGGGTCCATAGCTAGTAGCTAGATGGATTCTTCTCTCTCTCCGATCTTCAATACAAAGTTCTCCATGATCTTCATGGTGATCTATCCGATGTAATCTTCTTTTGCGGTGTGTTTGTTGAGATCCGATGAATTGTGGATTTATGATCAGATTATCTATGAATATTATTTGAGTCAATTCTGAATTCTTATATGCATGATTTCATATCCTTGTAAGTCTCTTCGAGTTATGGGTTTTCTTTGGCCAACTTGATCTATTGTTCTTACAATGGGAGAAGTGCTTGGTTTTCGGTTCATACCGTGCGGTGTCCTCACCTAGTGATAGAAGGGGTAGCAAGGCACACATCGTGTTGTTTCCATCAAGGGTAAAAAGATGGGGTATATATCATATTAAATGAATTTATCCTTCTACATCATGTCATCTTGCTTAAAGCATTACTCCGTTTCTTATGAACTTAATACACTAGATGCATGCTGGATAGCGGTCGATGTGTGGAGTAATAGTAGTAGATGCAGACAGTATCGGTCTACTTGTCTCGGACGTGATGCCTATATGTATGATCATTGCCTTAGATATCGTCATGACTTTGCGCTATTCTATCAATTGCTCAACAGTAATTTGTTCACCCACCGTAATACTTGCTATCATGAGAGAAGCCTCTATGAACACTATGGCCCCCGGGTCTATTTTACATATTATATATTCAGATCTAAACATAAAAACACCAAAAATACCTTGTTGCAATTTTATTTACTTATTTATATTTACTCATTATCACTATCAGATCTCACCTTGCAAGTAATCGTGAAGAGATTGACAACCCCTTTATCGCGTTGGGTGCAAGTTTGTTTGTGTTTGTGCTGGTTTCTTGGTGCCTCATATTGATACTCCTACTGGATTGATACCTTGGTTCTCAAACTGAGGGAAATACTTATCTCTAATTTGCTGCATCACCCTTTCCTCTTCAAGGGAAAAACCAACGCAAGACAAGATCAACTTGCCAATTTTTGGCGACGTTGCAGAGAGGTAGCAGGAAGAATTTTTGGCGCTGTTGCTGGGGAGTATTCAAGTGAAGCATATCTATCAAGTAGCTATCGCAAACTCATCTCTTGCATTTACATTATTTTCCATTTGCCTCTCTTTTTCCTCTCCCTCATTTCTAAAACGATTTTTCAAAAAATACCAAAAACATTTTCCTTTTTATTTGCTCTTCTTCCGTTCGCCTTTTTGTTGCTATGTTTGCTTGTGTTGCCATGTGCCTTCTATTTTCTTGCATCTTTTCTTGCTAAAAATCTATTGATATGGATCCTCATCCACTTGCTAATCTTCTGAAAAGACCAAATTATGATGAACAATTTGCTAGTGAGTTAAGTGCACTTGACTATCTCGATGGAGTTTTGTTTGAAAATCATGAATCTGAAAATTTTGATGAAGTGTTGAAAGAAGAAAATTATAAAGTGGTTCATGATATCTGCTTGAATGAAAAACATGATTTCCATGTTGTTAGTATGAATTCTCTGAATATCTATGATGCTAACAATATGCAAAACCACAAGCTTGGGGATGCTATGCTTGATGAAGATGATATTTTTTGTTCCCCAAGTTTTGGTGATGACCCTTATGCTATAATTGATCATGAAAAGAATGCTTTGTGTGATAGTTATATTGTAAGATTCCCTCATGATTTTACTAAAAATTACCATGAGAGAGGAACATATGCTTTTACATATTGCAATAATATCAAGTTTCCTCTCTGTGTGTTCAACGTTTTGAAGTTATGCTTGTTTTGCCTTCCTATGCTAGTTAATTTTTGTTCCCATAAATTGTTTGCTCACAAAATCCCTATGCATAGGAAGTGGGTTAGACTTAAATGTGTTTTCATGATGCTCTTTTGCATATCTCAACTACTACTTTTTATGTGAGCATCATTGAAACCGTTAAGCCTAGCTAGGGGCGTTAAACGATAGCGCTTGTTGGGAGGCAACCCAATGAATAGATTTAGTTTGGTTTTTAATTTCTGTTTTGTTGAGTCCACACCATCATGATTCTGTTATGATCGTGTTTTTTATGTTATAATTAGTGTTTTTGCCAAGTAGAACCTTTATGATTAGTTTTGGTGATAGTTGTTTAATCACGCTGGAAAAAGACATAAAATTTCTGCTCATTAAATTATTTTTCATTACCATCCAGAAAGATCTTTTGAGTTTATTATTTTTCCCACTGATTTATATGAAAATTTCCCTAATTTTCATAATTGTTTCAGAATTTTTGAGTTAGCAGAGGTTTTCGAAATATACAGATTGCTACAGATTGTTCTGTTTTTGACAAATTCTGTTTTTGTTGTGTTGATTGCTTACTTTGATGAAACTATGGTTAGTATCGGGGGGGTATGATCCATGGAAAAGTGAGAATACAGTAATATAACATCAATCTAAATGGAAATTAAGTTTACTACAGTACATAAAAATTTGGTGGTTTGTTTTCTTATGCTAATGCTATCACGAGTTTCTATTTGAGTTTTGTGTTGTGAAGTTTTCAAGTTTTGGGTGATGTTCTTATGGAAAATGGAATAAATAGTGGAAAGATCCTAAGCTTGGGGATTCCCAAGGCATCCCAAGCCAAATTCAAGGACACCAAAAAGCCTAAGCTTGGGGATGCCCTGGGAAGGCATACCCTCTTTCATCTTCAATCCATCGGTAACGTTACTTGGAGCTATATATTTATTCACCACATAATATGTGTTTTGCTTGGAGCGTCGTGTGTTATAGTAGTCTTTTCTTTCTTGTTTATCACAATTATCCTTGCTGCACACCTTTTGAGTGGGACATGCACTCATCGTGAATTTGTTAGAATACTCAATGAGCTTCACTTATATCTTTTGAGATTGGCAATATTAGCTCACATCTGCTTCACTTATATCTTTTGAGCTTGATGATTTTGTTCACATGTGCTTCACTTATATATTTTGAGCTTGATGATTTTGCTCCCATGTGCTTTACTTATATCCTTCGAGCGTAGTAATTTTGCTCCCATGTGCTTCACTTATATCTTTTGAGCTAGATAAATTTTGCTCTAGTGCTTCACTTAAATCTTTGTAGAGCACGGCGATGTCATATTTTGTAGAAATCAAAACTCTCTAATCTTCACTTATATCATTTTGAGAGTGCTCGCTCTCTAAGGAACTTGGTAATTGGCGTGTGTTATGAAATTAGTCCTAAATATGATAGGCATCCAAACAGGATATAATAAAAACTTTCATATTCAAGTGCATTGATTAGTAAGAGAAGTTTGATTCCTCATGATTAGTTTTGAGATATGGATATGGTAATATGAGAGTTATGTTAGTAGGGTGTTGTGAACATAGAAATACTTGTGTTGAGGTTAGTGATTCCCGTAGCATGCACGTATGGTGATCCGCTATGTGACAAAGTCGGAGCATGATTTATTTATTGATTGTCATCCTTTGTGTAGAGGTCGGGATCGCGCGATGGTTAACTCCTACCAACCCTTCCCCTAGGAGTATGTGTTTAGCACTGTGTTTCGATTACTAATAAAACTTTTGCAATAAGTATGTGATTTCTTCATGACTAATGTGAGTCCATGGTATAGATGCACTTTCACCTTCCGCCATTGCTAGCCTCTCTAGTGCCGCGCAACTTTCGCCGGTGCACAAACCCACCATATATCTTCCTCAAAACAGCCACCATACCTACCTATTATGGAATTTTCATAGCCATTCCGAGATATATTGCCATGCAACTTTCACCATTCTGTCTCATGACATGTGCCATCACTTTCATTCATATATAGTCATTATTGTTCTAAGAATCTAGTTGTAAGTAAATAAAAGTGTGATGATCATCATTACTAGAGCATTGTCCCATGTGAGGAAATAAAAGAGGCCAAAGATGCCCTCCAAATAAAAAAGAGGTCAAAGATCCCAAAGAAAACAAAAAAATGAGAGAAAAAGAGAGAAGGGACAGTGCTACTATCGTTTTCCACACTTGTGCTTCAAAATAGCACCATGTTCTTCAAGATGGTGAGTCTCTTGTTTTGTCACTTTCATATGATAGTGGAAATTTTCATTATGTAACTTGACTTGTATATTCCAATGATGGGCTTCCTCAAAATTGCCCTAGGTCTTCAGGAGCAAGCAAGTTGGGTGCACACCCAGTAGTTTTCATTTTTGAGCTTTCATACCCTATAGCTCTAGTGCATCCGTTTCATGGCAATCCCTACTCATTCACATTGATATCTATTGATGGGAATCTTCATAGCCTTTTGATACGCCGAGTCGATGTGACCATCTCCTTCTTTTTGCCTCACAACCTTCACCACACTCTATTCCACCTATAGTGCTATATCCATGGCTCACGCACACATATTGCGTGAGAGTTGAAAAAGGTTTGAGAAAGTAAGAGTGTGAAAACAATTACTTGGCCAATACCAAGGTTGTGCATGATTTTAATTCGTTGTGTGGGGATGAAGGAGCATAGCCAGACTATATGATTTTGTAGGGATAAGTTTCTTTGGCCTTGTTATTTCAAAAGTTTATGATCACTTTGCTATTATGCTTGAAGTATTATTGTTTTCATGTCAATATTGAACTATTGTTTTGAATCTTATGGATCTGAACATTCATGCCATAATAAAGAGATTACATAAAACAAATATGTTGGGTAGCATTCCACATCAGAAATCCGTTCTTTATCACTTCCCTACTCGAGCACGAGCAGGGGTTAAGCTTGGGGATGCTTGATACATCTCCGACATATCTATAATTTTTGATTGTTCCATGCTATTATATTATCAACTTTCGATGTTTTACATGCATGAATATGCTATTTTATATGATTTTGGGACTAACTTATTAACTGAGTGCCCAGTGCCAGTTCCTGTTTTTTCCGTGTTTTTGACATTTTTCAGATAGGAATATCAAACGGAGTCCAAATGGAATAAAACTTTCGCCGTGATTTTTTATGAAAAATATCAAAAATACCTGAAGGAAGAAATACCAGAGAAGTGGGCCGAGGGAGCCACGAGCCTGGGAGGCACGCCCCCCTAGGCCGCGGCTAGGGGGCTCGTGGCCTCCTCGATGCCCACCTCCACTCGTTTCCACCGCCATACGGTCTTATAAATAGCCAAAATCGCAGAAATAGACCTAGATCGCAAGTTTCGCTGCCGCAAACCTTCAGAACCACCAAAAACCAATCGGGAGACCGTTCCGGCATCCTGCCGGCGGGGAAACCATCTCCGGTGGCCATCTTCATCAACATCCTTGCCTCTCCGATGATGCATGAGTAGTGCACATCAGACCTACGGGTCCATAGCTAGTAGCTAGATGGCTTCTTCTCTCTCTCTCCAATCTTCAATACAAAGTTCTCCATGATTTTCATGGTGATCTATCTGATGTAATCTTCTTTTGCGGTGTGTTTGTTGAGATCCGATGAATTTTGATTTATGATCAGATTATCTATGAACATTATTTGAGTCAATTATGAATTCTTATATGCATGATTTCATATCCTTGTAAGTCTCTTCGAGTTATGGGTTTTGTTTGGACAACTTGATCTATAGTTCTTGCAATAGGAGAAGTGCTTGGTTTTGGGTTCATACCGTGTGGTGTCCTCACCTAGTGACAGAAGGGGTAGCGAGGTACGCATCGTGTTGTTGCCATCAAGGGTAAAAAGATGGGGTTTATATCATATTAAATGAATTTATCCTTCTACATCATGTCATCTTGCTTAAAGCGTTACTCCATTTCTTATGAACTTAATACACTAGATGCATGCTTGATAGCGATCGATGTGTGGAGTAATAGTAGTAGATGCAGATAGTATCGGTCTACTTGTCTCGGACGTCATGCCTATATGTATGATCATTGCCTTAGATATCGTCATGACTTTGCGCTATTCTATCAATTGCTCAACAGTAATTTGTTCACCCACCGTAATACTTGCTATCATGAGAGAAGCCTCTAGTGAACACTATGGCCCCCGCGTCTATTTTACATATTATATATTCAGATCTAAACACAAAAACACCAAAAATACCTTGCTGCAATTTTATATTTACTCATTATCACTATTAGATCTCACCTTGCAAGTAATCGTGAAGGGATTGACAACCCCTTTATCGCGTTGGGTGCAAGTTTGTTTGTGTTTGTGCAGGTTTCTTGGTGCCTCATCTTGATACTCCTACTGGATTGATTCCTTGGTTCTCAAACTGAGGGAAATACTTATCTCTACTTTGTTGCATCACCCTTTCCTCTTCAAGGGAAAAACCAACGCAAGACAAGATCAACTTGCCAATTTCTGGCGACGTTGTAGAGAAGTAGCATGCAGCAGATGGCAAAGAGCATGGACGGCATACCCATGGGTTAGGGCCGTCCGCCTAGGGTCCACCCTTTGCCGTCTGCCTTAGGCCACCCTTTGCCGTCCGTGGGCTAACGGCAAAGAAGCCTTAGGGAGCAGGGATTTAAGGCTGTTTGCCGCCTGGGATCCCCCTTTGCCATCTGCCTTAGGCCCCCCTTTGCCGTCGGTGGGCAAACGGCAAAGAGTAAGGCCCTTTGCTGCCTCGGGTCCCCCCTTTGCCGTCTGCCCAGCCCCCCTTTGCCGTCCATGGGCAGACGGCAAAGATTACCAAAAATGTCCTTTTTCTTTTATTTTTTATTATAACAATTTTCATAGCAATATTATATATATATACATCAAAGAAATAAATATGTTGCCATATTGATAACCATATTAAAATAAGTTTCATCCATACATACATACATATTATGCAAGTTTCATCCGTACCAAACCATATTACAATGGTTTCATCCATATATACATAGTTTCATATCCATATGTAGCAAGTGTCACATTGTTCATCGATACAAAATAAAAAAAATAGAAGTAACCCAAGCACTCCATCAATGCAAACTTACGTGAAGTGAATGTAATCTGCAAAATGGGAAGCTCCAAAATTAGAAGAAGAAGAACACTAAATGAAGAAGAGAAGTAAGTAAGCTTATTATGTCATTTATGAGAGAACTTATCTAAGTATAGGACATTTTTGATAAAATAGGCCATTTTGGAGCAAATTTAGCTTACTACATCATTTAGGAAGAAACTAAGCTAACTATATGTCATTTTAGAGCAAACTTCGGTAAGAATAGGTCATTTTGGAGTTAACTATGATTATTGTGCCATTTTGGAGCTAACTAAGATAATTATTTGTCATTTAATATCTAACTTGGGTAAAATAGGTCATTTTGGAGCTAGGTAAGCTTATTATGTCATTTAGGAGTGAATTAAGCTAAGTATAGGACATTTTTTATAAAATGGGCCAGTTTGGAGCTAATTTAGCTTACTATTGCATTTATGAGGAAAATAAGCTAAATATATGTTATTTTGGAGCTAACTTAGGTAAAAATAGGTCATTTAGGAGCTAACTATGCTTATTATGCCATTTTGAAGCTAACTAAGCTAATTATAGGTCATTTAATAGCTAACTTGGGTAAAATAGGTCATTTTGGAGCTAGCTAAGCTTATTATGCCATTTTGGAGCTAACTAAGAGAAGTATAGGTCATTTTTGATAAAATAGGCCATTTTGGAACTAATTTAGTTTACTACGTCATTTAGGAGGAAACTAAGCTAACTATATGTCATTTTAGAGCTAACTTAGGTAAAAATAGGTCATTTAGGAGCTAACTATGCTTATTATGCGATTTTGGAGCTAACGAAGCTAAGTATAGGTCATTTAAAAGCTAAGCTAGGTACAATAGGTCATTTTGAAGCTAGGTAAGCTTATTATGTCATTTAGGAGAGAACTAAGCTAAGTATAGGTCATTTTTGATAAAATAGGCCATTTTGGAGCTAATTTAGCTTACTATGTCATTTAGGAGGAAACTAAGCTAAATATAGGACATTTTTGATAAAATAGGCCATTTTGGAGCTAATTTACCTTACTATGTCATTTACGAGGAAACTAAGTTAAGTATAGGTCATTCTAGAGTTTACTTGGGTAAAATAGGTCATTTTGGAGGTAAGGTAAGGTAAGTAACCATCATTATGCAGTTGTTAAGAAAAACACTAGAAAAAACATACCATTCTCGTCAGCACGGAGGTGAAGCACGGTGGCTCAGGCTTGTTTCACCTGGAGAAGGTTGCCCTATAGAAGGGTCGTGCGATGTGTATCAGGAGATATTCTGCACCAAACATCATTTGCAATGTGTCGTTAGCATGATGACACTCAAAAGATCACTGCATTGAAATGAAACTCACCGTCCCTTCCATGTTAATGACTCGCATCGTCAGAGGGACGTGGCCGGTCTTCTCGCACATAGACTGTACATTTGGTTTCGACAAGTCAAACTTTTTAGTTATAAATGAAATGAACATTAAAATGCAACATTTGACAAATATGAAGAAGAAACTTACCACGAAGAGCTCGTACATGGCCCTGTTAGACGCATCGTTCCGTGCCTCTCCGCCTCCGTCAACGCAGCCGTCCTCTCCTCCATCTCCTTCATCTCCTTATCCTTCACCACCAAAAGCGCATGCGTTGCCTCTCTCTCTTTTAGAATTGCAGCCTGCAACACAACTCATTGTTAGCATTGTAATCATATTGGTTCAAACACACAACATAATGTAGAAAGATAGTTGAGTCCATTAAACTAAGGTCGATGGCGAGCTCGACTGGCCGTGGACGAGGTGTTATCTCAGGACAGGAGATCGTTTGGCGTGCCTTTATCTGCTGGAGAGTGCTAGGACAACGTATAAGGCCGTCTCCAATGGCGATCGAGCCATGGGGCCTCTCGTTGCCAGCTGATACATGTCCAATGTATCTATAATTTTTGATTGTTCCATGCTATTATATTATCTTTTTTGGCTGTTTTATATGCATTAATATTCTATTTTATATTATTTTTGGGACTAACCTATTAATCTAGAGCCTAGTGCTAGTTTCTGTTTTCTCCTTGTTTTCGAGTTTCGTAGATAAGGAATATTAAACGGAGTCCAAATGGAATAAAACCTCCGGAAAGATTTTTTCTGGAAAATTTGGAAGCCACGAGACTTCAGAACCAAGGCAGAGTGGCTGCCACGGGGCCATAAGCCCGCTTGCCGCGGCGAGGGGGTACCCCGCGCCGGGCAGGCTTGTGGGCCCCTGGCACCTCCAATAACCCTAATCTTTGTCCTATAAATACCCAAATATTCCATCATTATCAGAACAGGCCACAAAAACACTTTTCCGCTGCCAGAAGCCTCCGTTCCTGAGAGATCCAATCTTGGAGCCTTTTCCGGTAATCTGTTGGAGGGGCATTCGATCACGAAGGGCATCTACATCAACTCCATTGCCCCTCTGATGATTTGTGAGTAGTTCACCACAGACCTACGGGTCCATAGCTAGTAGCTAGATGGCTTCTTCTCTCTCTTTGATTCTCAATACCATGTTCTTCATGATCTTCATGGAGATCTATCCGATGTAATACTCTTTTGCGGTGTGTTTGTCGAGATCCAATTAATTGTGGGTTTATGTTTAGATTATCCATGAATATTATTTGAGTCTTTCCTAAATTTTGGAATTTTATATTAAATAAATAATTAGGATTGTTTGCTTGAATGTAGTGTGATTGATTGTGTGAAATTGCGTGGAATTTTGAAACTTTTGAAATTTTAATGAGAGGGAATAAAATGACTTTTCCAAAATTTTCTATTTCGAATCCCTATTCAATTTTGAGTTCAAATATTTTCAAAACCCTCTTATAAAATCAAATGAGAGGAGGTAAATGACACTCAAAAATCATATACAATGTTTTGACTCAAATTTTAAAATAAAAACTATTTGCCATTCATTTGAAATTCAAGTTTCTTTTTCATTTTGGAGATAATTGCAAAAAAATAATTTTTTTAAAAGTATTATATTAGGCCTTGAAAAAATGTTCATGTTTTAGGAAATATTTTTTTGAAAATTTTGATATATAATATGCCTATATAAATGTTTGTCTATTTTTTTATTTGTTTTTCTTTGCTGGTTTTATTTATTTAAAAAAACAGGAAACACTCTGCATTGCGGACACTGTTCATCCGGGACAAAAAAAAATTCCTGCAGCCACCGAAGCCTATGTGGCCCTCTTCTTCTTTATTTTTCTCTTTGTCTATGATTTTAGTCCCACCTCGCTTAGCTTTAGACCTTTGCACCTCCCTTCCACTTATAAATATAGAACCATAGGTGAACCCAAAAGTCATCCACTTCGGGTTGAATCGAATCGTTTCGGTTTGTCTAGCTTTATAAAAAAAATATTTTCTTCTCTTCGGCGGGATTTCTGGAAGTCGTCTCCTCTTTGGATTTATATCTTCTCTGCATTCTAAAGGTATTCCCTTCGTATTTTCTTTTATACTCCTGTAGTTTAATATTCCTAGACTATTATTTCTATACTGGTATACGATAGAGTAATTAGATTATTAATTAGTCACCGTATTTACTCATTAGTCCTAGAATTATTTTAGACATAGCATTTTTCTTTCGTAAAGCCAAAAAATTTCAAATAGCCATAACTTTCTGCTCGTTTATCAGAATTAGATGAAACCAACGCCTAGATTTTCGTCTTGACCTCACCTATCCAATCAACCTATCACGTCAACTTTTTCAAATTTTCAAATTTCGAAATTTATTCAGATTTATATTCATACTTATTTTGATCATATCTTTTTATCCGTAGCTCCGTTTCCGATGAATCCAATTGCGTCGTATCTGTATCGAAGTAATCTTTCCGTTCACATCATTAGTGTTATCATTTCAACATATAATTTTGATCTTGCTCATACTTCTCTACTAGTCCCCAAAATGTGTTCACACACTGTACTAAGCTAATTCAATGCCATATTGAATTGCTTATAACTTTTGATCCGTCATTTTGAACCTAGTAATTCTTTTTTCTACACGTTCATATTGACTTCCCATATATAGTAACATCATTAGTTTCAATCTTTGAACCTTTCAAATTTGAGCGATTCAATTGGAATCCGAACCTTCATTTGATCATATCTTGCAAAGTGTAACACCGTTTCAATTGATTCCTTTTGCCCCTAAATACTCGTGTCATATATTTCTATCCATAACCATCGTACTTCGGTTCAACTTCTTTTGACCTTTGTGAATTCAGATTCAATTCACACTTGAATTTACAATTCATTTCATACTTCAATTCGCTATACCTTGTGTTGTAGTGCTCCATTTCAATTAAATTCTTTCTACAAATAATTTCTTATGTCTTAAGCTATTTGTCAAACAACATTCATGTTGTTCTCCCATACTTTGGATCATCTTCCATAGTCTCTCCAACCTAAGCTTATATAGCAATAGTTCGTCATCCATAAACTCTTTTGAGTTGATTCCTTCACGTTTCACCTTACAACCCCATAAGAACCTATATTTTCTTATTAAACCTAGTATGTTGTTATTTTTTTGCACCAAGACACATGTTTTAATCTTGCGTTCTTTGGTTGTTTGTTTTGGCATGAATGTTTATTCAATGTTATTTGCTTACGATAGATTTCATGGAGTGTCACGAGTAGAATTATCCAGATTGTGAGAGCGACTATGTTCATCAAGTAATACCAGGCAAGACACTTTGATCATATTTACCCATGTTTTTATTGCATTAGTTCTACCATCTCCCCAATTGCATGCAAAGTAGGTAATATGGAAACTTGGTTACTTGTTGTAGTATCATGTGGTAGGATTTCCCTCACCCCTTTGACACTTTGGCCCCGGGAAACGTTGATTTAAATTTTGCTATGCTATTAGTAGACGGGGTCGGTTGTGTGATTCATGAGAATTGTGAGATAATAATTTCAAGACCTGCATTATGATGAAGACTTCAAGACTCCGAGTTTTCAACTTACCTCTGGGTGGATGATGGTTGAACGGCGCCCTGGAGAAACCAGTGGTTAGCCTAGGTGTTGCTGGAGAAGTGCTAGTATTCACGCGGAAAGGTCCACCCAGGCACAAAGAGATGGATGGATGCTTCAAGACCCAAGGCTTACCTGCACAGCCACAAGCCATTATGGGCTCTGACTTGGTTGGATACTATGGTGACCCTGGACAGGCGGTGCTACGAGATGTAGAAGAACGGTAGGAAAGGATGGGCACCGATAGAGTCTTAGGGAAACCCTTTAGAAGACCATGTTTTGGTCATCCGTTTCTCAAACACGCCGAAGTGCGAGAAATCCAACAGAGGCGACCAAGTCTAGTGGGGAACGTATGCAAAACTCTGCAGAGTACTCAAACCTAATCGATTAGCCGTGTCCACGGTCATGGACAACTTGAGCCAAAGGAACTGAAACTCTCTAGAATTCTCAACACAAATAATTATAATGATGAGGGTATTATTGTTAACTTGGGTATGAGAATTGGTTGGTGGAACCATCTCCTTAATCAACCAACTTTGTAGTAATAATTTCTGCATTACCCCTCTCTTGTTGTAGGAAAAATTTGCATTACGCAAAACTTAAACTTATAGCCCCACCTACCATATATGCATATAGAATAGATGATTACACGGCTGACTTGCTGGCATATTCAAAATGAGATGGTGACTTGCTGGCATATTCAAAATGCTGACCTACACGGCTGTAACGTCTAATGTTGCAGATACTCTTCTTCGACGAGTAAGAGTACGATTCATGGTTACGGTCTACACTCAACCTTCCGTTGGTGTTTATTGGGACTCCACTCCCGTTGACTGCTTCCGCTGAGATTTTAAGGTATACATCAGTTTTACGTTAATTACATGTGATTGCACTTTGATATATACATTGATCTACTGTGTGTGCCGGCATACTGATCCAGGGATGGCACAGAACACAGAGGCTTGACTCATTTTGAGTCGGGTCGCTACAAAAATGGTATCAGAGCACACGTTGACCGTAGGACATGACCCTAGAAATTAGAAAGCCCTTAGGAAACGATTTCTCGAAAAAAAAACTTGTTTTCAAAAGACCCTTTACTTCTCATCTTATTTGAGCTTTATCAAATGATCTCTCTCAGTTTAGAAAATACCCTTTCCCCTTTTGGCCACACTAAGGATCAACTGAGACCACTTCGAGAAGGGCAAGATATTGAAACAACTGATGGTCACTTCAAAGTAAAGAAGATTTCACCATGCATTAGAAGAGTTGAAGCTACACGAGTTGAAGACTGGGAAGACCCGAAGAAATTGAAGACCATGAAGAATTTCCAAGATATTATGCGCTAGAAGACCAAACCCCTGTTGTATACTTACGTTAGATACGATGATTTGTGAGCTGTCATTTGTGTGTAAATTTTCGACAGCCACAACAAAAATCTATTTTCAAAACCATTGTTTGTATTGTGTGTATCCCCTCCTTTCTCTCTCATCCCCCAAAGCTTGAAACCAAGAGATGACGAATGAAGCTAGACTCGTGTATTCTGGATCAATGACTCAGTTAGAGACAGAAGAATGGATTCAGAACATGGAGGATCACCTAAGGAGTAACCATGTTGCAAGGAACGAGATGGTCCAGTATGCTCTTTGGTATTTTGCAGAAGGTGCTGCACATTGGTGGAAGATGCATGAAGATATCCATGATAGGCAAGCATCAATCACTTGGGAAGAATTCAAGATGACTCTGCAAAAATCTCATGTTGTCACCAACACCCAGAAGCCCCGTTGCAAAGATGTGAAGAAGATTTGTGAATGCAGGATATTTGGAGAGATAGGACACACCCAGGGAGAACACAAGGAAGGATGCCCTCATTGTGAAGAAAATCACCCTACTAAGGAATGCCCTCATTGATATATACATTGATGTACTGTGTGTGCTAGCATACTGATCCAGGGATGGCACAGAACACACAGAGGCTTGACTCGTTTTGAGTCGGGTCGCTACATCCTACTAGATTGATACCTTGGTTCTCAAAAACTAAGGGAAATACTTTACTACTTTGCTGCATCAACCCGTTCCTTTTCACAGGAAACCAACGCATGCTCGAGAAGTATCAAGAAGGATTTCTGGCGCCGTTGCTTGGGAGATACATAGCAAGTCAAGAATACCAAGGACCCATCACAAACTCATCTCTTGAATTTACATCATTTTCCATTTGCCTCCCGGTTTCCTCTCCCCCACTTCAAAAACAATTTCCAAAAATATTTTCCTTTCGCCTTTCTTCGTTCGTCTCCCCATTTGCTTTTTGCTTGCTTGAGTGCTTGATTGCTTGCTTTGTCACGATGACTCAAGAGAATACCAAGTTGTGTGACTTTTCCAATACTAATAATAATGATTTTATTATTATTCCGATTGCTCCCGCCACTGGTGTGGAATCTTATGAAATTAATGCTTCTTTGCTCAATCTTGTTATGAAAGAACAATTTTCCGGCCTTGTTAATGAAGATGTCGCATCCCATCTAAATATTTTCGTTGAGTTGTGTGACATGCAAAAGAAGAAAGATGTGGATAATGATATTGTTAAATTGAAGCTATTTGCGTTCTCACTACAAGATCGTGCTAAAACTTGGGTTTCATCTTTGCCTAAAAATAGTATTGATTCATGGAATAAGTGTAAAGATGCTTTTATTTCCATGTACTTTTCGCCCGCTAAGATCATATCCCTTAGGTACGATATAATGAATTTTAAGCAACTTGATCATGAACATGTTGCGCAATCATGGGAGAGGATGAAACTTATGATTAGGAATTGCCCCGCGCATGGCTTGAGTTTATGGATGATTATACAAATTTTCTATGTTGGATTGAATTTTGCTTCTAGGAATCTCTTAGATTCTGCCGCGGGTGGAACTTTTATGGAAATCACATTAGGAGAAGCTACTAAACTCCTAAATAATATTATGGCAAATTACTCTCAATGGCACCCCGGAAGATCTCCAACTAGTAAAAAAGTGCATGCTATTGAAGAAATTAATACTTTGAGTGAAAAGATGGATGAATTGATGAAATTGTTTGCTAGTAAGAGTGCTCATATTGATCCTAATGATATGTCTTTGTCTTCTTTGATTGGAAATAATAATTAATCTATTGATGTGAATTTTTTTGGTAGGAACAATTTTGGTAATAACGCTTATAGAGGTAATTTCGACGCTAGACCGTTTCCTAGTCATTACTCTAATAATTATGGTAATTCCTACAGAAATTATTATGGAAATTATAATAATATACCCTCTGATTTTTAGAGTAATATTAAAGAATTCATTAGTACGCAAAAAGTTTTCAATGCTATGATTGAAGAAAAAATGCTCAAAATTGATGATTTGGCTAGGAAAATTTATAAAATGTCTCTTGAGATTGATTCTTTAAAAATTAGATCTATTCCACCCAAGCATGATATTAATGAGTCTTTAAAAGCTATGAGAATTTCTATTGATGAGTGTAAGGAAAGGACCGCTAGAGTTCTTGCTAAGCGTGAATGACTTGAAAAAGTATGTTCTCATGATAATATTGATGAAGATCTTAAAGTGATTGATGTGACTCTATTGAATCTTTGTTTTCCAATTTTAAGCTTTATAATCATGGGACTGTAGATGAGTCAACTTTAGTTAAAATGCGTCCCAATGATTCACAGTTTTTAGATCTTGATGCTAAGATTGATAAAGGTGGGATTGAAGAGGTCAAAACTTTAAATAGCAATGAACCCATTCCTTTGGATTTAAAAGACTTTAATCATCGTAGATGCTCTTTGATTGATTTTATTTCCTATTTGCAATCCATGTTGAATTCTCCTCGTGCTTACAATCAAAACAAGGCTTTTACTAAACATATTGTTGATGCTATGATGAAGGCTTTTTAAGAAAAACTTGAGTTCGAAGTTTCAATACCTAGAAAGCTTTATGATGAGTGGGAACCTACTATTAAGATTCAGATTAAACATTATGAGTGCCATGCTTTGTGTGATTTGTGTGCTTGCGTTTCCACTATTCCAAAAACTTTATGTGACGTGTTAGGTTTTCGTGAATTTGACGATTGCTCCTTAAATTTGCATATTGCAGATTCCACTATAAAGAAACCCATGGGAAGAATTAATGATGTTCTTATTGTTGCAAATAGGAATTATGTGCCCTTATATTTCACTATTCGTGATATAGATTGCAATCCTACATGTACTATTATTCTTGGTAGACCTTTCCTTAGAATAATTGGTGCAATTATTGATATGAAGGAAGGGAATATTAGATTCCAATTCCCATTAAGGAAGGGTATGGAACACTTTCCTAGAAAGAAAGTAAAATTACCTTATGAATCTATCATGATATCTACTTATGGATTGCATACCAAAGAAGACAATACCTAGATCTACTGCGTTTTGCCTAGCTAGGGGCATTAAACAATAGCGCTTGTTGGGAGGCAACCCAATTTTATTTTGCTTTCAATGTTTTGCTTCTGTTTTGGTGTGTTTTGCACATTATTACTTCTTTACTAATTGTGTTTTTGTGTTTAAATTAGTGTTTGAGCCAAGTAAAGCCTTTGGGGTGATCTATGGTACTTGTTGATTTGATCTTGCTGGAAAACAAAAACTTTTGCGCTCAGTCCATGATTTGTCTGAATTTTTCAGAGCGTAAAATTGATCTGAAATTTTGACACATGATTTATATACAAATTTCCCTAGTTTTCCTATTTTTTCAGAGTTTATACAGTACTATAAGTATTCTAAGTTTACAAATTGCTACAGACTGTTCTATTTTTGACAGATTCTGTTTTCTTTGTGTTGTTTGCTTATTTTTATGTATCTATGGGTCGTATCGGGGGGAATGGGTCATGGAGAAGTTAGAATACAGTAGGTATTACACAAGTATAAATAAATAAAGAGTTCACAATAGTACCTAAATTGGTGATTTATTTTTCTTATACTAACGGATCTCATGAGTTTTCTGGTGAGTTTTGTGTTGTGAAGTTTTCATGTTTTGGGTGAAGATTTGATGGACTATGGAATAAAGAGTGGCAATAGCCTAAGCTTGGGGACGCCCATGGCACCAGAAGTCAAATGCAAGGATACCAAAGAGCCTTAGCTTGGGGATGCCCGAGAAGGCATCCCCTCTTTCGTCTTGAATCCATCGGTAAATTTACATGAGGCTATATTTTTATTCACCACATGATATGTCTTTTGCTTGGAGCGTCTTGTATGATTCTTTGATTGTTAGTTTGCCAAAATCATCCTTGCTGCACACATCTTTAGAGAGAGACACGCTGAATCGTGAATTTGTCAAAATACTCTATATGCTTCACTTATATATTTTGAGCTAGGCAATGTTGCTCTAGTGCTTCACTTATATCTTTTTAGAGCATGGTGGTGTTATATTTTATAGAAATTATTGAACTCTCGTTCCTCCCTAATATTATTTTGAGAGTTTCTTAAAACAGCATGGTAAATTGTTTAGGTTATGAATTTAGTCCTAATATAATGGCATCCAAGAGGGATATAATAAAAACTGTCATATTAAGTACATCAACATCTATGAGAAGTTGGATGCCTTGCGTATAGTTTGGAGATAATAGGGATGGTAATATGAGAGTCATGCTAGTGAGTAGTTGTGAAATGAAGAGATACGTGTGTTATAGCTTGTGATTCCCGTAACATGCACATATGGTGAACCGCTATGTAACGTAGTCGGAGCATGACTTGTCTAATTATTGTCGACCTTTGTGTGAGGGTCGGGAGCGCACGATGGTTAACTCCTACCAACCTCTCCCCTAGGAGCATGTGTCTAATGCTTTGTTTGATGACTAATAGGATTTTGCAATAAGTATGTGAGTTCTTTATGACTAATGTGAGTCCATGGATTATACGCACTCTCACCCTTCCATCTTTGCTAGCCTCTCTAGTATCTCGCAACTTTCGCCGGTATGTCAAATCCTCCTTCCTTAAAACAGCCACCATATATTCCTCAAAACAACCACCATACCTACCTATTATGGCGTTTCCATAGCCATTCCGAGATATATTGCCATGCAACTTCCACCATGTAGTTTTTCTATGACTTGCATCATCACTTCATATTGCATATAAAGTTTTATCTTGTCATAGGAATCGAGTTGTAATTTCTTTTTCTTTGAGTTATAAGTAAATAAAAGTGTGATGATTTTTCATTAATAGAGCATTGTCCCATGATAGAAAAGGATGATGGAGGCTATGAATCCCTCATAAGTTGGGACGAGTATCCGGACTTTACAAAAAATAAAAGAGGCCAGTGAAGCCCAAACAAAAAATAAAATAAAAGAGGCCAAAGAAGCGCACCAAAACAAAAAAATGAGAGAAAGGGAGAAGGGACAATTGCTACTATCTTTTTCCACACTTGTGCTTCAAAGTAGCACCATGATCTTCATGATAGAGAGTCTCCTATTTTGTCACTTTCATATAACTATTGGATATTCATTATGCACGAACACTTAGTTTTCTTTTTGGGATTTCATACACTTATAGCTCTAAGTGCATCTGTTGCATGGAAATCCCTACTCACTCACATTGATATCTATTGATGGGCATCTCCATAGCCCATTGATATGCCTAGTTGATGTGAGACTATCTTCTCCTTTTTCCCTTGCACCCCCACCATATTCTATTCCACCTATAATGCTATATCCATGGCTCACACTCATGTATTACGTGAGAGTTGAAAAGGTTTGAGAACACCAAAAGTGCGAAACAATTGCTTGACCTATTCATCGGGGTTGTGCATTATTTAGATACTTTGTGTGAGGAAGATGGAGCATAGCCAGACCATATGATTTGGTAGGGATAACTTTCTAAGGCCATATTATTTCGAAAGGACATGACTAGCTTGTTGGTGTGCTCGAAGTATTACTATTTTTATGTCAATATTTGACTATTGTTTTGAATCTAACATATCTGAATATTCATGCCAAAATAAAGAATATTACATGGATAAATATGTTGGGTAGCATTCCACATCAAAAATTCTATTTTTATCATTTACCTACTCGAGGAAGAGAAGAAATTAAGCTTGGGGATGCTGATACGTCTCCAACGTATCTATAATTTTTGATTGTTCCATGCCACTATATTACATCCTCCGTTTCTTTATATAAGGTGTATTTGTTTTTGTAAAAGTCAAACGAGGCAATGTTTGACCGAGTTTTTAGAAAAATATATCGAGATCCACGATACAAAATTTGGATCATTTGATTCATCATGAAAAGCAGCTTCATATTTTACCTATTTGGTATTGTTGATGTTGTTATTTTATGGTATAATCTTGGTCAAACATTTTAATGGTTGACTTGCACGGAAAAGAATACACCTTATATTTTGGAACGGAGGGAGTATCTAATTTGGATGTTTTATATGCATTAATTTGTTATTTTATATTATTTTTGGGACTAACCTATTAATCTAGAGCCTAGTGCCAGTTTCTGTTTTTCCTTGTTTTTGAGTTTTGCAGATAAGGAATATTAAACGGAGTCCAAACGGAATAAAACCTCCGGAAAGATTTTTCTGGAAAACATGGAAGCCAGGAGACTTGAGAACCAAGGCAGAGGAGCTGCAATGGGGCCACAAGCCCGTTTGCCGCGGCCAGGGGGTACCCTGCGCTAGGCAGGCTTGTGGGCCCCTCGCACCTCCACTAACCCTAATCTTCAGCATATAAATACCCAAATATTCCATCATTATTAGAACGAGCCACGAAAACACTTTTCCACCGCTAGAAGCCTCCGTTCTCGAGAGATCCAATCTTGGAGCCTTTTCCGGTAATCTGCTGGAGGGGGATTCGATCACGGAGGTTGTTTGGGATATAACCCCGTGGTAAGACACGCCCAGGAGGGGTCGGGTCATACCAGACGGCTCATAATCAAGACCTATAAGGTGGGCAAAAAAACGTAGGCCTGGCTATACGGCAGCTTACCAAGATGGGCCAAGACGAAGGACCAGACAAAAGATGGTATGAAGACCCGGACGGTTAAGCCGCTCCGAGATGGCTTGCCCAAGATGGCAAGGTGGCTTAGAGACAGGATTGACTATGTTGTAAGAGTCGGTGTAGGACTCGTGTAACCCAGGGCCTCGACCTCCTATATAAAGGTGAGACCCCAGGGCGGCTTAGACAGAAACCAATCAATCGAGAACTAGGTCAAATGAATCCGCTCCCTTGTAATCGATACTCCAATCAATATAACATAAACAGGACGTAGGCTTTTTACCTCTTCTTGATGGGCCGAACCTAGGTAAACTCATGCCCCTCGTCTCGACCAACCCCTTCGAGTCCACCACCTTAGCGATGGCCTCGAACCTAAGTCTTCATAAATCTGCCATGACAAAACCACGACAGTTGGCGCCCACCATGGGGCCAGCGCTCGGTGGTGTTGAGTTCTCAAAGGCCTCTCTCCTAGAGATCGAGGGATACACTGTTGGCAGGACAAATAAGAGTTGCCGTGGCCAGCTCTACATCGACGAGGTCAGCCGGGGCCCCAAGGCCGACTCACTTGAGTATGGTTTCCGGGTTCCCTTCGATGGAATCCACGTCTTCATCGGCAGGATCGGCGGATCTAAACCCGGGCTGGAAATCTAAAACGACATCATCGAGCCGGCTCGGCGCGTGCAACCCGCCCGACACGTGCAATCCGCCCGTGCTAACTCGGGCAGGAGGCATGTCTTCGTCGGCTTTACTCAGGGCATGGATCTTGAAGATTCTATGTCACAGGGAACTCTCATCTGCTCGGAGGATGGATTTTCGAGTGGAGAGACAAAATCAATTTACCAGCTTCACAATGGTGGGCTCAGGGGCTACGTCGAGCCTTAGCCCGAGTCAGAATATCATGAGACGGAGGATTATGATCCGCCGAACCGTGATGTTGTCTTCATAGCGGGGTCAGCACCGGACCCGAGCAGCACAGCCACCGACGCAACTGGATTGGGGGCTCGTAGGCCGCCGGCTCAGGTTCTTCTGGATCTGATGAACGAGCTTACAACCCTAATGGCAACTGAGGTCATAGCTGAAAATCAAGCCGGCCGGAACATGGAGATCGCGAGGCTGAAGGACCAGATGACCGAGGTCCAACAGGAGATCGATGTGCTGATGGCTCAGATGGATGTGGAGGCGGAGCGCATTAGGGCGGATGCTTTCTGCCTTGAGCTGGAGCAGCAGTCTGCAGCGGCGGTTTAGCGAATGAGGCATCAGTCTCGCTTGTCGGATCAGTATGAGGCCAGAAACCTTTTCAACACACCAGGAACGGGACGGAACATACCTTTAACCTTAACCCGGACAGCGGAAGTACCTAGAAGCCGGCCGGTGGTTCAGCATCAGCAGCTTAACCCGCCCTGACAGAACCAGACCCCACCAGTGTCTTTCCCAATGCCGGTGGGTCACTATTCCAACCCGACGGAGAAAATGGTGGTGGGACCAACCCAGCTTGGTACAATCCCCATCCCAGACGAGGCGCCTTTCGCAGAGGAGGTGTGGAACGCTATTGGATACCTACAGATGGCGGTGGCCCAGCAGGAGAAGTACACTTACAGCCAGAGTCGGGTGCATTCAACCCCCATCCCCAGCCGCAGCTACAACCGGTGTTATGAGTCACCAGCGTTGGCTAGCAGTGATCCACACCAAAACCTGCCGCGAGTTTACCGGGCGGCTCTGGACGCTCAGGCGCTGGTGGATCGGGCGAGAGCACAGCTCTAGCAGCAGCTCTGGCGGCGGCGGCGTCTCATCAAGAACTCGCAAACGTGCCTTCCATCTCGGTAGGAGCAGGAGTAACCTCCAGGGCTGTGGGAGTGTCATGCTTAGCACCGGCTTTGCGGAAAGAGCGTCCGCCGAAGGATTTCAAGAGCCCTCACAAGGTCCCAAATTATGTTGTTGACCTACCTCTGGAGGATTGGATTGAAAGCTTTGAGATGGCATGGAGATGTTAGACGTCAATGATGCAGTATGTGCCAAATATTTCATCATGATGTTGGAAGGACCGGCTCGCACATGGTTGAAGGTCTTGCCACCCAACACCATTAACTGCTGGGCTGATGTAATTAAAGGCGAAGTTCATGAAAAATTTCCAAGGAACGTGCAAGCAGCCCATGACGATTGTGGATTTGGATCATTGTGTGCAACAGGAGGATGAATCGGGTCATCATTGGGTCTGGCATGTCTCAACTATCATCCACTCATGTGAGCAGATTACGGCGGCTCAAGTGGTTTCGATTCTGGAAAAGAATTGCCACTTTATGCCTCTGAAGCAGAAGCTTGGTCAGCTCAAGCGCTTGTGTCAAGACATGGGAGAACTCATGGCGGCTGTCACCAAGTATGCCGACTCTAACAACACGAAAGTCACAGGCTCTGATGAGGAGAAATCAGGCCAGGGTAAGAAAAGTAACAATGGCAAGGGTGCGGCTGGAAACAGCAAGCATGGCAAGCAGAAGAATCCGGATGGCGGGTCAGAATTGGTGGCAAACACCAGCGCTGGGAACAATCATGCTAAGGGCAATGGGAACTTTAGACAACCTTTTAATAAGGGTAAAACTACTTTCAACATGGAAGAGATGCTCAATAAACCTTGTCCAGAGCACAGCCGGCCCGATAAACCGGCGGGCCATACATGAAGGATTTGCAGCATTATGCAGCAATTTTGGGATTACAGCTTGCGGCAGCATCATAATAATGATGGTGGCCCGTCAGGCGGCTCAGGGTCAGGCAGGTCAGGAGCCGGTTTTGGTGATGTCAGCTCAGGATCCGGCTATCAGGGTCAGGGAAATCAAGGAGGTCATCATCAGCAATCTGGCGGCGGTAATCAGCAGCAGAATACCAGTTTGGGTATCAGAGTAACCCGAAGCAGCTCAGCGCGGGTCAGTACCATGTTTTTACAACCTGCCTTGACAAGCGAGACCGGAAGGTGCACAAGTGGGCGGTTAATGCAGTCACGCCGGCTCTCCCGCAATATTTGAAGTGGTCTGAGTACGACATATATAACTTGGAGTAGAGGATCACCCGCCGCGTGTTGATAACCCGGGGCAGCTGGCTTTGGTAATTGCCCCCCAAGTGGGAGGATACATGTTTACTAAGGTACTTATGGATGGCGGCAGCAGCATTAATATCTTGTACTACGACACTTTCCGTCGGATGAATTTGCTTGATAAGGATCTTAGGCCTTCTTCGACAGTCTTTCATGGCATGGTAGCCGAAAAGTTGGCTTATCCAGTGGGTAAGATCTCTTTGGAGGTTGCTTTTGGTGATGAATACAACTACAGTGTGGAATACTTGTGGTTTGAGGTGATCAAAATCAAAAGTCCATATCATGCTTTGTTTGGACGGCCGGCTTATGCCAAGTTCATGGCTAGGCCTTGCTATGTCTACTTACAGCTCAAGATGCCCGGGTTGAACGGGACGATTACCGTGCATGGTGATTGGAAGACGGCCATTGAGTGTGAGGAAGGAGACGCAGCTTACGCAGAATCAAGTTGTGCTGAAGTAGAGCTCAATTTATATAAGGAAAATCTTGACCCGGAGGACATGACTCCACTCAAAAAGCCTAACACGGAATCTGAGCCACCCCTCAAGTTTGCGGCGGATGATACCAAACTGGTGGATTTCACTTTGGCGACTCATCACAATAGTTCACTATTGGGGCCAATATGGATCTCAAATAGGAAAGCACGCTCACCGAATTCATCCATAAGAATCGGGACATCTTCGCATGGAAACCTTCTGACATGCCAGGTGTACTGAGGGAGTTCGCTGAGCACCATCTTTATGTGGATCCTAAGTTTAAGCCAGTTAAACAGTTCCTCCGGCGATTCAATGAAGAAAGGCACAAGGCTATTGGGGAAGAGGTGGCCCAACTTCTGGCAGCAGGGTTCATTGTTGAAGTGTTTCACCTGGAGTGGCTTGCTAACGCGGTGCTAGTGCTTAAGAAGAACGACACGTGGTGCATGTGTGTGGATTACACGGATCTTAACAAGGCCTGTCCAGTTGACCTATTTGCTCTCCCCCACATCGACCAGATTATCGATGCAACGGCGGGTTGTGAGAGCTTATGGTTACTGGACGCTTATTCCGGTTATGAGCAGATCCAGATGGCAGTCAAGGACCAAGAGAAGATGGCTTTCATCACGCCTTTTGGTGCTTTCCGCTATGTGTCTATGCCTTTCTGGCTCAAGAGTACCCAGGCGACTTACCAGCGTTGCGTGCAGAAGTGTCTTCACAGTCAAATTGGACGCAATGTTCATGCATATGTGGATGATATTGTGGTCAAGTCAAGGAAGAAGGAGACTCTACTTGACGACCTGAAAGAAACTGTCGATAACTTACGGGTCTACAAGATGATGCTTAACCCGGCTAAGTTTGTTTTTCTAGTTCCTGCACGCAAGCTCTTGAGTTTTCTAGTCTCCGAGCGTGGCATTGAGGCTAATCTCGACAAAATAAAGGCTATTGCTTCCCTGTCTGAGCCAGCATGCATCAATGATGTTCAACGCCTGGTGGGTCAAATTGCTGCGTTAAGATGGTTCATAAGCCGCATGGGTGAGAAGGCTATTCCTTTATACCAAATGATGAAGAAAACAGACAACTTTGTCTGGAGTAAGGCGGCGGGTGAGGCGTTTGAGGCACTCAAGAAGCAACTCACTGAGCCGCCGGTCTTGGCCGCTCCGGCTGAGAAGGAACCCTTGCTCCTATATGTGGCAGCTAATAACAAGGCAATCAACGCCGCAATTGTTGTTGAGCGTAAGGAGGTAGGGAAACAATATTCGATTCAGAGGCCGGTTTACTACATCAGTGAAGTCCTGATAAAGTCCAAGCAGAGGTACCCACATTGGCAGAAGCTGACATATGGGGTGTTCATGGAAAATCGTAAGCTGAAGTATTACTTCCTGGGACACCAGGTCACAGTGGTTAGCTTTGCCCCGTTGGGAGACATAATTCAAAACAGAGAAGCCACCGACAGGATTGCTAAGTGGGCATTGGAGCTTGGATCTCTTAATCTGAAATACGTGCCTCACATGACGGTCAAGTCTCAAGCCTTGGTGGATTTTTGTCTGGACCCCGATCCTAAGTCATATGAATCGAGACAGTAACATATCACATCACTTTGTGGCCTCACGCACGGTAAGTTCCACGGCTGCAGCCTTACCTTACTCGGGACCGTTTGCGTCGTTTGGCTCACGTATGTGAACATGTCGCTGGCAATCAAACGACAAAGAACCCGGGCCGACATGACTAGTCATAGAACCCAAGTGGCACATCCGTACGGAAACAGGCATACGTAACCCCACAATGCAGGTGTCGGTATCAAGCGTGTGTAGACGAGTCATAGCAAGCTACAAGGACTCCATTACGTCGTGAGACACAAATGCCTTCACTGCATGTAGACGAGTCGTAGCAGGCTACGGGGACTCCATTACACTATGAGACATTTCCCCGAAGGGACAGACACAACAGCAAAGAAGGATACATGCCGGTCAATCAATGTGTCCGGAGCAGTAGCAAGCTACCATGGCTTGGTGGAAGCACAAAGAGGCAATTTCCCGTAAAGAGTACTACTAAAGGCACACGACTAGGTGTCGGATCCCATACATACCGTTGCACGTCACACGTACGCACGACATGCCCGATATGCATAGATACAACCATGGCATCACAACATAACCATACAACAACATGACTTTTATTTAAGAGGCTCAGATGAGCCTTGCATAATATGTTCTTATAGATAGGGGTTACATGACCCGACACTCAAGTCATACAAACATGTTCATACAAACAAAGCGGACGCTAAAAGTTGTCTGAGTACACACAGATGAAAAGGGTAAACGGGCACATGGCCTGACTATCTACAGCCCGCCACAGGGCATGGGTCGTAGCTGGGACACCGGCTATTCGGCATCGTCAACATCTAGAAAGAACCCACCTGATGGGTCCTGGGTCTCATCTGCAACATTTATTAAACAAACGTGAGTACAAACGTACTCAACAAGTCTTTAAAGTAGACCTAGTCTATTCATGCTCATGTATCAACAAGGGGGGGGTGGAGTTTATGCAGCAATGCCAGCTTTGACTCATGGCTAACCTACACTACTCAATTTTAACTCTTTGATTACATTTTTAGTATCGCACACGAGTCCACTACCTCCATCACAATACACCACCATGGGTTCACTTCCCTCTTCCGGGAGAGTGCCAACCACAGTACTCAGACTTGTCTTGATATTTTTATGAGTATCCATTAGATTATCTATGAACAACATAAGTTCTCCAAGTAGTCCATATCCGAGGACGCGGCTATTTGAATAGTTTCATACCCTGCAGGGGTGTACTTCTTCACACACGCTCTCACCACTTATCGTTGTGTGCCATAAAACCATGCACCTCAGCAACCTTCAAGCGGATGCCCAGCGAGGGAGTCGGCCACGACCGTCAATCACATAAGACCACTAGTCCAGGCTATCGCCTATTTGAGACTGAACCCGCACGGAAGTCCGGCCGAAGTTTCCGCTACGGTCCCAAAGCATGTGTGCAGGGTTCCCAAGCCCACCATTCGGGTGATCCTTGGTACACCATGCCACTGCCTACCGCGTCATAACCCACCCCTAGGGTCAGCGCTATGCACGGCCACCAGCACGCTATAAACACCAGAAACTACTTGCAACTCTTGGACTAAGGACTAAGCGACTGATAAGTCGAGCGGTGTCATATTTCAGGGCCCAGCATGTGGTATTAACTAGTCTTGGATCACAAACACGGAACTCAGTTCCTAAGATCGGTCCCAATGAGACAACCTGCTATGTACTCGTACATAGTCTCTCATCGCTACCTTTACCAAATCGGGTTCATCATAAGATCATTACATCTAAACAACATTATTTCACTCAGTTCATCACCCAGATGAATCAGACCTGACACAACTCTAAGCATAGCAAGCATAGCAGGCAAAGTAAGCTAAGCACATCGTGGCACAAGCATCTACCAGGTATGCTAGGTTGCAAGGTTTAACTATTTACAGTGACAATGACAGGTCATGCAGCAGAATAGGATCATCTACCGTGTATGACTAAGATGTGATCAGTTGTCCTAATGCAATAACCAAGAGCAAGAGCAAGAGAGTGGGAAATTATCGGAATGATCAAAGGGGTTGCTTGCCTTGCTGGGTAGCAGGAAGGTTCTCTCCTTCGTGGGAATACTCGGGGGTATCCTCGGAAGCAGGGCCAACCGCAATGCAGATAAGAAGCAATCAATACACACAAGTGCAACAATATGATGCATGATCATGGCATGATAGCATGTATGGATGATCTAATGCAGCTAGTGATCATGTTGATTTGAAATGAGTTTGAATATAGATTCAAAATCGTTCTTCATTTCAAATTCCATATACTAACCTATTAGTGAATGTCAATGTTCACCTACTTAGATTGCTCTAACATGCATGACAGTAGCACCATTGGATTCCTTGAATTTTTCTAATAAATTTTCATATATAAATTATTTTCATTTGATTTATAGATTAATTTATATGAATTTTTGAAGTTTTAACTAATTTCTGGAATTATTTTTAAACTGGAAAATGAATTAATGGTGTCAGCCTGACGTCACCATGACGCCAGCTGGTCGGCTGACCAGTCCCAGGTCAAACTTGACGTGCGGGGCCTGCACGTCAGTGACAGGGCCTTAATCTCCACGCTGACCAGGGGTTTGACCCACCCTGGGGCCCGCTGGTCAGTGGCAGGGGCTAATTAACCAGGGGGGTTTAGCCCTCCTAATGATGGCCACGTCGGCACCCACCGGAGCGGGGCCGGCGGCGACCATCGGCATGGCAGCGACTCGCCGGAACGCTCCTCTGACGACCATTTGGCGCGCGAAGGGCACCGGGAGGCAGCCCGTGCACTCGCGCATCTTGCAGAGCTGCTAAGGGGGCTCGGGGGCCACCGGAAAGGGCCGGAGACAACCCGAGCGGCGGCGAGCTACGGCCACGATGGGAACGGAGACTATACCGGGGTACAGGCCGTGAGAAAGGGGGAAACAGAGCAGGAGCTCACTGCGGGTCATTGGGGACGACGGCAGGCTCGGGGACGCGCTGACGAGCTCGAATCGTCGGAGAGGAGCTTCGGCGGCCGTCGGGGAGGAACAGTGATGGCGCGGCGAAGGAAGGCTCCCGATGTCTTCTAGCTCCACGGAGAGGACGAGGGGGTCGCTGCAGGGATGCTGGTGGGCTCAGATGGGCGCGGGGGTGGCTAGAACGGCGGCTACAGCGGCAGGAGGAGCTCGGCCATGGTGGAGCAGAGGGGGAAGAGAGCAGAGAGAGAGAGAGCAAGGGGGAGAGGGGGAGGATAAGGAGGCCATGGCGAGGAGGCATCGCGCTGGCGCTCTCCCAGCCCTCCAGGCTAGCAGCCAGGCACGGAGGAGGTGGCCGGCGCGCGGCGACCACGCGCCCGGCGTCGTTCTGGCCGGAGGTGGAAGATGACCGCTTTGCCCCTGGTGGGTTGGGCCCGCTTCTTCCCTGGCCCAGGGAAGCTTTTTTTTAACTTTATTTCATTTCTTTTCTAGTTTTCTAACATTTGTTTTATTATTTTGCAGGTACAAAAATGACTTTGTAAAATATCCCAAGTATTTTATATAATCAAGTTTGAATATTTCAAACTTGTAGAAAAATAATTTCAGGATATTTTGAAGCTAAAATAATGATATTGCTTTATTAGATATTTTCAAAGGCTTTATCATTTATTTTTAAATTGCTTTAGGTGTTCACATAATTAAAATGATCCCTGTTATAAACATGTCCAAATTTATCAGACATAGGGAACATTTTTAAAGGGCATTTTGGATGTGTTGAGTTTTTACGAAATTTGAATTTTTTGATTCAAATATGAGCTTGGGGTTTCTTTTTCTCCCCATTTCATGTTGATGCAAGAATGAAACATGATGCAAACACATGCTATCCTAAGACATCTAGCTAGGGATGTGATAACTCACCCCCACTCAAAAGAATCTCGTCCCAATATTTCGAAGTCGTTGGGAAGAGTGTGGGGCACTCTAATCGAAGACGATCTTCTCTTTCCCATGTGGCCTCCTTTTCAGAATGGTATGACCACTGAACCTTAAGCAACTTGATGTTCCGACGCCGAGTGGTACGCTCAGCTTGATCAAGAATATGAACAAGGTATTCTCAATATGTAAGGTTATCTTGGAGATCCAGCGCTTCATGGTCTACTTCTTGGACATGGTCCGAAAAGCAACGCCTGAGTTGCGAGACGTGGAAGACATCATGAACCTTGGAAAGATGCGGCAGAAGTTCCAATTGGTAGGCAACCTCTCCTCGTTTAGCAAGAATGCGAAAGGGTCCAATGTAACAAGGAGCCAACTTGCCCTTGATACCGAATCGATGGGTACCCTTCAGAGGTGTAACCCGTAGGTAAGCCTTCTCGTCAACTTCATAGGTCACAGACTTATGATGACGGTCATATTGACTCTTTTGACGGGATTGGGCTGTTTTCAACTTTTCACGAATGATTCGAACTTGCTCCTCTGCATCCTGGATCATATCCGGGAAAAAGAGTTGCCTCTCTCCGGTTTCTGACCAGTTAAGAGGTGTTCGACACCTTCGTCCATAGAGAACTTCAAAAGGGTCTTTGCCCAAGCTTGATTGATAACTATTGTTATATGCAAACTCGGCAAATGGAAGGCATTTCTCCCAATTCATACCGAAGGATATTACACAAGCTCAGAGCATGTCTTCAAGAATTTGATTGACTCGCTCAACTTGACCACTTGATTGCGGGTGGAAAGCAGTGCTAAAGGATAAATGAGTCCCCATAGCGGTTTGAACACTTTCCCAAAATTAGGAAGTAAATATACTTCCGTGGTCTGAGTTAATCTCCAAAGGAACACAATGAAGAGAAACTATTCGAGAAACATATAACTCCGCTAGCTGGCTAGTAGTTATACTCTCTCGAACAGGAAGAAAATGAGCCACTTTGGAAAGGCAGTAGATGACCACAAATATAGCATTATTTCCTCTCTTGGTCCTGGGAAATCCGGTAATGAAATCCATACCCACTTTATCCCATTTCCATTCAGGAATAGCTAAAGGTTGAAGGGTGCCAGCAGGCCTTTGATGTTCTGCTTTCATGCGACGACAAATGTCGCAGTTAGCTATGAACTAAGCAATTTCTCTCTTCATCCTAGTCCACCAGGACCTCTAGCATATGTCCTGATACATTTTGGTACTACCTGGATGAATCGTGAGAGGAGAATCATGAGCCTCCTTAAGAATCAGGTGCCAAAGATGTTGGCTCTTGGGAACCACCAAACAGTTTTGAAAGAACACCACACTTTGATCATCAATAGAGAAGTCCTTAGCGGAACCACTAACGAGGTTCTCTTTGATCCGGGAAATACCCTTATCACGCTTTTGGCCAGCTATAATTTGATCCTTAAGAGTAGGTTCCACCACCAGGTTGGATAGGAATCCTTGAGGAACAAGGTGAAGGTTTAACTTCCGGAATTCGTCATAGACAAGTGGTTGACCTTGTTGTAACATCAGATTGTTACAATAAGACTTACGACTTAGTGCATCAGCCATGACATTGGCTTTCCTCGGGGTGTAATTTATCCCTAAGTCATAATCTGTAATCAACTCTACCCACCGTCTTTGCGTGAGATTCAAATCTGGCTGGGTGAAGATATATTTCAGACTTTGGTAATCCGTGTAAATTTTGCAACGATTACCCAGAAGGTAATGTCGCCATGTTTTCAGTGCATGGACTATAGCTGCAAGATCAAGATCATGTGTTGGATAATTATCCTCATGTGGACGCAACTATCGAGATGCGTATGCAATCACATGACGATCTTGCATGAGAATGCAACCTAATCCTTGTCGCGAAGCGTCGCAGTAGATAATAAAGTCCTTAGAGAAGTCTGGTGGCACTAGAACGGGAGCAGAGGTCAGTCGTCTTTTCATCTCCTGAAAACTGTGCTTGCATTGTGGGGTCCACTCAAACTTTTTATCTTTCTTGAGGAGTTCAATCAGAGGTTTCGCAACCTTGGAGAAGTTCTCGACAAAGCGGCGACAATATCTCGCTAAGCCTAGGAAACTCCGAACTTGCTTAACCGATTCAGGTTGAGTCCAATCAAGGATGGCATGAACTCTCTCGGGACTGACAGCAATACCTTTACCAGAGATCACGTGACCTAGATAGGTCACTTCTGGCAACCAAAATTCACACTTGGAGAATTTGGCATATAGACGATGCTCTCGAAGTTTCATCAATACCAGCCTTAGATGCTCGGCATGTTCTTGTTCATTCTTTGAGTAGATGAGTATATCATCGAGGTAAACCACGACGAACTTATCCAAATACTCCATGAAGACCGAATTCATCAAGCGAGAGAAGGTGGCTGGGGCATTGGTTAAACCAAAAGACATGACGGTGTACTCGTATTGACCATAACGAGTAACAAAAGCCGTTTTTGGAATGTCCCCGTTTCTAATTCTGATTTGATGGTATCCCAACCTCAAATCCTTTTTGGAAAAGATAGAGGATCCAACGAGTTGATCATACAAATCGTTGATCCTGGGGAGCGGATACTTTTTCTTAATGGTGACCAGATTCACTGGCCAATAATCCACAACCATCCGATCCTATCCATCCTTCTTCTTGACGAAGAGGACGGGAAAAGCCCAAGGAGAAGAACTAGGACGGATGAAACCTTTCTTCAAAGCCTCATCGAGTTGGATTTTAAGCTCGGCTAGTTCTAAGGGTGCCATCTTATAGGGTCTTCTAGCTATTGGGACAGTCCCTGGGATGAGCTCTATCACAAACTCAACGTCTCTGATAGGTAGAATTCCTGGCAGTTGTTCTGGAAAGACATCCGGAAAGTCACGGACTACCGGAACATCTTCTAGCTCTGGAAGAGGGCTAGCATTGAGGGAATAGAGTTGGCGCTTGGTTGCTCGGGTGGAGACATTAACTATCTCACCCGATGGGTGTGTAAGTTGAACATTCCTAGTATGAGTATCAATCTTGGCATAGTGGGCTTTCATCCAATCCATACCTAGAATGATATTGATGTCCGAAGACTTGAGGGCTATGAGAGATGCTAGGAAGACTAGCCTATCCACCAAAATTTCATTGTCATGGCTCACTCTAGAAGTTTGCCATTTTGAACCAGAGTCTAAACTACTAAAGGAGTAGGCATATCACAAAAAGACATGTTATGCAACTGTGCATAACTTTCTGAGATGAAAGAATGAGATGCCCCAGTATCAAATAGAACAGAAGCTGGATGACTATTGACAAGGATCGTACCTAGAATAACATCAGGATCCTCAAGAGCTTCCTCAGCAGAGACATAATTCACTTGACCACGAGCAGGAGCTGGCTTCACAGAGAAGGCTTTTCCTGGCTTCCCACGTCCAGCAGGCTTCACATTGTTCTGAGGACACTCACGAGAGTAGTGTCTTGGTTCTCCACATTTATAGAAAACCACGGTGGCACGGGGTGCAACATTTGCGGGCGGACCTCCAAATGGCCTGGCTGGAGGGTTGGGCTGAACTGGGCGAGGCGCCTGGAAGGATGGCCTCGCGGTGTACCTTGGCGGCAAAGCTGCATTGGGCACCCACACCCGGCGCTTGTTGGAGCCTGAGCCAGATGCAGGGTTGAAGTCACGGTTATGCTTCCTCGTGGCCTCATAGTCAGTTTGTCCGAACTCGGCATTGATAGCCTTGTTGAAGAGATCCTGGAAAGTGGCGCACTCATGCAGGCATAGATCTCGACGAAGCTCAGGGTTAAGTCCCTTGCGGAACCTAGCCTGCTTCTTAGCATAAGTCGAAACTTCTTCTGGAGCATAGTGAGCAAGGTTGCCAAACTCATGACTATAAGCATCCACTGACAGTCTGCCCTGGGTGAAAGCACAAAATTCCTCTCTCTTGCGATCCATCAGCCCTTCCAGGATGTGATGGGTACGGAATGCCGCACTGAATTCCGCCCAAGTTGGTGTGAGTCCTTCGGGGCGCATAGCTTCATAGCTCTCCCACCACAGATTGGCGAGTCCCTCCAGAAAGTAGGTAGCAAAGGACACCTTGTTGGTCTCGGACACATTGGCAGCCCGGATCTTGCGAAACATGTTGGTCAACCAGTCATCCGCGTCAAGAGAGTCGACCGAATGATGATACTTGGGTGGGCACAGCTTGACGAAGTCACCAAGTGACACGCCATCATTGTGATCATTGTGGGGAGCACGAGATGTGTTGTGCTCAATTCTTTCCAGCAGCCTGTTGGTCTCCCTCTTGTTCCGTTTGGCTCTAGCATCACTTCAGCCAAAGATGGCGCATGTGGCAGGTTCTCTTGCCTTGGCTGGCTTCCCTTGCCCTGCTCAGGAGCAGGCACGGGGTTGTTCCTAGTTGCCACTGATACGTCTCCAACGTATCTACTTTTCCAAACTCGTTTGCCCTTG
Source organism: Hordeum marinum (assembly GCA_022496015.1). Lineage (NCBI taxonomy): Eukaryota > Viridiplantae > Streptophyta > Magnoliopsida > Poales > Poaceae > Hordeum > Hordeum marinum. The sequence goes on from CM039677.1 coordinate 422,883,783, forward strand.
TTTTGGACTCTAATTTGTATGATTTGAATGAAACTAACCCGGACTGACGCTGTTTTCAGCAGGACTGCCATGGTCTTGTTTTCGTGCAGAAATAAAAGTTCTCGGAATGACCTGGAAACTTACAAGGATTTTTTATGGAATATATAAAAAATACCAGAGAAAGAATCAACTGAAGATACGCTGCCAGTGGGCCACGAGCCCTACAGGCGCGCCCCCTCCCCCTAGGGTGCGCCTGGCAGGCTCGTGAGGCCCACGTGGCTCCTCCGACCTCATCTCCAACTCCATATAACCTCTCTTGCCCAAAAAAAAATCAGAGAGAAGAGTTCATTGCGTTCCACGATACGGAGCTGCCGCCACCGGCTGTTCTTCCTTGGGAGGGCAGATCTGGAGTCTATTCTGGGCTCCGAAGAGGGGAAATCGACGTCGTCGTCATCATCAACCATCCTCCATCGCCAATTCCATGATGCTCTCCATCGTTCGTGAGCAATCTGATCGTAGGCTTGCTGGACGATGATGGGTTGGATGAGATCTATCATGTAATCGAGTTAGTTTTGATGGGGTTTGATCCCTAGTATCAACTATGTTCTAAGATTGATGTTGCTACTACTTTGCTATGCTTAATTCTTGTCACTAGGGCCCAAGTGCCATGATTCCAGATCTGAACCTATTATGTTTTCATCAATATATGTGTGTTCTTGATCCTATCTTGCAAGTTGTAGTCACCTACTATGTGTTATGACCCGGCAACCCCGGGGTGACAATAGCCGGAACCACTCCCGGAGATGACCATAGTATGAGGATTCCATGTATTCACCATGTGCTAATGCTTTGTTCCGGTTATCTATTAAAAGGAGACCTTAATATACCTTAGTTTCCATTAGGACCCCGCTGCCATGGGAGGGAGGGACAAAAGATGTCATGCACGTTCTTTTCCATAAGCACGTATGACTAAATACGGAATACATGCCTACATTACATTGACGAACTGGAGCTAGTTACATATCACCCTATGTTATAACCGTTACATGATGAATGCCATCCGACATAATTATCCATCACCAATCCAATGCCTACGAGCTTTTCCTATACTGGTCCTTGCTTAGTTACTTTACCGTTACTGCTGTCACACTTGCTATACCAATCACTACTGCTACTGTTACCATTGTTATCGTTACTATCATACTGCTTTGCTACTAAAACTTTGTTGTAGATAATAAATCTTTCAGGTGTGGTTGAATTGACAACTCAACTCCTAATACTCGAGAGTATTCTTTGGCTCCCCTTGTGTCGAATAATTAAATTTGGGTTGAATACTCTACCCTCGAAAATTGTTGCGATCCCCTATACTTGTGGGTTATCAAGACCTTTTTCTGGCGCCGTTGCCGGGGAGCATAGCTCTATTCTCTGAGTCACTTGGGATTTATATCTGTTGATCACTATGAAGAATTTGCGAGATCCAAAAACTAAAGTTCTGCCCTCAACAATGAGGACAGGTAAGGAACTGACATCTAGCTCTGCACTTGATTCACCTTCTGTTCTGAGTAAATTTGCGACACCGCCACCTGCTATTAATTCTGATATGTCGCCTGTGCTTGATGATGCTACTTCTGCTATACATGATAATTATGATGATGCTTTGCTTGATAATGATATGCCACTTGGTGAATTTCTTGATGCACAAATTGCTAGAGTTACTACTGAATCAAATGACACTTCTGAAACTGATGAAATTATTGAAATGGAACCTGCTATTACACCTGTTAGACCTAGCCCTCCTAGATATGAATTGCCTAATATACCTAAGGGTTATGTTATGGAAGGAGAGGTAGCTGAAGACTTTCTTGCTTGTAAGGATAGCTATGATCTTGAGAATTTATTACGCAAGTGGAAAGAAAAATTGCGCACTATGAGGCGTCTCGATCTATATCTTGTCAAGGTATGTGCTTTGTGAAAGACCTATGAGGCGTCTTGATCTATCTGTGTAGATCTAGATGCCTAATATGTAAGCAGCTTCTCCAAGGTCCTTCATTGAAAAACACTTATTCAAGTAGGCCTTTACGCTTTCCAAAAGTACTATATCATTTCCCATCAGCAATATGTCATCCACATATAATGTGAGAAATGCTACAGAGCTCCCACTCACTTTCTTGTAAATACAGGGTTCTCCATAAACATGTATAAAGCCAAACGCTTTAATAACCTCATTAAAGCAAATGTTCCAACTCCGAGATGCTTGCACCAGCCCATAGATGGACCGCTGGAGATTGCATACCTTGTTAGCATCTTTAGGATCGACAAAACCTTCCGGCTGCATCATATACAGTTCTTCCTTAAGGTAGCCATTAAGGAATGCCATTTTGACATCCATTTGCCCGATCTCATAATCATAAAATTCGGCAATAGCTAACATGATTCGGACGGACTTCAGCATCGCTACGGGTGAGAAAGTCTCATCATAGTCAACTCCTCGAACTTGACGATAACCTTTAGCGACAAGCCGAGCCTTATAGACGGTGACATTACCATCCGTGTCAGTCTTCCTCTTAAAGATCCATTTATTTTCTATGGCTCGCTTATCATCAGGCAAGTCCACCAAAGTCCATACATTGTTCTCATACATGGACCCTATCTCGGACTTCATGGCTCAAGCCATTTGTTGGAATCTAGGCCCGTCGTCACTTCTTCATAGTTCGACGGTTCATCGTTGTCCAACAACATGATCTCCAGGACAAGGTTGTCGTACCACTCTGGTGCGGAACGTGTCCAAGTGGACCTTCGAATAGCAACTTGATCTGAAGTTTCATGATCATCATCATTAACTTCCTCTCCAGCCAGTGGAAGCTCCATAGAAACAACTTCCTGTGCTGCACTACTCTCCAGATCGAGTGGTGGTACAATTACCTCATCAAGTTCTATTTTCCTCCCACTTACTTCTTTCGAGAGAAACTCTTTCTCTAGAAAGGATCCATTCTTGGCAACAAAGACTTTGCCTTCAGATCTGAGGTAGAAGGTATACCCAACAGTTTCTTTGGGGTATCCTATGAAGATGCACCTTTCTGCTTTGGGTTCGAACTTCTCAGGTTCAAGTTTCTTCACATAAGCATCGCATCTCCAAACTTTTAGAAACGACAGCTTAGGTTTCTTTCCAAACCATAATTCGTATGATGTCGTCTCAACGGATTTAGATGGTGCCCTATTCAAAGTGAATGCGGTAGTCTCTAATGCATATCCCCAATAGCGGTAAGTCGGTAAGAGACATCATAGATCACACCATATCTAATAGAGTGCGATTATGACGTTCAGACACACCATTTCGCTGAGGTGTGCCAGGCAGCGTGAGTTGTGAAACAATTCCATATTTCCTTAGGTGCATGTCAAACTCATGACTTAAATATTCTCCGCCACGATGAGATCGTAGGCACTTTATTTTCCTGTCACGTTGATTCTCTACCTCACTCTGAAATTCCATGAACTTTTCAAAGGTTTCAGACTTGTGTTTCATTAATTATACATGCCCGTATTTGCTTAAGTCATCAGTGAGGGTGACAACATAACGGTAGCCACCGCGAGCCTCAATGCTGATTGGACCGTATACATCGGTATGTATTATCTCCAACAAATCAGTTGCTCGCTCCATTGTTCCGGAGAACGGAGTCTTGGTCATCTTTCCCATGAGGCATGGTTCGCACGTGTCGAATGATTCAAAATCAAGAGACTCCTAAAGTCCATCAGCATGGAGTTTCTTCATGCGTTTGACACCAATATAACCAAGGCGGCAGTGCCACATGTAAGTGGGACTATCGTTATCAATCTTACATCTTTTGGTACTCACACTATGGACATGTGTAACATCACATTCGAGATTCATCAAAAATAAACCATTGACCAGCGAGGCATGACCATAAAACATTTCTCTCATATAAATAGAACAACCATTATTCTCAGATTTAATGAGTAGCCATCTCGCATCAAACGAGATCTAGATACAATGTTCATGCTCAAAGCTGGTAATAAATAACAATTGTTGAGGTTTAAATCTAATCTTGAAGGTAGATGTAGAGGTAGCATGCCGACGGCAATCACATCGACCTTGGAACCATTCCCAATGCGCATCGCCACCTCGTCCTTTGCCAGCCTCCACTTATTCTGCAGCTCCTGCTTGGAGTTACAACTGTGAGCAACTGCACCGGTATCAAATACCCAGGAGCTACTACGAGAGCTCGTAAGGTACACATCAATAAAAAGTATATCACAGATACCTTTAATGTTGCCGGCCTTCTTATCCGCTAAGTACTTGGGGTAGTTCCACATACAGTGATCGGTACCCTTGCAATAAAAGCACTTAGTCTCAGGCTTGGGGACATTCTTTTTCTTCTTCCCGGCAACTTGCTTACCCGACGCGTGATAACCCACAAGTATAGAGGATTAATTGTAGCCTTTCTCGATAAGTAAGAGTGTCGAACCCAACAAGGAGCTAAAGGTAGGACAAATAATCCCTCAAGTTCTATCGACCACCGATACAACTCTACGCACACTTTACGTTCGCTTTACCTAGAACAAGTATGAAACTAGAAGTACTTTGTAGGTGTGATAGGATAGGTTTGCAAGATAATAAAGAACACGTAAATAAAAACTAGGGGCGGTTTAGATAAAGAAAAATTACGTTAGTTTAGCGAGTGTGGAAAAGTGGTGGTAGGAGTTGCGGAATTGTCCCTAAGCAATTGACTATGTTACCAGACCGATAGCAAGTTTTATGTGGGAGAGGCCACTGCTAGCATGTCATCCCTTACTTGGAATTCTATGCACTATTAGCAAGCATCCGCGGCTACTAACGTTCATTAAGGTAAAACCCAATCATAGCAATAAGATATATTGGTCCCCCTTCAATCCCGTATGCATCAATTTCTATGCTAGGCTGAAGCTTCTGTCACCCTTGCCCTGCAATACGTAGTCCTATCAACATACAACTAACCCTATGGTGTGATCCACGCGCGCACTCATATGATGGGCACCAAAGAATAGCAACATAAGCACAAGCAATTTAAACCAATCATTGCAATTCATCAATCGCCGATACGACAACGAAAATCTACTCACACATCATAGGATGGCAACACATCATTGGATAATAATATGAAACATAAAGCACCATGTTCAAGTAGAGGGTACAACGGGTTGCGGGAGAGAGGACCGCTGAATATAGATGGGGGAAGGTGATGGAGGTGTTGGTGAAGATGACGGAGGTGTTGGTGTAGATCGCCGTCACACGATGATGTCTCGGGCGGCGTTCCGACGCCGCCGGGAGAGAGGGGGAGATATCCCCCCTTCTTCTTCTTCTTCCTTGACCTCCTCTCTAGATGGGAGAAGGGTTTCCCCTCTGGTCCATGGTCTCCATGGCAACGGAGGGGCGAGAGCCCCTCCGAGATTGGATCTCTCTCTCTCTCTCTGTGTCCTTCTGTTTCTGCGCTCCCAGATTCTGGCCTTTCACCGTTTCTTAAATTCCTGGAGATTCGTAAATCCGATAAAGGTGTCCTTTTAACACAATTTTTATCCATATATTAGCTTTCTTGCGGCAAAATAAGGGCCCCAATCACCTTAAGGGTTGGTCACGAGCCTACCAGGCGCACCTGGGGGGTAGGGCGTGCCTCCTGGGCTCGTGACCCCCTTGGGCATCGTTTCGCATTTATTCTTCTTTCCAAAAATCATAAATATTCCAAAAAAATCCCCGTGGTTTTTTTATTGTGTCTGGTCTTCGTTTGGTATGGATATTCTGCGAAACAAAAAACATGCAACAAACAGGAACTGGCACTAGGCACTAGATCAATATGTTAGTCCCCAAAATAGTATAAAAAGTTGCCAAAAGTATATGAAAGTTGTAGAATATTGGCATGAAACAATCAAAAATTATAGATATGACGGAGACGTATCAGCATCCCCAAGCTTAATTCCTACTCGTCCTCGAGTAGGTAAATGATAAAAAAGATAATTTTTGATGTGGAATGCTACCTAGCATAATCTGGATCATATAATCTAATCATGGCATGAATATTAAGACACGAGTGATCCAAAGCAATAGTCTATCATTTGACATAAAGACAATAATATTTCAAGCATACTAATAAAGCAATCATGTCTTCAAAAAATAACATGGCTGAAGAAAGTTATCCCTACAAAATCATATGGTCTGGCTATGCTCCATGTTCATCACACAAGGTATTAAATCATGCACAACCCCGGTTTTAGCCAAGCAATTGTTTCATACTTTAGTATTCTCAAAAAATTTCAACTTTCACGCAATACATGAGCATGAGCCATGGACATAGCACTATAGGTGGAAGAGAATATGGTGGTTGTGGAGAAGACAAAAAGGAGGAGATAATCTCACATCAACTAGGCGTATCAACGGGTATGGAGATGCCCATCAACAGATATCAATGTGAGTGAGTAGGGATTGCCAAGCAACTGATGCACTAGAGCTATAAGTGTATGAAAGCTCAAAAACAAACTAAGTGGGTGCGCATCCAAATTGCTTGCTCATGAAGACCTAGGGAAATTTGAGGAAGCCCATCATTGGAATATACAAGCCAAGTTCTATAATGAAAAATTCCCAGTAGTATATGAAAGTGACAATATAGGAGACTCTCTATCATGAAGATCATGGTGCTACTTTGGAGCACAAGTGTGGTAAAGGATAGTAGCATTGTCCCTTCTCTCTTTTCTCTCATTTTTTTATTTTTATTTGTTTTCTCTTTTTTGGTGGGCTTCTTTGGCCTCTCTTTTTTATTTGGGCTTCATTGGCCTCTTTTATTACTTCCTCACATGGTACAATGCTCTAATAATGATGATCATCAAACTTTTATTTACTTACAACTCGATATTTAGAACAAAAATATGACTCGATATGAATGCCTCCGGGAGTGTACCGGGATGTGCAATGATCTAGCGTAGCAATGACATCAAAAAATGGACAAGCCATGAAAACATCATGCTAGCTATCTTACGATCATGCAAAGAAATATGACAATGATGGTGCGTGTCATAATAAACGGAACGATGGAAGTTGCATCGAAATATATCTCGGAATGGCTATGGAAATGCCATAATAGGTAGGTATGGTATCTGTTTTGAGGAATGATATATGGTGGGTGTAATGCACCGGCGAAAGTTGTGCGGTACTAGAGAGGCTAGCAATGGTGGAAGGGTGAGAGTGCGTATAATCCATGGACTCCACATTAGTCATAAAAAACTCACATACTTATTGCAAAAGTCTATTAGTCATCGAAACAAGGTACTACACGCATGCTCCTAGGGGAAGGGTTGGTAGGAGTTAACCATCGCGCGATCCCGACCTCCACACAAAGGATGACAATCAATAAATAAACCATGCTCCGACTTTGTCACATAACGGTTCACCATATGTGCATGCTACGGGAATCACAAACCTTAACACAAGTATTTCTACGAATACACAATTACTCACTAGCATGACTCTAGTATCACATCTTCATGTCACAAAACTATTGCAAGGAATCAAACATATCATATTCAATGATCTGCAAGTTTTATGTAGGATTTTATGACTAACCATGTGAATGACCAACTCCTGTTAACTCTCTAAATAGGTATAAGTGAAGCATGAGAGTTTAATTCTTTCTACAAAAGATATTCCTCGCTCTAACAAATATAAGTGAAGCGAAAGAGCATTCTACAAATGGCGGTTTTCTATGTGTAGGGAAACAAGCAATCCAAACTTCAAATGATATAAGTGAAGCACATGAAGCATTCTATAAAGCCATACTCAAAAGATATAAGTGAAGTGCAAAGAGCATTATATAAATCAACCAAGGACTATCTCATACCATCATGGTGCATAAAATAAAAAGGAAAAATAAACACAAAAGACGCTCCAAGCATTTGCACATATCATCTGACGAATAAAAATATAGCTCCGAGTAAAATTACCGATAGATTGTAGACGAAAGAGGGGATGCCTTCCGGGGCATCCCAAGCTTAGACGCTTGAGTCGTCCATGAATATTACCTTGGGGTGCCTCGGGCATCCCCATGCTTAGGCTCTTGCCTCTCCTTATTCCTTCATCCATCGTGGTCTCACCCAAAACTTGAAAACTTCAATCACACAAAACTCAACAAAACCTTCGTGCGATCCGTTAGTATAATAAAGTAAATCACCACTTTAATTACTATTGTGAACTCATTCCAAATTCATATTAGCATTATATCTACTTTGAATCCAACTTCACCATGATTCATACCCCCCGATACTACCCATAGATTCATCAAAATAAGAGAACAATGCATAGAAAACAGAATCTTTCAAAAACAGAACAGTCTGTAGTAATCTGAACATATACCATACTTCTGATTCTCCAAAAATTCTGAAAAAATAATGATAATTAAGGCAATTTGTATATCAATCAGCAGCAAAAAGAATCAACTCAATAGCACTCTCTGTATATAAATAAGAAATGATTTCGTGAGTGCAAAGTTTCTGTCTTTTTCAGCATGATCAAACAACTATCACCCAAACTAATCATAAAGGCTTTACTTGGCACATTATTTTTATAATACAATGGAATTGTACAAGGGGATAATTATTTTTGCGAGAAAATTCCATAAAAAATTCTACATTGTTTCCATGAGCATGAACACAAGTGTTCAAGGTCGACCCTCACTTCCGCAATGCATCACCTTTCAATTGCTTCTCTTTTTGAAAAAGTTTTAAGTTCCCCTCTATATTTTTTGTTTTTAAACTATATAAAATCACTCAACAGAAATAAATGACTCTCTACAACTTTTGGGTTGTCTCCCAGGTAGCGCTTTCTTTAAAGCCATTAAGCTAGGCATATAGTGCTCAAGTAATGGATCCACCCGGATCCCAAGGTATATCAAAGCCAATTTTAATTAACATTGATTTGTAATTTAGTAGTGAGAACAAGGTAACATATATCATGCAATGACGAAGTCTAACTCTCTTCCTATGCATTGGCATGTCATAAAAGAACAATTCATGCACATCAAATAAAGGCCAATACATAGCATAAACAGCTTGCAATTTTATCGTATTGGAAACATAGAGAGGTGGAGATGTAGTTCCTCTCTCATAATAATTGCAAGTAGGAGCAGCAAGCACATGCATATTATATTCATCAAAATCATCATGTGTAATAGTAGAAGGCAGCCCATCAATGTAATCCCTAATAAGACCAAACTTCTCGATATAGTGTAGTTGGGAGAATTCAAAAAGATAATAGTACTATCATATGTGGGTGCAATAGCAACAAGTTCATGTTTAACATAAGGAACTATAGAAAGTTCATCTCCATAGGCATCATTCATATTGGCATCATGGCCACAAGCATAGCAAGCATCAAGTTCGTAAAAAAGGGATATTTCAAACGAATCCAAGGCATCATAGCAATCAACATAGCATTCATCCTTCGATAAGCACGAAGGGAAATTAAACAATGTATGAGTTGAAGAGTTACTCTCATTAGAAGGTGGGCACGGGTAGCTAGTCTGCTCTTCCTCCTTTTGTTCTTCGCTCTCCTCGTCATCTTTTTCATCTAATGAGCTCACAGTTTCAGCATTTTCTTCTTCCATAGTTTCCTGCAAAATATTAGTCTCTTCTTGGGCAGCGGAGAATTTCTCCATAAATCGATAAATATGGGCATTATATTCATAACTAGTCGTCAACCCGTGCACATGCACAGGCTAGCTATTTGTGAACACGCAAACATATACAATTATAATATTTCTAGTGTGTTCAGTTGAATTTTAGAAACATGCAACAAATATAAGTCTACATGTAAGTATTTCTATGAATACCATTAAATTCGATGGCTTTGTTAGTTTGCTTCTCATGTTAATTAAAACAATCATCTCACGAAGCATCATGCATCTGCATAAATTAACAGTAGAAACAAATAATAGCAATGATGCTAAAAAAAGAAAAAAATTGGAACTAAGTTATGCAAATTTGTCATAAGTAATTAACATGCGAATGTAATCATAAGTATAGTCATGTAATGAGTATTTTTTTCATAAATTTTTGCACTGTGTGGTATCAAGAATGAATTAGATGTTCATATAAAAGTACAGTTGAACACTTTCTTTATAGTGTTCACATTGATTTCTCGCTAATTTTGTAACCATAGGTCACGACAAAGACAGGTACAAAACACATACATTAGTTAAATGAATTAAATCCATACATTCAGAAGTGGAGACTCACGTCCGATCTGCAAAAAAAACATGAGATTTTGTTGCAATTATTGATCAAGCAAAACAGGTATGATAACAAACTTCTGAAATATGATTCAACATATGCACCGCATTATTTTGATATATACCATTCCATTGAGTTTATTCTCATTTAAGACAACAAAACTCGTTGAACAACATGAAAAAAAAGCCTTTTAAGAAAAACGATACAAAAGAACCAATATGCTACTTATTTTTGCATGTAGTTCATGATATTTACAGTAGATTAGTTTTTGGATTGTATAGTAGATAATATGGACAAATCACTTCGCTATGCATTCCTCTTAAATCCATCAACAGATCAACTTTTTTACTTTATAACTACAGTATCAAACGTACCGCGGATTAATAACTTCAATGTTTCGTCCCAAGTATGAGATCCATATTAGCTACAGAAATTTAGAAAAAATTATGAGTGAAACATCAAAATATAGAGATGGAACTGGTATAATAATTATGCAAAATATCTCACATCATTAATAAAATGCCATTGCCGTTGGGATGTCATGCCACTTATGTGATAATCATAAATATTATTATTTCTTCTGATTACATGAGAGATAAATATTAGACAAAAAATAAAAAATGCATGAACCAATTTTAATAAATCTTTATATGGCAGAAACATGATTCTAGTATCTGAGATATACACATGTAAACAATGAAAATAGAGACCTGCTGGTCATTGGCTAAATACACATTGCAGATGCCATTTCGAGCTGCATGCCGCAACCAAGTAAGATTTTTGGAACCGGCATACTTGCTATTTAAAAAATGATATCATTAAAAGTCAAAGATAACGACATATAGAAATGTCTACAGGAAATTGAAATGTTCATGAAGAGAACTGGACGATTCTTGCTTAGTGGTGTGTATGTACACAGGTTCTCTGCATTCTGAAAAAAATATCATGAACGAAGAATCCATTTCTCAAAGTAATGGAAACGTGAACTGACCTTTATGCTTTGAGCTGTAACAGTAACCTTCAGCCCATATATGCATGCATGCACCTGAGATCGATTGCCGCCAGTTTCGGATTTTACCTATCTCGTACATGCATGGTGTCACTTTAGGCGATGCAGAGAACTTAGCTGGTTCTCTTCCACTCCCGAAAACGTTAGTCAGATATAGAGAAGAGAAGTGCTGAAAGATAGACACAGGAAAAGCTAGTTTTACTTGACAATACATTATGAATCGAGCCTACTTATTAGGGGCTCCGTGAGAATAAATATACACATTGTAAGCAGAACCTGTATAAGGAAGTACGCCATACATCTTGCTTAGTTTTTGCATGGGAAACAGTTTGATTATCTTACTACGTATCTACCAAGGAAAGATTATACACTATTATAAATCGCTCAGCGAAATTTGGTAAGTTTGTAAAACTTAAATTTCAGCCCAAGAGACAGAATTAGAAATATATACACAATGGTACCACACAGATAATCCAACCGTTAGCCCTCAGAAGAAATAACGTACGACATAAGCATTTCTTCCATATGAATCATCAACTAATTCTCATTTCTAACAAAGGGTCACATGCAAAGACATCTGCCTAAAGCTTCATATAAAAAATCAATGTAAACTGACTCATGAGTGGTTCAGGTAGATGTAGTTTAACAAAAACTTACTGCAGAGTGCCACTTTAGGCGATGCAGACCACCTAGCTGGTTCTCCTCCAGTCCCAAAACGTATAGTGTGTTACAGAGAAGATAAGTTCTGAAAGATAGACATGGGAAAAGCATACTTGTTAGAGGCTCGGTGAGGAGATGTGAACTCGAATAGGGTTTGGAGTGTGACTTGTGGTGCCGACAGTCCAACGTAATTCCTCAACTCAGGAGCATCAGGTTTCAGCGACGCCGTCCTTTCTTCAAACTATCACGGATACACCTCCTCATCTGATGCATCAACCATACTGCATTCGAAAAATAGGAATAAGTGGAGATCTAAAGGTTGGGCAGGAAGAAGATTGAGGAGAGATTGGATTGCACCGCAGATGGAGCTTTGAGCTCTAAGACTGGATTAAAATAGGACATCGAGAGACACTTGAGGAGGAAGAGGGTGGGAGGCGGGGAATGATGTAGAGCAGAGGAGGCAGAGGAGGACGACGGGCCAATGGGGCAGAAGAGCTTCAGCAAGATCGGGCAAGAGTGAGAGGTTCTTTTTCTGTAGCAGGATGAAGATTTTCTTTGAACTTCTTTCTATAAAGAGGTACTATGCTTGAACCAATCTTCATGCTTTGAGCCGTAACAATAACCTACAGCCCGTACATGCATGCATGCATGTCAGATCAGATTGATTGGCTCCAGTTCTAATGTTTGCCTATCTAATCAGATTGGAGAAGAAAACTGTAAATATTCCACATAGAAGATAGGGGTGAATTAACAGGCATGCGCTTTAGTATTGTTACTGATCGCCATCCCACCTTTGCATAGCCTAGCTAAACCTCGCAACAGATTGATAAATCTACCAAAATTGAATAAAGAAAATATTAAGGTTATTTCACCTAACAGGGAAAGAGACTAAGAACACTACTATTAGTTATGGAGATGTTAGATCTCACCAGTGCGTTTTCTAGGGCCGCAAGAAAATAATGGATCAGATAGCTTTAACGGAATAAATTGAGCTGATAAAAAATTTGCCCTTACGTAAAGAAGATTAAGAGGCTAGCCGTATACCTTCTTCTGCTAAATCACCCACCATGGAGTATATTTGTTGTCAGATCTCAGAACTTGGGATCAGGGATTTACAGGTCGAAGATGAACATGATCAGGACTTCGAGAGAGCCGGTCATGCACGCTTGAGTGGATCGCACCTGCTAAATTGACCATCATGAGATAAAACCATATACAGGAATATACATGTTGTTTGTTAGCGCGTACATTCTAAATCACCAACACGATAAAATCATGAACCTATAGATAATGGATTGCTGTACATGGCAAGTGAGATTCAAAGTTTGGAGAGAAACATAATTATTAGGAAAACCGAGCACACCTGATCTGATGGTACGATTCTGTTGGATCAATTCCAAAATTGGATCGATGATTTCAATGCAATTAGCTCTGTGAGCGCATCAGATCTATTCCCCAACATGGTTGCTCCAATTTCAGAGAGATATGCATTTGTTTTCCATGGAGGGAGAAGGAGAGATAGGAAATATTACATGGCTTGAGCACACCAGATTAATTCCCAACTTTCTTGCTTCAATCTGTGAGAGACCTTGATTTGTTTTCTATCGGGGAGGAGGGGAGCTAGGGGAGATTCCTTAGCGTACGATTGCTTCAGGTTCTTTTTTTTTACGGGGAGAGGAAGATACGTGGAGTACATAGATTTTTTATTTTTGAGGGGAACGTGGAGTAGATTGTTTTTTTTCTGAGAAAACGTGGAGAAAAGAGATAAAGGGAGGACGGTTCCTTTTTTATTAGTTGCATGATACGTGACTTCGTGAGAGGAGGAAGGACAGTCTAGTTTTATAACCGAAATTAATCTCCACCGTAATAATTCGGTCCCACGAGATGAACGGTTCCTAATTTCTAATTAACGTGGTAATTTCTTGGGAGTCTCTAATTAGTATAGGTATAGATTAGTATAACAATAACGAAGCATAACCAAATTTTCAGATCGGTAAAAAGCATCATCATTATCATGACACTTTTTAAACAGAGCTTCAATTTCATAAGCACCCATAAAAGCAACAAACTCTTATATTTGTTCCACATCATAGTAATCATATATACCATTAGCATAAGAAGCCAAGGTTTCATTAGCATTATATTTACAACAAACGGGAAGGTGTTTAGCCTTCATCGTAGAGCAACGAGTAATATCATATCTCAAGCATAGATCCCAAGCATACCATTTGAACATATGAATTTGATCCCATAATAGTTTCCCTTTTTTAGTCAAGCGATAATCCTAAAGTATTCACGTTGATCCAATGTGTCTCCCATTATATAATTGAATGGGATTTTCTCAGGATTATTAAAGAAGTACATAATATTTTCCACATCACGAGCATCGAGAGTTTTAGGAGGTTCCCCATCTCCATGAGTAGCAAGTACACCTAATTTTTTTGGTATTTCATGTTTCATATCCATAACTAAAGATAGAGAACAACTTAGAACAACAAATAAATCTACTTAGTGATAAAGCAAACAAGCACACATGAGAATATTCACCCCACGCTATTGCTCCCCGGCAACGGCGCCAGAAAAAGGTCTTGATAGCCCACAAGTATAGGGGATCCATTGTAGCCTTTCTCGATAAGTAAGAGTGTCGAACCCAACGAGGAGCTAAAGTTAGGACAAATATTCCCTCAAGTTCTATTGACCACCGATACAACTCTACACACACTTTACGTTCGCTTTACCTAGAACAAGTATGAAACTAGAAGTACTTTGTAGGTGTGATAGCATAGGTTTGCAAGACAATAAAGAACTCGTAAATAAAAACTAGGGGCTGTTTAGATAAAGAAACAATTACATTAGTTTAACGAGGGTGGAAAAGTGGTGGTAGGAGTTGCGAAATTGTCCCTAAGCAATTGACTATGTTACTTAGACCGATAGCAAGTTTTATGTGGGAGAGGCCACTGCTAGCATGTCATCCCTTACTTGGAATTCTATGCACTTATGATTGGAACTATTAGCAAGCATCGGCAACTACTAACGTTCATTAAGGTAAAACTCAATCATAGCAATAAGATATGTTAGTCCCCCTTCAATCCCGTATGCATCAATTTCTATGCTAGGCTGAAGCTTCTATCACCCTTGCCCTCCAATACATAGTCCTATCAACATACAAGTAACCCTATGGTGTGATCCACGCGCGCGCTCATATGATGGGCACCAAAGGACAACAACATAACCACAAGCAATTTAAACCAATCATAGCAATTCATCAATCACCGATAGGACAACGAAAATCTACTCACACATCATAGGATGGCAACACATCATTGGATAATAATATGAAGCATAAAGCACCATGTTCAAGTAGAGGGTACAACGGGTTGTGGGAGAGTGGACCGCTGAATATAGATGGGGGAAGGTGATGGAGGTGTTGGTGAAGATGACGGAGGTGTTGGTGTAGATCACCGTCACATGATGATATCCCGGGCGGCATTCCGGCGCCGCCGGCAGAGAGGGGGAGAGAGCCCCCCTTCTTCTTATTATTCCTTGATCTCCTCCGTAGATGGCAGAAGGGTTTCCCCTCTGGTCCATGGTCTCCATGGCGACGGAGGGGCGAGAGCCCCTCCAAGATTGGATCTCTCTCTCTATGTCCTTCTGTTTCTGCGCTCCCAGATTCTGGCCTTTCACTGTTTCTTAAATTCCTGGAGATCCGTAACTCCAATTAAGGTGTCCTTTTAACACGATTTTTATCCGGATATTAGCTTTCTTGCGGTGAAATAAGGGCCCCAACCTCCTTAAGGGTTGGTCACGAGCCTGTCAGGTGCGCCTGGGCTCGTGACCCCCTCGGGCATCGTTTCGCATTGATTCTTCCTCCAAAAAATCATAAATATTCCAAAAACAAATCCCGTAGGTTTTTTTATTGCGTTTGGACTTCGTTTGGTATGGATATTCTGCAAAATAAAAAACATGCAACAAACAGGAACTTGCACTAGGCACTGGATCAATATGTTAGTCCCAAAAATACTATAAATAGTTGCCAAAAGTATATGAAAGTTGTAGAATATTAGCATGAAACAATCAAAAATTATAAATATGACGGAGACGTACCAGCGCGGCAACTGCTTTGTCGTCCTTCTTGAAGTTCTTCTTACCCTTGCCTTTCTTGAAACTAGTGGTCTTATTGACCATCAATACTTGATGCTCCTTTTTGAACTTGACCTTCGCTGGTTTCAGCATCGAATACAACTTAGGAATGGACTTCTCCATCCCCTGCATGTTGTAGTTCATCACAAAGCTCTTGTAGCTAGGTGGAAGCGACTCAAGGATTCTTTCAATAACCGAATCATCGGGAAGATTAACTTCCAGCTGAGTCAAGCGGTTGTGCAACCCAGACATTTTGAGTATATGCTTGCTGACAGAACTATTCTCCTTCATCTTACAGCTGAAGAACTTGTCGGAGACAACATATCTCTCGGGCATGAGCTTGGAAAACCAGTTTCAGCTCTTGGAACATCTCATATGCGGCGTGTTCCTCAAAATGCTTTAGGAGCCCTGGTTCTAAACTGTAAAACATGCCACACTGAACCAGGGAGTAATCATCACAGCTTGACTGCTAGGAGTTCATAACGTCTCGAGCCGCTGGGAAAATGGGTGCGTCTCCTAGCGGTGCATCAAGGACATATAATCTTTTGGAAGCTATGAGCATGATCCTCAAGCCACGGACACAGTCTACATAGTTGCTTCCATCATCTTTCAGCTTGGTTTTCTCTAGGAACGCGTTGAAGTTGAGGGTGACATTAGCGTTGGCCGTTGGATCTACAATATAGATTGTAAAGACAAGTTTAGACTAAGTTCATGATAATTAAATTCACATAATCAAATTATTTAATGAACTCTCACTTAAGTAGACATCTCTCTAGTCATCCAAGTGACACATCATCCACGTCAACTAGCCCATCTCCGATCATCACGTGAGACAAACTAGTCATCCATGGTGAACATCTCCATGTTGATCGTATCTTCTATACAACTCATGTTCGACCTTTCGGTCTTCCGTGTTCCGAGGCCATGTCTGTACATGCCAGGCTCGTCAAGTCAACCTAAGTTTATTGCGTGTGTAAATCTGGATTACACCCGTTGTATGTGAATATTAGAACCTATCACACCCAATCATCACGTGGTGCTTCAGAACAACAATCCTTAGCAATGGTTCACAGTTAGGGTGAACACATTTCTTGAAATTTTAGTGAGAGATCATTTTATTTAGCTACCATCGTTCTAAGAAATTAAGATGTAAACATGATAAGCATCACATGCAATCAATATAGTGACATGATATGGCCAATATCATCTTGCTCCTTTGATCTCCATCTTCGGGGCACCATAATCATCACTGTCACCGGCATGACACCATGATCTCCATTATCATGATCTCCATCATCGTGTCTTCATGTAGTTGTCTCCCCAACTATTACTTCTACTACTATGGCTAACGATTAGCAATAAAGTAAAGTAATTACATGGCGTTTATGATTGACACGCAGGTCATACAATAAAATAAGACAACTCCTATGGCTCCTGCCGGTGGTCATACTCATCGACATGCAAGTCGTGAATCCTATTACAAGAACATGATCAATCTCATACATAATATATATTTCATCACATCCTTTTTGGCCATATCACATCACATAGCATACCCTGCAAAAACAAGTTTGACGTCCGCTAATTGTTGTTGCAAGTTTTACGTGGATGCTATGGGTTTCTAGCAAGAACGTTTCTTACCTACGTAAGAGCCACAACGGTGATATGCCAATTTCTATTTACCCTTCATAAGGACCCTCTTCATCGAATCCTATCCGACTAAAGTGGGAGAGACAGACACCCGCTAGCCACCTTATGCAATAAGTGCATGTCAGGCGGTGGAACCAGTCTCACGTAAGCGTACGTGTAAAGTCGGTCCAGGCTGCTTCATCCCACAATACCACCGAATCAAGATAATACTAGTAACGGTAAGAAAATTTACAAGATCGACGCCCACAACAACTTGTGTTCTACTCGTGCATAGATTCTACGCATAGACCTAGCTCATGATGCCACTGTTGGGAAAGGTAGTAGTAAATCAAAAAAATTCTACGTGTTCACCAAGATCCATCTATGGAGAAACCAGCAACGAGTGGGAAGAGTGCATCTTCATACCTTTGAAGATCGCAAAGTGGAAGCATTACAAGAACACTGTTGATGGAGTCATACTTGCGGCGATTCAAATCGCAGAAAGATCCGATCCAAGCACCGAACGGATGGTGCCTCCGCATTCAACACACGTACAACCCGGGGACGTCTCCTCCTTCTTGATCTAGCAAGGGAGGAGGATAAGTTGAGTGAGAGCTCCGGTAGCACAACATCATGGTGGCGGTGGAGCTTGCAGTTCTCCGGCAGAGCTTCACTAAGCGCTACGGAGGAGGAAGAGGTGTAGGAGGGGGAAGGGCTGCGCCAACGGAAGGGTGTGGCTGCCCTCCCACCCACCCACTATTTATAGGGGGAAGGGGAGTGGGGGCCGGCCTCCTAGATCCATCTAGAGGGGGCGGCAGCAGCACGACGACATGGTGGCAGTGGAGCTTGCGGTTACGGAGGAGGAGGAGGTGTAGGAGCTTTGCTAAGCGCTACGGAGGAGGAGTCGGTGTAGGAGGGGGAAGGGTTGCGCCAACGGAAGGGTGTGGCTGCCCTCCCCCCCACTATTTGTAGGGAGAAGGGGAGAGCGGGCCAGACCCCCTAGATCCATCTAGGGGGGGGGCGGCAGCCCCCCGGGGGCATCGGCCCTCTATGGTTTCCAACCCTAGAAGGGGGGCGCGGTGGCCCCCTAGGGTTCCCAAACCTAGAGGGGGGCATCGGCCCCCTCCGGGGGGCATCGACCCCTAGTCGCCTTGGGCCCTTGGGGGGCGCACCAGCCCACTAAGGGCCTGGTTCCCACCCAACTACATCCCATTAGGTCCTCCGGGACAGGTGGACCCTCCTGGTAGACCCCCGGAACCCCTTCGGCGGTCCCGGTACAATACCGATAAACCCCAAAACCTTTCCGGTGACTGAATTTGGACTTCAAATATATAAATCTTCACCTCCGGACCATTCTGGACCTCCTCGTGACGTCCAGGATCTCATCCGAGACCCTGAACAACTTTCGGTAACCATATACAATTCCCATTACAACTCTAGCGTCACCGAACCTTAAGTGTGTAGACCCTACGGGTTCGGGAACCATGCAAACATGACCGAGACACCTCTCTGGTAAATAACCAATAGCGGGATCTGGATACCCATATTGGCTCCCGCATGTTCCACGATGAACTCATCGGATGAACCATGATGTCGGGGATTTAATCAATCCCATATACAATTCCCTTTGTCCATCGGTATGTTACTTGCCCGATATTCGATCGTCGATATCCCTATACCTTGTTCAATCTCGTTACAGGCAAGTCTCTTTACTTGTTCCGTAACACATCATCCCGTGGCTAACTCCTTAGTCACATTGAGCTCATTATGATCATGTCTTACCGAGTGGGCCCAGAGATACCTCTTCGTCACACGGAGTGACAAATCCCAGTCTCGATTCGTGCAAACCCAACATACACTTTTGGGGATACCCGTAGTTTACCTTTATAGCCACCCATTTACGTTGTGATGTTTGGCACACCCAAAGTATTCCTACGATATCCTGGAGTTGCACAATCTCATGGTCTAAGGAAATGATAGTTGTCATTAGAAAAGCTTTAGCAGACGAACTACATGATCTTGCGCTATGCTTAGGATTCAGTCTTGTCCATCACATCATTCTCCTAATTATTTGACCCCGTTATTAATGACATCCAATCTCCATGGTCATGTAATCGTGACCAGCTATTGATCAACGAGATAGCCAACTAGAGGCTCACTAGGGACATGTTGTGGTCTATGTATTCACACATGTATTACGGTTTTCCGGTTAACACAATTATAGCATGAACAATAGACAATTATCATGAACAAGGAAATACAATAATAACCATTTTATTATTGCCTCTAGGGCATATTTCTAACAATCATCAGGCGGTAGATATCATTGTTGGTCACAAGGGGTATCAAGTGGATCATATTGATCGTCATAGAAACGAGGCGGCTGGTGCATTGTCAAGGCTAGGCTCCCAGGGTAAGACAAAGCCACCTAACGTTTTATTGGACGTGCTACATCACCCGTCAGTTAAGCTACCTTCAGAGGAAGACCTAGCTATACCTGACCCGGAGGGGTAGCTGGTGGCAGCTCTGCATACCATCCCTGACTCGACGTTGCCTTACCTAGTGTACCTGACTCGCGGCGAGTTACCTAAGGATGAGACCTTGGCAAAACAAATCATCAGGCGATCTAAGTCTATGACGATCATCAGTGGTGGGTTAAATAAGTGCAGTGTTACCGGCATTTTTCAACATTGCGTTTCACCTGAAGAAGGTAAAGAAATCTTGAATGAGATTCACGCTGGCCATTGTGGTCATCACGCCGGCTCAAAATCTCTAGTGGCCAAGGCTTTTCGGCATGGTTTCTTGTGGCTGGCGGCTCGTAAGGATGCAGAAGACTTGGTTCTCAAGTGCGATGGATGTCAGAAGTTCGGGCGGCATGCTCACGTGCCATCTCAGGAATTGCGAATGATTCCAGTTACCTGGACATTTGCGGTCTGGGGGCTTGATTTGTTCAGAGATCCAAGGACAAGAAGACCCGCCTCTTGCTGGCGGTGGACAAGTTTACCAAGTGGGTGGAGACTAAGCCGGTCAACAAGTGTGACGCGGCTACGGCGGGTCAGTTTGTCAGAAAATTGATCTACCGCTTTGGTTACCCTCATAGTATCATCACAGATAACGGTACGAACCTATCCAATGGGGCTATGAAAGCATTCTGTGAAAGTGAGCACATTCGGCTTGACGTGTCTGCGGTTGCTCATACACAATCGAATGGTCAGGCAGAGCGTGCTAACGAGGAGATCTTGAGAGGCATCAAGCCCCGGCTTGTGGTTCCTCTAAAGTGAACACAGGGTTGTTGAGTAGAGGAGTTGCCATCAGTTTTGTGGAGCATCAGAACTACTCCCAACAGATCAATAGGCTATACACCTTTGATCATGGTTTATGGCGCAGAGGCCGAGTTACCAAGCGATACACGTCATGACTCGCCGTAGGTGGCGACTTACGTTGAGGCAGATAATGAGACAGCGCGTCAAGACGTGTTGGATGCTTTGGATGAAGAGCGTGATCTGGCGGCGGCTCGATCGGCGATTTATCAACAAGACCTGCATCGCTATCATAGTCGCAGAGTTAAGACCCGGACGTTTCAAGAAGACGACTTGGTGTTGTGTTTGATTCAAGATCAGATAGATGCGCACAAGATATCTACTCCATGGGAAGGACCTTTTGTGGTCAGCAGAAATCTCAACAACGGGTTGTATTATCCCATTGATATACGAGACGAGTCAAGCGCTTCTGGGCAGGAGACCCGCCGGCCATGGAATATAGCTCATCTGCAGCCTACCTATACTTGAGTCATCAACTCCCACCATTGTACATCATCATTGTACATGTCACATATATATATAATAAAGTTAGCATCCCTGCAAGTTGGGGCCTCTACCATTTTACGTATCTCAGCTTGTGCAAAAGTTGTCTCCATCAACATGGTCATCTAGGGGCTTCTAACCCGCCAGGGTTCAACTTACACACCCTTTTGATCGGCTCTTCAGCCACCGTAAGGAGAGTTGTATACCCAAAAGTTGACTCCATCAACAAGGTTGCTTGGGGGCTTCTAACCCACCAGGGTTCAGCTTACACACCCATTTGATCGGCTCTTCAGCCACCGTAAGGCGGGTTGTATACCCAAAACTTCACTCCGTCAACAAGGTCATTTGGGGGCTTCCAACCACCGGGTTTAGCTTACACACCCTCTTGATCGGCTCTTCAGCCACCACAAGTTTGAGTTAAACCCGCCTGTATCCTGCTGCTGCTCCGCTATGTGACCCGCCGAACTCTTGCCAGTTAATCTTTATTAGAGACCCTAAGCTGTTCAAACATATTTCGCAGTCGCTCTCGCTAGAGACCATGTACTGGTCAAGGTTCCACCAGCGTCTCTTGTCACGTGATGGCCGGATTACAGAAAAAGAGGAAAAACTCACCCATCTGCTGCCGACTCTCCGCTATGTGGCCTGTTCGTACTCTTAAACAATTACTCTTTTAAAGACCCTACACCGTTTAAGGTTCAAACAATGGATTTGTGTCACGTGAGAGGTAGCTTATGGGCCCTAAGAGTACTCATGCCCTGTTGCGTCTCTTTCTGGTTTGTTGCACTCTTATTAGTTAATTTTGCCTAGAGACCCTGAGCCGTTCAAAGAAATTGACAGTCACTCTTGATAGATTCCCTGTAGTATTAAAGAGTTCTAGTAGCGAGTCCACCCAGAAGATCCGGCATATGAGTTTTCGAAAAAGCAAGGTCAGGAAGGATTTAACATCTCCGGGTTGTGCTTTTTCAAGCCGCCCTCACAGTGATACAGAACATATTCTGTTGTTTTGTTTTCGCAGGTTTAATCTCTTAAGATAAGCGGACATGAAGTATGATGACAAGATATGAGTGAAACACAAGGCAGCTAAATATATATCAAGTTGTGCAGTTTCCTACGTGCACGATGGCACGGTTCAGACAATCAAGGTTTTTTCTAAGCCTATTACAAAGCTCTCCACAGAGCCCAAAAAGCAAGACTTAAGTTTTTGTACACAGCTAAAGTTTCGGCGGGTCAAGGAGCCGGGTTATCCCACCGCAGGATCAACTTGTTCGGCTTGACGGCGGGTCATCTCGCGACGGGTCTTTGACCTCCTCGATCTGAAGATTGTCCATGCCCAAGTTGTAGTTTGTTAATGCTTCAAACTGGGCCTCTTCGAAGAGGGGAGATGGGTCAATTTCAGGGGCAAAGAGGTGCTTACGGCATGGAGGAGTTAAGTCCCTGGCTTCAAAGGTTGTGCAGCACACTCGTTTGTTGTCTGTGCTATAAGCCGCCTGGTAAGTAGACAGATCAACTTCATCTGTCAATACCGATGCGAGTACCCTGGAGGCCTTCATACAATGGGCATAGTCAGCTTCTGTGAACTCTGAGGCATCGTCTTTCTTGGACGGAAATCCATCCATCATCTCTTTTGCAGTTAGCTCAGGGGCAAAGGACAAAGCCCGGCTTACCGCAGCCATTGCCCCCTTCCTGGCGGCTGATCGTTTGAGCTCTTCGATTTGCTTAGGCGGAGTTGATAAGAGTTATATCACTCCTTTCATGAGTTTTGGGATGCTTTCTTTATTCAGCATTGCTCTAATAGTGCAAAGGGTCACGCAGTACAGCTGCTCTTCAAGGTGTATACGGCTTTCAGCTGCAACAGGCTGTCTGAAGCGAGCTGGCGGCTTCTTTGACCCACAAAGAAGGGTTTAGCATTACAAGCCGCCAGCGTAGTTTTTCAACAAGGAGATTTGTTGAGTTTTCAGTACTGACAAAATATAGCAGCAGTCATCCTCGAGATATGGCGCTTAAGGGTCTGCAACTCCTCTGATACAAGCTTGATCCGCTAGTCAGCATCATCTGTACGCTTTTCCAGGGCGGCTTGATCCACTTCAGTGGTCCTCTTGAAAGCAGCAAAGTCAGATTGAACCTTTGTAAGTTCTTTGACGGCAAACCGACATCTCTTCTCCGCTTCACCCCGGGCGGTTTGCTGGGAAGTAGGATTGTCTTTTAAGCCTGTCAAATCAAACTCGGCCTTGCTTAAAGCTTCCTGTGACATACAAAAAAAGTTGCCCGGGAGGGGTAAGTTACCAGGTTAAAATATTAGTGGATGATCGGCTAAGGGAATATAATACAAGTCTCAAGCAGATTGCAAGCAATATACTTGACACTTGGGGGGCTAATGTCTGTTCGCACTCCAATTCTTCAATGAAGTTACAACTCATCTTCATCAAGTTAAGCCGGCACCGGGGGGCTACGTATGGCTCTTCGATTCAAGTAAGTTCCGCTCATCTTCATAAAGATTAGCCGACACTTGGGAGCTACATGGACACTTTCCAAGTTTACAGTGAACTTCCGACTCATTATTTTTATACTGATCCGGACTTGGGGGCTACCATTAAACAACTCGTCAAACTGAGTACCGGCTTAATATATAAATATTAAATTGATACTTCGGGGCTACAGGCTAAGCTATTCTAGGTATGACAAGGATTGGAAGACCTGGTTTACCATTTTCATTACTAAACCAGCTCTTGAGGGCTACATAAGGGTATAAGGGAAAAGCAGGAGTACCTCATATTTTTTCTTCATCAAACCGACAAGTTTGAGCTCCATGTTCCGGCTTGTGGAGAGGTGGTTCAGATAACCAGCATGTAACTCATCTGCAGTTAACTTCTCCAGTTTGGGGAATTCAAAGTCAAGTTTGTCAGGTGAGGAAGCTTCAGCCTTGTCTGTGTGCTTTGTCAATACATGAGGTTTGGGAGATTGAAAACTCGTCCCACTGATGATGACATCGGGAAGAACTGTGTCTTCGACGACTGTTGAAGGGCCGGGCGGCTTAGAATCTGCCCTTGGAGGACTATCAGTTGCCATCTCATGGTCTATCGGCTCAGAGGACCGGTGAATATCTTCAGGCGCATCTTTCATAGCTTCAGTGGGCTCAGCATGAGCTGCAGGAGTGTCCGGCTTAGCAGTCTCCGGCTCTTGGGTAGTGGGGGCAGAGGTAGACTTGCTAGTCTTCTTTCGCTTTGCTTGAGCCCTGGAAAACACAGAAGATTATTATATAAAGAGCAAGGATGGTAAAAGGATCTGATTCAGACACAAGGATACGCACTCTGGGTTGATCTTCAGAGGTGACAGCTTAGTCGCCGTAGAGTCACCAAACGATGGGGGCGTTTCCTGAAGGCAATTAAGGTGATATAAAATAGAGTAAGGTTATAATACAAGGTTGACAAAGCTGAACTTAGTAAAACGAGTACCTCAGGCGGACGTTTCTGCTGAGTCGAAGAATTGGATAACCCGGCCACAAGATCTTCAGAGTCAGCGCTCCGGGTTTGGCATCAGGAGGTGTGATGTTGCTTTTTCAAAAGAAAATTTTGGTCTATATGAGCAAGAGGATGAGAAAATGGGACTTTTCGGAGGACCTGCCGTATCTTCTTTGGTGGAAGGTGTTCTGAGTCAGAGGAAATGTAGGTTACCTCAGGGGTGTCTGCATGGCTTGTTTCCGTTTCCTCCTGTGAATAATTATCGTCAATAAGGCCCATGAAGAGACAACCAAGAGATTCAAGTTCTACCTCCGAGTCATCAACCCCAGGTTGTTCTTGAACAACAGTTTTCTTCTTACGGCCGCTGGTTTTCACCTTAGGCTTCCTCGCAAGAGGGTTGTACTTTTTCTTCCAGAAAGAAGAGTCGGCCTGTAGATAGGCCGCCAGCGAAGATTAGAAGAAGTAAGCGCAAATTTAGACAAATTTTACATATTTGGTGGAACAAGAGGTTCTTACAGCCGGAGCTGGATTCTTGTTGCAAAAGGGTTTCAGCCTAGCCTTGCTGCAGATCTCCTGCTTCTCGCCAAGAAGAGCTTTGACAAAGGATTTGATGTGTTGTTCTCTCAGAGGAGTGGCATTGAAGTAGAGAGAGTTATTTGGTTCACCCGTAAATTCATACATGATCCGGTCACGTCGGCTCAGTGGTAATATTTTCCAAGAAACCCAGCAACGGGTTAGGTCGACGCCTGTTAAGCCGTTCGCTAGTAAGGCCTTGATCTTTGCAAACTCCGAAGCATATTTAGCTCGCTCTACGGCGGACATCCGGTCTAGGAGTTCAGTGTAGCAAATCCGGGAAGAACGGTAACCTGGCAGCGGATTCTCTTCTTCAAAAGAAGTGTCTTTGTAGTAGAACCAGGTCTTGTTCCATTCTTTGGGGTGACTTGGTAAGACGGCTGATGGATATGGCAAATCTCTTCGTCTCTGAATGGAAACATCGCTAAGCTCCAAACTTGGCCCAGCCGGCACTCCAGTTTGGCGGTTGACCGAATAATAATCATGGAAGAGGTCAACAAACGGCTCTTCTTGCAAGTAAAGTTCGCATAATACTTGGAACTGACACATGTTGGAGACAAGTTTGGGCCTATGTCTTGAGGGTGAAGCTTGAAGAAATGAA
Source organism: Hordeum marinum (assembly GCA_022496015.1). Classification (NCBI taxonomy): domain Eukaryota; kingdom Viridiplantae; phylum Streptophyta; class Magnoliopsida; order Poales; family Poaceae; genus Hordeum; species Hordeum marinum. The sequence continues at coordinate 422,909,901 of CM039677.1, forward strand.
GAACGTCTCGGATTTTTTTGACCCGAGTGGGTTGAATCCGCGAAGGATGTGATCAGTAAACACAACCACTTCTCCCTCCTTAGGTTTAGGCCTTGATTCTGGCCCGGGAACCCGCTAGCGTATGACATCCTGAGCCGGAAGGATACCCGTTTATACGAAGTCAAGTAAGAGTTGTTCGATGACTCCAGAGCTAACCCAATTGCAAGATGAAGGTGCTCTCAACATGATGGCGGGTCAAACTATGAAAAGGCCCAGAGTATGGCGGCTTATAAAAATATTAACTAGTCGAGGCAGTTGTGGTCAGTATAACGGTGAGGTATTAAGCCGCAGAAGTATCTTATCAAAGAGCCGCCAACGCAATGGTAGGTCAAGTTGACAGAGTGACGATGGTAAACATAGCTAAGTGCGGATAAACAGGTTTCACATGTTGTCTTTATAACTACAGATCTATGGGAAAAGGGAAAAAGAAATATATCTGAACCCTGAAAACAGCAGTGGAAGAGAAAGCAGTTACTGCATGAGAAAGAATAGGAGGTATATCTATAACGAGTGGATATCTACTCCGTACGGACAGCCGCGATGGACTAGCAACATTGCGAGACTTAGGGACTAATCATTAACCTACATTACGATAAACGATCTAATGAACAGCAAAGAACGCTAATGGAAAGCCGAAAAGCTTGGGGATTCAAACGAGGGGATTGCGGATCTGGCAAGGAATGAGAGGATTACCTTGCAGATGCGGTCAACACGGGCGAGAATCTGGACTAATCAGGTTGATGCAGTGGTTGGCGTTGTAGGCGATGGTGAAGTCCGGTCGGGCGCGGCAGAGCTCCGGAGAAGTGAAGCATCGAGAGGAAGAAGAATAAGGCAGGGCGGCGGAGAAAAAGAAAAGGCTCCCTCGTGTCCCTATTTAAGAGATGAGGTGGTAGAACAGTGCACGCAGGAATCGAGGAGGCAAAATGACGATTGCCCGAAGGGGACGCCTCGATTTTCAGGAGGACGGTTTTAATGAGAGGATCCGTTGCGGATGTCATGGTATCTTTTTGGCATATTTGGATATGACGTCATGGTGGGTTACGTATTTTCTTTTTCAGGCAATAGAATGTGAGACTCGCTGCCAAGTGAGTTTGAAGATTGACAAGAGCAGACTCAAATCAACGTGGCGCCTAATGTTGGGAATATAACCATGTGGTAAGATCCACCCAGGAGGGGATGGCTCATACCAGGCGGGTTATAATCAAGACCTGTAAGGTGGTCTGAAAGACATAGGCCTGGCTATATAGCGGCTTACCAAGATGGGCCAAGACGAAGGTCCGAATAGAAGATGGTATGAAGACCCGTGCGGTTAAGCCGCCCGGAGACGGCTTGCCCAAGATGGCAAGGCGGCTTAGAGACAGGATTGACTACGTTTTAAGAGTCGGTGTAGGACTCGTGTAACCTAGGGCCTCGACCACCTATATAAAGGCAAGACCCCGGGGTGGCTTAGACTGAAACCAATCAATCGAGAACTAGGTCAAGCAAATCCGCTCCCTTGTAATCGATACTCCAAACAATACAACATAGGCAGGATGTTAGCTTTTCACATCTTCTTGAGGGGCAAACCTGGGTAAACTCGTGTCCCTCGTCTCAACCAACCCCTTCGAGTCCACCACCTTAGCGATGGCCTCGAACCTAAGTATTCGGACATCTGCCGTTACAAAACCACGACATAGGGCATCTACATCAACTCCATTGCCCCTCCGATGATGCGTGAGTAGTTCACCACAGACCTACGGGTCCATAGCTAGTAGCTAGATGGCTTGTTCTCTCTCTTTGCTTCTCAATACCATGTTCTTCATGATCTTCATGGAGATCTATTACATGTAATACTCTTTTGTGGCGTGTTTGTCGAGATCCGATGAGTTGTGGGTTATGTTCAGATTATCCATGAATATTACTTGAGTCTTTCCTGATTTCTTATATGCATGATTTCATATCTTTGCAAGTCTCTTCGATTTATTTGTTTGGTTTGGCCAACTAGATTGGTAATTCTTGCAATGGGAGAAGTGCTTAGTTTTGGGTTCAATCTTGCGGTGTCCTCACCCAGTGACAAAGTTGGGGTAGAGAGGCACGTATTGTATTGTTGCCATCAAGGGTAAAAATAAAGATGGGGTTTTCATCATATTTCTTGAGTTTGTCCCTCTACATCATGTCATCTTACTTAATGCGTTACTCTGTTCTTCATGAACTTAATACTCTAGATGCAGGCAAGAGTCGGTCGATGTGTGGAGTAATAGTAGTAGATGGAGAATCGTTTCCGTCTACTTATCACGGTCATGATGCCTATATGCATAATAATTGCCTTGGATATCTTCATAATTTTTCGCTTTTCTATCAATTGCTCGATAGTAATTTGTTCACCCACCGTAATACTTGCCATCATGAGAGAAGCCATATAGTGAAACCTATGGCCCTGGGTCTATTTTCCATATTATATTTTCAGATCTAAAACCAAAAACACCAACAATACTTGCTGCATTTTTTTTACTTTTAGTTTTACTTTCTGTTCAAGCACCCTATTATATTTATCTCTACGAGATCTCATCCTTGCAAATAACCGTGAAGGGATTGACAACCCCTTTATAGCGTTGGGTGCAAGAGTTTGATTCCTTGTGCAGGTATATCTATTGGTGGATCACTTGTATCTCCTATTGGATTGATACCTTGGTTCTCAAAAACTGAGGGAAATACTTAACTACTTTCCTGCATCAAACCGTTCCTCTTCACGGGAAACAAACGCATGCTCGAGAAGTAGCACCAGCTATCATCACCAGCTCTGGATCAATAGGACCCTGGCTCGGGTTAAAGTTCTCCCCTTTCCTCACCTTCCTGTGATCTCAGTGTTGGGATACATAGTAGTAAATCAAAAAAAATCCTACGTGTCACCAAGATCTATCTATGGAGAAACCAACAACGAGTGGGATGAGTGCATCTTCATCCCTTTGAATATCGCAAAGCGAAAGCGTTACTAGAATGCGGTTGGTGGAGTCATACTCGCAGCGATTCAGATCGCGATGGATTCCGATCTAAGCGCCGAACAACAGCGCCTCCGTGTTCAACACACATGTAGCCCGATGATATCTCCTACGCCTTGTTCTAGTAAGGAGGAAGGAGAGGTTGAGGGAGAGCTCCAGCAGCACGACGGCATGGTGACGATGGAGCTGCGTGGTTCTCTAGCAGGGCTTCGCCGAGCTCTACGGAGGACGAGGAGGAGGAGAGGTAGGGCTGCACCGAGAGGGAGAGGAACTCGTGTGTTGGCAGCCCCTAAAACCCCCACTATATATAGGAGGAGGAGGAGGTAGGGCTCAACCCCTAGGGTTCCCACCCTAGGGCCGACGGCAGCCCCAGATGGCATCTGGTGCGGCGGCCATAGAGGGAGAGGGAGGGGCGGCGCCCTAGGTGGGCCTAGGGCCCATCTGCCCTTAGGGTTTGCCCCCCTCCCACCTTGTGCTATGCCTTGGGCCCTTGTGGGGGGTGCACCAGCCTACCTAGGGGCTGCTTCCCTCGCACCTGCGGCCCATGCAGCCCTCTGGTGCCGGTAGCCCCACATGATGGACCCCCAAAACCCTTCCGGTGGTCCCGGTACGTTACCGGTGATGCCCGAAACACTTCCGGTGACCAAAACCTCACTTCATATATATGAATTTTTACCTCCGGACCATTCTGGAACTCCTCGTGACGTCCGGGATCTCATCCGGGACTCCGAACAACCTTCTTTAACCATGTCCACTATTTCCCTATAACCCTAGCGTCATCGAACCTTAAGTGTGTAGACCCTACGAGTTCGGGAGGCACGTAGACATGACTGAGACACCTCTACGGTTAATATCCAACATCATGATCTGGATACCCATGTTGGCTCCAACATGCTCCATGATGATTTCATCGGATGAACCACGATGTCGGGGATTCAATCAATCCCGTATACAATTCCCTTTGTCTACCGGTATGACACTTGCCCGAGATTCGATCGTCGGTATCCCTATACCTTGTTCAATCTCGTTATCGGCAAGTCTCTTTACTCGTTCCGTAACACATCATCCCGTGGCTAATGCTTTAGTCACATTGAGATCATTATGATGATGTCTTACCGAGTGGGCCCAGAGATTACTCTCCGTCACACGGAGTGACAAATCCTAGTCTCGATTCGTGCCAACCCAACAGATACTTTCGGAGATACCTATAGTGTACCTTTATAGCCACCCAGTTACGTTGTGACGTTTGGCACACCCAAAGTATTCCTATGGTATCCGGGAGTTGCACAATCTCAAGGTCTAAGGAAGCGATACTTGACATTAGAAAAGCTTTAGCAGACGAACTACACGATTGTGTGATATGCTTATGATTGGGTCTTGTCCATCACATCATTCTCTCAATGATGTGATCCCTTTATCAATGACATCCAATGTCCATTCCCATGAAACCGGGACTATCTATTGATCAACGATCTAGCCAACTAGAGGCTCACTAGGGACATGTTGTGGTCTATGTATTTACACATGTATTATAGTTTCCGGTTAATACAATTATAGCATGAACAATATACAATTATCATGAGCAAGGAAATACAGTAATAACCATTTTATTATTGCCTCTAGGGCATATTTCCAATAGTCTCCCACTTGCACTAGAGTCAATAATCTAGTTACATTGTGATGTATGAAACACCTATAGAGTTCTGATGTTGATCATGTTTTGCTCGTGAGAGAGGCTTAGTCAACGGATCTATGACTTTCAGATCTGTATGTACTTTAAAAATATCCATATCTCCTTCCTGAATGTAATCAGGAATGGAGTTGAAGTGGCGCTTGATGTGTCTTGTCTTCTTATGAAACCTGGGCTCCTTGGCAAGGGCAATAGCTCCAGTGTTGTCATCGAATAGAGTCATTGGGCCCGACGCACTGGGAGTCACTCCTAGGTCGGTGATGAACTCATTCATCTAGACTCCTTCCTTTGCTGCTTCTAAAGCAGCTATGTACTCCGCTTCACATGTAGATGCTGCCACGATGCTTTGCTTGCTGCTGCACTAGTTGACTGTCCCTCTGTTCAAAATATACATGTATCCGGTTTGTGACTTGGAGTCATCTGGATCTGTTTTGAAGCTAGCATCGTTGTTACCCTTTACGACGAGCTCTTCGGCACCTCCATATATGAGAAACATGTCCTTGGTCCTTTTCAGGTACTTCAGGATATTCTTGACCGCTGTCGAGTGTTCCGCTCCGGGATCACTTTGGTACCTCCCTACCAAACTTATGGCAAGGTTCAAATCAGGTCTGGTACACAACATGGCATACATAATAGAGCCTATGGCTGAAGCATAGGGGATGACACTCATTTTTTCTCTATCCTGTGCCATGGTCGGGCATTGAGTCGTACTCAATCTCACACCCTATACCACAGGCAAGAACCCCTTCTTGGACTGATCCATATTTAACTTCTTCAATATCTTGTCGAGGTATGTGCGTTGTGAAAGACCTATGAGGCGTTTTGATCTATCTCTATAGATCTTGATGCCTAATATGTAAGCATCTTCTCCAAGGTCCTTCATTGAAAAACACTTATTCAGGTAGGCCTTTATACTTTCCAAGAGTTCTATATCATTTCCCATCAACAATATGTCATCCACATATAATATGAGGAATGCTATAGATTTCCCACTCACTTTCTTGTAAATACAGGGTTCTCCATAAACCTATATAAATCCAAATGCTTTAATCACCTTATTAAAGCGAATGTTCCAACTCCGAGATGCTTGCACCAGCCCGTAGATGGAGCGCTGGAGCTTGCATACCTTGTTAGCATCTTTAAGATCGACAAAAGCTTCCAGCTACATCATATATAGTTCTTCCTTAAGGAAACCATTAAGGAATGTTTTTTTGACGTCCATTTGCCAGATCTCATAATCATAAAATGCGGCAATTGCTAATATGATTTGGACGGACTTCAGCATCGCTACGGGTGAGAAAGTCTCATCGTAGTCAACTCTTGGAACTTGTCGATAACCCTTAGCAACAAGCCGAGCCTTATATATGGTCACATTACCATCCACGTCAGTCTTCTTCTTAAAGATCCATTTATTTTCTGTGGCTCGCTTATCATCGGGCAAGTCCACCAAAGTCCATACTTTGTTCTCATACATGGATCCTATCTTGGATTTCATGGCTTCAAGCCATTTGTTGAAATCCGGGCCCGCCATCGCTTCATCGTAGTTCGAAGGTTCACCGTTGTCCAACAACATGATCTCCAAGATAGGGTTGCCGTACCACTCTTGTGCGGAACGTGTCCTAGTGGACCTTCGAATAACAACTTGATCTGAAGTTTCATGATCATCATCATTAACTTCCTCTCCAGCCGGTGCAGGCTCCACAGAAACAACTTCCTATGCTGTGCTACTCCCCGGTTCGAGTGGAGGTACAATTACCTCATCAAGTTCTATTTTCCTCCCACTTACTTCCTTCGAGAGAAACTCTTTCTCCAGAAAGGATCCATTCTTGGCAACAAAGACTTTGCCTTCAGATCTGAGGTAGAAGATATACCCAACAGTTTCTTTGGGGTATCCTATGAAGACGCACTTTTCTGCTTTGGGTTTGAGCTTCTCAGGTTGAAGTTTCTTAACATAAGCATCGCATCCCCAAACTATCAGAAACAACAAATTAGGTTTCTTTCCAAACCATAATTCATATGGTGTCGTCTCAATGGACTTAGACGGGGCCCTATTTAAAGTGAATGCGGCAGATTCTAATGCATATCCCCAAAATGATAGCGGTAAGTCGGTAAGAGAGATCATAGATCGCACCATATCCAATAGAGTGCGATAACGACGTTCAGAAACACCATTTCGCTTAGATGTGCCAGGCGGCGTGAGTTGTGAAACAATTCCACATTTCCTTAGGTGTGTGCCAAACTCGTGACTCAAATATTCAACGCCACGATCAGATCATAGGCACTTTATTTTCCTGTCACGTTGATTCTCTACCTCACACTGAAATTCCTTGAACTTTTCAAAGGTTTCAGACTTGTGTTTCATTAAGTACACATACCCATATCTGCTTAGTGTTGGGGAACGTTGCATGGGAAACAAAAAAATTCCTATGCACACGCAGATCTATCCATGGTGATGAGCATCTATGAGAGGGAGAGTGGATCTATGTACCCTTCTAGATCGCTAAGCGGGAAGCGTTAAGAAACGCGGTTGGTGTAGTCGAACGTCTTCGCGATCCAAATCGCCGAGCGTCCCGCGATCTCATCATGATCCGTCTCGCGATCTCATCACGATCCGTCCCGTGAACTCGTCACGATCCGTCCCGCGATCTCATCACGATCCGTCCCGTCAACTCGTCACGATCCATCCCGCGATCTCATCACGATCCGTCCCGCGATCTTGATCACGGTCCTTCCGATCTAGCGCCGAACGGACGACACCTCCGCGTTCAACACACGTACAGCTTGATGACGATCTCCGCCGTCTTGATCCAGCAAGAGGGAGCAGAGAGGAGGAAGAGTTCTCCGGCAATGTGACGGTGCTCCGGCGATGGTGGTGGAGCTATTCCGGCAGGGCTTCGCCTAAGCACTGCAGAAAACCGGTCTAGAGGAGAAACTATGCACTAGAGGATAGGGTTGCACGTGGCCAAAAAATCAGTTGCAAAAACACTAAATCCTCTCGTATATATAGGAGGAAGAGATAGGAGGCTTGGCGCAAAGGGAAAAGACCTCTAGGCTTCGGCCGAATAGGGAGGAGAGGAGGATTCCTCCTCCAATCCTAGTAGGACTAGGACTCCTCCTTATTTTGCCTTTTTCGCCTTTTTCCACCTTTTTCTCTTTGGGCTTTCTCTCCCAGCCGCATGGGACTTATGTGGGACTTCCACCAGCCCACTAAGGGCTGGTATTCATTATCCCACAGACCATGTAGCCTCTTGGGTCGAAATACCCCTCCCGATGGTCTCCCAGTACACTCCCGGCACTCCCTGTACACTACCGATGAGCCCGAAACTTTTTCGGCGACCAAAATAGGACTTCCTATATATCAATATTTACCTCCGGACCATTCCAGAGCTCCTCATGACATCCGGGATCTCATTCGAGACTCCGAACAACCTTCGGTCACCACCATACATAACTCTATACTACCGAAACGTCACCAAACCTTAAGTGTGTAGACCCTACGGGTTCGAGAACTATGTAGACATGACCGAGACACCTCTACATTCAATAACCAATGGCGGGACTTGGATGTCCACATTGGTTCCTATATATTCTACGAATATCTTTATCGGTTGAACCTCTATGTCAAGGATTCAGTTAATCCCGTATGATGTTCCCTTTGTTCTTTAGTATGTTACTTGTCCGAGATTCGATCGTCGGTATCTCCATACCTAGTTCAACCTTGTTACTGGAAAGTCTCTTTACTCGTTCCGTAATACAAGATCCCGTGACTAACACTTAGCCACATTGATTGCAAGGCTTGTTGTGATGTTGTATTACCGAGTGGGCCCTGAGATACCTCTCCATCACACGGAGTAAAAAATCCCAGTCTTGATCCATGCCAACTCAATAGACCCTCGGAGATATCTGTAGAGCACCTTTATAGTCACCTAGTTACATTGCGACATTTGATACACACAATACACTCCTCCGATGTTCGTGATTTGCATGATCTCATGGTCATAGGAACACATACTTGACATGCAGAAAACAGTAGCAATAAACTGACACAATCATATGCTACGTTTGTAGTTTGGGTCTTGTCCATCACATCATTCTCCTAATGATGTGATCCCGTTATCAAATGACATCTCATGTCCATGGCTAGGAAACCTTAACCATATTTTGATCAATGAGCTAGTCTACTAGAGGCATACTAGGGACATGGTGTTGTCTATGTATCCACACATCTATCTGAGTTTCCGATCAATACAATTATAGCATGGATAATAAACGATTATCATGAACAAGGAAATTTGATAATAACTAATTTATTATTTGCTCTAGGGCATATTTCCAAGAGTCTCCCACTTGCACTAGAGTCAATAATCTAGTTCACATCACCACGTGATTCGCATTGTTATGAATCTAACACCCTATGAGTTCTGGGGCTCGATCATGCTTTTCATGTGAGAGAGGTCTTATAGTCAACGGGTCTGTGAAATTCAGATCCGTGTGTACTTTGCAAATCTCTATTTAAAGCCGTAAACACTGCTACCACACTCCACTTGGTACTATTCCAAATGGCTGCTCCACTATACGTATCTGGATTGCTACTAAGAGTCATCCGGATTAGTGTTAAAGCTTGCATCGACGTAACTCTTTACGACGAACCCTTTATCACTTCCATAATCGAGAAACATTTCCTTAGTCCTCTGGTTACTAAGGATAATTTCGAGCGATGTCCAGTGATCCACTCCTGGACCACTCTTGTACCCCTAGACAGACTCATGGCAAGGCACATACAGGTGCGGTACACAGCATGGCATAATATAGAGTCTATGTCTAAGGCATAGGGGACGACGTTTGTCCTTTCTCTTTCTTCTGCCGTTGTCGAGCTTTGAGTCTCACTCAACTTTCACACCTTACAAATCAGGCGAGAACTCTTTCTCTGACCGATCCATTTTGAACTCTTTCAAAATCTTGTCAAGGTATGCACTCATTGAAAGTCTCATCAAGCATCTTGATTTATCTCTATAGATCTTGATGCTCAACAATTAGGTAGCTTTATTTAGGTCTTCCTTTGAAAATACTCTTTTAAAACAACTGATTATGCTTTCCATAAATTATACATTATTCCCGATCAACAATATGTCATCCACATATACTTATCAGAAATTCTATAGTGGTCGCACTCACTTTATTGTACATACAAGTTTCTCATAAACTTTGTATAACCTTCAAAAACTTTGATCACCTCATCAAAGTGCATATTCCAACTCCGAGATGCTTGCTTCATTCCATAGAAGGATCACTGAAGCTTGCACACCTTTTAGCATCCTTAGGCAGTGGCGGTGCTACAGGTTAGTTGTGTAGTCAATTGACTACACAACATTTTGGCAACACCAACATTATATTAGTATACAACAAGCAAAAATGGTACAAATTTCATACAAGTATATGGATTTGACATCACATATATGAATTGACATCACAACTTTGAACTCCTGGCTTCGCCACTGTCCTCAGGACTGACAAAACTTTCTGGTAGTATCACATACAACCTTTCCTCATTTAAACTGTTAAGGAAACGATGTTTTGACACCCATCTGCCAGATTTCCTAATTGAAAAATGCAGCAACTGCTAACATAATTCCAACAGACTTTAGCATCACTATGAGAGAGAAAGTCTCATCGCAGTCAACTCCTTGAACTTGTCACAAACTTCTTTGCAACAAGTCGAGCTTTAAAAATGGTGACATTTACCATCAGCGTCTGTCTTCATTTTAAAGATCCATTTGTACTCAACGACCTGACGAGCAAGTCTACCAAAGTCTATACTTGGTTTTCATACATGGATCCTATCTCGGATTTCATGGCCTCCAACCATTTGTCGGAATCTGGGCCCATCATCGCTTCTCCATAGCTCGTAGGTTCATCGTTGTCCAACAACATGACCTCCAAGACAGGGTTGTCATACCGCTTAGGAGCAGTACACATCCTTGTCGACCTACGAAGTTCGATAGAAACTTGATCCTGAAGCTTCATGATCATCATCATTAACTTCCTCTTCAACTAACGTAGGCTTCACAGAAACAACATTCTACGCTACACTACTCTCTGGTTGAACAAAGGTTTAACAACCTCATCAAGTTCTATCTTCCTCCCACTCAATTCTTTTGACAGAAACCTTTTCTCGAGAAAGGACCCATTTTAGCAACAAACACTTTGCACTTGGATCTGAGATAGAAGGTATACCCAACTGTTCTTAGGGTATTCTATGAAGATGCATTTGTCTGCCTTGGGTTCGACCTCATTAGGTGAAAACATTTTCCACACAAGTGTCGTAGCCCCAAACATTAAGAAATGACAGCTTAGGTTTCTATCAAACCATAATTCATACGGTGTCATCTCGACGGATTTAGATGGTGCCCTATTTTGGTTCAGCGGTATTGTGAGATGAAGCATCCCGGACCAACATTACTGGTACGCTTATGAGAGACTGGTTCCCTCGACCGCAACTTGTTGCTTAGATGGCTTGCGGGTGCCAGTTTCTCTCACTTTAGTTGGATCGGATTCGACAAAGTCGGTCCTTGACAAGGTTGAAAAGCAGCTAATGTATCACCGTTGTGGTTTTTGAGTAGATGAGAATTGTTCTTGCTAGATACCCGTAGCAGCCATGTAAAACATGCAACAACAATTAGAGGATGTCTAACTTGTTTTTGCAGGTTATGTTGTGATATGATATGGCCAATTACATGATGTGATATATGTGATGTATGAGATGATCATGTGATGTATAGATTATGACGACTTGCACGTCGATGAGTACAGCAACCGGCAAGAGCCATAGGGTTGTCTCTAATTATTGTATGACCTGCGTGTCAATCATTAAGCGCTATGTAATGCTTCACTTTATCGCTACGGTAGAAATAGTAGTAGAAGCATGTTGGGCGCGACAACCCCGATGGCGACACATTGATGGAGATCAAGATGATGGAGATCATGGTGTCGTGCTGGTGACAATGGAGATCATGCCAGTGCTTTCATGATGGAGATCAAAAGCACAAGATCATGGCCATATCATGTCACTTATGATTTGCATGTGTTGTTAATCCTTTTATGCACCTTGTTTTGCTTAGAGTGACAGTAGCATTATCAGGTGATCCCTCACTTAATTTCAAGATAAATTGTGTTCTCCCCGAGTGTGCACCGTTGCGAAAGTTTGTCGTGTCGAGACACCACGTAATGATCGGGTGTGATAGACTCTACGTTCACATACAACGGGTGCAAGCCAGTTTTGCACGTGCAGAACACTCGGGTTAAACTTGACGAGCCATATAGACATGGCCTCGGAACACAAGAGACCGAAAGGTCTAACATGAGTCATATAGTAGATATGATCAACATAATGATGTTCACCATTGAAGTCACCTTAACTCACGTGATGATCGGACTTGAGTTGGTGAATTTGGATCATGTGACACTCAGATGACCTGAGGGATGTCAATTTGAGTGGGAGCTTTAGTAATTTGATTAACTAAACTCATTATCTTAAACAATAGTCTAAGCAACCTTTGCATATTTATATTGTAGATCAATGGCTCGCGCAGTAGCACCCCTGAATTTTAATGCATTCCTAGAGAAAGCTAAGTTGAAAGATGATGGAAGTAACTTTGTGGACTGGGCCCGTAATCTGAGGATTATCCTCACGGCTTCCCGGAAACAAGATGTCCTTGATGCACCGCTTGGTAACCAACCAGAAGACATGACCTCCGAAGACGTTAAGAACGCTTGGGAGGCTCGTGCTGGAGACTACTCAATAGTTCAGTGTGCAATATTGTATGGCTTAGAACCGGGACTTCAAAGACGTTTTGAACGTCATGGAGCATATGAGATGTTCCAGGAGTTGAAGTTTATCTTTCAGAAGAATGCCCGGATCGAGAGGTATGAGACCTCTGATAAATTCTATGCTTGCAAGTTGGAGGAGAACGGGTCTATCAGTGAGCACATACTCAGAATGTTTGGGTATTCAAATCGTCTAGCGGAGTTGGGAATTGCCCTCCCGCCAGAGGCAATCACTGACAGAGTTCTTCAATCACTGCCACCTAGTTACAAGAGCTTTGTAATGAACTATAACATGCACGGGATGAACAAGTCAGTCGCCGAGCTGTTTGCGATGCTGGAAGTCGCTGAGTCTGAAATCCAGAAAGAACATCAAGTGTTGATGGTCAATAAAACCACTAGTTTCAACAAAAATGGCAAGGGCAAAGGCAAGAAGGGTAAAACCAAGAAGGATGGCAAAGCAGTTGCTACTCGTACAAAGAAGCATAAGCACGGACCTAAGCTAGAAACTGAGTGCTTTCATTGCAAAGGAACTGGTCACTAGAAGCGGAACTGCCCCAAGTACCTGGCTGACAAGAAGGCGGCCAACGACAAACAAGGTATATATGATATACATGTTATTGATGTGTACCTTACTAGATCTCGTAGTAGTGCCTGGGTATTTGATACCGGTTCGGTTGCTCACATTTGCAACTCAAAGCAGGAACTACGGAATAAACGAAGGCTGGCGAAGGACGAAGTGACGATGCGCGTGGGAAATGGTTCCAAGTTTGATGTGATCGCCATCAGTACGCTCTCTCTTTGATTACTATCGGGATCAGTGATGAACCTGAATAATTGTTATTTAGTGCTTGCGTTAAGCATGAACATTATATCTGGATCTTGTTTATTGCGAGACGGTTACTCATTTAAATCAGAGAATAAAGGTTGTTCTATTTATATCAGTAATATCTTTTATGGTCATGCACCCAATGTTAGGGGTTTATTCATATTGAATCTTGATAGTGATGACACACATGTTCATAACATTGATGCCAAAAGATGTAGAGTTGATAATGATAGTACCACTTTCTTGTGGCACTGCCGTTTAGGTCATATTGGTGTAAAACGCATGAGGAAGCTCCATGCTGATGGACTTTTGGAGTCACTTGATTTTGAATCACTTGACACATGTGAACCATGCCTCATGGGCAAGATGACTAAAATGCCGTTCTCTCGAACAATGGAACGGGCAAGTGACTTATTGGAAATCATACATACTGATGTGTGCGGTCCAATGAATGTTGCAGCGCGCGGTGGATATCGTTATTTTCTCACCTTCACTGATGACTTAATAGATATGGGTATATTTACTTAATGAAACACAAGTCTAAAACATTTGAAAAGTTCAAGCAATTTCAGAGTGAAGTTGAGAATCATCGTAACAAGAAGATTAAGTTCATGCGATCTGATCGAGGAGGTGAATATCTGAGTTATGAGTTTGGCAGTCACTTAAGACAATGTGGAATTGCTTCACAGTTGACATTGCTTCACAGTTGACACCGCCCGGAACACCACAGCGTAATGGTGTGTCCGAATGTCATAATCGAACCTTATTAGATATGGTGCGTTTTATGATGTCTCCTGCTGATTTGCCACTATCGTTTTGGGGTTATGCATTAGAGACAGCTGCATTCACTTTAAATAGGGCACCATCGAAATCCGTTGAGATGACGCCATATGAACTTTGGTTTGGCAAAAGGCCAAAGTTGTCGTTTCTTAAAGTTTGGGGATGTGATGCTTATGTCAAAAATCTTCGGCCTGAAAAGCTGGATCCCAAAGCGGAGAAATGCGTCTTCATAGGATACCCGAAAGAGACAGTCGGGTATACCTTCTATCTCAGATACGAAGGCAAAGTGTTTGTCGCTAAGAACGGAACATTTCTTGAGAAAGAGTTTCTCTCGAAAGAATTGAGTGGGAGGAAGATAGAGCTTGATGAGGTTATTGAAGCTTTACTTCAACCAAAAAGTAGCGCAGCGCAGAAAGTTGTTTCTGTGGAACCTACGACGGTAGATGAGGAAGTTAATGATGATGATCATGAAGCTTCAGATCAAGCGACTATTGAACCTCGTAGGTCAACAAGGGAGCGTACTACTCCTAAGTGGTACGGCAACCCTGTCTTAGAGGTCATGTTGTTGGACAACAATGAACCTACGAGCTATGGAGGAGCAGTGATGGGCTCGGATTCCGAGAAATGGTTAGAGGCCATGAAATCCGAGATGGGATCCATGTCTGAAAACAAAGTATGGACTTTGGAAGTATTACCTGAAGGGCGAAAGGACATTCAGAACAAATGGATCTTTAAGAAGAAGACAGACGCAGACGGTAATATCACTGTCTATAAAGCTCGACTTGTGGCAAAGGGTTTTTCACAAGTTCAAGGAGTTGACTACGATGAGACTTTCTCACCCGTAGCGATGCTTAAGTCTGTCAGAATCATGTTGGCAATAGCTGCTTATTTCGACTATGAAATTTGATAGATGGATGTCAAAACGGCGTTCCTCAATGGTTTCCTTGAGGAAGAGTTGTATATGATGCAACCCGAAGGTTTTGTCGATCCAGAGAATGCTGACAAAGTTTGCAAACTCCAGCGATCCATTTATGGACTGGTGCAAGCATCTCGGAGTTGGAATAAGCGCTTTGATGAGGTGATCAAAGCGTTTGAGTTTATACGAGTTTATGGAGAAGCTTGTATTTACAAGAAAGTGAGTGGGAGCTCTATAGCGTTTCTAATATTATATGTGGATGACATATTGCTGATTGGAAACAATATAGAAATGCTGTAAAGCATGAAGGAATATTTGAACAAGAGTTTTTCAATGAAGGACCTAGGAGAAGCTGCTTACATAATAGGCATTAAGATCTATAGAGATAGATCGAAACGCTTAATAGCACTTTCACAGAGCACATACCTTGATAAAGTTTTGAAGAAGTTCAAAATGGATCAGTCCAAGAAGGGGTTCTTGCCTGTGTTACAAGGTGTGAAGTTGAGTAAGACTCAATGCCCAGTGACTACAGAAGATAAAGAAAAGTTGAGTGTCATTTCCTATGCATCAACCATAGGCTCTATCATGTACGCAATGCTGTGCACAAGACACGATGTCAGCCTTGCCATAAGTATGGCCGGAAGGTTTCAAAGTGATCCTGGAATGTAGCACTGGCAAGCGGTCAAGAATATCCTAAAGTACCTGAAAAGGACAAAGGAAATGTTTCTCGTTTATGGAGGTGATGAAGAGCTCGTCGTAAAGGGTGGTCGATGCAAGCTTTGACACTGATCCGGACGACTCTAAGTCGCAAACTAGATGCGTATTTATTCTTAACGGGGGAGCAGTAAGCTGGTGTAGTTCCAAGCAAAGCGTGGTAGCTGATTCTACGTGCGAAGCAGAGTACATCGCAGCCTCCGAGGCGGCAAAGGAAGGTGTCTGGATGAAGCAATTCATGACAAGATCTTGGAGTAGTGCCTAGTGCACTGAATCCAATGAACCTGTTCTATGACAACACTGGTGCCATTGCTCTAGCCAAGGAACCAAGGTTTCACAAGAGGACCAGACACATAAAGCGACGCTTCAACTCTATCTGGTATTACATCAAGGAGAAGGACACAAATATCTGCAAAGTGCACACGGATCTGAATGTTGCAGACCCGTTGACTAAACCTCTTCCAAGGGCTAAACATGATCAACACCAGAGCTGCATGGGTGTTCGATTCATTATCATGTAAATCACATAGTGATGTGAACTAGATTATTGACTCTAGTGCAAGTGGGAGACTGTTGGAAATATGCCCTAGAGGCAATAAATAAAGTGTTTATTATTATATTTCCTTGTTCATGATAATTGTTTATTGTCCATGCTATAATTGCATTGATTGGAAACACATTACATGTGTGGGTAAATAGACAACACACTGTCCCTAGTATGCCTCTAGTGAACTAGCTCGTTGATCAAAGATAGTCAAGGTTTCCTAGCCATTGCCATGAGATGTCATTTGATAATGGGATCACATCATTAGGAGAATGATGTGATGGACAAGACCCAAACTACAAACGTAGCATATGATCATGTCAGTTTATTGCTACTGTTTTCTGCATGCCAAGTATATGTTCCTATGACCATGAGATCATGCAACTCACAGACATCAGAGGAGTGCCTTGTGTGTATCAAATGTCACAACGTAACTGGGTGGCTATAAAGGTGTTCTACAGGTATCTCTAAGGGTATCTGTTGAGTTGGCATGGATCAAGACTGGGATTTGTTACTCCGTGTGACGGAGAGGTATCTCAAGGCCCACTCGGTAATACAACATCACAATAAGCCTTGCAAGCAATGTGACTAAGTATTAGTCACGGGATCTTGTATTACGGAACGAGTAAAGAGACTTTCCAGTAATGAGGTTGAACTAGGTATGGAGATACCCACGATCGAATCTCGGGCAAGTAACATACCGAAGAACAAAGGGAACATCATACGGGATTAACTGAATCCTTGACATAGAGGTTCGACCGATAAAGATATTCGTAGAATATGTAGGAATCAATATGGGCATCCAGGTCCCGCTATTGGTTATTGACCGTAGAGGTGTCTCGGTCGTGTCTACATAGTTCTCGAACCCGCAGGGTCTGCACACTTAAGGTTTTGGTGACGTTTCAGTAGTATAGAGTTATGTATGGTGGTGATTGAAGGTTGTTCGTAGTCCCGGATGAGATCTCGTACATCACAAGGAGCTCCGGAATGGTCCGGAGGTAAAGATTCATATATAGGAAGTCCTATTTTGGTCGCCGTAAAAGTTTCGGGCTCATCGGTAGTGTACCGGGAATGCCGGTAGTGTACCGGGAGACCATCGGGAGGGGTATTTCGACCCAAGAGGCTACATGGGCTGTGGGAGAGTAAATACCATACCTTAGTGGGCTGGTGGAAATCCCACACAAGGCCCATGAGGCTGGGAAGAAAAGCCCAAAGAGAAAAAGGTGGAAAAAGGCAACAAAATAAGGTGAATCCTAGTCCTACTAGGATTGGAGGTGGATTCCACCTCGCCCACTTGATTTGGTCGACCTAATTGCTGGTCCCTTCAGGGCCAAGCCTCCTCCTCTCTTCCTCTTATATATATTAGAGGTTTTAGGGTTTTTGGCACCAGATGTCAGCCATGTGCAACCCTAATCTCTAGTGCATAGTTTCTCCTCTAGATCGGATTTCTGCAGTGCTTAGGCAAAGCCATGCCGGAATTTCTCCACCACCATCGCCGGAGTGCCGTCACGCTGCCGACAAATTCTTCTACCTCTCCGCTCTCTCTTGCTGGATCAAGACGGCGGAGATCGTCATCAAGTTGTACGTGTGCTGAACGCGGAGGTGCCGTCCGTTCGGCGCTAGATCGGAAGGATCGTGATCAAGTTCGTGGGACGGATCGTGATCAAGTTCGCGGGACGGATCGTGATTAGATCGCGGGACGGATCGTGATTGGATCGCGGGACGCATGGCGATTTGGATCGCGAAGACGTTCGACTACACCAACCGCGTTACTTAACGCTTCCCGCTTAGCGATCTACAAGGGTACATAGATCCACTCTCTCTCTCGTAGATGCTCATCACCATGGATAGATCTGCGTGTGCGTAGGAAATTTTTTGTTTCCCATGCAACGTTCCCCAACACCATCATCTTTCAGCTTGGTTTTCTCTTGGAACGCGTTGAAGTTGAGGGCAACATTAGCGTTGGCCATTGGATCTACAATATAGATTGTAAAGACAATTTTAGACTAAGTTCATGATAATTAAGTTCACATAATCAAATTATTTAATGAACTCCCACTTAGATAGACATCGCTCTAGTCATCCAAGTGACACATGATCCACGCAACTAGCCCGTGTCCGATCATCACGTGAGACGGACTAGTCATCCATGGTGAACATCTCCATGTTGATTGTATCTTCTATACGACTCATGTTTGACCTTTCGGTCTTCCGTGTTCTGAGGACATGTCTGTACATGCTAGGCTCGTCAAGTCAACCTAAGTGTATTGCGTGTGTAAATCTGGCTTACACCCATTGTATGCGAACATTAGAACCTATCACACCCGATCATCACGTGGTGCTTCGGAACAACGAACCTTAGAAACGGTGAACAGTTAGGATGAACACATTTCTTGAAATTTTAGTGAGAGGTCATCTTATTTAGCTACCATCATTCTAAGAAAATAAGATGTAAACATGATAAACATCACATGCAATCAATATAGTGACATGATATGGCCAATATCATCTTGCTCCTTTGATCGCCATCTTCGGGGCACCAAGATCATCATTGTCACCGGCACTACACCATGATCTCCATCATCATGATCTCCATCATCGTGTCTTCATAAAGTTGTCTCGCCAACTATTACTTCTACTACTATGGCTAACGATTAGCAATAAAGTAAAGTAATTACATGGCATTTATGATTGACACGCAGGTCATACAATAAATTAAGACAACTCCTATGGATCCTGCAGGTTGTCATACTCATCGACATGCAAGTCGTGAATTCTATTACAAGAACATGACCAATCTCATACATCACAGATATCACATCACATTATTTGGCCATATCACATCACACGGCATATGCTGCAAAAACAAGTTAGACGTCTTCTAATTTTTTGTTGCAAGTTTTTACGTGGCTGCTATAGGTTTCTAGCAAGAACGTTTCTTACCTACGCCAAAACCACAACATGATATGCCAATTTCTATTTACCCTTCCCTTTTCATCGAATCCGATCCGACTAGAGTGGGAGAGACAGACACCCGCTAGCCACCTTATGCAACAAGTGCATGTTAGGCGGTGGAACCGGTCTCACGTAAGCGTACGTGTAAAGTTGGTCCGGGCCGCTTCATCCCACAATACCGTCGAATCAAGATAAGACTAGTAACGGAAAGACAATTGACAAAATCGACACCTACAACACCTTGTGTTCTACTCGTGCATAGATTCTACGCATAGACCTAGCTCTGATACCATTGTTGGAAGACGTAGTAGTAAATCAAAATTTTCCTACGTGTCACCAAGATCTATCTATGGAGAAACCAGCAACGAGTGGGATGAGTGCATCTTCACACCTTTGAAGATCGCAAAGCGGAAGTGTTACTAGAACGCAGTTGGTGGATTCGTACTTGCAACGATTCCGATCTAAGCACCGAACAACGGCGCCTCCGTGTTGAACACACATGCAGCCCGATGACGTCTCCTACGCCTTGATCTATCAAGGAGGAAGGAGAGGTTGAGGGAGAGCTTCGGTAGCACGACGGCATGGTGATGGTGGAGCTGCGTGGTTCTCCGGCAGGGCTTTACCGGGCTCTATGGAGGACGAGGAGGAGGAGGGGTAGGGCTGCGCCGAGAGGGAGAGGAACTCATGTGTTGGCAGCCCCTAAAACCCCCACTATATATAGGAGGAGGAGTAGGTAGGGTGCAGCCCCTAGGGTTCCCACCCTAGGGCCGGCGGTAGCCCTAGATGGCATCAGGTGCGGCGGCCAGAGAGGAGAGGGAGGGGCGGCGCCCAAGGTGGGCCTAGGGCCCATCTGCCCCTAGGGTTTGCACCCCTCCCACCTTGTTCTATGCCTTGGGCCCTTGTGGGGGGCACACCAGCCCACCTAGGGGCTGGTTCACTCCCACCTGCGGCCCATGCAGCCCTCTGGTGCCGGTGGCCCCACATGGTGGACCCCCGTAACCCTTCCGGTGGTCCCAGCACGTCACAGTGATGCCCAAAACACTTCCGGTGACCAAAACCTCTCTTCCTATATATGAATCTTTACCTCCGAACCATTTCGGAACTCCTCGTGACATCCGGGATGTCATCCAGGACTCCGAACAACCTTCGGGTAAGCATGTACACTATTTACCTATAACCCTAGCGTCCGCGAACCTTAAGTGTGTAGACCCTACGGGTTCGGGAGGCACGTAGACATGACCGAGACACCTCTCCGGTCAATAACCAATAGCGGGATCTGGATACCCATGTTGACTCCCACATTCTCCACGATGAGCTCATCGGATGAACCACAATGTCGGGGATTCAATCAATCCGTATACAATTCCCTTTGTCTACCGGTATGACACTTGACCGAGATTCGATCGTCGGTATCCCTATACCTTGTTCAATCTTGTTACCGAAAAGTCTCTTTACTCGTTTAATAACACATCATGTCATGGCTAACTCCTTAGTCACATTGAGCTCATTATGATGATGTCTTACCGAGTGGGCCCAGAGATACCTCTCCATGACACGGAGTGACAAATCCCAGTCTCGATTCGTGCCAACCCAACAGATACTTTCGGAGATACCTGTAGTGTACCCTTATTGCCACCCAGTTATGTTGTGACTTTTGGCACACCCAAAGTATTTGTGCGATATCCGGGAGTTGCACAATCTCATGGTCTAAGGAAACGATACTTAACATTAGAAAAGCTTTAGAAGACGAACTACACGATATTGTGCTATGCTTCGGATTGGGTCTTGTCCATCACATCATTTTCCCAATGATGTGATCCCGTTATCAATGAAATCCAATGTCCATGGCCGTGAAACCGTGATCATCTATTGATCAACGAGCTAGCCAACTAGAGGCTCACTAGGGACATGTTGTGGTCTATGTATTCACACATGTATTACGGTTTCTGGTTAATACAATTATAGCATGAAAAATAGACAATTATCATGAACAAGGAAATACAGTAATAACCATTTTATTATTGCCACTAGGGCATATTTCCAACACTCTGTACTTCACGAGCTTGTGGTGGGAGAGGATGTTTGTGAAGTTTTCGGGATGATCGATGTCAGACTCAAAGAGTGCCTTGACCTTCTTGTACGATGCATTCTGTGCCATCGCATAGAGGTCATACATCTCTGGCACCTCTGTCTTATTGTGACATGCCTACAAGAGAGATAGAGGAAAAAAGTATTAGTAAAGGGCTCAAGCTAGCATTAAGAATGAATTGCATGAGTCATGAAGCAAACCACACACCCAGTTCTCACCAAACTGATTTAAGTTGACACTCCCTTGATGGTGTGGCACACCAACCATTTCGCCACGCCTCTCCTTGTCATTGTTATGGCTGGCCTCCCACTTTTCTGAGCACCATTGATCCACCAAGGCCTCCCAACAATCCATCTTATCTACACACCATATCGGGGGACATAAGTTAATAAAGAGAAATTTGAGCACTACGCGTAAGAATCAAATCAAGGAAACTAACTACGAGGGCTTAATAATATGTAATTACCTTCATGTACTGTTCCTTCTCCATCTTAGAATTGCGGCACCCGTTGATGTCGTATTTGTCAAATGAACGGACCTTATAGTCAAAACCATTAGCGACTTGTCTCAACTCGGCATCCATAGACTTTGCATCAGCCTACAAGTTTAATACAGAAGAATGGATGCATTAGCCGGAAATTAGACCAAGAAATCAAATGGTCCATTAATGGTAATTAATTACCCTTTGTGTGAACCAAGAGATGAAACCGGGATAGTCGCCTCCATGCTTTGCCAAAAGCTCATACTCTTCGACGGAATCATTTTCGATGACCGCTCCATCCGAGATTTCGGTGACGTGTCAACTATATCAAATATCCGGGAATAAGAGCAGTTCAAAGGAATTAGAAGTTGCGGACCACTAATTTACCGAGAACATACTCAATGTACGACCGCACTTCTGTTAGGTTGTCGAAGATATACAATGAAATGGTCTGCCATTCTTCGACATCCAACGATTTCCCTTTCGAAGCACCGGCTGGTGCGAGCTTCCCTTTGAATAGAATGAGGTTGGATCGACCCTTTTTTTGGCTTGCCATCATTGTACAGAGGCTTCGAGTTATGTAAATGATAATTTTTGGCTTCGTAGTGTGTTGTCACGGAGTTTTCCACCTCCTCGGTAATGCATGCCTCGGCCATCGATGCATCTACTCTATGTTTATTTTTACATTTAGCTCGAAGCATTTTCTGCATCCTCTCAGTTGAGAAGCACCATCAATTTTGAACGCCCCCCCCAATCTTGCCTCGGTCGGGAGTTGCAAAATCAAATGCTGCATTGGATTAAAGAAGCCCGGTGGAAAGATCCTTTCTAATTTGCAGATCAACTTCGGCGCCAACTCTTCCATTTCATCTAGCTCGCTAGGCGATAGTTCTTTCGCACAAAGAGAATGGAATAAATAGCTCATTGTGCTAGTACTAGCCATTCATCCTCAGGGATAAACCAACGCAACAACATCGGCATTACCCGCTCAAGCCATATGTGCCAATCATGACACTTGAGAATAAATATTTTCATTTTTTCAAGACTCGCTTCCCTCTTTATATTCCAAGCATACCCATCGGTGAACATCAACCGCATTTTGACCCGCAATAGCATTTCCCTCATAGCTGGCCTTCCAAAATTGAACCATGCCTTTGGCTTCGCTACGCTTTGCTTTCCTTTCCATTGTCGCAAGTTTTGTAATGGTCTATCACATAGATCCTCCTGGTCGATTCTAGCCTTAGGATTATCCTTTGACTTCCCCTCTATGGTGAACAATGTACAAAAAATGGCCTCCGCCATATTCTTTTCAGTGTGCATCATGTCGATGTTGTGTGGGAAAATGAGGTCTTTGAAGTAAGGCAGATCCCATAAGCATGACTTGTGAGTCCAGACGTGTTCCATATTATACCATTTGAAATACCCTAGATGCAAAGGATCATGCTCGAGGGCGTTTAACTGGTCAAGGGTCTGTTGGCCTGTCAACGCAGGTGGTGCAGTGTTTTTGACAACTCTACCTTTGATGAAATTCTTCTTGTCTTTTCTGAACTTATGGTCAGGATCCAGGAACTGTCTATGCATGTCGAAGCAAGAAAACTTGCGACCCGCCTCCAGCCAACGGAACTGAAGAGCTGCCTTGCATGTGGGGCACGGGAACCTTCCATGCACACACCAGCCAACGAATAGTGCATACGCCCGATAGTTATGCATCGAGTACATGTACCACACATGCATTTCGAAGTTTTTTTGGTAGCGGTGTCGTATGTCTTGATCCCATTATCCCGGGCTTCTTGCAATTCATCCTTAAGCGGCTTTGATATTCTTCCCCGGATATTTGGGCCCTGGAATTATCAACGTCGGGAAAATGTTCTTTCTTTTCATAACCTCTCCGGGGGGAGATTGAGTGGAATGACAAATACAGGCCAACAACTGTATTATGCTGCCGTCATACAATACACATTGAACCCATCTGTGTTGATGGCAACTCGAGGATGCCTTGGATCTGCCGATTTATCCTTATGTAATGCATCGAAGTGCTTCCAGGCAAAAGCATCTGAGGTGTGTACCAACATCTTGTTCCCATCCGCATCTAGTTCAGTTCTTTTTCCAAATTTGTGCCATGTCATATGTCTGGCCGTCTCTTCGGCCATGAAAAGACGTTGAAGTCTTGGTAAGATTGGCAGATACCGAAGAACATTAATGGGGATTTTGGTCTGAATCTTCTCACCCATACCATTGTCTACCACAATATACCTAGAAGAATTGCAAATGGGGAAATACTTCAAGGACGCATACTGAAGCCTAAATAACCCACATCCATTCTCATAGGCATGTATCTTCTCATAGTGCATCTTAAGTACACGGAGGATTTTGTCTGACTAGTACAGGTTTGCAGGCAGTACATGGCCTTTGGGTAGAAAGCTTCCAAATATCGTCATCATCGCATCGTAGCATTCTCTTCCAAGGTTGAATTGAGCCTTCGGAGCCATTACTTGCACGATGGCATCCAGCTGACAAAGCTCAGTGTGCTCGTGGAGAGGATGTTTTGAAGACTCCAACATTTCATAGAAGGCCTTTGCAGATTCCTCCATCTCATCGTCCGAATCCCAAGCATCATCAAAGTCTTGCACCATGTCTTCGATCCCGGTACCATGCTCGTTGGTGCGATGACGAACCACCTCAGCTCTGGCACGTTGGTCAGACTCGCCATGAAAAGTCCACACCGTATAATTAGGCGTAAAACCCCACTTCTGCACGTGTTTACCCATTTCAAAATGTGTCTGCTTTTTAAAGTTGTCGCATTTGGGACAGGGGCACCATGTTTTTTGCTGGCCATTTGCAAATGTGGCTCTCACAAACCCCCTGGTTTTTGTTAACCATTCATTGGTCATGTCTTTCTAACTAGGGTGACCAGTGTACATCCAAGCACGATCACTCATCTTGCCTACCTACTAAACACACAAGATATATATATATATATATATATATATATACAATTAATCATCTATATTCATCCGTTAATCAAGTTTGACAGTTTTATTATGTCCATGCAACCTACACGCTAATAGGTAGAGATAGGTCCTAATCCCACCCGAGTATGTGTAGATTGGGTTCGTTTTCCCATGCTCTGCTCCGGATCCAACGTAGAATTTCGGCAGCATCTCCCCACTGTTCTCCTGATACACGTCTCGATAATAAGCAAGGAGGTTGTGTACCCGAAGAACAACAGGGAGGCACTGACGAAATTCTGCATCGGGTCCGGAGCAGATCATACGGGAAAACGAACCCAATCTACACATACTCGGGCTGTACATGGATAACGTTGGACAATTCTAAAGGATGGAGGTTGTAAATATGCAAAGACATTCATATTTATAGATGCCGCCCTTTCGAATGGGAGACGTAGACTAGTCACACATACTGATGATTGAAGACACATATAGCTAGCAAGTTTCATCGATACGAAGAGCGAAACCAAGCAAATTAAGGGGCCCGGGGAAGGAGATGTCATTTGTGCTCACCAACGAACGTAGAAGGGGTGCTCATCAAATGTACGGGGAGGTCGTCGAACAACTGCACATTGAATTTCACCCGATCAACACAAATATGATGTTTTTAATAACAAAATAAAAAAATATGTACCTAACTCGTAATTGACAAAACTACGACCTCCTTGGCCTCTAGAAGGCCAAAGGGCACCTTTTCGGTAAACAGGAGGCAGAATAGGTGTCGGGGGTCGGGGTCTGTGGCGTCGGTAGTCAATGTCGTCGAGGGTCCGTGGTTTCGGGGGTCGGTGGCGTCTGGAGTCGGGGGTCAGTGGCGTCGGGGTTTACTGGCGTCGGTGGTTGGGGGCCAGTGGCGTCGGTGGTCGGGGGTCAGTGGCGTCGATGGTCGGGGGTCGGGGGTCGGGGGTCAGTGGCATCATGTCGAGGTGTCGGAGTGTCGTGTCTAGGCATCGTGTCGGGGTGTCAGGGCGTCGTGTCGGGGTGTCGGGGCATCGTGTCGGGTTTTTCTCTTCCAGGTTTTTTCTTTACTAATAAATAAACCAACTAACCTAAACATAAACTAACCTAATAAACCAACCTAAACCTAAACCTAAACTAACCTAAAACTATAACTAAACTAACCTAAACTAACCTAAAACTAAAACTAAACTAACCTAAACCTAAACTAACCTAAAACTAAAACCAAACTAACCTAAAACTAAAACTAAACTAACCTAAACTTAAACTAACCTAAAACTAAAACTTAACTAACCTAAAAACAAAACAATAAAGAAAAAACTCACCTTGGAGGGGCCGGTGGAGGACCGCCGCCGTAGGGAGGACGCCGGCGCGGCGGCGCTAGAGAAGGTCCACGGGGGCGGGGCCGGCCGGGGAAGGGCCGGTCGGGGTCGGGAGCGGTCGGGGGAGGTGCGGTACGGGGGAGGGGCGGTCGGGGTGGGGCCAGTCAGGGGCGAGGCCGGCTGAGGGAGGGGCGGCACGGGGGAGGAGGGGCCAGGGGCGGGGCCGACCGAGGGAGGGGCGACCGGGGCCGCGGCTGGCCGGGGGAGGTGCGGCGCGGGGGAGATGGCTGGCGGCGGCGAGGGGGCTGGCGGCAGCGGTCGCAGGGGGGGAGAGAGTGAGGGAGGGTGAGCATAAGAGAGAGAGATGAGTGGGGGCGGACGGCCGTTAGTAAGGCATCCCCGTTGTCGTCTGCCCTCAAACGTCAAAGAGAAACAGGGCCGATGGCAAAGGTGCACCACACGGCAAAGACCACGTCCGTTTGGACCTGGCCAGGCCCAAGGTCTAGTGGGACGCACCTTAGCTCTTTGCCGTCTGCCCTGGCTCTCTTTGACCTCTGGGGGCACACGACAAAGAACTGGCACATGGCAAACAGTGCCTTTGCCATGTGCCAGTTCTTTGTCGTCTGCTTTGTGACAGCAGACGGCAAAGAGTATCTTTGCAATGTGTCAGCAGACGGCAAAGGCCTGGCACATGGCAAATAACTGAATTCCACTAGTGTTATGTTCTCCGCTAGACAGGAACTTTTAAGTGGTTCTTTCTTGCACGTTGAGGGATGATGATATATCCTATTACGTTAGCATTATTGAGAGATTGCACTAGTGAAAGTATGAACCCAGGCCTTATTTCCAAGCATTTATACAACGTTTTACTCGCTGTTTACCACTTATTTTCTTGCTATTTTTTGTATGTTCAGATTACGAAAACCTATTTCTATCATTCATATTGCATTTGTATCACCATCTCTTCGCCGAACTAGTGCACCTATACAATTTACCATTGTATTGGGTGTGTTGGGGATACAAGAGATTTCTTGTATTTGATTGCAGGGTTGTTTGAGAGAGACCCTCTTCATCCTATGCCTCCCACGGATTGATAAACCTTAGGTCATCCACTTGAGGAAAAATTGCTACTGTCCTACAGAACTCTGCGCTTGGAGGACCAACAGAGTCAACAAGAATAAAACTGCGTAGTAGACATCAACCGACAAGGAGATGAAGGAGTTCATGTAGTTAGATCCTTCCTCCCCTACTATTTGTAGGTTCACTATCTTGGTCGTCTGCACTAATAATATGTTTGCCGCTTGAAGGGGTCAAAATAGATGAGATATAGTTTTTGAGTGATGCTTGTTAGGCATTGTGATATTCTATACCATCTTTTTTATCTTGTTGCATGAAGAAATGCATCTTATCCAGCTAGAAAGATTAGGAGCTCATCTGAATTGCTTGATTTTCCTGTCTCATCCCCACACATTGAATACAAAATACATAAATGTTTGGTTATACTTTTATTCTCTTAGGGTATATTCGTTTTTTCTAACGCATGTTGGTGTAATAACATTCCCACGTGAGACATATAGGACGATGTTTCTTTTCTTTTTGGTATTATATGTGTATTAATATTTCCTTCCAAATGCTAGTAGAATATTTAGGTCACTATAATATCTAGTACACGATATAGAATTGTGCAATATTCAGTATATTTGGTATTACAGTTTTGAGCGGTTCATCTTTTCCTTGTATTTATATGTGTAATATGTTTCCTGTAATGCATTTTTGTCTCTGAATTGTTATATAAGTTTCAAGATACAAATGTTGTAGCATTTCAATACTTCTACTTCTAGCTTCATAACCTCAATGTATCACTTAAACATCCATATCCTTCGTTGCATCACACCCACCCTCAAAGCCTCCACAACAGGCTGCCTCCATATGATCTCTCCACCATCATCGATGCCACAAAGGCTTTGCACGGGGGTGTTCTTAGGCGGTAGTGAGATGGAGATAATATGAGTGGCAGCTGGGGTTTCCGGTTTCCACGCATCCCCCCCTCCCATATTATCTTTTGCGTGAATTGGATCTGCTCTTGCTATGAAATTATTTATGTTAGGTTGAATCTTTTGTCAATCAATACGGTCATGATGCATATATAGTATTTTTATATACCCATAGACATTGGGGTGACTCTGTGCATTAAGATGGGAACGATAAAGATCATGAGTTGATTGTTCAGTATAATTTATGGGGCTGCCTGAGGTGACATTGGTGCTGCCCTAAGATTAGAAAGAAAAACTTAGAGGTGTACCTAGACATACCTACGCTATCTCATCCCACATTGATCTATTGAAAAGAGTAACTATGGAGCGATTCTTTACCGTATCTTTTGAGGTTTATCATGTGTTTTAACTTTGTTCATGATATTGGTGGTTAGCATTAGTGAAGTATTAACCCTAGACCTTGTTTGCATTGGAACTATGTTTTAATCATGTTTGCTACTTGTTACCTTGATGTAAAAATAAAATAAAATGTTTACCATTCAAATTATCAATCTTTTTTATCGAACTAGGGTACCTATACAATTGACAATTGTACTGGCTGTGTTGGGGACACAAGAGACTATTTGTATATTGATTGTAGGGTTGTTTGAGAGTGATTACTCTCAACCTACACCTCATGTGGATTGATAATGCTTAATTAGGTCTTCCGCTTGAGTAAAATTGTCGTCGTCCTACAATCCTCTGCGCTTGAAGACCCAACAAACTCTATAAAATTAGAAGCGTGTAGTAGCTAGGCATCAATTGTATAAGCAAGGAAGCTACCAGTCGTTACTGCCTAGGTGTCACAAATCTTCAAAAGTAACAAATGTTAGTGACGAACAAATGGTGTAACCACAAATTGACACTGATCAATAGCCGAGAGGGCGCCCATCTTGATCACCGGGCCGCGGGACGCAACATGCCGGAAGATCCTTGACCGTGGTCCACACCTCTTGATCCGTCAAAGGCAGGTAAAACGAGGAAAGATCCACTGAGGCGAGCAGGAACCCGTGGAGGTTGAGAGAGTGGGCAGAGGTGGTAGGCATGTACCAGCGAAGTAAACATATTCATGAACAACCTGGCCTGAAGGCCCGAACCCGAAGCCCAACATTCGGGTCGGGCTCGGGCTACACTTTCTCACCCGAAGCCCGAATAAAGTCCGAAAAATAAGTAAAATATTTTTTATTCAACTTATAGGAATAATAAATGAATATAATATCCTGAATAAGATTCATTTAATTAAAAAAGACACTGTTCATGTGCTTTGGACTGGGCTCGGGCTTGGAATTTTTTCTTTGGACTTTACAAGCCCGGCATGAACCCGACCCGGCCCAATCAATGATCAGGTTTACACCGAGGTACTCCGCCACCAGGGTCTCCATCTCCGGCTGCGAGGAGGCGCAGGCAACTCATTTTCGGAGACTCGAGAGTAACTGAGCTTTAGCAGCTTGCTGGCGTAGATATTGAAGAAGTGGGCCTGACGCCAACCCGATCCGATCCGATCATGATGTGTTTTTATCGTTGTTATAAAATACATTCATTTTGGAAGTGTGTATGTTGAATTGTTGATCCTGGCATGTACTCCTATGTTCTACTCTTTACTCATAATTATCAAGGGATTTTATTTCGTATTCTGCAGAAAAAGATGGAGCAGTAAGAAAACATACCTAGCTACGGAGTAGGTTTGAGTTGTCCCTTGCCCGCAAAAAGAAAAAAAAAGTTTTTTCTGAGGAAATAAAAGGTTTGAGTCGTGTGCATGTGCAAGTCTAAGATCAATCAATCTTTCTCGCAAAAAAAAAAGTCTAAGATCAATCTTGTAGCTACGGTGCACAAGCAAGTCTCGACGAAGCCACGTGCGTATATAGCTCCTTGCAAATAAGGCGATCCCTTACTTTACGCGCCCAACGCCCTCAGGATTCA
Organism: Hordeum marinum; assembly: GCA_022496015.1. Classification (NCBI taxonomy): domain Eukaryota; kingdom Viridiplantae; phylum Streptophyta; class Magnoliopsida; order Poales; family Poaceae; genus Hordeum; species Hordeum marinum. The sequence continues at coordinate 422,939,972 of CM039677.1, forward strand.
GGAAGTTGTGTCCGCACCGTTGCCGCTCGGTGATGCCCGCGTACCTACGTAGTCTAGCACGGCCTCACGGCCCCAGCATTGCGTGGCGGTCAATAATAAATGCAAAAATAGGGATCTGGTACGTGTCCAATACTACTTGAAAAACTGCAGTGCGGAGATCCCGATTTCACCGGGGAACCGAGAATCGAGAGTCAGATCCGATCACGCCGAACAGCAATACCGAGCCTACCATTACAGATCGAGCCCCAACGCCTCCCGCTTTACCGGACTTCCAAGCCTGCTGCCATGCCAATGTCGCGTCGCGTGCGACCACGCACAGCCACGGGCACGGCCGGCGGCGAGGACCGCCTCAGCGCACTACCCGACGATCTCATCCGCCTCATAGTACACAGGCTGGACACCCGCACCGCGCTGTCCACCGCCGTCCTGGCCAGGCGTTGGGCGCACATCCCCCGCGATCTGCCGGAGCTTGACTTCAGGGTCAGCGACGTGCTCCCGCCCGAGTACGACCGGACCGTCGCCCTCCGCCGGCGCAACATGCCGCGTGACACGTTTCTGGCCGAGATGCTGGACCGTCTCGTTGCGTGCTGCGAGATCGACACGATCACGGCGTTCGTCGACGGCATCACTGGATTCTTAGAAGCAGACCGTGGCCCTGCTGACGGCGACGCACGTCGGCGCGCCAAGACCCTGCGTCTGGAGTTTTTCCAGACACATGTTGGCGGCTGTGTCATCGACCGCCTGATCGCCGCTGCGGTCGGCGCGTGGGGCGTGGAGGATCTGGAGGTCGTTGCCAGGCAAGCGTCCTACGATGTCCTTCAGGCGCCGCCCTACCGCTTTCCCCACGACCACGACTGCCTCAAGGACGGCCTTCGCCGCTTGACGCTAGGTAACTACTGCACGCTCCCGCCGCTGCATAGCTACGGCGCTCTCACCACGCTAGTCCTGCGAGACATGGCCACTTCCACGCCCTTCGACGTGTACCAGAGGGTGCTCAGTGAGTGCACACGGCTTCAGGTGCTTCGCATGATATCATGCAGCTGTGCACAGGACTGTGTGGTATTGGACGCGCCATGTTCAGAGATCAGGGAGCTCATCCTCGACCAGTGCAAGTTCACGGTGATCGAGCTGCGCCACCTTCCAATGCTTGTCAGCTTGGCTTGCTGCCTAACCGACACTTATAGACTCGTATTCGGCTCGGTCCCCAGACTCATGCACACTAACCTCACATTCGCGGCGGAAAGCGGGATAGTTCCGAAGCGGTGCATGGATCACTTCGGGGATTACATCATAGGTATGCCCCCTACCATGACGGATCTCGTCCTCCGTTTCACCGGGCTGAGAAGATGGATGTTGCCCAGTCCACCGGCCAATCCATTGCTCAACCTGAAAAAGCTCCTTGTCGCCGATCTGCCTTCGAACTGGAACATCACATGGCCACGCCGCCTCCTCTTGGCCGCGCCATCACTCGAGATCCTGCATATCCATGTGCCTTGCTCGGAGGAGGAGCCAAGTTATGTGGGCGTGAAAATGAGCTCACTCGAGGCGCTTCGGCACCATCACTGCCTCAAGGAGCTTGCCATTGCTGGATTTTTGCAGCGCCACATATGGTTTTTGAAGTATGTTGTGAGCGTGTGCATGTCGTTGCAACGTGTTATCCTGCTCAAGGATGATGGTCATGTTCGATTCAATGGACTTTGGGATTGGGAGATGGTCGGGCAGCAAGCATGTCCATGGAGCCATGACGATGAAATGGTGGTCAGGAGAATAATCAAATCTGGGTCGAGCCCTCTCATTAAACTCAGCGTGGGATGATCTTGGCGAGCTTAGCATTGCTGACTTGGGTTTATGACTCGTCCCTTCAAAATAAGTCGATCTCTTGTGCATATGTCTCTTTCGTCTAAATGAAAAGGCAGTCATCTGCCAACTCCCCAAAGAAAAAAATTGTGCCTTACGTATATTAAAATCTCCGGTGATCTACCCGAACATGCGTCTATGTAAAATAAGTTTGTCCTCTGTTTTGTTTAAAAAAAAATGTCTTCTCCAACTCACTAGCATTCTCAAACTGGCAAACAAAATGGTCGTGAATGTATGATGGTGCCAGTTCATCATTTGATTTGCATTTTGTTGGATATTTGTGTGACTTTCAGCATTTATTCAACATGGTTATTATTTATTTAACACAACATGAATTATTCCTATTATTAATGTTTGTGACATGGAATAATTGACGTGGAATTTCACTCAAGTAAGTAATGCTTGCGGTGCCGAGGATGACTGTGATGGAATACAGTAGAGGAATTAATAGGGGTCGATTCTTATGGTTATATGTAAGTACTTATATTTTCCACCGGTGGATGAGAGCCAACATACGCATCACAATAATCGTACACCAGTGGCCAGATGTGTGATGTCTATTAGAGCAACCAGATCATTGATGGTGCGGGTTACTATGCCCATTCCATTTCTCCATAAATTTATAGTATTTTTTGCAATATTTTACAAAATAGTGAAACATAAAATGAAGTTCCTTAAACTAACCAATATATTAGACATCAACAAAAAAAATGTTGTAGCAAATAGAAAATAGTTTTGCACCTCTCATTTGGTTCCATCTACATGTCACATTCAATATGGATCAATATATGGAACAACAATTAACTTAGATTGCTAGTGAGTAGCTAGAGCACGTGTGAAATCTGAAATGAATTAGGAGCCACCTGACAATTTGACAGCCAAGCATTCAATCATTTGCAATGGAACTACACAAAAGATATTGTTCATGGACGGATCCCTTAATTTGAGGTTCCTCAAAAAGGAAGAATTCAACAAATTAGCGTAGCTTTTCTGTACTTATACCTCTCTAAATAATTAGGAATGGACCTCTCCTTTTTCTTCCACGTGTATTCGTTGTTGCATATGTGCAATACTTTGTCTATTATTGCTAGAAAAAAATCCATATTTAATTATTGAAAAGAGCACAAGAGCACAATACGCAGAGGAGGATGACTTTCCCGGGAGCAAACCTCTGGGAACAACGGGGATTTGTTGCAGCTGCTCCAAACACATAGTAAGCGAAAGCATATGTCCCTCCAAAATTTATTTAGTCAATACATATGGAATGCTAGTTAAAGAGTGGAAAATACCGATACCTGCAAAAACGATTATACGATAATATAAGAATGCCTGTCTTAAGTAGTAGAGGACTGGATAAGTACAAGATTCTATAAGAATCTGAAACTTTTAGCTACAAGGACATGCCAGGAAATGATAATAAACATATTTTCCTTTGTATGAACATGCAACACTAAAAATCCCAATGGCGCAACAACTTACCAGGTACGACTAAAAAATATATCAAATTTTTTTGTAGTACCACATAAAAAACTCATGTACGATTATGACTAATTGGTGGGAGACAAATATGATGAAGGAAACCCAACACTATTCTATATTAAACTAAAGTTGTAATTGATCCAATTAGGTAGCAGAGAGCACAGAAAAAGAAAGCAAACTCTGAACGCATGACAATTTCACCATTCAATTACTCAAACTGAAAACGCAGTAATAAAGTTAACTAATGTACCTAAAGGCAACGCACCATCTATACTTTCAGCTTTCAAACCTTCACTTGGAGCAGCCACAGTAACCAATGGCTTCAGCATTGCATTGCCAATGATCAGTCAATTTGCATCCCACTACGTAATATGTTTTAGTTGGCAACTGTTAGGCATTAAAAATTCGACTAACTTCCGACTGTTATGTTTTTAAGCAATAGATACGAACGCCTTCCTCCTCCCTCAAATTACATGCATGTATGTATTACAATGAAAACCCCTTCTCTCACCTGAAGTACTCTCTCTAACTACCTCTAATTATAAGCATACATGCACCAGAGGATAAAACGTTGATGTCATTCTAGATTCTCCCTATCTTGAAACTTCATAATGTTTTATAGCTCAAACCGTATGTTCGATTAAAAATTAGTTTTCACATAAAAAGTTCGTCGCGACGAGACCTTCAAAACTAGATCTCATGATGGTATGTTCCGCCGACTCTTTTTTGGGTAAAAAGTTACCAGTCCTTGGCTACGTAAGTTATCACGTTCGTGACACATTAATTCGTGTGTTGTCCATTCCATGACCACTACTCCTTGACTAGATCCTTTTCAAACTCATCATGCGTGTCAGCACGTCGAATGGCATGATAAAAGGCAACAAAGCGGGCTCTCCTTTTGGAAGGTGTTATGCCCGAGTTCTCCGACGACATTTCTCCTTTGCTGAAAAAACCGATCATGCCTCGTCAGTCTACCGCAATGTGTTTGAACAACACAATGCTCATCCTAAAACGGCGTCAAAAGTGGGAAGCTGGGTATGTGGGATTCTCTATAAAGTAGTTCCTCATTAATCTGTTGTGGGCATCAATCCTTTCCCTCCATAATTTCTAACGACCGAAAACCAAACCACCGTGCTTTGGCTTTTTATTGACGTGCATAGCTAGGATCATTAACATTTTCTCCTCTTCTTGAAGAGCAAATTCATCGGAAGAATCATGTGATGAACCCATCTACAAACTTGAATTAAAAATAATTTATACTACAAAAAACATGCAGCAAATGCATCTACAAATATATAAAAGTAAGCAATATATACCTTGAAAGTATTTTGTCGAACACCTTGTGGACGCCGAGCTGCAAACGGATGCCGGACGATGTTCGCCAGAGGAACGAAGCGCTCGAGGGAGGGGGGGGGGGGAGGCGACGAGTTGGGGAGAGGCGTGGTGCGCCGACCGGAGGAGCGGGCAGAGGTGCCGGCGCCCGAAGGCTTCAAATCCGACTGTTGGTGGTTCGCGCGCGCGAATCATTTTGTCCCGCGCGCACAAGCGGACGCATCTGGGCCGTCAACAGGCATGTGCGACCTGAGCGACCGCACAGGGCCCTCCCAAAAAAATGGGCCTCCTGAGTCGTTGTGTCATTAGCAGGCCCATTAGCGATAATCGCCGGAGGGGGGAAAAAGTCTGCCCGTGTTCGGCTAATTGTCGACCAGTCGCCCAGACATAAATCACATGGCATGGAAGTATTCTCCTGATCTCCGTTCGCTGCCTGTGCCCTCTGCCGCACCTGGTGTTCGTCCGTGTGTTCGAGAGCCTCCAGCTTCTTCAGTCCTCGCGCACTCACACTCGCCCAGAAGGTACCCGCCTTTCTCATCTTGTGAGTCCTAATTCTTGAGTCCTATTTCAAAATTTCCTACTCCATGAATAAATAATATCAAGCGTGGACGAATTAACTAAAAAGATGAATCTATATAGACGGCAATTTCGAGCCAGCCAGACAAGTGTTGTTGATTCAACAATTGCGGTTTAACCAGTGCGCACTGCAATTATATTAAACCTGCAACCAGAAAAATAATGTTTTAAATTTCTTATTAGGGTCTTTGGAAGAAAATGGAAGCACCAGTTAGCAACTTCTCTCATCTGGAGTGCGGTAGTTACAAAACATACCTTATCTAGTCATTCAGAGTTCTAATCTTTCTCCGAGTCAGCTATTGAAGGAACAAAAAGGAATCACGGAAAAGTGCTTACATCATATATAAAATGCTGGGTGCTACTTACAATCTCAAAAACAACTTTTCCTAGGAATTTTTTAAACTTCCTGCAGATGATAATTGACAAACTATTGTTACCAAAAATATAGAATTAACATATGTCACCTTCGAGAAGGTACATATTTCAGCTGAATCGATATTGGGGCTTTCAAAATAATTCTTACTGTATTGAGAAAAAAAATGAGTTCTTTGATCAATCATTTGCAATGGAACTACACAAAAGATATTGTTCATGGACGGATCCCTTAATCTGAGGTTCCTCGGAAAGGAAGAATTCAACAAATTAGCGTAGCTTTTCTGTACTTATTCCTCTCTCAATAATTAGGAATGGACCTCTCCTTTTTTCTTCCACGTGTATTCTTTGTTGCATATGTGCAATACTTTGTCTATTATTGCTAGAAAAAATCCATAAATAATTATTGAAAAGAGCACAGGAGCACAATACGCAGAGGAGGATGACTTTCCCGAGAGCAAACCTATGGGAACAACATCCATGTGCCTTCGGAGGAGGAGCCAACTTACGGGAGCTTGAGAATGAGCTTCCTCGAGGCGCTTCAGCGCCATCACTGCCTCAAGGAGCTTGCCATTGCTAGATTTCTTGCAGCGCCACATATGGTTTTTGAAGTATGTTGCGAGCGTCTGCACATCGTTGCAACGTGTTATCCTGATCAAGGGTGATGGTCATGTTCGATACAATGGACTTTGGGATAGGGAGATGGTCGGACAGCAAGCATGTCCTATTAGGTATTAGGCAAATGGAGTACCAATGTTGGGCCTTGCGAGACGAGTTTTATCTTAGAACGAAAATCAAGGGGGTCACCATAACAACCCCGAGCATGTTAGGAGCGCTCATTTACGGAACATAACACCGGTTCACAAGTAACTAGGGGCGCAAGAGTGGAACAAAACACTGAGCATAAGGCCAAGCCTTCCACCTTTACCAAGTATATATGTGCATTAAATTAAATAGAAGTAATATTTGTGATATAACAAAAGAAGGTCCATGTTGACACATGGAAGCAATTGTACCTACAGCTAGAAAATCTATAAGAAGGGCTGAGCAAGCGGTAACATAGCCAAACAATGGTTTGCTGGGATGTGAAAGGGTTGGAGGCTTTTCATGGCAATGTTGGGAGGTTTGTCAAACAAGTGGTAGGTAGCGTGACATAGCGATAGAAAACGAGACATGTAGCATGGCAATGATAGTAATGGTATCCAGGGAAATGTGTCATCTTGCCTAAGATCCTGCTCGGAAGAAGACCGAGTCCATGAAGAAGACGAGTCAACGTAGTCGAACGAATCCTCACACTCCGAACGCTTTCAAAACTCTATAGAGAAGAAGCAATCTGAAACAACAATCAACACAAGATACACCACAACATATGCATGACACGATGTGCAAACACATATGATGCATGTCCGGTTAATATGCAATGCACGACAATTCACATCAAACAACTACTACACATTAAAGTGAAGCTCAATATGCAACGAGTTGCATATTGATGAAATATTACAGATTTCAGACTTAGAAATATTACATTGCAACACAGCAACAAAATATTACAGATTCCAGACTTAGAAATATTTTGGACCCTCGAAACAACAGAATTTTTATAGCAAGTTGTCAACAAGAAAATAACACCTAAACATGCATTTCTATGACAAGCAAAATGTCCAGGGGCTAGGAGACATATCAAAGGGCACATCTCATGTTCAAAATTATTTCATATCATGCATGGATTAAATCACACGAAAATAACAAAAGGGCACCACAGCAAAAATGACATGCACACAAAATGCTCAAATGACAAAACTAAATGCACAGATAATTCCTATGAATTATTCTACCCTTAAAACATATATAATATGCATAGGTTCATGTAGGAAAAGTAATCACAATTAATTATGCAAGTTATGATATAATTTATTAGCAAGGTTATTTATGCAAAATAAAATGCAAACATCATGCCAACTTTTTTATCCGCATGAAAATGCGATGCCGATAATATGAACATTTCAATATATGATTTTACTTAGTTCCGAAGCACATCAAGGAATTATGCGAAATGCAAAATCATGTCAAATATGCAAAATAGGAGAAAATGGCATGTTAATATTTTACGCATGGATGAAAATGGCATACCATTAATCTACACAATTTTCTAACCATTTTTCACATATTAAATATTTTATTATGATGAACGGTTAAATATTTATAGACGTCTTAAAATGCAATTGGGCCTACACGGAAATAATAAAAAAATGCAGGGGGTCTGGCTCACCTTGTGGGCCTTGGCCCATTCGGCAGGCAGGGAAGTTGGGCCGGGATCTGGGCTAGGGCTGGCGCTGCGGGGTCGACGCGAGCGGCATCACGCTCGTCCTCCTCCTCCCGAGCGGAGGAAGCGAGGCAGCGGCGGGGCAGCAGGGCCACATCTCCGGCGGCAGGAGGGCGGGGATGGACGGATCCGGCTGGGATCCTCTAGATCCGGGCGGCGGGGTCCATTTCCGGTGACTGTGAGCTCGGAGGCGGCGCTGGGGCGAGCTCCACCTTGCGCCATGGAGGTCCTGCGGGAGGGAGAAGAGCGGGGGTAAGAGAGGAGGAAGGAGGAAAGGGAAGGAAGAGGAGAGGGGCGGCGAGGTCTCGCCGGTGGCCCTCCGGTGGCCAGGCACCGAGGCTACACGGGGAGTTGGCATGCTCGGGAGGAGCGGCAGCCATGGGAGGAGCTCGCGGACGGGAGCTCGAGGTCGGGCTGATTCGGGCCCAGGCGGGCCTGGATCTGGGCCTGGGCGGGCCTGACGGCTGGAGGAGGAAGACTGCTGGTTTGGCACGGGGAACGAGGAGGATTAGGGTTTGCTGCCCAATTAGGAAGGGGCAGGGGTCTATTTATAGCTTTAGGGGCTAGGGAAAACAATCTCTATTCGTTTTCGGACCGTTCGATCTCGATCGTACTGTCCGAAAGCGGAGGGGGCTACGGTGGCTGTGTAGACGGGCTAGGAGGGGAGGAGAGCACTAGTAGAAACAGGCCCATTTGTCCCGGTTCTAGAGGGCCATTTGTCCCGGTTCCGGAACCAGGACTAAAGGGTCGTTACTAATGCCCAACACCTTTAGTCCCGGTTTGCCCACGAACCGGGACAGATGGGGCTCCACGTTGCCTTTGCGGCTTGCCCGGGCAGGAGGGCCTTTTGTCCCGGTTGGTAGCACCAACCGGGACCAAAATGCATCCACGCGTTAGCAGTTCCGGGGCTGGGTTTTTTTTTGAGAGGGGGGGACCTGTAGTCCCGGTTTGCCCACGAACCGGGACAGATGGGGCTCCACGTGGCCTCTGCGGCTTGCCCGGGCAGGAGGGCCTTTTGTCCCGGTTGGTAGCACCAACCGGGACCAAAATGCATCCACGCATCAGCAGTTCCGGGGCTGGGTTTTTTTTTGAGAGGGGGGGATGGGGGTTTTGTAGGATTAATTTTGGGGTTTAATATATTGTGTTAGCTAGCTAATAGAGAGAGGTGTCCTCTCTTATCTCCGTGCTTGGTCGACGCTACGTACTATACGTATAGAGAGGACTCGACATGCTAGCTAGTAAGCAAATGAAGGAACTGAACCATTAAGTACAGAAGATCGTCCTGAACATATACAGAGAGAAGTGAGATTGTTCGAACAACAAGTTTTCGTATATCTATCCGACGCTACTGGCTACATATATACAATATAAGATCTCTTACAATACCCTAACATCTGAAATCAAGTTCCATATGGTATTCTCCCTCTTTCCCGATGACGTGTTCAAGAAAGAATCCCGCCAATTCCTCTTGAATACCTATTATGCGATCTTGCGGTAGGAGTTGTTCCTGCAGCTCCCAAAGCTAATTAGAAGAAGGGGGTCAATACATATATATGAATGAAACTCAACACAAATGATGCTAATAAAATAAAATTATGAATTTATTGCTTACGCACATCAAAATCTTTTTTAGAGTAGCCGCCCTGCTTAGAGATCGTCGCGTTGTAGATGAACTCGCATACGTAGTATCCACAAAGATTAGTCCCTGGTTGCTGCCACAACCACTTTACGTGAAATAGAGGTCAATCAAACTGATAATCAAGCATTATATAAATGGTATTGATGAAACCAGCTAGAATCAATATAATGGGAGATGCGCGGAACTAGCTATTAGTACTTACTTTCGGGCGTGTAAATTTCAGCTCCTTCGGCAGTCCCGGAGATTGGGTGGTGAACGGTATCCAAACCCTGCCAGACATAGAAAATAATTATTACCTGATATCAGGAAATGAACAAAGTTGCCAAAATGGTGCGATAATGATCGATTGAACTTACTTCTTAAGCATTTCAGTGATGATCGCATACGTCTTGGGATCTTTTCATCTTGAGTCTAAGACGGTTACTAGTCCCTCCTCAAGCATAATCTCTAGGAGAATAAAGTGGAAGCTGCGCACGCATGCATAACTCATCAATTACATTACTATAACCTCGAGTAAATAAAGGAAAAACCGAATATGCACAGTATAACACTCACTCGAAGTTGTAAGGAAAGATTATTTTTTGTTTGTTTTGATGTTGAAGCAACGATTGTAGCAAGTTGGCCTCGGCTTGTTTGGGATCCTTTTTCATCTCCCATTCATTAAAGAGATTTAGGTTAATGAACCCAATATTATAGATTTCTCTTTGCTTGCATTCGACGATCTTCAATCTGCATGATATAGTGAATTATATGTACATGCAATGAAAGAGTTGAGCTATATATAGAGACTTAATTAAAGAAGTAGTACTTACAGACAGTAGCAAGTGACGATTACTTTATCGATGGCCTTTTGATTGAAAAGTTGGAATAACTCCTCAAATGGAACACACAACACCTCAATTCCAACGAGGTCGTGCTTGTCTTTAATCATAATCATCAAACTATCCGACCCAGAGTTCTTGCAGGTGTCGATGTACCACTGATGGAATTTTTGCATCATCGTTGGTAGCTGTTGATCATGTCTGACGAGAGGATACCCATGCCGGAATTTGTGTTCGTCCACCTTCAGTGCATCAAAATGTGTATCTTCGGGCAGGTAATCACCAGGATTGGTACCAGCCACCATCCCGGCCGGCAGATTTGCGACGACGATATCGCTAGACACCTGCAGCGGGGGGCATGATTGTTTCACCTATTCGCCGGGCTGGGGAATTGTTTTCCTTGTTGCCCTTTGTTGTTCTCTCCTTTTGTCAGTTGCAGTGGTTCCGGACCGGCGCGCTTCTTGCACTTTCTTTTTAAGAACGCGGACATGGTAGTCATCCAGCGGAGCCGGTGCTGGTCGCTTTAGGGCATCCAAAGTGCGCTTCAATTTCACCTCATCTATCTTCTCCTCCGGAGGTGGATTTTTCTTTTTTTTAAAGGCATCCACTTCGCCTTTGGAGATCTTCGCGTTTTCCTCATCGCTCCTCTCGTATGGTAACGGCTCAAGAGGCTTGAGAGATGATGGACCGTAGTGGTATCGCCTCCCGCCACTGGTTGTAGTGCTAGATGCTGAAGCGACGACTGCTATTTTCCTTTGTTGCTTAAGAGGCGCCGGAGCAGCCAGAGCGGCGGCGGCTGCTCTCTTCTGCTCTTGCTGACGAGGCAGAGGAGGAGACGGGCTGCTCGGACGCGCCGACGCAAACGGAGAAGGAGGCGGGGGAGGAGGCGGAGGAGACGGGCTGCTCGGACGCGCCGACGCAGGCGGAGAAGGAGGCGGAGGAGGAGGCGTGCACCGATCACTCGCCGGAGGAGGAGGCAGAGAAGGAGGCGTGCCCTGATTACTCGCCGGAGGAGGAGGCGAAGGAGGAGGCGGGCCCTTAATCGCCGGAGGAGGAGGCGGAGGAGGAGGTGGAGGAAAAGGCGGGCCCTTACTCGCCGGAGGAGGAGGAGGCAGAGGCGTCGTCCAGTTCGGAAGCTTGATGAATTCCTTCGGCCAAAGACATGTAGTCCTCAAAGCATTCTCCAGGAGAGTTTCCCCTTCATCGATAGGGTAGTCATGTTCGAGCTCCTCATATCCGTCCACTATTTCTTCGACCATGACAATAGCATAGCCTTGTGGAATCGGACGACAGTGAAAAGTGCCATTGGGAAAAGGAGGTGCAACATGGCCGTAAGCCACCATGGGTTTGAGGTGCATCATCAATTGCTTCTTAAGGTGGCATTCTTGAGACTCCGTGATTTCATCCACGGGGTACCTGGGAGCCGTCAAATCAGGCTACACAATGAGCTCGGTGGAAGCCACACTGCTTCTCCGCTGAGATGGCGGGGTAGCTTCTAGGGTAGCTTCGTCAGCTTGATGCCTCTCCTCTAGCGCTTGTACTCTTGCATTCAGGTTCTGTATTTCGCTTTGCTCCTGTTTCCTCTTCCTCTCCCTGCTTTTGTAACCGCCTGCGTTGGGAAACCTATGCTTCCACGGAACGGAGCCTGACGTGCCTCGTCTTCGTCCTGGGTGCTCAGGATTCCCGAGGGCCATTGTGAGATCGTCATTCTCTCTGTCGGGAATGAACGTCCCTTCCTCCGTTTTGGCGATTAACTCCTGAAGCTTGGTGATTGGTACTGCCAGTTGTTCGTTTGTCCAACAGCACTTCCCTGTTTCAGGTGTTGGAAATATGCCCTAGAGGAAATAATAAATTAGTTATTATCATATTTCCTTGGTCATGATAATCGTTTATTATCCATGCTATAATTGTATTGATCGGAGACTTAAGTGCATGTGTGGATAAATAGACAAAACCATGTCCCTAGTGTGCCTCTATTAGACTAGCTCGTTGATCAAAAGATGGTTAAGCTTTCCTATCCATGGACATGAGATGTCATTTGATAACGGGATCACATCATTTGGAGAATGATGTGATGGACAAGACCCAAACTACAAACGTAGCATATGATCGTGTCAGTTTATTGCTACTGTTTTCCGCATGTCAAGTATATGTTCCTATGACCATGAGATCATGCAGTTCACGGATATCGGAGGAGTGCCTTGTGTGTATCAAACGTCGCAACGTAACTAGGTGACTATAAAGGTGCTCTACAGGTATCTCCGATGGTGTCTGTTGAGTTGGCATGGATCGAGACTGGGATTTGTTACTCCGTGTGACGGAGAGGTATCTCAGGGCCCACTCGGTAATACAACATCACAATGAGCCTTGCAAGCAATGTGACTAATTGTTAGTTGCGGGATCTTGTATTACGGAACGAGTAAAGAGACTTGCCAGTAACGAGGTTGAACTAGGTATGGAGGTACCGACGATCGACTCTCGGGCAAGTAACATACCGAATAACAAAGGGAACGTTATACGGGATTAACTGAATCCTTGACACAGAGGTTCGACCGATAAAGATCTTCATAGAATATGTAGGAACCAATTTGGACGTCCAGGTCCTGCCATTCTTTATTGACCGTAGAGGTGTCTAGGTCATGGTACATAGTTCTCGAACCCGCAGGGTCTGCACACTTAAGGTTCGGTGACGTTTCGGTAGTGTAGAGTTATGTATGGTGGTGACCGAAGGTTGTTTGGAGTCCCAGATGAGATCCTGGACGTCACGAGGAGCTCCGGAATGGTCCGGAGGTAAAGATTCATATATAGGAAGTCCCAGTTTGGTCGCCGGAAAAGTTTCGGGCTCATCGGTAGTGTACCGGGAGTGCTGGTAGTGTACCGGGAGACCTCCGGGAGGAGTATTTCGACCCCAGAGGGTCCATGGGCTGTGGAGAGTGATAACCAGCCCTTAGTGGGCTGGAGAAACAGCCACACCAAGGCCCATGGCGCAGGAGGCAAGAATCCTAAAGGAAAAGGTGGAAAAAAAGGCTAAAAAGGAAGAGTCCTACTCCTACTAGGAGTGGAGGAGGAGTAGGACTCCTCCTCCTCTAGCCGGCCAACTCCTAGGAGTCTTTGGGCTGGCGCCAAGCCCTCCTATCCCTCCCTCCTATATATATTGGTGGAATAGAGGGTTTTGCACTAGTTTTTACGGCCACGTGCTACCCGTTTCACCGGTGCTCCTCTAGATTGGTTTTTCGCAGTGCTTAGGCGAAGCCCTGCCGGAATTGCTCCACCACCACCATCACCGGAGCGCCGTCACGCTGCCGGTGAACTCTCTCTCCTCTCCACCTCCTCTTGCTGGATTAAGACGGTGGAGATCGTCATCAAGCTGCACGTGTGCTGAACGCGGAGGTGTCGTCCGTTCGGTACTAGATCGGAAGGATCGTGATCAAGGCCACGAGATGATTCGTGATGAGATCGCGTGACAGATCATGATGAGATCGCGGGAAGGATCGTGACGAGATCGTGGAACAGATCGTGATGAGTTCACGGGACGGATCATGATTGGATCGCGGGACGGATCGTGATGAGATCACGGGACGCTCGACGATTTGGATCGCGAAGATGTTCGACTACACCAACCGCGTTTCTTAACGCTTCCCACTTAGCGATCTACAAGGGTACGTAGATCCACTCTCCCTCTCATAGATGCTCATCACCATGTATAGGTTTGCGTGTGCGTAGGAAAATTTTGTTTGCCATGCGACGTTCCCCAACAGTGGCATCATGAGCTAGGTTGATGGTTCGATGAGATCTCGAGTAGAACACAAAAGGTTTGTGGGCGTTGATGCTTAGATTACTTCCTCCCTTGGTCTTACTTTGGTTCAGCGGGATTGTGAGATGAAGCGGCCCGGACCAACATTACTCGTACGCTTACGACAGACCGATTCCCTCGACACAACTTGTTGCCTAGATGGCTTGTGGGTGACAGTTTCTCTCACTTTAGTTGGATCAGATTCGACAAAGGCAGTCCTTGAGAAGGTTGAAAAGCAACTAGTGTATCACCGTTGTGGTTTTGCGTAGGTGAGAATTGTTCTTTCTAGATACCCGTAGCAGCCACGTAAAACATGCAACAACAATTAGAGGACGTCTAACTTGTTTTTGCAGGGTATGTTGTGATATGATATGGCCAATTACATGATGTGATATATGTGATGTATGAGATGATCATGTGATGTATAGATTATCACGACTTGCATGTCGGTGAGTACGGCAACCGGTAGGAGCCATAGGGTTGTCTTTAATTATTGTATGACCTGCATGTCAATCATTAAGCGCTATGTAATGCTTTACTTTATCGCTAAACGGTAGCAATAGTAGTAGAAGCATGCAGGGCGTGACAACCCCGATGGCGACACGTTGATGGAGATCAAGATGATGGAGATCATGGTGTCATGCCGGTGACGATGGAGATCATGCCGGTGCTTTATAGATGGAGATCAAAAGCACAAGTTCATGGCCATATCATGTCACTTATGATTTGCATGTGATGTTAATCCTTTTTATGCACCTTGTTTTGCTTAGGACGACGGTAGCATTATAAGGTGATCCCTCACTTAATTTCAAGATAAATTGTGTTCTCCCCGAGTGTGCACCGTTGCGAAAGTTCATCGTGTTGAGACACCACATGATGATCGGGTGTGATAGACTCTACATTCACATACAACGGGTGCAAGCCAGTGTTGCACGTGACAAGTTCAAAGAGTTGACTGCGACGAGACTTTCTCATTCGTAGCGATGCTAAAGTCTGTTGGAATTATGTTAGGAGTTGCTGCGGTTTCAATTATGAAATGTGGCAGGTGGATGTCAAAACATCGTTTCCTTAACAGTTTACTTGAGGAAAGGTTGTATGTGATACAACCAGAAGGTTTTGTCAGTCCTAAGGATGCTAAAAGGTGTGCAAGCTTCGGTGATCCTTCGATGGACTGAAGCAAGCATCTCGGAGTTGGAATACACACTTTGATGAGGTGATCAAAAGTTTTAAAGTTTATACAAAGTTTATGAGAAACTTGTATTTACAATAAAGTGAGTGGGAGCACTATAGAATTTCTGATAAGTATATGTGGATGACATATTGTTGATCGGAAATAATGTAGAATTTCTGGAAAGCATAAATGGTCGTTTGAAAAGTGATTTTCAAAGGAAGACCTAGATAAAGCTACCTAATTGTTGAGCATCGAGATCTATAGAGATAGATCAATATGCTTGGTGAGACTTTCAATGAGTGCATACCGTGACCAGATTTTGAAAGAGTTCAAAATGGATCAGTCAGAGAAAAGGTTCTCGTCTGTGCCTTAGCCTTGCAGAAGAAAGAGTTCAAAACAACGGCAGAAGAAAGAGAAAGGACGAACGTCGTCCCCTATGCCTTAGCCATAGGCTCTATATTATGCCATGCTGTGTACCGCACCTGTGTGTGCCTTGCCATGAGTCCGTCAGGGGGTACAAGAGTGAACCAGGAGTGGATCACTAGACAACGGTCAAAGATTATCCTCAGTAACTAAGAGACTGGGGAGATGTTTCTCGATTATGGAGGTGATAAAGAGTTCGTCGTAAAGAGTTACGTCGATGCAAGCTTTTACACCTATTCGGATGACTAGTAGTAGCAGTCTGGATACGTATAGTGGAGCAGCCATTTGGAAATAGTACCAAGTGGAGTGTGGTAGTAGTGTCTACGGTTTGACATAGAGATTTGGAAAGAACACACGGATCTGAGTGTTGCAGGCCCGTTGACTATAAGACCTCTCTCACATGCAAAGCATGATCGAGCCCCAGAACTCATTGGGTGTTAGATTCATAACAATGCGAATCACATGGTGATGTGAACTAGATTATTGACTCTAGTGCAAGTGAGAGACTGTTGGAAATATGCCCTAGAGGCAATAATAAATTAGTTGTTATCATATTTCCTTGTTCATGATAATCGTTTATTATCCATGCTATAATTGTATTGATCGGAGACTTAAATGCATGTGTGGATAAATAGACAAAACCATGTCCCTAGTGTGCCTCTAATAGACTAGCTCGTTGATCAAAAGATGGTTAAGGTTTCCTAGCCATGGACATGAGATGTCATTTGATAACGGGATCACATCATTAGGAGAATGATGTGATGGACAAGACCCGAACTACAAACGTAGCATATGATCGTGTCAGTTTATTGCTACTGTTTTCCGCATGTCAAGTATATGTTCCTATGACCATCAGATCATGCAGTTCACGGATATCGGAGGAGTGCCTTGTGTGTATCAAACGTCGCAACGTAACTGGGTGACTATAAAGGTGCTCTATAAGTATCTCCGATGGTGTCTGTTGAGTTGGCATGGATCGAGACTGGGATTTGTTACTCCGTGTGACGGAGAGGTATCTCAGGGCCCACTCGGTAATACAACATCACAATGAGCCTTGCAAGCAATGTGACTAATTTTTAGTTGTGGGATCTTGTATTATGGAACGAGTAAAGAGACTTGCCAGTAACAAGGTTGAACTAGGTATGGAGATACCGACGATCGAATCTCGAGCAAGTAACATACCGAAGAACAAAGGGAACGTTATACGGGATTAACTGAATCCTTGACATAGAGGTTCGACCGATAAAGATCTTCGTAGAATATGTAGGAACCAACATGGATGTCCACGTCCCGCCATTGGTTATTGACCGTAGAGGTGTCTAGGTCATGTCTACATAGTTCTCGAACCCGCAGGGTGTGCACACTTAAGGTTCGGTGACGTTTCGGTAGTGTAGAGTTATGTATGGTGGTGACCGAAGGTTGTTTGGAGTCCCGGATGAGATCCCGGATGTCACGAGGAGCTCCGGAATGGTCCGGAGGTAAAGATTCATATATAGGAAGTCCCAGTTTGGTCGCCGGAAAAGTTTCGGGCTCATCGGTAGTGTACCGGGAGTGCCGGTAGTGTACCGGGAGACCTCCGGGAGGGGTATTTCGACCCCAGAGGGTCCATGGGCTGTGGAGAGTGATAACCAGACCTTAGTGGGCTGGAGAAACATCCACACCAAGGCCCATGGCGCAGGAGGCAAGAATCCTAAAGGAAAAGGTGGAAAAAAGACTAAAAAGGAAGAGTCCTACTCCTACTAGGAGTGGAGGAGGAGTAGGACTCCTCCCCCTCTAGCCGGCCAACTCCTAGGAGTCTTTGGGCTGGCGCCAAGCCCTACTCTCCCTCCCTCCTATATATATTGGTGGAATAGAGGGTTTTGCACTAGTTTTTATGGCCACGTGCTACCCGTTTCACCGGTGCTCCTCTAGATTGGTTTTCCGCAGTGCTTAGGCAAAGCCCTGCCAGAATTGCTCCACCACCACCATCACCGGAGCGCCGTCACGCTACCAGTGAACTCTCTCTCATCTTCACCTCCTCTTGTTGGATCAAGACGGTGGAGATCGTCATCAAGCTGCACGTGTGCTGAACGTGGAGGTGTCGTCCATTCGGTACTAGATCGGAAGGATCGTGATCAAGGCCACGAGACGATTCGTGATGAGATCGCGTGACAGATTGTGATGAGATCGCGGGACAGATCGTGACGAGATCACGGAACGGATCATGATGAGTTCACAGGACGGATCGTGATTGGATCACGGGACGGATCGTGATGAGATCGCGGGATGCTCGGCGATTTGGATCGCGAAGATGTTCGACTACACCAACCACGTTTCTTAATGCTTCCCGCTTAGCGATCTACAAGGGTACGTAGATCCACTCTCCCTCTCGTAAATGCTCATCACCATGGATAGGTTTGCGTGTGCGTAGGAAAATTTTGTATCCCATGCGACGTTCCCCAACATCAGGGTCCAAGGTTCCCCCAACCCCGAAGAACCAATTCCTTCCACGCTCTGGCCAGTTCAATGTCGCTAGTACGATCCCTTTGTCAAGAAGGTCCTTTTCAGCCTTGTCCCACAACGGTCGGGTTTTGTGGTAGCCACCTGACCCCGTGCGATGGTGATGCTTCTTCTTTGCAGCATTTAGTTTGTTTATCGCTGACATCTTCTTACTCTTCTCCGATGTCTTGTGGGCCACAAATGCGGGCCACTGTTCTCTTATCTTCTCAAATCGGCCCTCGAATATTGGAGTCTTATTTTTGTCGAAAAACTTTGTTTTTAACTCATTCTTCCACCTCCTGAATAGCTCTGCCATCTTCTTAAGAGCATGAGTCTTGACGTTTTGCTCTATAACTGGCTTTTCCGGATGCTCCTCTTCCGGTAGGGTGAAATTTGCCTTCAGCGCGGTCCAAAGATCATCTTTTTGTCTATCGGTGACAAAAGACACATCAGGCTCTTCGGCCTTCGGCTTATTCCATTGGTGGATGGTGATCGGGATCATGTCCCTAACAAGAACCCCGCACTGAGCCGAAAATGCATCCTTGGTCCGGCTGGGTTCAATCGGTTGGCCATCTCTATTGATGCTGGTGATCTTGAACCTTTCATCCAGGCGCAACTTTTTCTTCGGGCCACATCTCGTTACCGAAGTTTGGCTCGATCCGGATACGGAGGGCTAGAAAATAAGAAAGAAGATAGTTAATATGTGTACACATACCAAAACAATTAATGCATCAATTAGCTAGTCAGCACAGGCTTAATTATTATATATACCTTGCCAGACTTTCCAACAATTCCTTCCTCCGTTCGCTCACCGGAGCCGTCATCACGGTCTCCTTCCTCCGTTCGCTCACAGGAGCCATCATAAGCATGTCCTTCCACCTCTCTCCGATCACCGAAGCCTGCTTCACCCTCTTCTTCCAGACCATCGGTGTCATTCAGATAGTCGAAGGGGTTAACTCCTTCCCGGGCCATGTCGCCCACCAACAACGGTCCTTCGGGATCATTTCCCTCAACATCTCTTCTTCTTCTAAGTTTCTTTGATGATCGTCCATAGTTTCTGCAAAATAATAACTACAACATGACACATAATATACAAACATGATATAGCATGGATACATTAGTGTG
Organism: Hordeum marinum; assembly: GCA_022496015.1. NCBI lineage: Eukaryota > Viridiplantae > Streptophyta > Magnoliopsida > Poales > Poaceae > Hordeum > Hordeum marinum. The sequence continues at coordinate 422,959,364 of CM039677.1, forward strand.
CCAAACATACAAGTTTTGCCGAAAAAACATGGGGGCATGTGTTGACAGCAGTTTTTGGCACGACAATAAACCTATATAAGATGGCGCCCGGAGCCAAACACCCGTGCAACCGATGTCTGATGGAAAACGTGACTAGGGGTGAAACCGGATCGGATTCGGACGGACAATCTCTCATGTTGAAGTTATCGGAGAGGGGGTATATCGGAGAGGACGTGACTAAGGATGGAAAACGTGATGGGCCTCGAGAGTTGGTCGCCCAGATATCGAGACGGGGGTGAACATTTTACCTTAGTAACTTAGAAAAAAATGTTATCGAGGAGGGGGTATATCGACCCCCCCTCATGTCGAAGTTATCGGAGAGGGGGTATATCGACAATGACATACGTTCTGGATCCGTTGGAAATCTCTCGGAGAGCCGATGCCAAGGTGATGATAGGGGGCCGGGGTGCTATCCCGTGGCCTTGTTGATAGATAGAGCCGATGCCAACGTGATGATAGAGCCGATGCCAACATTTTCATTTAACAAAAAAACAACTTCAAAAAAAGACTTGCTTCGCCAACATGAACATATACACACACATGAACATATCAAAAAAAGATTTGCTTCGCCAACTTGATGATAGAGCCGATGCCAACTTGAACATATACACACATATACATGAACATATACATGATAGAGCCGATGGTGCTGCCGGCCGGCGACCATGTAGAAGTGGCGACAGGGAGCAGGGGACATTGGAAGGGGGGCTCACTGTGGGGGGGGGCACGGCGACAGCTTAATCGGTGACGAGGCCGGCGACGAGGATGACGGGCTCGGGGGGGGGGGGGCAAGGGAGCGACGAGGATGGCAGGCTCGAGGCCGACGACGAGGACGGCGCGTGACGAGGTCGAGGGCACGGGCAAGGGCAAGGGCGAGGGCGCGGAGAGGTCGAGGGCGTCAGCGAGTACAACGGCGGGCTCGAGACCGGCGATGAGAACGGCGCGCGGTGAGGGCGAGGGCTCGGGGAGGGGAGCGCGTCGGTGACGGCAAGGGTGCGGTCTGGCAGCCTGACGGCGACGAGGATGGCGGGATCGGGGAGGGGCGCAGCGTCGGGGATGCCGGCGACGATGACGGCGGGCTCGGGGAGGCGACGATGCGGCGACGGGGATGAGGGCGACGGGCTCAGGGCAACTAGTGGATGAAAACTGAAATTTTCTAAGTGTTTCCTTATATATTAAAAGCATTGGTCCCGGTTAGTGGCACCAACGGGACCAATGCCCCCCTTTAGTCCCGGTTGATGCCACCAACCAGGACCAAAGGTCCTTTTTCGTCAGCCCAAAGGGCGGGAAGCAGAGACCTTTGGTCCCGGTTTGCGGCACCAACCGGGACCAAAGGTCCCTTTTCGTCAGCCCGAAGGGCAGGAAGCAGAGACCTTTGGTCCCGGTTGGTGGCATCAACTGGGACTAAAGGGGGGCATTGGTCCCGGTTGGTGCCACCAACCGAAACCAAAGCCCTGTTCCTGGTGAGGTGGGAGTTTAGTCCCACCTTGCCGAGCGAGGAGCGCACATACTTGTTTATAAGCGCGTCTGAACTCACTGTCTCGAACTCCTCTCTACCATAGGCAGTGCATGCCTAATTGTCTCTGCCTGTTGGGCCTACTTGCCCCGTGGGCCTGTGTCCTGGCCCATGTATATTGGGTTGCTAGTCGTATGCAGGCCATGGTGGCTTAGTAGGTGGGCATTTTTATATTATTTTTTGCATATTAAATGTTCTTAACAAAAAATAATTTATGTTGGCTTAGTGTGTTTTATCATTATATTCTTTTTGCTATTAATTTTTTGAACAAACAATACTTTGATAATTTTAGTTGCATAATTTCCATTATTTTTGTTTTGTTTTTTGCTTTATTTATTGTTGCTTTATTTTTTGCTTTATTTATTTCCAGTGTGGTTTATCGTTATATTCCTTTTGCTATTAATGTGTTGAACAAAAAATACTTTGATAATTTTAGTTCCATAATTTTTATATAATTATAGTTTCAGAAATACTAGAGGTTTATAAAAGCTTTTTAGTTGATTCTTTTTTGAACTCCACTCCCACGATGTTTTATAAGAAATTAAAAAGCACTTCAAATGAATTCAGAAAAGGTTGAAATTTGGCATGGCATCATCATTTCACCCACATAGCATGTGCTAAAAAGTTGAGAGGGTTACGATAAAAATTGGATGCATTTCGTGCACAAAATGGACAATCTCTTTCAAAGTATCACGGTTTCGGACGAAAACTCATCTGTTACAAAGGGATTTCATTTTTGATCTTATTTGAACTCCATACTTTTTGTGTGTTCAAAATGCACTATAAATGCACTTCGTGTACAAAACGTACCATCTCTTTCGAAGTACGAGGGTTTTGAACGAAAACTCGTCTGTTATAAAGGCATTCATTTTTCTAAACTTATTTGAACTCAAGAATTTTTGTGCATTAAATATGCACCATTCAAAGCCACATAATAAATTTCAACCCTTTCTGACTTAATTTGCTATTTTTCATGCATTTAATGATTTATTTTGAGCTAAATGACCCTGAAATTGGAAAGAACTACAAATGAACTCAGAATAGGTTCAAACTTGGCATGGTATCATCATTTGACCCACATAACATGTGTGCAAAAGTTGATAGGATTACAGCAAAAAGTGCCTGCACTTCGTGTACAAATTGGACCATCTCTTTCGAAGTACGAGGGTTTTGGAAGAAAACTCGTCTGTTACAAAGGCATTTCATTTTTATAAACTTATTTGAACTCAAGAATTTTTGTGCATTCAATATGCACCATTCAAAGCCACATACTAAAATTTCAACCCTTTCTGACTTAATTTGCTATTTTTCATGCATTTAGTGATTTATTTTGAGCTAAATGACCCTGAAATTGGAAAGCACTACAAATGAACTCAGAATAGGTTCAAACTTGACATGGTATCATCATTTGACCCACATAACATGTGTGCAAAAGTTGATAGGATTACAGCAAAAAGTGGATGCACTTCGTGTACAAACTGGACCATCTCTTTCGAAGTACGAGGGTTTCGGACGAACACTCGTGTGTTACAAAGGCATTTCATTTTTCTAAACTTGTTTGAACTCAAGAATTTTTGTGCATTCAGTATGCACCATTCAAAGCGACATACTAAAATTTCAACCCTTTCTGACTTAATTTGCTATTTTTCATGCATTTAATGATTTATTTTGAGCTAAATGACCCTGAAATTGGAAAACACTACAAATGAACTCAGAATAGGTTCAAACTTGGCATGGTATCATCATTTGACCCACATAACATGTGTGCAAAAGTTGATAGGATTACAGCAAAAAGTGGATGCACTTCGTGTACAAACTGGACCATCTCTTTCGAAGTACGAGGGTTTCGGACGAAAACTCGTCTGTTACAAAGGCATTTCATTTTTCTAAACTTATTTGAACTCAAGAATTTTTTTGCATTCAATATGCACCATTCAAAGCCACATACTAAAATTTCAACCCTTTCTGACTTAATTTGCTATTTTTCATGCATTTAATGATTTATTTTGAGCTAAATGACCCTGAAATTGGAAAGCACTACAAATGAACTCAGAATAGGTTCACACTTGGCATGGTATCATCATTTGACCCACATAACATGTGTGCAAAAGTTGATAGGATTACAGCAAAAAGTGGATGCACTTCGTGTACAAACTGGACCATCTTTTTCGAAGTACGAGGGTTTTGGACGAAAACTCATCTGTTACAAAGGCATTTCATTTTTCTAAACTTATTTGAACTCAAGAATTTTTGTGCATTCAATATGCACCATTCAAAGCCACATACTAGAATTTCAACCCTTTCTGACTTCATCAGTCTTCACTTTTTCTTCGCTTGTGTCCTTTGCTTATTGCTTCGTAACCATGGATATTCTTCATCGCTTAACATGGTGCTTGGATCAGCCTTGACTTGGAAGGGAGGAATTTGATGAAACTTTTCATAATCTCCAGACATGTCTATCTTGCCCTCCAATCCCACGATGTCTCTTTTTCCTGAAAGAACTATTTGGCGCTTTGGCTCATTGCATGATGTATTCGCTTCCATATCTTTTCTTTTTGTCGGTTTGGTAGACATGTCCTTCACATAGAAAACCTGCGCCATATCATTGCCTAGGACGAATGGTTCGTCTGTGTACCCTAGATTGTTCAGATCCACTGTTGTCATTCCGTACTGTGGGTCTACCTGTACCCCGCCTCCTGACAGATTGACCCATTTGCACTTAAACAAAGGGACCTTAAAATCATGTCCGTAGTCATGTTCCCATATGTCCACTATGTAACCATAATATGTGTCCTTTCCCCTCTTGGTTGCTGCATCAAAGCGGACACCGCTGTTTTGGTTGGTGCTCTTTTGATCTTGGGCGATCGTGTAAAATGTATTCCCATTTATCTCGTATCGTTTGTAAGTCAATACAGTTGAAGATGGTCCCCTGGACAACGAGAACAGCTCATCACAAACAGTGTTGTCACCTCTGACACGTGTTTCCAACCAATCGCCGAAAGTCTTCAGGTGTTCATGTGTAATCCAGTCGTCACACTCCTCCGGGTGTTTGGAGCGCAGACCGTTCTTGTGTTCATCGACATACGGGGCCACCAAGATAGAGTTCTGTAGAACTGTGTAGTGTGCTTGAGACGAAGAATGTCCGTCCCTGCATATTATTGAGTCCCTTCCAATCGTGCCTTTTCCAGTCAGTCTCCCCTCATACCGGATTCAGGTAGACCAATCTTCTTAAGGCCAGGAATGAAGTCAACACAAAACCCAATGACATCCTCTGTTTGACGGCCCATGGAGATGCTTCCTTCTGGCCTAGCACGGTTATGGACATATTTCTTTAGAACTCCCATGAACCTCTCAAAGGGTAACATATTGTGTAGAAATACGGGGCCCAGAATGAAAATCTCGTCGATTAGATGAACTAGGACGTGCGTCATGATATTGAAGAAGGATGGTGGGAACACGAGCTCGAAACTGACAAGACATTGCGCCACATCACTCCTTAGCCTTGGTAGGATTTCTGGATCGATCACCTTTTGAGAGATTGCATTGAGGAATGCACATAGCTTAACAATGGCTAATCAAACATTTTCCGGTAGAAGCCCCCTCAATGCAACCGGAAGCAGTTGCGTCATAATCACGTGGCAGTCATGAGACTTTAGGTTCTGAAACTTTTTCTCGGCCATATTTATTATTCCCTTTATATTCGACGAGAAGCCATACGGGACCTTCATACTGAGTAGGCATTCAAAGAAGATTTCCTTCTCTTCTTTGGTAAGAGCGTAGCCGGCAGGACCTTCATACTGCTTTGGAGGCATGCCGTCTTTTTCGTGCAAACGTTGCAGGTCCTCCCGTGCCTCCGGTGTATCTTTTGTCTTCCCATACATGCCCAAGAAGCCTAGCAGGTTCACACAAAGGTTCTTCATCACGTGCATCACATCGATTGAAGAGCGGACTTCTAGGTGTTTCCAGTAGGGTAGGTCCCAAAATATAGATTTCTTCTTCCACATGGGTGCGCGTCCCTCGTTGTCATTCGGAATAGATAGTTCGCCGGGACCCTTTCCAAATATTACTTGTAAATCATTGACCATAGCAAGTACGTGATCACCGGTACGCATGGCGGGCTTCTTCCGGTGATCCGCCTCGCCTTTGAAATGCTTGCCTTTCCTACAACATTGATGGTTGGTCGGAAGAAATTGACGATGCCCCAGGTACACATTCCTCCTGCATTTGTCCAGGTATATACTTTCGGTGTCAGCTAAACAGTGTGTGCATGCGTGGTATCCCTTGTTTGTCTGTCCTGAAAGGTTACTGAGAGCGGGCCAATCATTGATGGTTACAAACAGCAACGCATGCAGGTCAAATTCCTCCTGTTTGTGCTCATCCCACACACGTACACCGTTTCCATTCCACAGCTGTAATAGTTCTTCAACTAATGGCCTTAGGTACACATCAATGTCGTTCCCGGGTTGCTAAGGGCCTTGGATGAGAACTGGCATCATAATGAACTTCCGCTTCATGCACAGTCAAGGAGGAAGGTTATACATACATAGAGTCACGGGCCAGGTGCTATGATTGCTCCTCTGCTCCCCGAAAGGATTAATGCCATCCGCGATTAAACCAAAACATACGTTCCTTGGGTCATCTCCAAACTCAGCCCAGTACTTTCTCTCGATTTTCCTCCACTGCGACCCATCAGTGGGTGCTCTCAACTTCCCGTCTTTCTTACGGTCTTCATTGTGCCATCACATCAACTTGGCATGCTCTTTGTTCCTGAACAGACGTTTCAACCGTGGTATTATAGGAGCATACCACATCACTTTGGTAGGAGCCCTCTTCCTAGGGGGCTCGCCGTCAACATCACCAGGGTCATCTCGTCTGATCTTATACCGCATTGCACCGCATACCGGGCATGCGTTCAAATCCTCTTACGCACCGCGGTAGAGGATGCAGTCATTAGGGCATGCATGTATCTTCTGCACCTCCAATCCTAGAGGGCATACGACCTTCTTTGCTGCGTACGTACTGTCGGGCAATTTGTTATCCTTTGGAAGCCTCTTCTTAAATATTGTCAGTACATCCTCAAATCCCTTGTCAGGTATACCATACTTTGCCTTCCACTGCAGCAATTCCAGTATGGTATCGAGCTTTTTGTTGCCATCTTCGCAATTGGGGTACAACCCTTTTTCGTGATCCTCTAACATCCGATCGAACTTCAGCTTCTCCTTTCCACTTTCACACTGTCTCCTTGCATCAACAATGACCCGGCGGAGATCATCATCGGGCACATCGTCCGGTTCCTCTTGATCTTCAGCTTCCCCCGTTGCAGCATCACCATATTCAGGGGCACATAGTTGTCATCGTACTCTTCTTCTTCGCCGTCTTCCGCCGTAACCCCTATTTCTCCGTGCTTGGTCCAAACATTATAGTGTGGCATGAATCCCTTATAAGGCATTTGGGCATGAATGGTTTTCCGGTCAGAGTAAGACTTCACATTCCCACATACAGAGCATGGACAACACATAAACATTCTGCTTGTTTGCATCAGCCACTTCGAGAAAATCATGCACGCCCTCAATGTACTCGGAGGTCTGTCTGTCACCGTATATCCGTTGCCGGTTCATCTGTGTGCATTAAGTGTGTCAAAAACCATTACAGAACATCATGAATTAATAGATAAGTGACCAAATTAATAGAAGTTCATCATCAAATTAAAACCAAAGTACATACATAGTTCTCATTGAACAACATATAGCTCTCCAGAGCATCTAATTAAACCATACATTGAAACTACGTAAAACATTTCAATGCAACAACAAATACAATACCAATTGAAACCAAGGTAACAACTGATCCAACGACATAATGATACCAAGCCTCCCTATCAATGGAATATTTTCTAATCTACCTAATCTTCAAGCGCATTGCATCCATCTTTTTCTTGTGACCATCTACGACATCCACAACATGCAACTCCAATAGCATCTTATCTTCTTCAACTCTTTTCGTCTCTTCTTCAACTCTTTTCAATTTTTCTTTTAAATACTCGTTTTCTTCTTCAACTAAATTTAACCTCTCGACAAGAGGGTCGTCTTTAATATCCGGTTCACATACCTCCTAGATAAAGACATCTATGTCAAGTTGGTGTCGGCATAATTACCATAAACACTAAATGAAATAAATAGTTATAAAAGATAATATATACCACATCCGAATCATAGACAGGACGAGGGCCGACCGGGGCGGATACCGAAACCATCGCACTATATAATAACAAGCAATAATAAAAGTAAGAAAATTAGAGAATTATCTATCTAATCATACAAGTAAGAATTTTTTTTCTTTTATAAAGAAGATAAGAGCAAGAGGCTCACCACGGTGGTGCCGGCGACGAGATCGGCGCGGGCGATCGACGGCGGTGAAGACGGGGATGGGACGTGACGGACCGCTAAATCTGGACAAATCTTGAGGAAAATGGAGCTTGGAGGTCGTGTTTGGAGAGGAGAAAGCTTAAGTACTGTGGCTCGGGCATTTCATCGAACACCTCATGTGCATAAGAGGTGAGCTAGAGCACCACAAAACCCTCTCCTCGCCAGCCAGGAAAAAACAGAGCAGTGCGGCTCGCGGGCGAGGGGTATATATAGCCAATTCATTGGTCCCGGTTCGTAGCTGGAACCGGTACTAAAGGCCATCCTTTAGTCCCGGTTCCAGCTACCAATCGGGACCAATGGTTGTGGGGCTAGGAGCGGCGCTTTGGTCCCGGTTGGTGGCACCAACCGGGACGAAAGGGGGGCATTGGTCCCGGTTAGTGCCACCAACCGGAACCAAAGCCCTGTTCCTGGTGCGGTGGGGGTTTAGTCCCACCTCGCCGAGCGAGGAGCGCGCATACTGGTTTATAAGCGCGGCTGAACTCATTGTCCCGAACTCCTCTCTACCGTGGGCAGTGCATGCCTAATTGTCTCTGCCTGTTGGGCCTACTTGCCCCGTGGGCCTACGTCCTGGCCCATGTATAGTGGGTTACTAGTCGTATGCAGGCCATGGTGGCTTAGTAGGTCGGCATTTTTTTATGTTATTTTTTTGCATATTAAAAGTTCTTAACAAAAAATACTTTATGGTGGCTTAGTGTGTTTTATCATTATATTCTTTTTGCTATTAATTTTTCGAACAAACAATACTTTGATAATTTTAGTTGCATAATTTCCATTATTTTTGTTTTGTTTTTTGCTTTATTTATTTTTGCTTTATTTATTTTTGCTTTACTTTTTTGTTGCATTTTGTTCTCAGCCACAATCGAAATTTAAGAAAACCTAAATGGAAAAGCACTACAAATATATAATAGCTAGAACATATATATTACAGAAAGCACTACAAAAAATACTTTAGATATCCATTACAAAGCTAGTTTGGATCAAAAGTATATTCCGATGGTGGTGGTGGTGGTGCGAGGTGACGCTGCCCATGGTTCACGGTCCGAATCTTGCGGTACACCTCATATGCAACGTATGCATCTTTTGCTGCATACTCAATGTCGATAGGCTGAAGTGGGGTCCTCTCCCACTCTTTGTGCTGTGCCCGGGGAAATTTGGTCTTCATATCTTTATAATCATCGTCGATCAAGGCGACTGCCATAGAAGCCGTCGAAGTCCTCGCATAGTCAAGCCTGAATATGTCTTGGATATCAATAAGGCAGCCAGCTGGTATCTCAATACCGAAGCTGCGCCTCATCTTCAGCTTGTCATTCCTTACATCAACGCTAGCAAAATGTATGCCGCTGCGTAGGAAGTCCATGAGTGATGGGCAGTGCTTGTCACTACTACAACATCAACAAATTAAAATGGAACAAATGCTAAATATTACTACAACTTAAGAGAAATTGATCTTTGCCATAGGATTCAAAATAGAACATATATATTGCTATATCCTATATATATGCAATTTTCATATCCAAAGTTGTTCCCATTCGTTACTAGATTTATATGCCACCAGACATGAAAGCTCCATGGTAGGACACCAGACTACTACACTATACATAGTAGAATCATGCTTACATTTTTTAAGGATATTTGATTGGAACTTGAAGAGTATATGTGAGGATGCAAATAAAGATAATCACGCTCCTTGGTAATTATCTAGATCCGAATCATTTACAATGAGGGAAAGAATCACGAAGCTATGCAAGTTCATGATAGGATTATAACATCCCAACAATAATTGTTGGGGCCTGTTTTTATATTAGACCACACTGCATTTGATTTTTTTGTATCCAAGTCAACAAATCATCACAATTTAGACTAACAAGATATTTGGTAATAATAATTGTATGCATTAAGATGATAACATATTGATTTTTCCCATAGGATTCAAAATGGAACATATTTCTATCCTATGCAATTTTCATAATAATCTATAAATTATTAATTGATCAAAGAAAACCCTCAAAACTCACCTTGCCCGTTGGAAGATCATGACATGTTGCTTGAAGCATAGCTAGATGACGGCAACATCTTCTTGATTGGCCGTGTACTCGAGATCAAGCCCTATGAACTTGTCTTTCTCATCCGCCACTTGAAGCCATTTCTGAAAATGGGAAAGAAAACGCGACACCATGGAGCTGTCGTTCATATAGACGACATCGAGATTTGTCATGCCATGTGCGAGCACCTCCCCGTAGCGAGTGATTGGAGTACTCATGGTAGAAGATATGGGGAAGAATAGATGAGAATGGAGGAGAAGAAGAGAGGAGAATGGAGGATAAGAAGAGAGGAGAAGAAGAGGGGAAGAAGTTGCTGTAGCGCTCGCCGAGGAGAAGAAGGGGGAAACAGTTGCCTCTTTGTTGGAGCACGAAACGTCGTGGGATACGGATAGTTCGAACCTTTAGTTCCGGTTTGAGCCACCAACCGGGACTAAAGGGCTCGGACCAGGCGAACGGTCGCCCCTTTGGTCCCGGTTCCAGCCTCGAACCGGGACCAATGGTTGTGGGCCAGGAACAAGGCACATTGGTCCCGGTTCGTGTCTTCAACCGGAACCAATGGTTACCTACGAACCGGGACCAATGCCCCACGTGGCCCGCCCGCCCCCCTGGCCTCACGAACCGGGACCGTTGCCCCCATTGGTCCCGGTTCGTGGATGAACCGGGACTAATGGGCTGGCCAGGCCTGAACCAAAGCCCTGTTTTCTACTAGTGGAGGGAGGTTGGCGGCCCGTGACACGAAATTTGAAAACAACGAAAACATCCGATAATAAACCGATGACCTCACTGCTACGACTGACCGACGGGGTATCAAACAAACTCGGAACGCGCCAAATTCGACGGGCGGTCTACCTACTATATAAAAAGACCTCACGCCAAGTTTCGACCCAATCCAAGAATATTTTTAACACGCTTTTAAAATGGTTTTATTTAACGATGTCGCGGGTGCGTGCGTGTGTGGTTGGTCTCGAAACGGGCAACGGCAAGTACGGAGAGAACCGGCGACTACGAACAAATGCAAGTTTCGAAAACGGGTAACGATGACATGCAGATCATGTGAATGATTCGATGATGAATGCAACAAGCAGACGAATCAGAAACGAGAATGGAAATAAAAGGGGAATCTTCTGCAATCTTCTGGAGCGTTGGTCCCGGGCTGTTACAACTCTCCTCCACTACACGAGGATATCGTCCCAAGATCTAGAATGAGAAGGGGAAGAGAAAGAGCAAGAGGTAAAACTTAGTTGCTTCTTGACAAACGAGTAAAACCAATGATCATTGAAGTTTTCAATGGGAAGAATAATGACATGAGGAACAAGCAAGAATTCACAAGAAATTTAGGCAGCACTTCGGTAGGATAGAGAGGAAAAATTAGATATGAAGGAAAGAAATTGAAAGAGAGATACCAAACTTCGGTTGGATTAGAATCAAAACTTCATAAGGTGGAAGGATCATGAAAATATTTCACAGCACTCCTGTTAAATGAATAAGCAAAGAAAGAACATCATCTTGATATAACAAGATGATGGTTGAAAGAGAGCAACATGACAACCCTCCGGAAGAAAAGAATGGAAACTAGATCCTTGGAAGAAGAGAACTGAGAAGAAATGACAACTTCCAGCACAAATGGATTTGAAAAGCATGGATGAACGGAGTTGATGGAGAATCATAAAGAAAAGAATGGCTCGTTATGGGCTTATGGAAAACATCTCAAAATTATGAGGTGACAACCTGCCACAATAGAAACACTTGATTACTTGAGAGCAACAAGATATGCAAAGCTTCTTTCACCAAGAAGAGGAGGAGAAACTTGAATCATTTATGACACCATGAATCCTTAGGAAATGCTTTAGGTGAAATCCAACCCAAGATAACTCCGAGAAAACAAGATGTGTTTACTTATCTTATTCTTGACAATTTTCCTTCGAGACTCCTCATAATCCATAATTTAATAACACCATCTCCAAAGACAATGGAGAAGGAATTAAACTTAGAAATCCAAGAGAAAGAACACTTGAGCACCTCCAACAAGAATCTTGAAGAACACTTGAAAATGAAAGAAATCTTGATGACCCACCATGAAGAACCTCCGGAAGAACTCTGAAACGAAAGGATGATATAAAGAATTGAAGGATTCACCAAGAACAAGATTAAGGCCTTGCTATGAATTAGATGGAGCTTAGCGACACGATATTTGAGAAAACCTAGGAACTCCGGAAAAGAAAGATGACCACTTGGGATAATGAATTTGATATCATGAACAACTCCGGAAGAAGGATTGAGATCACTTGGATGAAACAAGAATAATAATTATGATATGACTATCCTTCATCAAGTTAAATTGATGACAAGCAATGGATTTCGCACACCACTTATTCTTCTTGAAAAAGAATGAAGAGAGAGATAGAGCACAATCTTGAAGAAGTCTTGCATGAGAACACCGGTTAGAATTAGAAACGAAAGAGGATAATGCAAATGGCTGATATAACATGAGAACGAAGAGAGCATGATCCACCTAATAGAAAACTTGAACGAAGCACCGGAAAGAATTAGAAACTAAAGAGGACACATGAGAATGAAGAGATCAAGATTTGCTAAATAGAAACGGAACACGGCATCGGAATAATTGAGATACAAACGAAGGGACAATAATTAAGAAGAATTTGAGAACGAAAGCTGAAAGCTGAGAACGAAGAAATCTTCTAAAATGATGGCCTTCGGGATCAAGAAATGAAAAAAATTCTGAATGCACCGGCTAAATAAGAATGGAATTACTCATGATCAAAAACAATTTGAGATGATAGCCACAAACTGAAACCATGAATCTCTAGGATAATGGATTAAGATTTAAGAGAACTCTCCTTCGGTCTTCAATGGTGAGAATGAAGACGAGAAAGAACACCATGAATTACTGAGATACTCCGGAATAATGAATAAGGAAAGGTTGAGCCAACAATGAAAATGATTTAGAAGCGATCTTCGAGAAGGCACATGACTGATGAACTTCATTCTTACGTCATATTTGAAGAGAACTTGAGAACATCTCCGGAAAGATTAAAAGAGTCAGGTAGGATCCTAGAAAAGACCTGTGGGTTATGGGCCCACTCAAAGAAACCACCGTTGAAACAATTGCTTAAAAGAGAGATTGCACGGGTACAAATTAAGAACTTGATGATATGAGACCCTTGAAATAATTTAAGAGGATAAGAATGAAAATGAATGTCTTCTCAGATATCTTCCACACTCCGGATAGAATGGAGATAAGAATAAGCAAGAGAGGCTTGATAAGGAAATCCAAGATGGGAGAGCAATTAGAGAATTAAAATGATACGACGAACACCAAGAACTTGAATTGCATCCACCGGAAAAGAAAAACAAAGATGAATACTAATAAATGATAACTTGAGCAATGAGCATCTTCATAAAGAATCATCGGAGAAGAAAAACAACGAGAACAAGGAATATTAGGATAGATCTTGAAATGAAACTCTTGAGAATCTCCACAAGAATCGCCGGAAAAAAGATAGAAGAAAAGATAGCGGAAGCATTGCATGAATAGAAAAGACACTTGGATGAGAATTTAATCATTGAAGAAAAAGGGCGGGAGGGTGCGAAAACAAAGAAAACTTGGAACAGATGAGACAAACTCCGGAAAAGAATAAGAGGATTGATCTTGCAATATATTGGAGATGATAGAATTATCTTGAAGAGAAGCACACCGGTAGGAAAAGAATTGATATGATAACTTGATTGAGCACAAGAATTAGCATTCCCACAGAATTACGAGAGCACTACTTAGCAAGATATGAAATCACCACTTGACATCGAAGCAACTCGAATTACCATATTCAAAACCAAACAAAGGATGAGGCTTATGAAACAAGCCCGAAGAAATACATACCCACTATGTACTTGTTTCAAAGATAATCCTAGGTAACTACTTGAATTCCCACCTAAGAACTTCCAAAAACTTTCTGGTTATGCAATCCGGTGTGAGGGATACAAGGAGGAAATATCTCACACAACTAGCAATCCTACACCCCAACTGGATCCATCCTTCAACACATAACCAGAGGCTTTCGCAACTTCATCTAACTTGAATCCTCGAACTCACAACGATACTAAACCATGGTGGTACCCCGGATGCCTCCCCAGTACTGGGTGACTCCGACCTTATCTCACCACGACAAGTATCGAAGTAATTCCGGACATTCTCTGTTCTGAGATATCAAGGAAGCTGAATGATAACGATGTGCCAACATTTCCTGGAGCTCGACTCCCCGGAAGAAATCAAGTCAGACAGGAGGCTCCAAGGCAGAACCATGTCACATGGGCATCATATAGTTTCCAAAATACCCACGTATTCCTAAAAAAAATTGAGCGAGAAGGGGAGTAGAAACAAAATTCCTAAGTTGAATACCTCACCAGAGCATAGAAGAGGAGTAAAAAGAATCCTACCCTCCGATATAACTAGACTCAAAACAGTTTTTCACTAGACTCGACTCGGCCAAGTTCGATCAATCAAGGGGGCTCCTAGGTCGGTACAGGCTCTGATACCAACTTATCACGACCAAGATGCATGCCTATCCATATTAAGGCACGCGGGCCTCGCAAGGGATAGATGTGCATCTCGTCGTGTTGCAAGAATGGATATCATTACAAGTTCATGTACAGAAGAGATGAGTATATGGAATTGGCTTACACTCGCCACAAGCTACATCAGAGTCACATCAATACAACAATATACTCAAACATCATAAAGAAGAGCAGGGTCCGGCTACGGACGAAAACAAACGACAAAATGACATCCATCCTTGCTATCCCAGGCTGCCGCCTGGAACCCATCCTAGATTGATGAAGAAGAAGAACTCCAAATCAAGCAAGCAACGCGCTGACGTCAAATCATCGCATTACCTGTACCTGCAATTGTTGTTGTAGTAATCTGTTAGCCACAGGGACTCAACAATCTCATTTCCAAGGGTATTAATACTATTAAAGCTTAATAGGTGAGGTATGGTTAAGTGGTGAGGCTGCAGCAAGCGACTAAGCATTTGTTTGAGTGGCTAACTTACGAGTACAGAAAGTAAAGTATGGTGGTCTACGCATAACGGACAAGAACTAGAAATGATCACTAACTCATCCTAAACACCTACTTACTGTTGGGGAACGTTGCATGGGAAACAAAAAATTTCCTACGCACACGCAAACCTATCCATGGTGATGAGCATCTATGAGAGGGAGAGTGGATCTACGTACCCTTGTAGATCGCTAAGCGGGAAGCGTTAAGAAACGCGGTTGGTGTAGTCGTACTCCTTCACGATCCAAATCGCTGAGCGTCCCGTGATCTAATCACGAACCGTCCCGCGAACAATTCACGAACCGTCCCGCAATCTCGTCACGATCCGTCCCGCGATCCGATCACGAACGTCCCGTGGCCTTGATCACGATCCTTCCGATCTAGTACCGAACGGACGGCACCTCCGCGTTCAGCACACGTGCAGCTTGATGACGATCTCCACCGTCTTGATCCAGCAAGAGGAGGTGAAGAGGAGAGAGAGTTCACTGGTAGCATGACGGCACTCCGGTGATGGTGGTGGTGGAGCAATTCCGGCAGGGCTTCGCCTAAGCACTGCGGCAAACTAACCTAGAGGCGCACCGGTGGAACGGGTAGGACGTGGCCGTAATTTCTACCAAAACTCTAGCTATTCCACCAATATATATAGGAGGAGAGGAGAGGAGAGGAAGCCAAGGGCCTCTTGGTTCGGCCGAATAGGAGGGTGGAATCCCATTCCACCTCCAATCCTAGTTGGAGTAGGACTGCCTCCTATTGGCTGATTTTTGGCCTTTTTTCCTTTAGCCTTTTTCTCCTGCGCCATGGGCCTTTCTAGGCTGATCTACCAGCCCACTGAGGGGTGGTTAATACTCTCCCACATCCCATGGTCCCTCTAGGGTCGAAATGCCCTCCCGGAGGTCTCCCGGTATACTACCGGCACTCCCGGTACACTACCGATGAGCCCGAAACTTTTTCGGCGACAAAACTGGGACTTCCTATATATGAATCTTTACCTCCGGACCATTACGGAGCTCCTCATGACGTCCGGGATCTCATCCGGGACTCCGAACAACCTTCGGTCACCACCATACATAACTCTATACTACCGAAACGTCACCAAACCTTAAGTGTGCAGACCCTGCGGGTTCGAGAACTATGTAGACATGACCGAGACACCTCTACGGCCAATAACCAATGGCGGGACCTGGATGTCCACATTGGTTCCTACATATTCTACGAAGATCTTTATCGGTCGAACCTCTATGTCAAGGATTCAGTTAATCCTGTATAACGTTCCCTTTGTTCTTCGGTATGTTACTTGCCCGAGATTCGATCATCGGTATCTCCATACCTAGTTCAACCTCGTTACCGGCAAGTCTCTTTACTCGATCCGTAATACAAGATCCCGCAACTAATAATTAGTTACATTGCTTGCAAGGCTCATTGTGATGTTGCATTACCTAGTGGCCCCGAGATACCTCTCCGTCACACGGAGTAACAAATCCCAGTCTCGATCAATGCCAACTCAAAAGACACCATCGGAGATACCTGTAGAGCACCTTTATAGTCACCCAGTTACATTGTGACGTTTGATACACACAAGGCACTCCTCCGATATCCGTGAGTTGCATGATCTCATGGTCATAGGAACATATACTTGACATGCGGAAAACAGTAGCAATAAACTGACACGATCATATGCTACTTTTGTA
The DNA here is from genome assembly GCA_022496015.1 of Hordeum marinum. NCBI lineage: Eukaryota > Viridiplantae > Streptophyta > Magnoliopsida > Poales > Poaceae > Hordeum > Hordeum marinum. Next base: position 422,976,148 of record CM039677.1, read on the forward strand.
GTTTGGGTCTTGTCCATCACATCATTCTCCCAATGATGTGATCCCACTATCAAATGACATCACATGTCAATGGCTAGGAAACCCTGACCATCTTTGATCAACGAGCTAGTTCACTAGAGGCATACTAGGGACACAGTGTTGTCTATTTACCCACACATGCAATGTGTTTCCAATCACTACAATTATAGAATGGATAATAAATGATTATCATGAACAAGGAAATATAATAATAAACACTTTATATATTGCCTCTAGGGCATATTTCCACCAGTCTCCCACTTGCACTAGAGTCAATAATCTAGTTCACATCACTATGTGATTTACATGGTAATGAATCGAACACCCATACAGTTCTGGTGTTGATCATGTTTAGCCCTTGGAAGAGGTTTAGTCAACAGGTCTGCAACATTTAGATCCGTGTGCACTTTGCAAATATTTATGTCCTTCTCCTCGATGTAGAACCGGATGGAGTTGAAGCGTCGCTTTATGTGTCTGGTCCTCTTGTGAAACCTTGGATCCTTGGCTAGAGCAATGGCACCAGTGTTGTCACAGAACAGGTTTATTGCATTCAGTGCACTAGGCACTACTCCAAGATCTGGCATGAACTGCTTCATCCAGACACCTTCCTTCGCTGCCTCCGAGGATGCGATGTACTCTGCTTCGCACGTAGAATCAACTACCATGCTTTGCTTGGAACTGCACCAGCTTACCGCTCCCCCGTTAAGAATAAATACATATCCGGTTTGTGACTTAGAGTCGTTTGGATCAGTGTCAAAGCTTGCATCGACGTAACCCTTTACGACGAGCTCTTCATCACCTCCATAAATGAGAAACATGTCCTTAGTCCTGTTAAGGTACTTAAGGATATTCTTGAACGCTTGCCAGTGCTCCACTCCAGGATCACTTTGAAACCTTCTGGCCATACTTATGGCAAGGCTGACATCAGGTCTTGTGCACAGCATTGCATACATGATAGAGCCTATGGCTGAAGCATAGGGGATGACGCTCATCTTTTCTTTATCTTCTGCAGTCACTGGGCATTGAGTCTTACTCAACTTCACACCTTGTAACACAGGCAAGAACCCTTTCTTGGACTGCTCCATTTTGAACTTCTTCAAAACTTTATCAAGGTATGTGCTCTGTGAAAGTGCTATTAAGCGTCTCGACCTATCTCTATAGATCTTAATGCCTAATATGAAAGCAGCTTCTCCTAGGTCCTTCATTGAAAAACTCTTATTCAAATATTCCTTCACGCTTTCCAGCATTTCTATATCGTTTCCAATCAGCAATATGTCATCCACATATAACACTAGAAACGCTATAGAGCTCCCACTCACTTTCTTGTAAATACAAGCTTCTCCATAAACTTGTATAAACCCAAACACTTTGATCACCTCATCAAAGCGCTTGTTCCAACTCCGAGATGCTTGCACCAGTCCATAAATGAATCGCTGGAGTTTGCAAACTTTGTCAGCATTCTCTGGATCGACAAAACCTTCGGGTTGCATCATATACAACTCTTCCTCAAGGAAACCGTTGAGGAACGCCGTTTTGACATTCATTTGCCAAATTTCATAGTCGAAATAAGCAGCTATTGCCAACATGATTTTGACAGACTTAAGCATCGCTACGGGTGAGAAAGTCTCATCGTAGTCAACTCCTTGAACTTGTGAAGAACCCTTTGCCACAAGTCGAGCTTTATAGACGGTGACATTACCTTCCGCATCTGTCTTCTTCTTATAGATCCATTTGTTCTGAATGGCCTTTCGCCCTTCAGGTAGTACTTACAAAGTCCACACTTTGTTTTCATACATGGATCCCATCTCGTATTTCATGGCCTCTAACCATTTCTCGAAATTCGGGTCCATCACTGCTCCTCCATAGCTCGTAGGTTCATTGTTGTCTAACAACATGACCTCTAAGACAGGGTTGCCGTACCACTCGGGAGTAGTACGCGTCCTTGTCGACCTACGAGGTTCAATAGCAGCTTGATCCGAAGCTTCATGATCATCATCACTCGTAGGTTCCACAGAAACATCTTTCTGTGCTGCGCTACTCTCTGGTTGAAGTAAAGGTTCAATAACCTCATCAAGCTCTATTTTCCTCCAACTCAATTCTTTCGAGAGAAACTCTTTCTCAAGAAATGTTCCGTTCTTAGCGACAAACACTTTGCCTTCGGATCTGAGATAGAAGGTATACCCGACTGTCTCTTTCGGGTATCCTATGAAGACGCATTTTTCCGCTTTGGGTTCCAGCTTTTCAGGCTGAAGCTTTTTGACATAAGCATCACATCCCCAAACTTTAAGAAATGACAACTTCGGATTTTTGCCAAACCACAGTTCATATGGCGTCGTCTCAACGGATTTCGATGGTGCCCTATTTAAAGTGAATGGAGCTGTCTCTAATGCATAACCCCAAAACGATAGTGGCAAATCGGCAAGAGACATCATAGAATGCACCATATCTAATAAGGTTCGATTACGATGTTCAGACACACCATTACGCTGTGGTGTTCCGGGCGGTGTCAACTGTGAAACTATTCCACATTGTCTTAAGTGACTGCCAAACTCATAACTCAGATATTCACCTCCTCGATCAGATTGCAGAAATTTAATCTTCTTGTTATGATGATTCTCAGCTTCACTCTGAAATTGCTTGAACTTTTCAAACATTTCAGACTTGTGTTTCATCAAGTAAATATACCCATATCTACTCAAGTCATCAGTGAAGATGAGAAAGTAATGATATCCACCACGCGCTGCAACATTCATTGGACCGCACACATCAGTATGTATGATTTCCAACAAGTCACTCGCCCGTTCCATTGTTCCAGAGAACGGCGTTTTAGTCATCTTGCCCATCAGGCATGGTTCACATGTGTCAAGCGATTCAAAATCAAGTGACTCCAAAAGTCCATCAGCATGGAGCTTCCTCATGCGTTTTACACCAATATGACCTAAACGGCAGTGCCACAAGAAAGTGGTACTATCATTAACAACTCTACATCTTTTGGCATCAATGTTATGAACATGTGTGTCATCACTATCAAGATTCAATATGAATAAACCCCTAACATTGGGTGCATGACCATAAAAGATATTACTGGTATAAATAGAACAACCTTTATTCTCTGATTTAAATGAGTAACCGTCTCGCAATAAACAAGATCCAGATATAATGTTCATGCTTAACGCAGGCACTAAATAACAATTATTCAGGTTCATCTCTAATCCTGATGGTAATCAAAGAGAGAGCGTGCTGACGGCGATCACATCAACCTTGGAACCATTTCCCACGTGCATCGTCACTTCGTCCTTTGCCAGTCTTCGTTTATTCCGTAGTTCCTGCTTTGAGTTGCAAATGTGAGCAACGAACCGGTATCAAATACCCAGGCACTACTACGAGAACTAGTAAGGTACACATCAATAACATGTATATCATATATACCTTGTTTGTCGTTGGCCGCCTTCTTGTCAGCCAGGTACTTGGGGCAGTTCCGCTTCCAGTGACCAGTTCCTTTGCAATGAAAGCACTCAGTTTCTGGCTTAGGTCCATGCTTAGGCTTCTTTGTAGGAGTAGCAACTGCTTTGCCATCCTTCTTGGTGTCAACCTTCTTGCCTTTTCCCTTGCCATTTTTCTTGAAACTAGTGGTTTTATTGACCATCAACACTTGATGTTCTTTCTGGATTTCAGACTCAGCGACTTTCAACATCACAAACAGCTCGGCGACTGACTTGTTCATCCCGTGCATGTTATAGTTCATCACAAAGCTTTTGTAACTAGGTGGTAGTGATTGAAGAACTCTATCAGTGATTGCCTCTGGCGGAAGGGTAATTCCCAACTCACCTAGACGGTTCGAGTACCCAGACATTCTGAGTATATGCTCACTGATAGACCCGTTCTCCTCCAGTTTGCAAGCATAGAACTTATCGGAGGTCTCATACCTCTCGATCCGGGCATTCTTCTGAAAGATAAACTTCAACTCCTGGAACATCTCATATGCTCCATGACATTCAAAACGTCTTTGAAGTCCCGGTTCTAAGCCATACCATATTGCACACTGAACTATTGAGTAGTCTCCAGCACGAGCCTCCCAAGCATTCTTAACGTCTTCGGAGGTCATGTCTTCTGGTTGGTCACCAAGCGGTGCATCAAGGACATATTGTTTCTGGGAAGCCATAAGGATAATCCTCAGATTACGGGCCCAATCAACAAAGTTACTTCCGTCATCTTTCAACTTAGCTTTCTCTAGGAACGCATTAAAATTCAGGGGCGCTACTGCGTGAGCCATTGATCTACAACATAAATATGCAAAGGTTACTTAGACTATTGTTCAAGATAATGAGTTTAGTTAATTAAATTACTAAATCTCCCACTCAAATTGACATCCCTCAAGTCATCTGAGTGTCACATGATCCAAATTCGCCAACTCAAGTCCGATCATCACGTGAGTTAAGCTGGTTTCAATGGTGAACATCATTATGTTCATCATATCTACTATATGACTCATGTTCGACCTTTAGGTCTCTTGTGTTCCGAGGCCATGTCTGTACATGCTAGGCTCGTCAAGTTTAACCCGAGTGTTCTTCACGTGCAAATCTGGCTTGCACCCGTTGTATGTGCACGTAGAGTCTATCACACCCGATCATCACGTGGTGTCTCGACACGACGAACTTTCGCAACGGTGCACACTCGCGGAGAACACAGTTCATCTTGAAATTCAAGTGAGGGATCACCTTATAATGCTACCGCCGTACTAAGCAAAACAAGGTGCATAAAGGGATTAACATCTCATGCAATTCATAAGTGACATGATATGGCCATGAACTTGTTTTTAAGATCTCCATCTTCGAAACACCGGCATGATCTCCATCGTCACCGGCACAACACCATGATCTCCATCATCTTGATCTCCATCAATGTGTTGCCATTGGGGTTGTGGCGCCAGCCCTGCATCTACTTCTATTGCTACCGCTTAGCGATAAACTAAAGCATTACATAGCGCTTAATGATTGACACGCAGGTTATACAATAATTAAAGACAACCCTATGGCTCCTGCCGGTTGCCGTATTCACCGACGTGCAAGTCGTGAAAATCTATACATCACATGATCATCTCATACATCACATATATCTCATCATGTAATTGGCCATATCACATCACAACATACCCTGCAAAAAAAAGTTAGACGTCCTCTAATTATTGTTGCATGTTTTACATGGCTGCTACGGGTATCTAGCAATAACGATTCTCACCTACGCATAAACCACAACGGTGATACATAGATTGCTTTTCAATCTTCTCAAGGACCGCCTTTGTCGGATCCGATCCAACTTAAGTGAGACAAACTGTCACCCGCAAGCCATCTAAGCAACAAGTTGCGTCGAGGGAACATGTCTCTCGTAAGCGTACGAGTAATGTTGGTCTGGGCCATTTTATCTCACAATCCTACTGAACCAAAATCTGACCAAGGGAGGAAGCAATCTAAGCATCAACGCCCACAAACCTTTTGTGTTCTACTCGAGATCTCATCGAACCATCAACCTAGCTCTGATACCACTGTTGGGGAACGTTGCATGGGAAACAAAAAATTTCCTACGCACACGCAAACCTATCCATGGTGATGAGCATCTACGAGAGGGAGAATGGATCTACGTACCCTTGTAGATCGCTAAGCGGGAAGCGTTAAGAAACACGGTTGGTGTAGTCGTACTTCTTCGCGATCAAAATCGCCGAGCGTCCCGCGATCTAATCACGAACCGTCCCGCGAACCAATCATGAACCGTCCCGCGATCTCGTCACGATCCGTCCCGCGATCCGATCACGAACGTCCCGTGGCCTTGATCACGATCCTTCCGATCTAGTACCGAACGGACGGCACCTCCGCGTTTAGCACACATGCAGCTTGATGACGATCTCCACCGTCTTGATCCAGAAAGAGGAGGTGGAGAGGAGAGAGAGTTCACCGGCAGCATAACGACACTCCGGTGATGGTTGTGGTGGAGCAATTCCGGCAGGGCTTCGCCTAAGCACTGCGGAAAACTAATCTAGAGGAGCACCGGTGGAATGGGTAGCACGTGGCCGTAATTTCTACCAAAACCCTAGATATTCCACCAGTATATATAGGAGGAGAGGAGAGGATAGGCAGCCAAGGGCCTCTTGGTTCGGCCGAATAGGAGGGTGGAATCCTATTCCACCTCCAATCCTAGTTGGAGTAGGATTGCCTCCTATTGGCTGATTTTTGGCCTTTTTTCCTTTAGCCTTTTTCTCCTACGCCATAGGCCTTTCTAGTCTGATCTACCAGACCACTAAGGGCTGGTTAATACTCTCCCACAGCCCATGGTCCCTCTAGGGTCGAAATACCCCTCCCGGAGGTCTCCCGGTATACTACCGGCACCCCCGGTACACTACCGATGAGCCCGGAACTTTTCCGGCGACCAAACTGGGACTTCCTATATATGAGTCTTTACCTTCGGACCATTCCGGAGCTCCTCGTGACGTCCGGGATCTCATCCGGGACTCCGAACAACCTTCGGTCACCACCATACATAACTCTATACTACCGAAATATCACCAAACCTTAAGTGTGCAGACCCTGCGGGTTCGAGAACTATGTAGACATGACCGAGACACCTCTACGGCTAATAACCAATGGCGGGACCTGGACGTCCACATTGGTTCCTACATATTCTATGAAGATCTTTATCGGTCGAACCTCTATGTCAAGGATTCAGTTAATCCTGTATAACGTTTCGTTTGTTCTTCGGTATGTTACTTGCCCGAGATTCGATCGTCAGTATCTCCATACCTAGTTCAACCTCGTTCCGGCAAGTCTCTTTACTCGTTCCATAATACAAGATCCGGCAACTAATAATTAGTTACATTGCTTGCAAGGCTCATTGTGATGTTGCATTACCGAGTGGGCCCCGAGATACCTCTCCGTCACACGGAGTAACAAATCCCAGTCTTGATCCATGCCAACTTAACAGACACCATCGGAGATACCTGTAGAGCACCTTTATAGTCACCCAGTTACGTTGCGACGTTTGATACACACAAGGCGCTCCTCTGATATCCGTGAGTTGCATGATCTCATGGTCATAGGAACATATACTTGACATGCGGAAAAAAGTAGCAATAAACTGACACGATCATATGCTACGTTTTTAGTTTGGGTCTTGTCCATCACATCATTCTCCCAATTATGTGATCCCGCTATCAAATGACATCACATGTCAATGGCTAGGAAACCCTGACCATCTTTGATCAACGAGCTAGTTCACTAGAGGCATACTAGGGACACGGTGTTGTCTATTTACCCACACATGCAATGTGTTTCCAATCACTACAATTATAGCATGGATAATAAACGATTATCATGAACAAGGAAATATAATAATAAACACTTTATATATTGACTCTAGGGCATATTTCCAACACTTACATCAATCATAACCCTACCATATTCTCTTTCGGATAAGAACTCACCAGAAGAGACAGTCACGGTTACACACACAGTTGGTGTGTTTTATTGGAGTTTACTTCAAGTTTACTATGACCGGGTGTTAAACAAAATATCCAAGTTTGCCACATAACCGCGGGCATGGCTTCTCGAAAAGATTTAACCCTGCAGAGGTGCTCCAACTCATCCATCACAAATTAACCACATGCAGCGGGAATAGCCTTGACCACGGATCTCGTGATCATCCTAGGCAATTCCAAAGGAAATCCAACACCTCGAGATAGCCCGAAGAAGATCAGAATTCCTCACTCAAGTCGTTCGAGAAAGGTAAAACCAATCCAGCATGGCTGCCCGATGTGTTGACGAACCCGATAGGAGCAACATATCTCGTTCTGAGGACACGACCAGATGAGCATAGCGTACAGTGGCCTGATAGAAATCTCCCGAGTTGCCCCGGGTTGGCCCCGCACACAACTCTAGTTTGGACCAACACTCATGAGGAGCACTGGCCCGGGGGTTAATTAAGTTATCCACGGGTGCCGGCGGGTCCCTATGCAATTTTATTAGTTATTAGGCAAATGGGGTACCAATGTTGGGCCTTGCTCTACGAGTTCTATCCCAAAACAAAAATCAAGGGGGTCCCCATAACAACCCCGAGCATGTTAGGAGCGCTCATTTATGGAACATAACACCGGTTCACAAGTAACTAGGCGCGGCAAGAGTGGAACAAAACACTGAGCAAAAGGCCAAGCCTTCCACCTTTACCAAGTATATATGTGCATTAAATTAAATAGCAGCAATATTTGTGGTATAACAAAAGAAGGTCCATGTTGACACATGGAAGCAATTGCACCTGCAGCTACAAAAGCTATAAGATGGGCTGAGCAAGCGGTAACATAGCCAAATAATGGTTTGTTGGGATGTCGAAGGGTTAGAGGATTTTCATGGCAATGTTGGGAGGCTTGTCAAACAAGTGGTAGGTAGCATGACATAGCGATAGAAAACAAGACATCTAGCATGGCAATGATAGTAATGGTATCCAGGGAAATGTGTCATCTTGCTTGAGATCCCGCTCGAAAGAAGACCGAGTCCATGAAGAAGACAAGCCAACATAGTCGAATGAATCATCACACTTCGAACGCTTTCGGAACTCTATTGAGAAGAAGCAATCCGAAACCACAATCAACACAAGATACACCAAAACATATGCATGACACGATGTGCAATCACATATGATGCATGTGCGGTTAATATGCAATGCACGACAATTCACATCAAACAACTACTACACATTAAAGTGAAGCTCAATATGGAACGAGTTGCATATTGACGAAACTCCACGTTCGAATTATTTAGTTCACTCCCGTTTAGGTACTCGACAATATTAAATGTTGTTGAACATGGCAAGAGGTGAAGCATAAGTAAACTATCTATCTAGGCATCTTAAATGAGGCCGGAAACAACTTATAGTATTTCTGAAATGACCCCATATGTTAATTTCGAAATTGGTCAATGTCGTGGATTTGTCACAGCAGATGTCCGGGTGAAACAGACTTAGGTTCGGGGCTAAGCGCAACTACGTGGAGGCTTGAAGGGGTTGATCGGAATTGAGAGACGCGGAGTTTTACCCAAGTTCGGCCCCTCCGATGGAGGTAAAAGCCTACGTCCTGCTTGTCTTGTATTGATGATGATGAAGATCTCTCGGTTACAAGGGTGCTAATTGCTACCTCTAATTACGAGAGCTTCTTCTCTGTCTATCTCTAATCTCTTGTGTTGTCTAAACTTGTGGACTTGTGAATCTTGTGAACCTGTCCCTCTAGGGGTACTCTGCCCCTCCTTATATAAGTGGAGAGGGTAGGCTTACAAATAGAGTCCTACTAGGAGTAGGAGTAGGACTAGTCTCTCACGAATCCTACTCCGGGTTTTATTTCCTTTAAGGGAATCCTTCTCTCTTCGGGCCTTCTCTTGTGGGTCGCCAGGCGCCGGCTCACCCATCGGGTCTTGTGCTTGGTCATCTTTTGACCCGCCTGCCGGGTCATTAATAAGATGTCATGTTTTTAACGGGTCTCCTGTGAGTCGCCAGGCCCGGTCGTACCGCGGGGTATATCCCCGACATTAGCCCCCAGGTTAGCTTGAATTTATTCATGGTAAGCTTCTGAAAATAAGAGTAACCAATATGTTAAGTGATGGCTTGCTCCTTTGTTCGGCTTATAAAATGTCTCCTCTGAAATTCGGGTCTTTTCTGCATATGAGTTGTCTTGAAAATCGTCTTTCTTGTCAATGTCATTTGAAGAATATTGAAAATAGAACACCCATATGCCATTGAGTCAGCTTCCAATACTCTTAGCGGGTCATCTCCGCTGGGTCATAATCATTGATGATGCCGGGTCATTATCGTTGGATGACGCCGGGTCAAATAACTAGAATCCAGCTAACTTGATAAAAATATTGGGATGAAAAAATCCATCTGATGCAAAGCGGACTTCCATTGTTTGCAAAGCAGGGCGGCTTATATAAAATCTGGCGGGTTATGATCTTTTTATAACCCCGGGTCATAAATGTTGGTAACGCCGAGTCTAACAACTGAACTCCATAATTAACATCTTGAAAATTCTCCTCAAGGTTTTTGATATGTCCATATTACCTGTAGCCCCCAAGCTCCGAGATTATCCATGATAACTTGGTGCTTTGCAATAATATTTTGGATTATGTAGCCCCCAAGGGCCGGGTTGACCTGCGTGCAGCAACTTGGGACTTATAACTGCCTTATACCTTATGAAACTTTTGGCGGGTGTAGCCCCCAAGGGCCGGCTTATCAGAAAGCTTCGACAGGTGTAGCCCCCAAGGGCCGGCTCATCAGAATGTGATGCGCCGGGTCTTCAATTTGAACCTCATAATCTGTTTAAACAGCTGAATACTGTAGCCCCCAAGTGTCGGGTCGCACGCCTATAGTGACTTGGGACTTTATAAAATTTGATCTGAGCAGTGTAGTCCCCAAGTGCCGGGTCAGTAAGAATTACTGGGCTGGGACTTAGAACAATATAGAAAGGCTGGCTCCTCTGCTTTGAGGTAATAGGGTCTTGCTGACAATAGTGATTTGGAAAACCGGTTTGCATTAGCCCCCAAGTGCCGTGGTGCGTACTTGTAGCGACAGGGGACTTGCATAATTGATATAAACTGGCTTTGAATAGTGTAGCCCCCAAGAGTCGGGTTGTCTGCCTGCGGCGACTCGGGACTATTAAGAATAATATGACTCACCACAATTTGTTGAATGAATCCTTTACCGTGGTTATAATATAACCCGGAATGAATATCCTGGAATAATTCCTTTGTCTTTGACATGAAATCCCTGCTCGTGGTTGTGACGCAACCCAGCAAATATAGGTTTGAAGAAATTCATGAGTGTTGCAGATTACTACAGAGCACAATTGAAGAAATCCGAGAACCGGCCAATTATATGACACGACATTATGTCTGACAGGGCGGCTCTTGATATAATAAGTTCTCTGAGCTGGCTTAATAAGCCGGCATGACATGTGAATATGATGAAGCATATGATGCAATGTATGATGCTATGTATGATGCAAGATGCAAATGTATGATGTAATGTTAACTTGTCAATATTTATTTTATGGCATGAAGCCGGGGTATAGGAAGCCGCCGGTTGCCGCGACTCATTTTCGTGAGCCGAATTGTATAAGAACAGCTAATAGGCGTTAGAAGCTGTACCCGAAGGTAAGAAGCCGCCGTTCACCGCAGCTAATTTACCTTAGTTGTTTTTACATGGCCTTACGACGGCTAATAGGCATTCGAAGCTGTACCCGAAGGTAAGAAGCCGTCGTTCACGGGTCATGAGATGTTAACTACCCGTCGGTAAGAAACCTCTCATAACCGCGGCTAAACTGATTAGCCGGAGATGGCATAAAGCCGGCCGATAGGGTGTTAGAAACAATACCCGTTGGTAAGAAGCCCCCCTCAGCAGTTACGGCGTGACCCACCGGCAGATAGGCGTTAGAAGCTGCACCCGAAGGCGAGAAGCCGCCGTCGCCACGACTAATTGCCTTAGTCAGTTTTTGTTTTTGGTGGCAAGATGCTGGCTTAATAGGTGTCTACCACCGTTCAGTAATACGACGCAAAGCGCTAGCGGATAGGCGTTAGAAGCTGCACCCGAAGGCGAGAAGCCTCCCTCGCCGCTACTCATTTTTCCAAGCCGGATTTTGTGGCATAACGCCTGGCTAATAGGCATCTACTACCGTTCGCCGACCTCAGTTGATACATCAACCGAAATATTTTCGAACTTCTTCTTGTAAGTTGCTATCTTGTGAACCGCCATCTTGTATAAAGAAACGGCAGAAGCTCCAAGTGATGATCCAATAAATTCGGGCACCTATGTTTGAATGGTGCATCACGGCGGTTCGCCCTCTTGGGCCACTTTTAATCTTCCGCCAGAAATGTAGTAGCCCCCAGGATTGGGTTTAACTTTGCCATGACCCGGGGTTCTCATTGAAAATAACCAAAAGTGCCTTACCATATCTGTAGCCCCCGAGTATTAAGTTGACTCGAAGAGACAGCTTGAGAATCTCCACTGAAAGTTGAGGTTGGCCGAGGCGGGTTATAGATGATCCCGTATGAATTGCTTCAATGATCCGGTCGATGGTTCGTTCCGGCTGTTTGTTGAAGTGAACCAAATTGTAGTGGTGGCGACTTGTGCGCCTGTCTGTCGGGCGGCTCATATCGATGCGCACTGCACCGATATATTGATGTAGATCAAACTGTGGGTGGCATCTTGCGCGCATCCGTTGGGCGACTCGCACCGGTGTATGCAGCCGCTGTTGGGTTGATGTAGACATAGAAACCAACCGGGGCATTGTAAGCCGGTGCTTTTTGTGAAAGACGCCACGGCGTTGTAAGACAGTGCGGATGGCGAGAGACGGCCACGGCGTTGTAAGCCAGCACGGATGGCGAGAGACGGCCACGGCGTTGTAAGCCGACGAGAACGACAAGTCGGCCATGGCGTTGTTGGTGAAGACCATATCGCGGGTATGGCGGCTTGCCACACTCATCTGGCAGCTCATACAAGCGGGTGAGTGCGCGCGGTACCAGCGAGTTGATGTAGACTGAACCGTAGGGAGGGGACTCACGCGCGTCCATTGAGCCATGCAACACTGATGGACTCCAGTACAGAATAATACTGGCGTGCACTCCATCTCTATGGTATCATGCCACTTAAATAATTGTTCTGAGCTATCCTCCATTCAAAGCATCCAACTCCCTGCCTACTTGCTTGGGATGATTTAGTATGCATGTATTGTAGAGGCAAAACCGGCAAAGCGCAGCGGAGCCAGAGCCGGCGCGCACCGGGTAGAGGCCCCTGCGATGCAGTTTGTCACTGCTGCCATTGATGGTTTGATATTTTTATTCTCAACAAGATATATTTCCTCAGATTGGGTAAATTTCTTGGTGCATGTATAATTGTCGACATCTCATACTTCATAGAGTTCATGAGTCGATAAATCTGCATACAGAAAGTAATGCAAATAGTAGAAAAATTCTTGACATAATTTAATTTACGTGGAACAAAGAACTGAGACAATAGCACCTGGTAGTACTGGTAGTGGACGCAGCAAGCGAAGAGGAGAACACAAATCTGAACCTCCACGTGAGAAGTATAGTACTGAAGAACGCGAGTTTAGCGGGAGCTGATTGTTGTTTTACCTTGGGACTTCAAACGACCAGCAGGAATAACTTAACAGATCCGACGGGAACAGCCGCAGCCTTGGGTCTTGATCTTGTGCGTGGCGGCAATACAATCCATGACTTGCAGCTCGTATGCAGTGATACCGGCTCTGGCGACACCGGCCCATGGCAGAGGCAGAGCTAGCGGCAGCGGCTCAAACAGGGCAGCTTTGAAATACGGGGGACGTGCGCGTGCGCGAGCAAAGGGCGTCCGTGGCGGACGAAAGGCACGGCGGCTCAGTGCGGAGCCGCCGGTGGCAAAAGAGGAGCAGCAAGCCGACGGGTGCAAGAGGAGCAGCGACACGCTGCAAGGCGGCTCGAAAGCGCAGCGGGAGCTGGGCATGTGGTGGAAACCGATGTCATGGCGGACAAGGTGAAGCCAAGCTGACCTGCAGGGGCGTGGTAAGGCCGAGGCAAAGCGAGGTGGCGGCTTGCAGGAGCTGCAGTCCGGTAGCGCGGGGTGGCTTGCCGATTGGAGCGGAAAACGCAGCAGCGCGGGGTGAATCGTCAGCAAGCACAGTTGATCAGCAGTCCGGTAGCACGGCGAGGCGCAGTGGCGGCTCGTTGCGGCAGCGCGGGGCAGATCTGACGAGCAACGAAACCGCTTGGAAGAGGCGCTTCAGATGGCCATGGCGGCGGCTCGCGGTAGAGACCGAGTCATGGTCATATCGATTTCCTGGCCATGGACCGCTCTCAGGTGTAGATGCGGCAGGGCGGATCCGCGTTCGGCTCCAGCTCCAGTCTGTGTCAATTTCTATCTCAAGGTCAGCTGATCGCCGCGCCACTAGAATTGCTCGGCATAGCTCTGTCCAATACGTGCAGCTGTTCCCTTTGGGATTCCATGCGTGTGCTACTCCACCAGATAGTATTTTGCTTGATGAATACTAATTCATGGTGCTTCTTTTGCCTGTACATGGGGTGGTTTGACTTTTTTTGTTTTGTCCTTCATACGTGGAGGAGCATCCATGGTAGGTGGCTTTCTTCTTCTTCTTCTCGGGATCTTGGTCCTGTAATCGCTAATAACGAATATGGTAGGATCACAGCAGAACACTTGGCGTGAAGCGGCAACATTAGCGGCTAATCACATTATCCAATGGCCGATCGATTTTAGATGGTGAATCGTCCAAGGCTGCCATCAAAATTACACGTCTCGGACTCGGCCGGTCATCCGGTGCGCACAATACGCAACCCCAAAATCTCCGAGGACGCATCACCAGTGTCTCAAAATCAAACACAGTATTTTGACTTATGTGCTAGCTTTTCCTCATCCAACACATGCGAGCTCCTCGACCCCTAAAGATATCCTTCCAAGAATACAACACCACCATGCTCTGCCCCTACCTGACACGCCAACTGTCGTGGATTTGTCATGGCAGATGTCCGGGTGAAACGGACTTAGGTTCGGGGCTAAGATGCAACTACGTGGCTGCTTGAAGGGGTTGATCGGAATCGAGAGACGCGGAGTTTTACCCAGGTTCGGTACCTCCAATGGAGGTAAAATCCTACGTCCTGCTTGTCTTGTATTGATGATGATGAAGATCTCTCGGTTACAAAGGTGCTAATTGCTACCTCTAATTACGAGAGCCTCTTCTCTGTCTATCTCTAATCTCTTGTGTTGTCTAAACTTGTGGACTTGTGAACCTTGTGAACCTATCCCTCTAGGGGTGCTCTGCCCCTCCTTATATAAGTGGAGAGGGTAGGCTTACAAATAGAGTCCTACTAGGAGTAGGATTAGGACTAGTCTCTCACAAATCCTACTCCGGTTTTTATTTCCTTTAAGGAAATCCTATCCCTTCGGGCCTTCTCTTGTGGGTCGCCAGGCGCCGTCTCACCCACCGGGTCTTGTGCTTGGTCATCCTGCGACCCGCCTGCCGGGTCATTAATAAGATGTCATGTCTTTAACGGGTCTCCTGTGAGTCGCCAGGCCGGGTCATACCGCGGGGTATATCCCCGACAGTCCATATCTGAACTAAACATATTTTATATTTGTTAAACAACAGAATAAAGTATACCATGACATTCTACACGTTGTTCTAGTCGATTTACATATATAGAACATCACAAATTGAGCTACGGTCTAAAAGATATGAGCAACACAAGATGCACATGTCATGAATGCAAATGCATGGAAAATACCATCACAAACATTTCAAATCATGAATGTAGCAAGTTATTATAAAACTACATAAGATTCTTAGCAATTTTCATATATGGCATTTCCAAAACGGAGCTACGGTTCAACCACAAACACCAAAACAAGTTTTATACTAAATCTGCCCAAAACAGCAACATGGCATTTTGCACGCATGAAAACAACAAGCTACAATATCCTAAAATGCACAAACTAAGCATGGGGCAGTAGCATATAACACACACTTCATTTTATCTTCACATATCATATTCAAAACATCCATGGATCACATGGAAGGAAGCTCACAATGTGGCTACTTGAAGACAGTTTCAGACTTAGAGAAAAATAGCAGTTTTTGACAGTGCAGTTTTTATCACGAAGGCATATTGGCAGCAGTGAAACTACATGCTACAGAGCATATTATGGCATGAAACTTAACAGCGTACTAAAGAACAATATCAACTACAAATAACTCCATTACACATACCATAAAAGGGTTCTAGATCACTAGAAAAACACATGGCAAGACAGCAACAAAATATTACAGATTCCAGACTTAGAAATATTTTGGACCCTCGAAACAGCAGAACTTTTATAGCAAGTTGTCAACAAGAAAATAACACCTAAACATGCATTTCTATGACAAGAAAAATTTCCAGGGGCTAGGAGACATATCAAAGGGCACATATCATGTTCAAAATTATTTCATATCATGCATGGATTAAATCACACGAAAATAACAAAAGAGCATCACAGCAAAAATGACATGTACACAAAATGCTCAAATGACAAAACTAAATGCACAGATAATTCCTATGGATTATTCTACCCCAAAAACATATATAATATGCATAGGTTCATGTAGGAAAAATAATCACAATTAATTATGCAAGTTATGATATAATTTATTAACAAGGTCATTTATGCGAAATAAAATTCAAACATCATGCCAACTTTTTTATCTGCATGAAAATGTGATGCCGATAATATGAACATTTGAATATATGATTTTACTTAGTTCCGAAGCACATCAAGAAATTATGCGAAATGGACAATCATGTCAAATATGCAAAATAGCAGAAAATGGCATGTTAAATATTTTACGCATGGATGAAAATGGCATACCATTAATCTATACAATTTTCTAACCATTTTTCACATATAAAATATTTTATTACGATGAACGGTTAAATATTTATGGACGTCTTAAAATGCAATTGGGCCTACATGGAAATAAAAAAATGCAGGGGTGGCCGGCTCACCTTGTGGGCCTTGGCCCATTCGGCAGGCAGGGAAGCTAGGCTGGGATCTGGGCTGGCGCTGGCGCTGCAGGGTCAATGCGAGCGGCATCACGCTCGTCCTCCTCCTCCCGAGCGGAGGAAGCGAGGCAGCGGCGGAGCAGCAGGGCCACATCTCCGATGGCAGGAGGGCGGGGATGGACGGATCCGGCCGGGAACCTCCAGATCCGGGCGGCGGGGTCCCATTTCCGGCGACTGCAAGCTGGGAGGCGGCGCTGGGGCGAGCTCCACTTGGCGCCATGGAGGTCCTGCGGGAGGGAGAAGAGCGGGGGTAAGAGAGGAGGAAGAAGGAGGAAAGGGAAGGAGGAGGAGAGGGGCGGTGAGGTCCTCACCGGTGGCGGAGCCGGTGGCCCTCCAGTGGCCGGGCACCAAGGCTGCACGGGGAGTTGGCGAGCTCGGGAGGAGCGGTAGCCATGGGAGGAGCTCGGGGACGGGAGCTCGAGGTCGGGCTGATTCGGGCCCGGGCGGGCCTAGATCTGGGCCTGGGCAGGTCTGACGGTTGGAGTAGGGAGACTGCTGGTTTGGCATGGGGAACAAGGAGGATTAGGGTTTGCTGCCCAATTAGGAAGGGGGAGGAGTCTATTTATAGCTTTAGGGGCTAGGGAAGATTGTCTCTGTCCGTTTTCGGACCGTTCGATCTCGATCGTACGGTCCGGAAGCGGAGGGGGCTACGATGGCTATGTAGATGGGATAGGAGGGGAAGAGAGGGAGGTTGGCGGCCCGTGACACGAAATTTGAAAACACCAAAAACATCCGATAATAAACCGATGACCTCACTGCTACGACTGACCGACGTGGTATCAAACGAACTCGGAACGCGACAAAATTCGACGGGCGGTCTACCTACAATATAACAAGACTGCACGCAAGTTTCGACCTAATCCAAGAATATTATTAGCGCGCTTTTAAAACTGTTTTATTTAACGACGCCGTGGGTGCGTGCGTGTGTGGTTGGTCTCGAAACAGGCAACGACAAGAATGGAGAGAACCGGCGACTACGAACGAATGCAAGTTTCGAAAACGGGTGACGATGTCATGCAGATGATGCGAATGATGTGATGATGAATGCAACAACCAGACGAATCACAGACGAGAATGGAAATAAAAGGGGAATCTTCTGGAATCTTCTGGAGCGTCGGTCCCGGGCTGTTACACTCGCGGTAGTGCGGCGTGCATGCGGGGCTTCTGTGAGTGTGAGCGTGCGGGGTTTCCCGAGGAAGATCTCACGCTCGCCTCGGCTGCTTTGGCAGCAGAGCTTGTGTGAGGCCATGGCGAGGTGCGGCGGAGGCAGGGAAGGAAGGGACCGTGAGTGCGCACTTGCGGGTGTGGACGGGCATGTTGGAGCACAGGCGTGCGACGGTGTAGAGAGAGAAACAGAGAGGGTGCCACGACCACTTCTATGGTAGAGCATGGTGGCCGCAGGCTTCGTATGACTAGATCGTGCTTAGAGGATGGAATTGATGTGGGTAAAGGATTCGAAGCTGCGGCTTCTCACTGGGCTCTCGATGGATACTTGCAGAGGACCGTAGAGGTGGTGTGTCGCGGGGAGCTCGCTGATCGGCTCTGTCCGTGAAGTAGCAGGAAGCAGGGGAAAGGAAGATGACCATGTACTTGGCGTCTCCAGTGCTGGATCACAGGGGAAACGGGATCGTGGCGGCATCGCGAAGGGCCGGGTGGATGGAGAGGTCTTGATAACCCACAAGTATAGGGGATCGCAACAGTTTTCGAGGGTGGAGTATTCAACCCAAATTTATTGATTCGACACAAGGGGAGCCAAAGAGTACTTGGAAGTATTAGCAGTTGAGTTGTCAATTCAACCACACCTGGAGACTAAATATTTGTAGCAAAGTGATTAGTAGCAAGATAATATGATAGTTTGATAGCAAGTAACCAAAGCAGCAGTAGTAACAGTAGCAGATTTGTAGCAAGTGTAACAGTAGCAACTTAGCAAGCAGCAGTATGTGGAAACTAGTAGGCACTGGATCGGTAATGATGAAGGTGTGTTGGATGATATCGATCATGTATCAGTAATAACCTAGGGCGACACGGAACTAGCTCATGTTCGTCAATATAATGTAGGCATGCATTCCGTGAATAGTCATACGTACTTATGGAAAAGAACTTGCATGACATCTTTTGTCCTACCCTCCCGTGGCAGCGGGGTTCATAAGGAAACTAAGTGATATTAAGGCCTCTGATACGTCTCCAACGTATCTATAATTTTTTATTGTTCCATGCTATTATATTAACTATTTTGGATGTTTCATATGCATTAACCTATTAACCTAGTGCCCAGTGCCAATTTCTGTTTTTCCTTGTTTTTGAGTATTGCAGAAAAGGAATATCGAACAGATTCCAAATGGAATAAAATTCTACGCTCATTTTTCTTGGACCAGAAGGAACCCAGGAGGCTTGGAGAAGAGGCCAGAAGACCTACGGGTTGGCCACAAGCCACCAGGGAGCACCCTAGGGGGCGCACCCCTTATCTTGTGCCCCCCTAGCTTCTCCAACCCTAACTCTTCGCCTATAAATTCACGTATATTCCCCCAATACCAGAAGGAGCCACAAAAATACATTTCCGCCACCGCAAGCCTCTGTTCCCGTGAGATCCCATCTTGGGGCCTTTTTCGGCGATTTGTCAGAGGGGGATTCGATCACGGAGGGCCTCTACATCAACACCATTGCCCTTCCGATGAAGCGTGAGTAGTTTACCTCAGATCTACGGGTCCATAGCTAGTAGCTAGATGGCTTTTTCTCTCTCTATGTTCTTCAATACCATGTTCTCCATGATCTTCATGGAGATCTATCCGATGTAATACTCTTTTGCGGTGTGTTTGTCGAGATCCGATGAATTGTGAAATTATGATCAGATTATCTATGAATATTACTTGAATCTTCTCTGAATTCTTATATGCATGATTTCATATCTTTGTAAGTCTCTTCGAGTTATGGGTTTGGTTTGGACAACTAGATCGGTAATTCTTGCAATGGGAGAAGTGCTTAGTTTTGGGTTCAATCTTGCGGTGTCCTCACCCAGTGACAAAGTAGGGGTAGCGAGGCACATATTTGTGTTGTTGCCATCAAGGATAAAAAGATGGGGTTTTCATCATATCGCTTGAGTTTATCCCTCTACATCATGTCATCTTACTTAATACGTTA
This sequence comes from Hordeum marinum, assembly GCA_022496015.1. Taxonomy (NCBI): domain Eukaryota; kingdom Viridiplantae; phylum Streptophyta; class Magnoliopsida; order Poales; family Poaceae; genus Hordeum; species Hordeum marinum. The sequence continues at coordinate 422,995,935 of CM039677.1, forward strand.
CTCTGTTCTTCATGAACTTAATACTCTAGATGCAGGCAGGAGTTGGCCGATGTGTGGAGTAATAGTAGTAGATGCAGAATCGTTTCGGTCTACTTGAAACGGACGTCATGCCTATATGCCTAATCATTGCCTTGGATATCATTATAACTATGTGCTTTTCTATCAATTGCTCGACAGTAATTTGTTCACCCACCGTATTATTTTCCTTCAAGAGAGAGGCCTCTAGTGAAACCTATGGCCCCCGGGTCTATTTTCCATATTATATTTTCAGATCTATAAACCAAAAAAACACAAAAATACCTTGCTGCAATTTATTTACTTTTATCTTAATTATCGTTTTAGTAATCTTTTATATCTATCTTTGTTAGATCTGATCCTTGCAAATAACCGTGAAGGGATTGACACCCCTTTTTCGCTTTGGGTGCAAGTGTTTGATTATTTGTGTAGGTACATCTATTGGGGACTTGCTTGTATATCGTACTGGGTTGATACCTTGGTTCTCATCAACTAAGGGAAATACTTATCTACTTTACTGCATCGCCCTTTCCTCTTGAAGGGAAAACCAATGCAAGCTCAAGAAGTAGCAAGTAGGATTTCTAGCGTCGTTGCCGGGGAGATATACATCAAGCCTACCAAGTACCCATCACAAACTCATCTCTTGCATTTACATTATTCGCCATTTGCCTCTCGTTTTCCTCTCCCCCACTTCTAAAATGAATGTCAGAAAAAAACAAAAAGATTTGCCTTTTTATTCGCCCTTCTTTCGTTTGCTTTTTTGCTTGCTTGAGTGCTAGATTGCTTGCTTTGTCATAATGTCTGAGAATACCAAATTGTGTGACTTCTCGAATACTAATAATAATTATTTTATTAGTACTCCGATTGCTCCTGCCACTAGTGCGGAATCCTATGAAATTAATGCCGCTTTGCTTAATCTTGTTATGAAAGAACAATTCTCCGGCCTTCCTAGGGAAGATGTCGCATCCCATCTAAATACTTTCGTTGAGTTGTGTGATATGCAAAAGAAGAAAGATATGGATAATGGTATTATTAAATTAAAGCTATTTCCATTCTCACTACGAGATCGTGCTAAAACTTGGTTTTCATTTTTGCCTAAGAATAGTATTGATTCATAGAATAAGTTTAAAGATGCTTTTATTTCCAAGTACTTTCCACCCGCTAAGATCATCTCCCTTAGTGACGATATTATGAATTTTAAGCAACTTGATCATGAGCATGTTGCAAAATCTTTGGAGAGGATGAAATTAATGAATAGAAATTGCCCCGCGCATGGTTTGAGTTTATGGATGATTATACAAAAAAATTATGCGGGATTGAATTTTGCATCTAGAAATCTTTTAGATTCCGCCGCGGGTGGTACTTTTATGAAAATAAAATTAGGAGAATCTACTAAACTCCTAGATAATATTATGGAAAATTACTCTCAATGGCATATCGAAAGATCTCCTACTAGTAAAAAGGTGCATGCCATCGAAGAAATAAATACTTTGAGTGAAAAGATGGATGAATTAATGAATTTTTTTGCTAGTAAGAGTGCTCCTATTGATCCTAAAGATAAGCCTTTGTCTTCTTTGATTGGAAATAATAATGAATCTATGGATGTGAATTTTGTTGGTAGGAACAATTTTGGTAATAACGTGAATAGAGGTAATTTCAACCCTAGGCCGTTTCCTAGTAATTCCTCTAATAATTATGGTAATTCCTACAACAATCCTTATGGAAATTATAATAAGATGCCCTCTGATCTTGAGAATAATATTAAAGAAAATTAGTTCGCAAAAGGTTTTCAATGCTATGACTGAAGAAAAATTGCTCAAGATTGATGATTTGGCTAGGAACGTTGATAGAATTTCGCTTGAGATTGATTCTTTGAAAATTAGATCTACTCCACCTAAACGTGATATTAATGAGTCTTTTAAAGCTATGAGAATTTCTATTAATGAGTGTAAGGAAAGAACCACTAGAATGTGTGCTAAGTATGAATGGCTTGAAAAATTGCTCATGATAATAATGATGAAGATCTTAAAGTGATTGGTGTGACTCCTATTGAATATTTGTTTTCTAATATAAATATTGATAATGATGGGACTGGAGATAAGTCAACTTTAGTTAAAAGGCGTCGCAATGATTCGGAGTTTATAGATCTTAATGCTAAATTTGATAAAAGTGGGATTGAAGAGGTCAATGTTGGAAATATGCCCTAGAGGCAATAAATAAAGTGTTTATTATTATATTTCCTTGTTCATGATAATCGTTTATTATCCATGTTATAATTGTATTGATTGGAAACACATTACATGTGTGGGTAAATAGACAACACTTTGTCCCTAGTATGCCTCTAGTGAACTAGCTCGTTGATCAAAGATGGTCAAGGTTTTCTAGCCATTGACATGTGATGTCATTTGATAACGGGATCACATCATTAGGAGAATGATGCGATGGACAAGACCCAAACTACAAACGTAGCATATGATCGTGTTAGTTTATTGCTACTGTTTTCTGCATGTCAAGTATGTGTTCCTATGACCATGAGATCATGCAACTCACGGACATCGAAGGAGTGCCTTGTGTGTATCAAACGTCGCAACGTAACTGGGTGACTATAAAGGTGCTCTACAGGTATCTCCGAGGGTGTCTGTTGAATTGGCATGGATCAAGACTCGGATTTGTTACTCCGTGTGACGGAGAGGTATCTCAGGGCCCACTCGGTAATACAACATCACAATGAGCCTTGCAAGCAATGTGTCTAAGTGTTAGTCACGGGATCTTGTTTTATGGAACGAATAAAGAGACTAGCCGGTAACGAGGTTGAACTAGGTATGGAGATACCGACGATCGAATCTTGGGCGAGTAACATACCGAAGAACAAAGGGAACGTCATACGGGATTAGCTGAATCCTTGACATAGAGGTTCAACCGATAAATATCTTCATAGAATATGTAGGAAACAATATGGGCATCCAGGTCCCGTTATTGGTTATTGACCATAGAGGTGTCTCGGTCATGTCTCTACATAGTTCTCGAACCCGCAAGGTCTGCACACTTAAGGTTTGGTGATGTTTCGGTAGTATAGAGTTATGTATGGTGGTGAATGAAGGTTTTTCGGAGTCCCGGATGAGATCCCGGACGTCAAGAGGAGCTCCGGAGGTAAATATTCATATATAGTAAGTCCTATTTTGGTCGCCGGAAAAGTTTCGGGCTCATCAGTAGTGTACCGGGAGTGCTGGTAGTGTACCGGGAGACCTCCGGGAGGGGTATTTCGACCCAAGAGGCTTCATGGGTTGTGGGAGAGTGAATATCAGCCCTTAGTGGGCTTGTGGAAACTCCCACACAAGGCCCATGTGGCTAGAGAAGAAAACACAATAGGAAAAGGTGGAAAAAGAAAAAAAAAAGGAATGAATCCTAGTCCTACTAGGATTGGAGGAGAGTCCTCCAATCCTAGTAGGTTCGGCCGAACCCAAAGGAGGCTTGGCCCTTGGGCCAAGGCTCTCCTCCTCTCCTCCTATATATACTGGTGGATTTCTAGGGTTTTGCACTAGTTTTTCAGCCACGTGCTCCCCGTTCCTCCAGTGCACAGTTTCTCCTCTAGATCGGATTTCTGCAGTGCTTAGGCGAAGCCCTGCCGGAATTGCTCCACCACCATCGTCGGAGCATCGTCACGCTGCCGGAGAACTCTTCCTGCTCTCCGTTGTCTCTTGCTGGATCAAGACGTCGGAGATCGTCATCAAGTTGTACGTGTGCTGAACGCGGAGGTGGCGTCCGTTCGGCGTTAGATCGGAAGGATCGTGATCAAGTTCGTGGGAAGGATCGTGATCAAGTTCTTGGGACGGATCGTGATTAGATCGCGGGATAGATCGTGATTGGATCGCAGGACGCTCAGCGATTTGGATCGTGAAGACGTTCGACTACACCAACCGCGTTTCTTAACGCTTCCCGCTTAGCGATCTACAAGGGTACATAGATCCACTTTCCCTCTCGTAGATGCTCATCACCATGGATAGATCTGCGTGTGCATAGGAAATTTTTTGTTCCGATGCAACGTTCCCCAATAGTGGCATCATGAGCTAGGTCTATGTGTAGATGAGATCTCGAGTAGAACACAAAAGGTTTGTGGGTATTGATGCTTAGATTGCTTCCTCCCTTGGTCAGATTTTAGTTCAGCGGTATTGTGAGAGAAGCGGCCCAGACCAACATTACTCGTACGCTTACGAGAGTCTGGTTCCCTCAACCACAACTTGTTGCATAGATGGCTTGCGGGTGACAGTTTCTCTCACTTTAGTTGGATCGGATTCGACAAAGGTGGTCCTTGAGAAGGTTGAAAAGCAAACTAGTGTATCACCGTTGTGGTTTTTGCGTAGATGAGAATTGTTCTTGCTAGATACCTGTAGCAGCCACGTAAAACATGCAACAACAATTATAGGACGTCTAACTTGTTTTTGCAGGGTATGTTGTGATACGATATGGCCAATTACATGATGTGATATATGTGATGTATGAGATGATCATGTGATGTATAGATTATCACGACTTGCATGTCGATGAGTACGGCAACTGGCAGGAGCCATAGGGTTGTCTTTAATTATTGTATGACCTGCGTGTCAATCATTAAGCGATATGTAATGCTTTACTTTATCGCTATGGTAGCAATAGTAGTATAAGCATGTTGGGCGCGACAACCTCGATGGCGACACATTGATGGAGATCAGGATGATGGAGATCATGGTGTCGTGCCGGTGACGATGGAGATCATCCCTGGGCTTTCATGATGGAGATCAAAAGCACAAGTTCATGGCCATATCATGTCACTTACGATTTGCATGTGATGTTAATCCTTTTATGCACCTTGTTTTGCTTAGGACAACAGTAGCATTATAAGGTGATTCCTCACTTAATTTCAAGATAAATTGTGTTCTCCCCGAGTGTGCACCGTTGCGAAAGATCGTTCTGTCGAGACACCACGTGATGATCGGGTGTGATAGACTCTACGTTCACATACAACGGGTGCAAGCCAGTGTTGCACGTGCAAAACACTCGGGTTAAACTTGACGAGCCTAGCATGTACAGACATGGCCTCGGAACACAAGAGACCGAAAGGTCGAACATGAGTCAAATAGTAGATATGATCAACATAATGATGTTCACAATTGTAGCCACCTCAACTCACGTGATGATCGGACTTGAGTTGGTGAATTTGGATCATGTGACACTCAGATGACCTGAGGGATGTCAATTTGAGTGGGAGCTTTAGTAAATTTGATTAACTAAACTCATTATCTTGAACAATAGTCTAAGTAACCTTTGCATATTTATGTTGTAGATCAATGGCTCACGTAGTAGCACCCTTCAATAGTCTGAATTTTAATGTGTTCCTAGAGAAAGCTAAGTTTAAAGATGATGGAAGTAACTTTGTTGACTGGGCCTGTAATCTGAGGATTATCCTCACGGCTTCCCAGAAGTCATATGTCCTTGATGCACCGCTTGGTGACCAACCACAAGACATGACCTCCGAAGACGTTAAGAACGCTTGGGAGGCATGTTCTGGAGATTACTCAATAGTTCAGTGTGAAATATTGTATGGCTTACAATTGGGACTTCAAAGACGTTTTGAACGTCATGGAGCATATGAGATGTTCTAGGAGTTCAAGTTTATCTTTCAGAAGAATACCCGAATTGAGAGGTATGAGACCTCTAATAAGTTCTATGCTTGCAAGATGGAGGAGAATGGGTCTATCAGTGAGCATATACTCAGAATGTCTGGGTATTCAAACTGTCTAGCTGAGTTGGGAATTACCCTTCCACCAGAGGCGATCACTGATAGAGTTCTTCAATCACTGCCACCTAGTTACAAGAGCTTTGTGATGAACTATAACATGCACAGGATGAACAAGTCAGTCGCCGAGCTGTTTGTGATGCTGAAAGTCACTAAGTCTGAAATCTAGAAAGAACATCAAGTGTTGATGGTCAATAAAACCAGTAGTTTCAAGAAAAATGGCAAGGGCAAAGGCAAGAAGGGTAAAACCAAGAAGGATGGCAAAGCAGTTGATATTCCTGTAAAGAAGCCTAAGCATGGACCTAAGCAAGAAACTGAGTGCTTTCATTGCAAGGGAACTGGTCATTGGAAGCGGAACTGCCCCAAGTACCTAGCTGACAAGAAGGCAGCCAACGACAAACAAGGTATATATGATATACATGTTATTGATGTGTACCTTACTATCTCTCGTAGTAGTGCCTGGGTATTTGATACCGGTTTTGTTGCTCACATTTGCAAGTCAAAGCAAGAACTACGGAATAAACGAAGGCTGGCAAAGGACGAAGTGACGATGCGCATGGGAAATGGTTCCAAGGTTGATGTGATCGCCGTCGGCGCACTCTCTCTTCGATTACCATCAGGATTAGTGATGAACCTGAATAATTGTTATTTAGTGCCTGCGTTAAGCATGAACATTATATCTGGATCTTGTTTATTGCGAGACGGTTACTCATTTAAATCAGAGAATAAAGGTTGTTCTATTTACATGAGTAATATCTTTTATGGTCATGCACCCAATGTGAGGGGTTTATTCATATTGAATTTTGATAGTGATGACACACATGTTCATAACATTGATGCCAAAAGATGTAGAGTTGATAATGATAGTACCATTTTCTTGTGGCACTGTCGTTTAGGTCATATTGGTGTAAAACGTATGAGGAAGCTCCATGCTGATGAACTTCTGGAGTCACTTGATTTTGAATCACTTGACACATGTGAACCATGCCTCATGGGCAAGATGACTAAAACGCCGTTCTCTGGAACAATGGAACGGGCGAGTGACTTATTGGAAATCATACATACTGATGTGTGCGGTCCAATGAATGTTACATCACGTGGTGGATATCGTTATTTTCTCACCTTCACTGATGACTTAAGTACATATGGGTATATTTACTTATTGAAACACAAGTCTGAAAGGTTTGAAAAGTTCAAGCAATTCCAGAGTGAAGTTGAGAATCATCGTAACAAGAAGATTAAATTTCTGTGATCTGATCGAGGAAGTGAATATCTGAGTTATGAGTTTGGCAGTCACTTAAGACAGTGTGGAATAGTTTCACAGTTGACACCGCCCGGAACACCACAGCGAATGGTGTGTCCGAACGTCATAATCGAACCTTATTAGATATGGTGCGTTTTATGATGTCTCTTGCCGATTTGCCACTATCGTTGTGGGGTTATGCATTAGAGACAGCTGCATTCACTTTAAATAGGGCACCATCGAAATCCGTTGAGACGACGCCATATGAACTATGGTTTGGCAAGAGGCCGAAGTTGTCGTTTCTTAAAGTTTGGGGATGTGATGCTTATGTCAAAAAGCTTCAGCCTGAAAAGCTGGAACCCAAAGCGGAGAAATGCGTCTTCATAGGATACCCGAAAGAGACAGTCGGGTATACCTTCTATCTCAGATCCGAAGGCAAAGTGTTTGTCACTAAGAATGGAACATTTCTTGAGAAAGAGTTTCTCTCGAAAGAATTGAGTGGGAGGAAAATAGAGCTTGATGAGGTTATTGAACCTTTACTTCAACTAGAAAGTAGCGCAGCGCAGAAAGATGTTTTTGTGGAACCTACGACGGTAGAAGAGGAAGTTAATGATGATCATCATGAAGCTTCGGATCAAGCTGCTATTGAACCTCGTATGTCGACAAGGGCGCATACTGCTCCTGAGTGGTACGTCAACCCTGTCTTGGAGGTCATGTTGTTAGACAACAATGAACCTACGAGCTATGGAGGAGCAGTGATCGGCCTGGATTCCGAGAAATGGTTAGAGGCCATGAAATCCGAGATGGGATCCATGTATGAAAACAAAGTATGGACTTTTGAAGTATTACCTGAAGGGCGAAAGGCCATTCAGAACAAGTGAATCTTTAAGAAGAAGACAAACGCGGACGGTAATGTCACCGTCTATAAAGCTCGACTTGTGGCAAAGGGTTTTCCACAAGTTCAAGGAGTTGACTACGATGAGACCTTCTCACCCGTAGCGATGCTTAAGTCTGTCAGAATCATGTTAGCAATAGCTACTTATTTCGACTATGAAATTTGGCAGATGGATGTCAAAACGGCGTTCCTCAATGGTTTCCTTGAGGAAGAGTTGTATATGATGCAACCTAAAGGTTTTGTCAATCCAGAGAATGCTGACAAAGTTTCCAAACTCCAGCGATCCATTTATGGACTGGTGCAAGCATCTCGGAGTTGGAATAAGTGCTTTGATGAGGTGATCAAAGCGTTTGAGTTTATACAAGTTTATGGAGAAGCTTGTATTTACAAGAAAGTGAGTGGGAGCTCTATAGCGTTTCTAATATTATATGTGGATGACATATTGCTGATTGGAAACAATATAGAAATGCTGGAAAGTGTGAAGGAATATTTGAACAAGGTTTTTCAATGAAGGACCTAGGAGAAGCTGCTTTCATATTAGGCATTAAGATCTATAGAGATAGATCGAGACGCTTAATAGCAATTTCACAGAGCACATACCTTGATAAAGTTTTGAAGAAGTTCAAAATGGATCAGTCCAAGAAGGGGTTCTTGCCTGTGTTACAAGGTGTGAAGTTGAGTAAGACTCAATGCCCAGTGACTGCTGAAGATAGAGAAAAGATGAGTGTCATCCCCTATGCTTCAGCCATAGGCTCTATCATGTATGCAATGTTGTGCACAAGACCCGATGTCAGCCTTGCCATAAGTATGGCCGGAAGGTTTCAAAGTGATCCTAGAATGGAGCACTGGACAGCGGCCAAGAATATCCTTAAGTACCTGAAAAGGACTAAGGAAATGTTTCTCGTTTATGGAGGTGATGAAGAGCTCATCGTAAAGGGTTACACTGATCCGGATGACTCTAAGTCACAAACCGGATACGTATTTATTCTAAACGGGGGAGCGGTAAGTTGGTGCGGTTCCAAGCAAAGCGTGGTAGCCGATTCTACGTGCGAAGCGGAGTACATCGCAGCCTCGGAGGCGGCGAAGGAAGGTGTCTGGATGAAGCAGTTCATGACAGATCTTGGAGTAGTGCCTAGTGCACTGAATCCAATGAACCTGTTCTGTGACAACACTGGTGCCATTACTCTGGCCAAGGAACCAAGGTTTCATAAGAGGACCAGACACATAAAGCAATGCTTCAACTCCATCCGATATTACATCGAGGAGAAGGACATAAATATTTGCAAAGTGCACACGGATCTAAATGTTGTAGACCCTTTGACTAAACCTCTTCCAAGAGCTAAACATGATCAACACCAGAACTGCATGGGTGTTCGATTCATTACAATGTAAATCACATAGTGATGTGAACTAGATTATTGACTCTGGTGCAAGTGGGAGACTGTTGGAAATATGCCCTAGAGGCAATAAATAAAGTGTTTATTATTATATTTCCTTGTTCATGATAATTGTTTATTATCCATGCTATAATTGTATTGATTGGAAACACATTACATGTGTGGGTAAATAGACAACACTCTGTCCCAGTATGCCTCTAGTGAACTAGCTCGTTGATCAAACATGGTCAAGGTTTTCTATCCATTGACATGTGATGTCATTTGATAACGGGATCACATAATTAGGAGAATGATGTGATGGACAAGACCCAAACTATAAACGTAGCATATGATCGTGTTAGTTTATTGCTACTGTTTTCTGCATGTCAAGTATATGTTCCTATGACCATGAGATCATGCAACTCACAGACATCAGAGGAGTGCCTTGTGTTTATCAAACGTCGCAACGTAACTGGGTGACTATAAAGGTGCTCTACAGGTATCTCCGAGGGTGTCTGTTGAATTGGCATGGATCAAGATTGGGATTTGTTACTCCGTGTGACGAAGAGGTATCTCAGGGCCCACTCGGTAATACAACATCACAATGAGCCTTGCAAGCAATGTGTCTAAGTGTTAGTCACGAGATCTTGTATTACAGAACGAGTAAAGAGACTTGCTGGTAACGAGGTTGAACTAGGTATGGAGATACCGACGATCGAATCTCGGGCGAGTAACATACCGAAGAACAAAGGGAACATCATATGGGATTAACTGAATCCTTGACATAGAGGTTCAACCGATAAATATCTTCATATAATATGTAGGAACCAATATGGGCATCCAGGTCCCGCTATTGGTTATTGACCGTAGAGGTGTCTCGGTCATGTCTACATAGTTCTCAAACCCGCAGGGTCTGCACACTTAAGGTTTGGTGACGTTTCGTTAGTATAGAGTTATGTATGATGGTGATAGAAGGTTGTTCGGAGTCCCGGATGAGATCCCAGACTACACGAGGAGCTCCGGAATGGTCCGGAGGTAAAGATTCATATATAGGAAGTCTAGTTTTGGTCGCCGGAAAAGTTTCGGGCTCATCGGTAGTGTACCGGGAGTGCCGGTAGTGTACCGGGAGACCTCCGGGAGGGGTATTTCGACCCAAGAGGCTTAATGGGCTGTGGGAGAGTGAATATCAGCCCTTATTGGGCTGGTGGAAACTCCCACACAAGGCCCATGTGGCTAGAGAAGAAAGCACAATAAGAAAAGGTGGAAAAAGAAAAAAAAGGGAACGAATCCTAGTCCTACTAGGATTGGAGGAGAGTCCTCCAATCCTAGTAGGTTCGGCCGAACCCAAAGGAGGCTTGGCCCTTGGGCCAAGCCTCTCCTCCTCTCCTCCTATATATACTGGTGGATTTCTAGGGTTTTGCACTAGTTTTTTCAGCTACGTGCTACCCGTTCCTCCAGTGCACAATTTCTCCTCTAGATCGGATTTCTGCAGTGCTTAGGGGAAGCCCTGCCGGAATTGCTCCACCACCATCGCCGGAGCACCGTCATGTTGCTGGAGAACTCTTCCTCCTCTCCGCTCTCTTTTGCTGGATCAAGATGACGGACATCGTCATCAAGCTGTACGTGTGCTGAACGCGGAGGTGTCGTCCGTTCGGCGCTAGATTGGAAGGATCGTGATCAAGTTCGTGGGACGGATCGTGATCAAGTTCGTGGGACGGATCGTGATTAGATCGCGGGACAGATCGTGATTGGATCGCGGGACGCTTGAAGATTTGGATCGCGAAGACGTTCGACTACACCAACCGCGTTTCTTAACACTTCCCGCTTAGTGATCTACAAGGGTACGTAGATCCACTCTCCCTCTCGTAGATGCTCATCACCATGGATAAATCTGCATGTGCGTAGGAATTTTTTTGTTTCCCATGCAACATTCCCCAACAGTCAAAACTTTAAATAGCAATGAACCCACTCTTTTGGATTTCAAGGACTTTACTTGTGATAGTTTTTCTTTGATTGAGTGTATTTCCTCGTTGCAATCCATGTTGAATTCGCCGCATGCCTATAATCAAAATAAAGCTTTTACTAAACATATTGTTGATGCTATGATGAAATCTTTTGAAGAAAAACTTGAGTTGGAAGTTTCTATACCTAGAAAATTTTATGATGAGTGGGAACCTACTATTAAGATTAAAATTAAATATTATGAGTGCCATGCTTTGTGTTATATGGGTGCTAGCGTTTCTACGATTATGAAAACTTTATGTGATGTGCTAGGTTTCCATGAACTTGATGATTGCTCTTTAAACTTGCATCTTGCGGATTCCACTATTAAGAAACCCATGGGAAGGATTAATGATGTTCTTATTGTTGCAAATAGGAATTATGTGCCCATAGATTTCATTTTTCTTGATAAGATTGCAATCCTACATGTCCTATTATTCTTGGTACACCTTTCCTTAGAACGATTGGTAGAATTATTGATATGAAAGAAGGAAATATTAGATTTTAATTTCCATTAAGGAAAGTCATGGAACACTTTCCTAGAAAAAGAATTAAATTGCCTTATGAATCTATTATGAGAGCTACTTATGGATTGCATACCAAAGATGACAATACCTAGATCTATTGCCTTACGCCTAGCTAGGGCGTTAAACAATAGCGTTTATTGGGAGGCAATCCAATTTTATTTTATGTTTTTGGTTTTTATTTGTGTTATTAAGTGATTCACACATTACTACCTCTATATTAATTGTGTTTTAGTGTTTTAATTAGTGTTTGAGCCAAGTAAGACATTTGGGATGGTCTACGGTGATTGTTGATTTGATCTTGCTGAAAAACAGAAACTTTTGCGCTCAGTCTAGGAATTTTATAAATTCACCAGAGCGTCGAATGAGTCTGAATTTTTTACACAAGATTGATATAGAAATTTTCCAGAATTTACTAATTTTCAGGATTTTTGGAGTTATAGAATTATTCGAAGTTTCCAGATTGCTACAGACTGTTCTGTTTTTGACAGATTCTGTTTACGCTGTGTTGTTTGCTTATTTTGATGTATCTATGGGTTGTATTGGGTGGTATGAACCATGGAGAATTTGGAATACAATCGATATTACACCAATATAAATAAAGAATGAGTTCACAACAGTACCTAAAGTGGTGATTTATTTTTATTATACTAACGGATCTCACAAGTTTTCTCTTGAGTTTCGTGTTGTCAAGTTTTCAAGATTTGGGAAAAGATTTGATGGACTATGGAATAAGGAGTGGCAAGAGACTAAGCTTGGGGATGCCCAAGGCATCCCAAGCCATATTCAAGGATACCAAATGTGACGCCCTCGGCTTAATCATGCACTAACCATACAAGCGAATGCACACGATCAAGCCTAAGGAATCACTTGAAGGAATCATAACACATCTCTAAAACATAAATAAAGTCATATAAGTTTTATAGTACAAGCCTGGTCCTTGAGGGATCAAATACAAAAGCTCGATGGCATACAAGTACCAGTGGAAGCGTTAGATAACTAAGTACAGTCATGAAGTTAAGCAGATAAGCCTTTAGAAAGGCGGGGCAAAACAAAAGCTACAATCGAAAGGCGCAGGCCTCCTGCCTGGGTACCTCCGATCCTACTCCTGGTCTTCGCATGGATCCTCGTAGTAGTACTCGCCGGTAGGGTAGTAGTAGTAGTCGCCATCATCAACAGGGGCGGCTGGCTCCGGGGCTCTGTCTGTTGGGGAACGTTGCATGGGAAACAAAAAATTTCCTACGCACACGCAAGATCTATCCATGGTGATGAGCATCTACGAGAGGGAGAGTGGATCTACATACCCTTGTAGATCACTAAGCGGGAAGCCTTAAGAAATGCGGTTGATGTAGTCGAACGTCTTCGCGATCCAAATCGCTGAGCGTCCTGCGATCCCATCACGGTCCATCTCGCGATCCAATCATGATCTGTCCCGCGATCTCATCACGATCCGTCCCACGATCCAGTCACGAATCGTCTCGCCATCTTGATCACGGTCCTTCCGATATAGCACCGAATGGATGTCACCTCCGTGTTCATCACACGTACATCTTGATAATGATCTCCGCCTTCTTGATCTAGCAAGAGAGAGCGGAGAGGTAGACGAGTTCTCTGGCAGCGCAACGGCATTGTGGCGATGGTGGTGGAGCAATTCCAGCAGGGCTTCGCCTAAGCACCGCTAAAACCGATCTAGAGGAGAAGCTACGAACTAGAGGAGATGCGTCATGTGGCTTAGGGTTTCCTTATGTGTTCCAAGTGCTAGCCCCACCCCTTTATTTATATGCTGAGCCCTGGTGTCGAAACTTGAAGAAAAATCCTCCTCAAGGTCGGTTTGCCCGCAAGGCAAGAGTCCTCCTCGGACTCCAGGACCAAACGCCAAGGTCCTCGGCGTCTGGCCCCAGACGCCAGGGTCCCTGGCCTCTGGCCCCTGGCCTCCGCAAAACACCTTTTGCACCTTCCTAAAGCCTCATGGGCTTTACCCCTTGGCCCAAATAAAGTGTCCTTGTACCCCGAACATTTCAGGAAACATCCAAAACTATTTTCGCTGAATTCTGGAACCCTTCCGGAGACCAAACACTATTATCCCATATATCAATCTTTACCTCCGGACCATTCCGGAGCTCCTCATGATGTCCGGGATCTCATCCGGGACTCCGAAAAACCTTCGGTCACCACCATACATAACTCTATACTATCGAAACGTCACCGAACCTTAAGTGTGCAGACCCTGCGGGTTCGAGAACTATGTAGACATGACCGAGACACCTCTACGATCAATAACCAACAGCGGGACCTGGAGGCCCATATTGGTTCCTACATATTCTAATAAGATCTTTATCGGTCGAACCTCTATGTCAAGGATTCAGTTAATCCCGTATGTTGTTCCCTTTGTTCTTCGGTATGTTACTTGCCCGAGATTCGATCGTCGGTATCCCCATACCTAGTTCAATCCCGTTACTGGCAAGTCTATTTACTCGATTCGTAATAGAAGATCTCGTGGCTAACTCTTTAGTCACATTACTTGCAAGGCTTATAGTGATGGTGTATTATCGAGTGGGCCCTAGGATACCTCTCTGTCACATGGAGTAACAAATCCCAGTCTTGATCCATGCCAACCCAACAGACACCCTCGGAGATACCTGTAGAGTTCCTTTATAGTCACCCAGTTACGTTGCGACGTTTGATACACACAAGGTACTCCTCCAGTGTCAGTGAGTTGCATGATCTCATGGTCACAGGAATAGATACTTGACATGCAGAAAACTGTAGCAATAAACTGACACGATCATATGCTACGTTTCTAGTTTGGGTCTTGTCCATCACATCATTCTCCTAATGATGTGACCCCGTTATCAAATGACATCTCATGTCCATGGCTAGGAAACCTTAACAATCTTTGATCAACGAGCTAGTCCATCAGAGGCATACTAGGGACATGGTGTTGTCTATGTATACACACATGTATCTGAGTTTCCGATCAATACAATTGTAGCATGGATAATAAACGATTATCATGAACGAGGAAATATGATAATAACTAATTTATTATTGCCTCTAGGGCATATTTCCAACACGGTCGTCTAAAGGTAGCAAGCGGGTATGGGACAAAGAGGAAGCAAAGCAACCGTGAGTACTCATCCAAAGTACTCAGGAAGACTTACATCGGATCTATTCTAAATATGCAACATTATCAAAGAATGACCGTATCAGTGGACTAGACTACGGAAATGTCAGAATAGAGAGAAGACCTAGTCCTATCGAAGAGTCTAGCATCTTCAGCGGTCTTGCAGCATTAGAAGAGTGCAGATTAGCATAACGTAAAGTAGTAGTAGTGTTATCAACCTCGGCCAGAGATCCTTTCTCGACTCCCTACGAGAAAGCGATCCCAGAGCCCTAATATCCATTATCATCACAAGTAACCAGTTCTAGTTGTATCGACCTGGATACAACTCCGAGCATATGTTACCGAGGATCCTGCTATGCATAGATGTTTTCTTCCCTGCAGGGGTGCACCAACTTAACCACCATGCTCGCTTAACTCCGGCCGGACACACTTTCTGGGTCCTTCCCGGGCTCGGCTAAACAACACGCCGCAACCCGACCGAAAACTCAACAGAGAGGTCAGCACACTGGACTAACCTATGCACCTAGGGGTCTTGGACCATCGCCACGGACGCTCCTGCACGTTGCGTGGGCGGCTAAGAGCAGGCTTGGCCCCCTTAAACAAGGACGGGCGTTCCCAGTCCAACTCGGCACGCGCCGCTCAGTCGCTGACATCTAGAAAGCTTCGGCTGAAATGTACGACGCAGAGTACCCATATTTATTCCCGCGTGATGGTTAGTCCTATCGGGCCAGAGGCCCAATCAGATCAATTATCCAAATCATTAGTGAATTGGAAGTGCATGGTAATGAGCAGAGGCTCATGATCGATGTGACCCCATCGCCCCGTCTCGAGGACTTGCGGCAAGGGCTAAGAATGCCCGTCCATGCCTTGTAATTAACTCACGGGCACCCTCCAGGTCAACTCGACTCCTCATTACTCAGCTCAAAGGCATGCGCGGGTACCCCTCAGGGCCGACCCAACTTTATCCAGTGTATAAGTATCAATGATAATGTAAAGGCATCTGTGTGTCTTCCACATCAAGCAGGAATCCGAGGAATCACCCTCGATGGATCCCCACCTGAAAATCTCGTTAAGGTGAAACCGGAGGAATCACCCTCGGCGGCACTCAGTTTGTGGGGCACGACATAAGCTTTGTCAGAAGGGGGAAGAGGAATCACCCTCGTTAACCCATGACTGACTAGCTATTCGACAAAGACAATATAGGAAGTGAGTTCGGAGGTATCACCCTCGTCACTCGATATTAACTCTGCGAAGTCGAGTAAGTTAGGGGGTGTGAGGTGAGGTGCGGTACTCTGAAGCTAAAGAGGGGCAACAACAACAATCAAAGAGGGTCACTGATGGTTTCATGCAGCCTATACTAAATAGTCTGGATAATAGGCATGTATCAACAGCAGTTACAAAATCAATCTATGCAACAGTAATAGGATAAGCAGTAGCAGCAACTTATTCTAATGTAAGCAAAAAAGAAGAAGGATTAGGCGATATAGGCATGTTCAAGGGGGGTTGCTTGCCTGGAAGCTCTGCGGCAAGAGAGGGGTCGTCAGCAGAGTCGTCGAACACCTGGGTGGCGTCGGTCTCGGGGGCTATCAGAAGAGAAGAGGGGGAAGAAACAATAGATAACAGCAGATGAATGCAACACATATGCATGGCATGGTGGTATGCAGTGTAGGTAGTGATCTAATGCATTGCTACATGCCGCAGAAGAAGCCGGAAAATATATGAGATATTTTCCCGGCGTTCAAACGAGTTTCGATACACTGAACCGGAGGGGGAGGTTCCATGTTCAGGTAGTTAGGAGTGATGGTCAAGCATTTTGACCATGTATTTGGGTTTGTCTCGTTTTTCTGATCATTTTTCATATATAAACCTTTTCATTCTGAGCTACGGTTTAAAAGATATGATTTTCTAAAAAATTTAAACAATTTCCGGAATTATTTTAAATAACAGGATTGGATTATTGCGCCAGCATGATGTCACGGTGACGTCAACAGTCAACAGAGACGCTGACTGGTCAAACTGACCAGTGGATCCCACCTGTTAGCCTCCGTGACTAAACAGAGTTTAATTAAAACTAATAGGCATTAATTAGGGAGTAGGCCCCAAGTGTCAGTCACTAATTGGTCTAACTAATTTTGTTTTAATATTAAAATGTTTTAATTAATGGGGCCCACACGTCAGTGTCACTGGGCTGCCCAGTTAGCACATTGACTGGGTCAATCCAGTTAACGGACACCAGGGCCCACTAGCAATGAGCCAGGGGTGGGGCCCGCCCAGGCACGTCGGCTGACCGCGCCGGAGCAACGCCGGCGAGGCCATTCGCGGCGGAGGAGCACCGGAGCAGCTCGGAAAATGCCCACAGGCCACCAAAATGGTCGGGGTTGCTCCGGTTCGAACGAGAGGTCCAAGCCGCGTCCCTCTCCGGGCCGGAGGTGGCCGAAAACGACGGCGGCGACCAATCCCGCGGCGGTCGGAGATCGGCCATCGACGGAATCCTAGCTACGGTGCGAGCGCAGGTGAACGGAGGGCACTGGCCGCACCACAGAAGTGCCCTGAGCATGGTGGTGGGCTCGGGTGGCCACGACAACCAGCACAGCGCCGGTGGCGAGCTTAGCAGCGGACGCCGGAGTTCGGTTGCCGGTGGAAACGGCAAAGCAGCGCGCGTGTGAGCCAACTAACTAGCCAGGCCGCACCTCTAGGGTGCCCCGAGCACGATGACGTGCTCGTACGGCCATGACAATAACGGGAGCCACGGCGGCGACGTCGACAGCGGACGGCGGAGCTCTGCAACGCGGCGGGGCGGCTACGGCCAAGCAGAGGCAACCATAGAGAGATAAGAGGAGCGCAGGAGCTAACCGAGTGGCTAAGAAAAGCCGGCGAGGGCTTAGTAGCAGCAGGATGGCCGGATTCGACGTGGCTCGCCGGCGACAGAGACAAAAGGGGGCAGCTCGATCCGCGGCCTGCGGGGCTCCCCAGCTTCCGTTAGAGGTCGCAGTAGACGTGGTAAATGACGGCGAGAAGTTAGGACATGGCGGTGAGGCGAGAAGGGCTCTGTGCCGCGGTTTCTACGGCGGACGGCGGCGGTGGCGTTCGGTGACGATGGGAGCGAGCGAGGGAGAGGCGAGGAAGCAGCGGCGAATGGATAGGGGAGGCCAGGGGGATGGACGATCAGGTCCTTATACCCTCGCGGCTCCCGCGGCGTCGCGCTGTCGGCCGCCGGCCGGAGCGAGCACGCTCTGGCCACGGCGCGTGCGACACGGCGATGGGAAGGACGATAACTGTATCAGGGCGGGCTGGGCCGGCTGGGCCTACCACTGTGAACTAAGGCCGAGTCGGTCCAGGCCTTTTTCTTTTTTCCTTCTTTTCTGTTTCTGTTAATTTCTGTTTCTATTTATTGTTCTTTCAAATATCTTTGGTAAATTGTGGCACTTGTTCCAATATTTGACAAACAATATTCCTTGCTGCAAAAGTTTGAATTCATTTGGAATTTTCAAAAATGAAAATAAGCATTTATAATGCTGTGTTGGCATTGTTTATATGCTCTGGCCCAAATCAAGTAGATTGTGATGTTATTTTCCTTAACATAATTTGTTCTGGATTATTTTCTATAATTTGAACACTTTTCCTGAAATTTGTGAGCAACTTTATTTTGCACTAGAATTTGAATTGATTTTCAGAGTGAAATTTGAATTGATAGTCTTAACCACTATGATTAGTCATTGCAAATAGATATGACTTGGAATGATTAGTAGAGTGTCACAGTGCTTATTACACAGGGGTGTTACACCAAAGAGCCTAAGCTTGGGGATTCTTCGGAAGGCATCCCCTCTTTCGTCTTCAATCCATCGGTAAATTTACTTGAGGCTATATTTTTATTCACCACATTATATGTGTTTTGCTTGGAGCATCTTATATGATATGAGTCTTTGCTTTTTAGTATGCTACAATCATCCTTGCTGCATACATCTTTTGAGAGGGACACACATGAATCGTGAATTTATTACAATACTCTATGTGCTTCACTTATATATTTTGAGCTAGGCAATTTTGCTCTAGTGCTTCATTTTTATCTTTTTAGAGCATGCTGGTGTTTTATTTTATAGAAATAGTTGAACTCTCATACTTAATTTATATTATTTTGAAAGTCTCTTTAAACAACATGGTAATTGGCTTAGGTTATGAATTTAGTCCTAATATGATGGACATCCAAAAGGGATATAATAAAAACTTTCATATAAAGTGCATTGAATACTATGAGAAGTTTGATTCCATGCATGTAGTTTTGAGATATAAAGATAGTGATATTAGAGTGATGCTAGTGAGTAATTGTGGATTGTAGAAATACTTGTGTTAAAAGTTTGTGATTCCTGTAGCATGCACGTATGGTGAACCGTTATGTAACGAAGTCGGAGCATGATTTGTTTATTGATTGTCATCTTTTGTGTGAGGGTCGGGAGCGCGCGATGGTTAACTCCTATCAACCTCTCCCCTAGGGGCATGCGTCTAATACTTTGTTTCGATAACTAATAGACTTTTGCAATAAGTACGTGAGTTTTTTATGACTAATGTGAGTCCATGGATTATACACACTCTCACCCTTCTGCCATTGCTAGCCTCTCTAGTACCGTGCAACTTTCGCGGGTGCACTAAACCCACCATATACCCTTCCTCAAAATAGTCACCATACCTACCTATTATTGCATTTCCATAGCCATTCCGAGATATAATGCCATGCAACTTCCACCGTTCCGTTTATCATGACACGCACCATCATTGTCATATTGCTTTGCATGATCGTAAGATAGCTAGCGTGATGTTTTCATTAATGTCATTTGCTATGCTAGATCGTTGCACATCCCGGTCCTGCGAGACATGGCCGCTTCCACGCCAGTCAACGTGTACCAGAGGCCGTTCACTGAGTGCACATGGCTGTAGGTGCTTCACCTAATATCCTGCTGTTGTGCATAGGACTATGTGGTGGTCGACGCGCCGCGTTCGAAGATCAAGGAGCTCATCCTCGACCAGTTCAAGTTCATGGTTACCGAGCTGTGCCGACTTCCAATGCTTGTCAGCCTGGCGTCCTGCCTAACCGACACTTATAGACTCGTATTCAACTCGGTCCCCAGCCGCATGCACACTAACCTCACATTTGCGGCCAAAAATAGGATAGTTCCGAGGCGGTGAAAGGATCACTTCGGCCATTACATCATCGGTATGCCCCCTACCATGACGGATCTCGTCCTCCGCTTCACCGGGCTGAGAAGATGGATGGTGCCCACTCCACAGGCCAAGCCAATTGCTCGACCTGAAAAAGCTTCTTGTAGCCGATCTGCCTGTGAACTGGAACATCACATGGCCACGCGGCCTCCTGTTGGGCGCGCCATCACTCGAGGTCTTGAACATCCATGTTCCTTGCTCGGAGGAGGAGCCAACTTATGGGAGCATGAGAATGACTTCACTCGAGGCGCTTCGGCGCCATCACCGCCTCAAGGAGCTGGCCATTACTAGATTCTTGCAGCACCACATATGGTTTCTGAAGTATGTTGTGAACGTGTGCACATCATTGCAACGTGTTATCCTGCTCAAGGATGATGGTCATGTTCGATACAATGGACTTTGGGATTGGGAGATGGTAGGGCAGGAAGCATGTCCTTGGAGAAATGATGATGAAATGGTGGTGAGGAGAATAATCAAATCTGGTTGCAGGCCTCTTGTTGAACTCAGTGTGGGATGATCTTCGCGGGCTTGGCATTGTAGACTTGGAGAAATTCATAAGGGAAGTGGGATGCTTTCCCAGGCATCGAAGCATGTTAAGCGGCAACAAAGTGGTCCTCTTCAGTACACTCTGGAATATCTGGAAAAAAAGGATTTGACGCATTTTCAACGAAATTTGGATGACCTATATCAAGTTGGCCCTGGTGGCCTAGAGGACATCACGCAAAGAGAGAGGGCTTTCGGGTCGCCTAACTAAGTGAGGTCATCGGATAGATCTTCTGTTTATTTTTGTCCCTTTTCGGTTTCTGATTCATCCCTTCAAAATGAGTCAATCTCTTGTACATATGTCTCTCCTAGTTCCTCCAAACAAAATTTCTCCTTATGTATATTACAGTCTCTCTTTGTTTTGGAAATATTATGTAAAATAAGTTTGTCTTGTGCTTTGTTTCAAAAAAAGTTTGTTCTCTCCAACTCATTAGCACAAAGTAGCAAACAAAATGGATCACAAATATGTGATGAGGCCAATTCATCATGTGAGATGCAATTGATTTATGAACAAGTCCAAGTCCTCATATTAGTTTTAGCTGATGTGCTTAGTTAAATTCTCGAATATGATGGATCTTTTATATGTTCTTGTTCTACCATTGGGGCAATTTGGGAAGCCGTTCAATCTTGGCCAATATGTTTGCCAGATGTTGGCCCAGGTCAAGTGCAAATTTCAACAAACTATATCACTTAAAGTTGTAAATTGTATTTATGATGTAGAGGCCGGGGTCACCCTCTTTTTCAAAGAAAAATAAATGAGTTCATAACATTTGGCCACCTGCAATGTCCGTTGCTTCACTATTTTTCTAAAGAAAGGTAGCGATCTCTACCTTATATTCAAAAAATGTCCGTGAAGGCTAAATGGAGTACAGGCAAGGAATCAGACCACAATCTGAGTCGAAAGGCGAAAAGTGCAGATGGAGACAAAAGAACAAGAGCAGAAGAGAAAAGGAACAAATAGGAAAAGTAGCCAAGCGCTAGTGTCGTCTAACTGAAATCCCAAGAATGTTATGCCCATGCCTCCAGGGAAACTTCGTCTGAAACTTTACTAGCTCTGCATGTCCAGAGTTTCAAGTCATCGCCATGTTGCGCAATCAAGTTGGGCCGTAGTGTTCTGTTTCTGAAGACCCGTTCATTTCTATTATGCCAGAGATTCACTGTACAAGCTGCCAGTACAATCGGCCACTGATAATGGTTGCTGAGTTTTTGTGCTTTATCCGCAAACTCGACGCACTGTAGATGTAGAACTTGCCAGCTATATTGTGCAGTTTTGCTGTGCAGCAAAATATGCTCGATTGATTCAATAGCTAGGCAAATGCTACACCAACGCTCCTGAATCCAACATTTTGTAGTAGCATTACCGTTGGTGTTTAGACGTCCTTCGGAACGCAAACCAAAGGAAAACTCTATTTTAAAGGAATAGTCAATAGCCAGGCGAATTGAGAATATGAAGTACTTGACCTTGTCTCCATGCATTCCTAGGGTGAAATCGAGAAAAAATTACAAACAACTGACCCAAGTCTTTCACTGTTGAAGCGGATAGCACCGACTAAAGTTTTAGTGTCCATGTGCAATACTTCGGCAGCTCCATCATACTGGGACTTGACAGAGCAATACTTGTCAGGTGCAGAAGTAAAAAGGTTCACAAGTTGAGATGAGACTACGGACTTTAAAAATAATAAAAGAGGCCAATGTATCCCAAATAAAAAAAGGCCAAAGATGCCCACAAAAAAATGAGAGAAAAGGGAGAAGGGACAATGCTAGTATCCTTTACCATACTTGTGCTTCAAAGTAGCACCATGATCTTCATGATAGAGAGTCTCCTATTTTGCTACTTTCATATACTAGTAATTTTTTTTCGTTATATAACTTGGCTTGTATATTCTAATGATGGGCTTCCTCAATTTGCCCTAGGTCTTCGTGAGCAAGCGAGTTGGATGCACACCCACTTAGTTTATTTTTAAGCTTTCATACACTTAAAGCTCTAGTGCATCCGTTGCATGGCAATTCCTACTCACTCACACTGATATCTATTAATGGGCATCTCCATAGCCCATTGATATGCCTAGTTGATGTGAGACTATCTTCTCCTTTTTCCTCACAACCTCCACCATATTCTATTCCACCTATAATGCTATATCCATGGCTCACGCTCATGTATTGCGTGAGAGTTGAAAAAGTTTGAGAAAACAAAAAGTGTGAAACAATTGCTTGACTTTTCATCGGGGTTATGCATGATTTAAATACTTTGTATGGGGAAGATGGACCATAGCCAGACTATATGATTTTATAGGGATAACTTTCTTTGGCCATGTTATTTTGAAAAGACACGGTTGCTTTGTTAGTATGCTTGAAGTATTATTGTTTTTATGTCAATATTAAACTTTTGTTTTGAATCTTATGGATTTGAACATTCATGCCACAATAAAGAATATTACATGGATAAATATTTTAGGTAGCATTCCACATCAAAAATTCTATTTTTATCATTTACCTACTCAAGGACGAGCAGGAATTAAGCTTGGGGATGCTTGATACTTCTCCAATATATCTATAATTTTTCATTGTTCCAAGCTATCATATTATCTATTTTGGATGTTTTATATGCTATTTTATATTATTTTTGGGACTGACCGATTAACCTAGTGCCCAGTGTCAGTTTCTGTTTTTTCCTTGTTTTTGAGTATTGCAGAAAAGGAATATCAAACGGAGTCCAAACGGAATAAAATTCTATGCTGATTTTGCTTGGACCAGAAGGAACCCAGGAGGCTTGGAGAAGAGGCCAGAAGACCTACGGGTAGGCCACAAGCCACCAGGGCGCGCCCTAGGGGGGGCTGGCTTGTGGACCCCCAGTAGCTCCTTCGACCCTAACTCTTCGCCTATAAATTCACATATATTCCCCCAATACCAGAAGGAGCCACAAAAATACTTTTCCGCCGCTGCAAGCCTCTGTTCCCGTGAGATCCCATCTTGGGGCCTTTTCCGGCGATCTGCCGGAGGGGGATTCGATCATGGAGGGCCTCTACATCAGCATCATTGCCCTTCTGATGAAGCGTGAGTAGTTTACCTCAGACCGACGGGTCCATAGCTAGTAGCTAGATGGCTTATTCTCTCTCTATGTTCTTCAATACCATGTTCTCCATTATCTTCATGGAGATCTATCCGATGTAATACTCTTTTGCGGTGTGTTTGTCGAGATCCGATGAAGTGTGGATTTATGATCAGATTATCTATGAATATTATTTGAATCTTCTCTGAATTCTTATATGCATGATTTCATATCTTTGTAAGTCTCTTCGAGTTATGGGTTTGGTTTGGCCAACTAGATTGGTAATACTTGCAATGGGAGAAGTGCTTAGTATTGGGTTCAATCTTGCGGTGTCCTCACCTAGTGACAAAGTAGGGGTAGCGAGGCACGTATTTGTGTTGTTTCCATCAAGGATAAAAAGATGGGGTTTTCATCATATTGCTTGAGTTTATCCCTCTACATCATGTCATCTTACTTAATGTGTTACTCTGTTCTTCATGAACTTAATACTCTAGATGCAGGCAGGAGTCGGTTGATGTGTGGAGTAATAGTAGTAGTGGGTGACTATGTCTTGCTATACAATTCTCGTTTAAGATTTTTTGCAGGAAAACTTCTCTCTAAATGGGAAGGGCCTTACATTATTGAGGAAGTATATCGTTCCAGTGCCATCAAGATCAACAATGCCGAAGGCACAAATCCGAAGGTGGTAAACGGGCAGAGAATCAAACATTATATATCAGGTACTCCCATAAATGTTGAAACCAATATTATTAATACCATAACCCTGGAGTAGTACATTAGGGAGGCCTACCAGAACATTTCATACTCCGAAAAGGAATAGGTATGTGGTACGGTAAGTAAACCGACTCCAAAACTTTCCCAATATCAATTTTTATCCGTTTTGGAATATTTAAAAAATACGAAAATTTAAAGTAGTCCGAAAGCACTAGTACAAAACAGACCTTTCATCCCAAGCATTAGTCCCGGTCTGGTTACGAGCCGGTACTAAAGATGGTATTAGTCCCGGTTCGTGCCAGCTCCAACGGCTAGGAGCAGGGCGACCTTTAGTACCGGATCATGAGGGATCTTTAGTATCGGTTCGTGTCACGAGCCGGTACTAAGGGGGGCGTGGCAGGCTTTTGGTCAGACTTGGGCCCCACGTGCATCTTTAGTACCGGTTGGTGTCACCGGCTGGTACTAAAGGCTTCCTACATATACGCTTCATCCGCAGCCGATCGAAGGGGCTCTCATTTCTCTGTTTTCTCCCCTGTTCTTCTTCTTGCTCGAAACTCATCCTCCATTTTGCCAAGGATTTGTCAAGATTTAAAGGCACCCCATCTATCCAAGTGTTCATAAAGGTTAGCAACTTTGCTCCTTCATCTCTCATTGCTAGATTAGCTTGTGGTATGCTCAAAGATATGTGATTTGTGGGTTTTAGCTAGGTTTTGGAGGAGTGATCATTATGTGGGAGTTCATTTGATTTATATGCAATTTGAGCTCAAATTAACTTGTTAGGTTGCATATGTGTAGGTGTGGTTTATTTGGTGCCTTCCCATCCCCGTCCTAACCACCATCGATCGTTCGCACTGTCTCATTGCGGCACCGGCCACCTTGGTGAGCCTCTTGTTCTTCTTAAAACCTTTTTCTTAAAAAAATACTTGTATGATTTAGATAGCTGCGTGCACGATTTACTTACTTGTATTATTGTTAGTTATTCTATATTGTCATGGTTATGGTATCCGCCCACGTCGGCCCTCATCCAGTCTATGATTCATATGTGGTATGTGGTTATCTTTTATAACTATTTCACACATCATCTAATGTCTATGACAATTAATTATGCCACCAAATTGACGTAGATGTTTTTATCTATAGGAAGTAGTTGAACCAGAAATTCCAATCGACTATGCAATTCTGCTCGAGAAATTAACACAAGTTGAAAAAGAAATTGATCATTTGAAAGAAAAATTGAAAAGAACTGAAAATGAGAAGATGGGATTGGAGTTGCATGTTGCCGATATCGTCGATGATCACAAGAACAAGATGGCTGGAATGCGCTTGAAGCTTAGAAAGATTAGAAAATATGGCATTGATAAAGAGGATTGGTATCATTATGCCGTTGACTCAATTGTTACCTTAGTTGCGATTATGATCGCATTTGTTGTTGCATTTACATGTTTTAGATAGCTGTATGTTGTTTTATGAGATGTATGTATGAACTATAAGTATCTATTATTTGTAGTAATAACATTTGGTCACTGCTAGCTCTAATTTGGTTGTAATGTGATGATGAATTTGTATTAATTTGGTCAATTCGATGTTGTGTAGTGAACATGAGCCGGCAATGGATCTATGATGACCGACTAAGTCTAGGGTTTCTTAATGGCCTGCATGATTTTATTCGTGTGGCTGAGGCAAACAAGAAGAATGGTTTCATGTGTTGGCCATGTCATGACTGTAAGAATGATAGGAATTACTCTATCTCAAAAATCCTTCACTACTAGCTGCTGAAGTCCGGTTTCATGTCCGGCTACAGCTGTTGGACCAAGCACGGAGAAAGAGGGGTTATAATGGAAGACAATGAAGAATAAGAGGATGATGACAACTATCCTTTCGCCGATACAACAATGGGGGAAGCTGAAGAAGAGGCATCAATGGGGGAAGCTGAAGAAGAGGCATCAGATGAGCCCGCTGATGATTTGGGTCGGGTCATTGCTGACGCAAAGAGAAACTGCGAAAGTGACAAGGAGAGGTTGAAGTTGAAACACATGTTAGAGGATCACAAGAAATTATTGTATCCAAATTGTGAAGATGACCAGAAAAAGCTGGCTACCACGCTGGAATTGCTGCAATGGAAGGCGAAGAATGGTGTAACTGACAAGGAATTTAAAGAATTGCTTATAATGCTAAAGAAGATGCTTCAAAAGGATAATGAATTGCCTGAAAGTACGTACGAAGCAAAGAAGGTTGTCTGCCCTCTAGGATTAGAGGTGCAGAAGATACATGCATGCCCTAATGACTGCATCCTCTACCGCGGTGAGGAGTACGAGAATTTGGATGCATGCCCGGTATGCGGTGCACTGTGCTATAAGATCCACCGCGATGACCCTGGTGATGTGGAGGGCGAACACCACATGAAGAGGGTTCCTGCCAA